>OW121743.1:125685910-126885910 GCA_933228675.1 Stomorhina lunata
TTTTACAGAAGATAATATTTAAGTTCTTAAAATTCAAAAATCATTTAAAAAGACTCTTTTAATAAAAAAAACAAAAAACTTAAAAAAATTGTTGCCCTTGGTGGGATTTGAACCGGGGCCATTCAGTTTAAATTACCATCTTAATTACAAATAAGTACTTCTGTAATAACTTATTATTTATTCGGAGGCTATGTTGTAGTCATTACAAGGTAACCAGTTATCAGAGTACTTGCCATTACCAAAGTTTTGCTGGGATCTTATCAAATTTTTAATCATTATGTATTTCCTCTTTTATCCATTATTTAAATTTTTTCAAATATATATTTTTCTTTTCGGAAGAAATCTAATTTTTGTCATCTTCATTATATTTTTGCACATCGCTATGAAAAACACTACAATGTCTTTTGATAACATAATCCCAGTGCCCTTTAAATGTTTTTAAACACAAAAGGCATTGAGGATTACCAAATCCATTATTTATCACGAAATGGTAACATCTTTTGTTACTCACTGTTTTTTAAAAACAATCAAAGCACCCGCTAAGCATGTGTCATCTTTGCCGTCTGAAAGACAACTGAATTCAAAGAGCATAACAAAGTGGTGGGTGTCGCCAATAATCAATTGCTATATGAAATGAGCACCTCTGATCTACAAACTACAAATTTTATCCGACTATTTATTGAAAATATTAGTTATTTTAAGCGTTATTTATTTTTTTCAAACTACAAATTTTAGTTTACAAATTTCCAATAAATAATCTACGAGTGTGGCATCTGATCTGTTTAATATTGACAAAAAATACAAAATTCAAAGATATTATTTTTTATAGTCAAAAATTTTGAAGTGGCACTTCCTTTAATATTTATTTCATGGACACTCTTGTTGATGCTAATAACACAATCACGACAGCAGGCTACACGAACACCGACTACAAAAGTCGTTGGCTGCAACAGTCGCCTTGTAGCCAGCTACTTAATTATTTTTAAGACGGCAGCTGCATTGAAAACAGCTGATATAGATTTTTGACATTTGGACCATACAAATTTTTAATTTGTTTTCTAAAATAATGGCTGAAAAATGTTTATCAATAATAAACAAAGAATAAGTTATAATAAACTTACCAAATAAAACAAAAGCCAACAGATAGAAAAATTAATAAATTTAATAAAATAAAATTTAATCAAAATGTCTACAGCTGCTTATGAGTGATGTCAATATCGCATTTTTAAGATGAGCAAAATAACGATTTATATTTTGACAGATATTACATAAATCCTTTTTAGTAATCAACCTCCGATATCAACCTCCGATATCAAAAATTCATTTTAGTGGAATCACTTATAGTTTGAGAGTTATGAGCTTTTTAAATTTTAAGAATTATAGGGCATAACTTTAGAATCTTATATCCGATAATACCTTTTTTGATATCAAACAAAAGCTACTACACCTTTCAAATAATATATATATTCCTTCGGTTTATAATGGATTAAGAGCCCATACCCTAAAAAAATATTTTTACAACCGACACTTTTTAATAAAAATATGCATATCCTTAAACAACATAGATATAAGTATGCTCTTTTAAATAATAGATTTTATACAGGGCATACTGGGCATTTATATAACCTAAACTACGTAGCTCTACCACATGAAGCGTGTGAGTTATGACAGTTTAAAAATTAACTTCTTTATTAAAATTTCCTTCATAATTATTGTAAATAAAGCTAAGTGGTTTAAATCCCTTATTTATTTCAATATTCTAATCGCTCATTTATTTCAATATTCTATGATGTTGACAGCACTAAATCTGTTATTGTCGCCAATAAAAATAGAAATTAGTTTAATCTTGGCTACAACAACAACATGTAGTCGTGATTGTGTTTCTAGCATGAGTTTGATTTCAACGACGAGTACTCAATTACTTGAGACTTTGACATCACTACATTTCATCTACAGCTTGTGGACAGTGAAAAACATTACCATTAAGAAAATAATTGCAAAATAAACCATTAAACAAAATGAACAATTCCAAGCTTCAAGAATGTTTTATAAATGGAATTCAATACAAATGTCGCACATGCTTTGATCCGGGACAGGCAGTTTACCCCTTGGCAAATGAATGCAGTGATGGAAAAGCTTGGCGTGACTTATTAAGGGATATTGCTCAATTACAGGTAAATATTATAGAGACCCAAGTGTGTAATTATTTCAGCTTATAATTTTCTTAAATTTTATCTCAATAGACAGACGATAACGATTTCCTTCCAAAGACTGTGTGCAACAAATGTTTAGATAAACTTATAAATTTCTATGATTTTATACTGCAGATCCATAGAGTGGATAAAAAATATGCGGAATTGTTGGGTACTTACAGTGATCCACTTCACTTGAAAGTTCAAGATGAAATTATTAAGATAGAAGATTCAACAGTAAACATTTCTTTGGAACAGCCTATTTTAGAAATAAAGTTGGAGAACGAATTGGTTGTTCCATTTGACGTTGTTTTGACCAGTTATAGTAAAAAAACAGAGCAGGACGAAGAAAAAAATGAAATAAAAGGTAAATTACTGCACTTTTGAATCATCTTGGCATCGGCATTTCAGTCAACTTTTATCAGTTAAAAATGTTTGTATTTCTAGCTGAAAATCATGAAACGACTCCAATGGAATTGGAAAGGTTAATAATACATAAATATAAAAATAAAGTGCAGCTACTGTCGAAATTGTATATGAAAGGGAATGAAAGTTAACATTTTTTAAATGTTTTTCATTCAATTAAAATTGGAATCAAAAATCGTGGCGACTGCATTTTCTATTTTAATTTCTCGAATTCAATTCCGCACCTGGATTTTATAAACCCCTGATAAGTGCAAAAAGGGCCAATGTCATATTTTTTTCTTAATTTTGAATTTTTTTTCAAAGAATTGATTTTCTATTAGATCATAATACATGTTATTTCCAAATTTTATGAGCTAAACTTGTAATTTAGTTAATTTTCTCAAAACTGATTATGTTGACATTGGCCCTTTTAGCACCAAGCTACAGATATATAGTACATATACTAAGTAATTATGTTTCAGCTTATGCGATGACAACTTCAATGACAAACATGATTACAGGTAAATTAACAATTATGATATTTATAAGAGCAAATTATTATTATAGCCATTCACAAGTTTTCGAGCATGAAAACTAACCCGTTCACATTCAGATTTTTTGACTTTTAAGACGTTTCAGTGTTTTTCATTAACACTTCTTCCAAAAACAATAATCACTATCTATTTAATGTTCTAACTTAAGCTTGTAAAGTATTAATAATGAGTTTTGGTTTTGTATGTTATTGCTTAACGTTTTCAATATTGTTTTGGACCGGAAACTACTTAAAATTCTCGAATTTAATGTGAATGAGCTATAAGACTGATATTTAAAGGCAAAATCGTGTTATCGTTAGTTCAAAAAACATTGTATTACTTATATTTTAGTTTCTCATCGTCCGATGAAAGTGAAAATCTGTCTTTAAATGCCTTTGAAAAGGAAGAAGGATGCCACTTTGAAAATGATTCAGAAGAAAGGTAAAATATCGCATAAAGCAAAACGGGCTATATTCTTACCATAGACGGAGCTAGGTGTGTGGTTTAAATACAACATACATTTCTTTTTGACCCACCAGACATTTTTTGTGAACTGTTTATTTACCATCTAAGCAATAAAAAAGCATAAAAAATATTTTCGCAAAATAAACATTTTAGTTATAGCTTAGCCCGTCCATGGTGGTTATGCCCTTTGCAAAAGAACAAACATATAACAACCACATCTACAATATAGCTCATCGTGGAACGGAAAAAAAGTACCGATTGGAAAAGCATTCAATAATCGTTTTGTGTGTCTCATATGTCAAAGCACGTTTTCATTAAAAGGAAGTTGCTATCGTCATATAAATATTGCTCACATAAACAAATCTATTAAATGCGACTTTTGTGAAAAAGAATTCAAGTGTAAAAACTATTTGAAACGTCACGTACGGAGAATTCATCCCAATACTTTACTTGCGAAATCTATACGTTGTGGTTTTTGTGAGCTATCCTTTGACAAACTACGAAGTTTGCACGAACACATGAAAATCCATGCAGATGGAAAAACGGACATAGATTTCGAAAACTGTCTTTATATAAAGACCTTTAAAAGTTTAAAACCCCTTGATTATCAACTTTTACAGCAGCAGATTCAAGAAGCCTACAATAAATGTCAAATAAGTATTTTTTATCAAGCAACTGATAAATATGGAAATGAGCTGGATATATCTGATAGCGATAGCGATACTGAGGATACAAATGTTGGAAAATCGAAAAGTTACATGTGTGAAATATGTAAAGAGCAATTTAAACGTCGAAAATTACTATTAATACATCAACAAAAATCTCACAATGACATAACTCTACCATACAAATGCATGGTTTGTAATCTTCCTTTTGTTAGTTACCATTTGCTGCAGAAACATTTAAAAAGGGACTGCTGGAATGAATATAGACGATTGCGATCTGATAAATGTAATGATCGTTTTATTTGGCCAAGTAATCTTTCAAAACATAAAGAACTAAAAGTAATAAAATACCTAATACTTATTTATTACGTTTTTAATAGGTATATAAAATTGTTCTTTTTTGTAGCATAATGTGTTGACAGAATCTTCCGATGACAAAAATATTTCTTCTAATGGGGAGCTGGCAGAAGTAGATTATTTGTTAGAACAACCTTCAACTGATGATCGCATATATTACTGCCTCATGTGTCCCACTACATTTTTCGAAGTCGAATCTTTTTACAATCACTTAAGTAGTCATCTTGTAGCACCTGACGCTTTTATGACCGTCGAAAGTATAATAAATTCTACATGGTGGCCAAATGGAGATAAACAAATTGTGTGTAAAATCTGTAACTTAAGTTTTAAATATATTGCCGACTTAAGAAAACATTACAACAACTCATCGTGTGCTAAAAACAAAAGACATTCATTGAAAAATTACTCCATAACCAATCAAAATGGATTTGAGTTACATTTAGAATTCGATTCCGAAACTGACGAGGAAGCGGAGGATATCGTAACCATGTATCCGTACAAATGCATCATCTGCAATAAGACATTTAAGCGAAAATATCAATTGGCCCAACATCAGCGATCGAATCACAACTATGAACTGCTGGTGCTAAAATGTGATTTATGTGTTTTTAAAACAGTCTCTGAGGTAATACATTTTATCATACAATTTAATGTAACACATGTAAAACTAAACCACTTTATATTTCATTAAGAAAGTTCTAGATTACCATAAAGTCACACAATGTTTTAATGCAGAAAAAGAATTTAAATGTGAACAGTGTCATTTCAAATTTATGTGGCAAGAAAACCTGGATAAACATATTTTAAAATTCCATACTTCAAATCATTTGGAAAAGGCATCAATTCCTTGTACGAGTACAAAAGGAGAAAAAATACACATATTATCAATAACTTGTGCAAACAATAAACAAAGTGATGGACCCAATAATTCGAAAAAGTCAATTAACAATGATGTACCATCATCATCATCAAATTTAAATGCTGCTAAAGAATCCACAATTATGACTGAAAAGCCCTTTAAGTGTAATCTCTGCACTTCGTCATATAAATGTGCAGAAGCACTAAACGATCACAAGCGGGCTAAGCATCTCCACGAAAATCCTTTTCAGTGCAATCTCTGTGATAAATCGTTTAAAGGTTTGGCCGCATTGAAAGTACATAAGAACAAACATATAAATATTTTTAATTGCGAAGTGTGCAGTACCAATTTCTCATCTGCCCAATTTTTGAAAGAACATAGGGAGCTTATGGGACACAACTTATCTAAATCTTCAGGAAGAAGAAAGACCTTATGTCCCATTTGTGGTCTCTCAGTTTCAAGTTTTACAAGACACATGCAAACACACGGTGGCAAAAAACAATTCAAATGCGATTTATGTAATGTAGGATTTACAACTAAACACGAGTTAATAGATCACATAAAAACACATGTTAAGGAGCGACCTCATAAATGTACACTTTGTGACAAATCGTTTGTTTCAAAAACGAAATTGAGATACCACTTCCGCGTACATACTGGCGAACGTCCGTACCAATGTCAATTTTGTCAAAAAAGGTTTAGAACCCATTGTGATATCAAGATACATGTGCGTACGCATACCGGGGAAAGAAATTTTAAGTGTGAAATTTGTGGTGAAGCTTTTTCATGCAGCGCATATTTAAAAAAACATCGCATTTCAAAACATGAAATAAAAAATAAATAATTCAATCTTTTAAAAATATGTTGTTATGGCTCTCATTTGCTGCAACTTTTTATTGTTAAAGGTAATTTTATGTGTTTGAACACTCTCTCGGATAGCTACATATGTATCCAAACAATACATTTTACAAACTTTTAGTTTGTTTTAATTTCTTTTAAAGATTTTCTTTAAATAATTTATAAAAACTTTCAGCTACTGTTGTATATAATTAAAATGGGTAAAAAAAAAGAATATCTGTGTTTTATTCGAAATTTATATATATTATGTATTTATATATATGGGCATTTCCCGGGGTCTCGAACTCATGTTCGTACTCTTTTTTTTTACAAAAAATGTAGAAAATACAATTTTTTCTAGATTTTTTTTTTGCGATTGGATACCATTTTGGTAGTTCTATGTTTTGTGTAAAAGGTGAATGTCATCGGGTTTAAACAATATTCTATTATAAAAACTATAATTTTTTATAATTATAAGCAATAAAACAACATTTTATTTTTCGATCCTGGTTGACCATCCGGAGGAAATGCCCACCCATATGCATGTGCAAACTTTTTTTTTTAATTTCGATATTTCATTTCCGGCTGATATGGGAGCTAGGGTCAATTGTGAATCGATTTTTACCAAATTTTGGTTATAAACATTTTGGTGCTTTCTGAATGTGTCTTGTATGGGAGGTATGGTCAAATATGGGCTGATTCCTACAAAATTAGGTATACTGATTTTAGTTACTATAAGCAATATTGAATATTATTAAAATGCAATTATATTTCAGGCTGTAAAGGGCCAAAAACTCTTTTCCGGGAATCGGGTGTCAAATTTCATTCAATTATCTTCAAAGTTACGACATGTACATACTTTGATAACAAGCATACTTGGATATCCAGCCGATCTGCCAGCCAGCCGGACGGACATTAGAACAACTCAGTGAAACTGATTCTGAGTCGATCGGTATACTAAAAATTGGTTCTCAGACCAATATTTTATATGGCAATTTTATGTTTAATTAGTTCGCACTTTATTCCTGTTTAAAATGTAATCAAATTGTCAAATTTCGAGAAGATTGTCCCATATTTAATCCTAGGTACAAAATAACCCCAATGACGGAAATGACAAACATAAAATGTTTGTATGATGACAATTTAGCAATAAAAATACCGTTCACCTCAGAATTTAACCCTAGAAAAATAAGCTACGCCAATCAGACGTATGACTTTATGATTTTTTTTTCTGTCTCTATAGGTTTTGTGCAACAAATGGTCCTTGTCTAGATGCGTTTAAAACGTTCAAAGCGATGCGAATCGAAGAAACCACCAATAGTTCCATTAGGGCTACTAGGTTTAACTTCGATGTCCTAAAACATTGCAATTAATTGAAAACATATTCATATACATTCATTGTTGAAAATTTTAAAATTTCAGCAATATTTTACTTTTTCAAAGTCAAAACAAAAGTTCAAAAATAAAACAATCAATAATTTTTTTTTCTTTTTGGATTTTTATCTTTAAAGATATTTAAAATTTTTATCATGAGGGATATTTATATTTCAAATATTTATAAAAATCCCTCTTATTTTACGATCGAAATGAAAATAGATTTTCATCGGCAGTTATATTTATAGCCCATTCATATTATGAATTCTTATGAGTTTTCGGTAATGAAAACACCATAATAATGGATTTAAAAACTAAAACAATATTCGGTCTCTGGAAATTTGTTTTGCTTAGTATTATTAGCTTATTCACACTGAGCTCGAAAACTCGTTAAAGTAGTTTTCGACTTAAAACAATATTGAAAACTTAAGTTTTCACATACAAAATGAAAACTCCTTGCGTGTGAGTTTTCAACTAAAACTTATTTGAAAACGTTTTAAATACCGATACAACACTGAGTTGATCCCATTTATTACAACTCTGATGTGGAAAATAAAAAATAACAAAAATAGATGTCATTTAAAAATGAAAAAATAAAAAAACAAACAATTCATTTATAGAATTTTTCAAAAATAATACTACAATTGTGGTAAAAAAAATATTATTTTAATTCCATAATAAATAATTAAGTGTTTGGTGGTCGTTTTTTGAAGAAAATCGCTAGTGAAAAAATTCATTTTTGCTGAAAACAGGGCTGCCAGATTTGGGGTTTTGGCCCCAAAGTTGGGAATATTCAATCTTCGAAAAGGCGAAAAAATTTGATTTGGGGCTTGGGGATTTTGTTGGGGATCCACTCAAATTTGTTGGGGATTTTTTGGGGAAATTTTAACTTGTGAATTTAAAACTTCATATTTTATTAATAAAGGAAAATATTTTTGTAATAAAGGATGATTCGTTTCTTGATATTGAAATTGCATCCGATTATGGGTCAGAATTCGAAAAAGAACTTGAATCTGTCAAGTCAAGAAAGGTACATTTAAAAATGAATAATTTAAATATTTTCAAGCAGCAAATACTTTGACATGCTAAAATGTATAAACCCAATATCTCAACCAAAATTCAGTGAACGAGAATACTCCCAATTGAAACTCAATGGAATAACATTTCTTTTACAAATTGGAATACCATGTTTTTGAAAAATTACCGTCCATCTTAATTTAATTTTGGCCAAAAGTTTATAAATTTCAAGATGTTGTGTACACATCACTATAAAGGTTCCTACAAGCAATGCCTATGTAGAACGAGTATTTTCATTTATGAGTTTAACAAAAACAACAAAACATAATAATAACAAAATTTGTTGTTAAGAATTTTAACCGACAACTGAAATGTTAACAAATTCAATTCAAAAAGTTAGTACTTTCCTATCACAAATCTTTTAAATATGCATCCCCGTTCACACACGAACATTTGCTTAAACAGTTTCCATTTTATTTTCCTCAAATTTTATACAAGTTTTCAAAATTTTCGTAAGCTTTGATAATAATTTCAATTCAATCCCATAAATTTTTTCTGATACAAATTTAAGACTTCATGAGCCAAACTTGACTGGTGTGAAAGTAGACGTATGCATAGTTTTAATCATCTAATTATCAAGAATTTAATGATTCTGAAGTTTATGAAATATTAGATTTCTAATATTTTATTATTTAAATTTGTAATGACTGAAAGCATACAGAACTATTTTTATATTAATAAAATCGATCTCTTCATTTAATTGAATAAAAAATGTAAGCAAATACGCTTTTTTATGAATTGGGGATTTTTGGGGCTAAAAATTTTAAAATTTGGGGATGGTGACCAAAAAGTATCTGGCAGCCCTGGCTGAAAACCCAATAATTGTCAAATTCTCAAAATGTAAACGGTAGAGACAACGCCATCGAAAGTGTTTTCATTATCGAAAACTCATGAAAATTCATAATGTGAATGGGCTATTTTCATGAAATAAATATTAAAGAAAGTGCCACTTGAAAATTTTTGACTATAAAGAATAATATCTTTGAAGTTTGTATATTTTGTCAATGTTACACAGATCGTTGCCACACTTGTAGATTATTTTATGGAAATTTGTGAACTAAAATGTGTAGTTTGAAAAAAAATAAATAAAGCTTAAAATGACTTATATTTTCAATAAATAGTCTAATAAAATCTGTAGTCTATAGCTTTGTATATGCTAAAACACATAAGATCTAAATTATATCATTAAATTAAAAAATATTTTTTGTGTGTTACTGAATAACGAATTACGGGCAAACCGCTGAGCCGTTTGAGATAATATTTACAGCTTATGTTTCTAAAAGTTTAGGATATTGAAAACATGACATGAGAACACCCACTAGGAGCAATTTTGTGGATCTTAGTTCAAAAACTTTACTTACTTAGTTTCCCCAAACACTACAAGTGAAATAGAGGACACTTCTCTTATTCAAGATTCTAATTAAAAGAGACCTACTGTTTGACGCTGGCTCCTGATGGCAAATAACTTAATACTCAAAAACCAGTCGCTACCAGTATTAAGGATAAAAGGTTGAGGCCCTATGCTTCACTGGAAGTCAAGGATAACAGAGGAAGAAAGTTGAGAAATATTAAAAATTACCAAACAATTTGATACTTAAATGGGATTTTTTTTTAAAGTCTCATTTTTTGAATAAACTTCAGATATTCTTTCGTGTCAAATGGTTAATGTTTACAAAATAAAGAGAAAGTTTCACTTCCTTTAATATTTATTTCATGAGTATTATTTTATATTTATTTATACAACTGTTATGTTATTAAAGAGAAAACATAAACAATAAATAAAGAATTCAATAAGAAAAATATCAATTTTTTATTTTTATAAAGTCCTTAAAATTATGTGAAAACCCATACATCTCTCAGACGTATTTGGCAAAAATATATTTTCATTATTTGTATTTTGTTTCTGTTTTGCACATTGCAAAGACAGAATTGAAACAAATTTAAATGTTTTGTTTCGTTTGTTTTCATACTCTGATCGTTATCCTAAACTTACAAAAAATAAGGTTATCTTTGCAGGGTTAAAATATCATCTGGTCGGGCTTAACTTAATATTGCAATGGTTACTTAGTTAACCGTTTGAAATACACTACGAGTAAACAATTACTTAAGATGCTGATATCTCTACTGCTAAATCACAGTGGACAGACATTGTCATTAGAGTTGGGCATAATCGTTCTTTTCAGTGTTTGTTCATTTTTATTCAGTATGAAAAAAAGAACTAGTTCGTTCAGTTCGTTCACTTATTCACTTCTACATAACAGCTGTATAATCAGTGATTGAACAAAATCAGAAGAACAAACAAATGAGTGTGTATCAAAACATTTAGAAATGTTTTAAAAAAATCTGTAGAATTTTTGACAGAAAAAATTTTCTATAGAAAGATAACTCTTAGGAAAATTTATTTATTTTTATAGACAGAAAAATACTTTGCGGAGAAAATCTTCGACAGAGAATGATGAACAAAAACAAATGAGAATTACAAGAATAAATATAATAGAGAACTAAATAGAAAGAACTGGCAGGAATAAAGAATAGAAATAGTAGTGAATAAAAAAGAATAAAGTTACTGAAGTTGTTTACTTCGTTCATACAACTGAATCGTTCAATTAAACTAGTTCGTTCATGAACAACCCAACTCTAATTGTCATACAGAGATAAAAAAGAAAAGAATTTCATAGTTCCAACTGTAACATTTAAACAAAATGAATAATACCATAACCCAAGAATGTTTTATAAATGGAATTCAATACAAGTGTCGCACTTGCTTTGATCCGGGACAGACAGTTTACCCCTTGGAAAATGAATGTAGTGATGGAAGAGCTTGGCGTGATTTATTAAGGGATATTGCCCAATTACAGGTAAATATTATGGAGACCTAAATTTGAAATTCTTTCTGCTCATATAATTTTCTTAAATTTCAATTAAATCTCAATAGATAGACGATAACAATTTCCTTCCAAAGACTGTGTGCAACAAATGCTTGGATAAACTTTTAAATTACTATGATTTTATACTTCAGATCCATAGAGTGGAAAAAAAATATGCTGAATTATTGGCCACTTGCAATGATCCACTTCATTTTAAAGTTAAAGACGAAATAATTAAATTAGAAGATTATACAGTAAACGACATTCCATTGGAGCACTCTGTTTTGGAAATAAAATTAGAGGACGAAATGATTGCCCCATTTGACATTGTTTTAGCCAATAGTGATGAAAAATCCGAGCAGAACGAAGAAAAAAATAAAACTAAAGGTAAATTATTTCACTTTTGAATTATCTTAGAGCAACAATATCGCAATCCCGGTCAATGTAATTAACTATAGTAATATGGGGTAATGTGGTCTTTTAAAGAAAAATAATACAAAACAAGGATTTCGGAAACACTCGTAATAATTTGCAGTTCTCAGAGAATGAAGCAAGTTACGTTCTGCTTTTTTTTGTTAGTCATTCTGGAGTCGATAACAAAATAATGCGATTTGGTGAGGGGTTGGAGTTGTAGCATTAGGTTGGATTTGTAACATAAGGTTCTCTTTCAAATATGTATGTATTTTTAAAATTATTTGGTAAATTGGAAAAATATGTAGCATTTTTTCCTTTATCGTAAACGCCAAACACGTAACTTTAAAGGAGAGCTTTTTTTAATTTTTCCAATTACAAATGTTTTAATGCGGTTTATATTAATTTTGTGTTTCTAAGCGTCATTTAAGACGATTTGCTAAAAAAAAAATAAAATTGATTAAAAATTAAATTGACAAACACGATTACTCCCATTATGCTCTTTTAGGAGACAAAAACGATTACTCCGTCTGTCGTCATTTTTAAGATCAAAGGGAGTACTCCATATGGAGCTTAAAAGGAGTACTCTTGTCTGCGGACATGCTGTGTTAAAAATCCTATGAGATCCGGAGTTTTATGGAGTAATCCATTACTCGCAAAAGAGCGCTCCAATATTACTCTTTGGATGATCCTATTTTTTACTGGGCGATTTCTATAAGTATACAAATACAAATTATTTTGTAAGAAATCAAAATATTCACTTACGATAAAATTAAAACCGTTGTATTTTTGAAAATATTTGCAATTAATTTTTTTTAATTTTCGAATTTTTGGTCATGTCATAGCATTTTAATTTCGCTTATAAAAAATTATGATCGAATGTCATTTACGTTCATGTTTATCTAAGGGCTCGATATAAGTATTTTTGTATCTACTGTAAACGCAAGTACTGCTATTGTGGCATACTTTGAGTCAGCTAATTTGGTATAGTGGATCACATTACCTTCCAAAAATTCAAAATGCCTAAAACATAGACTATACACATCGACTGAGGTCATATTGTCTACTAAGCAATAAAATAATAGCAACAAAAATGAACCATGAAATTTCTAATATGTACGTGACGTTTCTTAAATGTACTTTGACGTCTCTAAAATGTACTACTTTGACAGTTCGCGCTCAGTCTATGTGTATAGTCTATTACCTAAAATAGGTGAAATGGGGAAAGGTTAGCAGAGAAAATGAGAAAAGCGATACAACCTTACGTTCTTTATATTTTGTAATTATCACAAAAATAAAATTCCCAATAAGTTTTCAAAAAAAACAGAATGGCGAAAAAAGGTGAAGCAAGGAAATGGTTAGCAGAGGATATGAAAAGAGCTATACTGGCTGTTCGAAATGGTGAAATGGGTATTCTCTTGGCTTCAAAAACATTTGGCGTACCTCACACAACTTTACAACGAAATGCAAGAAGCGACAAGACCATTGATGAACTTTTGGCAAGTAAACTTGGTCGACCTCCAACATTAAGTGCGAATATGGAAAATGAGTTGGTTAAATATATATTGGAAATGGAGTCACGATATTGGGGACTAACAAGAGCCGATATACGTTCTTTATGTTTTCAAATTGTTACAATAAATAAAATTCCCAATAAGTTTTCTGTAATGAAAGAATGCGCTGGAAAATATTGGTTAAAGGGTTTTATTAATCGTCATCAACACGTCCTATGTCTAAGAAAGTCAACTTTAACCAGTACTAAACGCGCTCGTGGTTTCTCTAAAGAAAATGTGGATTTCTTTTTTAATTTACTTGAAGAGGAGTATACTAAGCACAATTTTCCACCTACTCGTATCTGGAACGTAGATGAAACCGGGATATCAGTGGTTCCATCACAGCAAGCAAAAATAATTGCTAGAAAAGGGAAAAAGCAGATTGGTATGATGACCTCAGCCGAGCGAGGATCCCTGGTTACCGTTATTACATGCATGAGCGCAGGTGGCGCGTTTTTACCTCCATTTTTTATATTTCCCTGTAAAAATTATAACCCACTTCTTATGAAGGATTCTCCTCCTGGCTCTAAGTCGGTCTGCCATTTATCTGGGTGGGTCCAAATTCCTATTTTTACAGAATGGTTCAAGCATTTTTTAACTGAAACAAAGCCGTCTGCAGCCGAACCAGTTTTACTTATTCTAGATGGAAATTACAGTCACACGCGTAATATAGAAGTTCTTAATCTAGCCCAACAACACAATGTTTCCATCATATCACTGCCCCCCCATGCTACACACAAACTTCAACCGTTAACAAAATCATTTATGGTCCCTTTTAAAAAGTACTATCAAGATGAAGTAAAAAGATTCATACGCGAGGAAGGCCGAACACCGACACATTTTGACATTACTGGCCTATTTACCAAAGCTTATTTGAAAGTGCAGACTGACCAAATTGCTATAAATGGTTTTCAAGACACAGGCATTTATCCATTTAATAAAAACCTTTTCAGCGATGCTGATTTTACTGCGGAAAATTTTGTAGGTAGGTGCAAATTGTAAATTTATTTTGAAAAAAAAAACGTTATTTAAATCTACAATTTTATTTTTCAGAAGATCCAGCAGAAACAACCTCTACAATACCAAAAACTTCTTATAACGTAATATATGGGGACCGTAAGTTCTTTCAATATCTAACTACATGTCAATATTTTACTAAAAACTATTTCTTTTTCAGAAAAAGAAGCCAACACAAGTGGAAATCATTTTACTCCCTGGGAGATTTCTCCATCACCCAAATTGCCAATCACGAATCGTAAGGGTAGAAAAACGAAGGCTTTCGACCAAACAAATTTGTCATACAAATATGATTTAGTAAAGAGCATTGGAAACAATAAAAAAAGTAAAGTTCCCCCCGAGAAGAAACATCGAACTACTTACTATTCAAGTGATAGTGATCAAAATGTCAATTTAAAGGAATCAACGAACGAAGAGGAGTATTTAGATGTTCCACCTATAAAGGACTCCTTATGCAATTACTGCGATAAGGCTTGCACAGATGACGCAGTTGTTAAGTCATGGGTATCATGTTTGCAATGCGAACATGTTTGGGCTCATAACGATTGTATTCCCAAGAGTAATGCAATTTTTATTTGTTATTCATGCAACTAATTAATTTTATTTACTCGTACATAGTCATTTCAACTAAATATTTTTATGTTCAGCCCAATTATGAATGTTGTTGTAACTGCAATATTATTTATAATAGCGCAGCAGTTAAAGTCTTTGGTCAAAATCATAAGAATCCCAAGTAGTTCCAGTACGAAGAACAGACTGTCGTGGAAACAATGAATAACAATTCGGTGAATTTAAAGTATTTTTCCTGTTCTTCTATTATAAAGAAAATCTCACGTGAAAATTTTTCAAATTTCCCTACCCCGTTATTATAAAAAAGCTTGAAACGTGGAAACTCATACAAATGTCAATCAAAAAGAGAATTACTTGTGTAATTTTGAAAAGATTGTGCTAAAAAATGTAATTATTTAAAAAAATAATAATATATTATATTTACACGTGCTATAGATATCAACTGGCCCAACATCAGCGATTTAGGGATTTTGTTGGAGCTAAAATGTGAGCTATGTATATTTAGAAAAGGTTCACGGGTAATTATGTTAATGAAATTCCATAGTTCAAGCAGTTTGGCGGAAACGTTAATCTCTTAACCCCAAATAATAATGTAATGAAAGATGTTGTAACAATTTTCGGTGAGTGTGCATCTATTAAAGACGAAAATAATATGAACGTTAGGATCTCGATCTACCATCAACATCATTAAATTCAAATATTAATAAATCAGTTTTGCGATGGTAATTGTCCTTCTAGTTCGCAAATGGAAACTTGTTAAGTGTGAATTTTGTGAACAGATGCATTCATTATACTCACACAAACGTGCTTTGCACATCAACGAAAATCCCTTCAATACAATGACTGCGAAAAGTGTTTTTCATGAGTTCATACGCGCGATTATAAAGAGTCAACATGAAGACACACTAATGAAAAAACCTACAAATGTGACGATTATCATATGTATCGTTTAAGCTGTCACCGAAAAATGAACACTCTGGAGCGTCCCATTAAATCTACTCATTGTAAAAAGTCATTTTATATAAATATTGAATATAAGGCGAACGCCCTTACGAATGCAAGTTGTTCCCACCACAGACAATTCTGAACGACTAGGAAATCTTAGTATTCCAACAAAGGACTGCCACTTCTGCAACAACAACAAATAATTCCAGTATCTATTGCAAAAAAAAAAATAATTCGCCCTCAATCTTGTTTCTTCTTCTTTTATCCTTGGCTCCCAGTAGAGCATAGGGACTCAGTCTTGTTTTGTACTACGTATATATTTGTCAATACATAAAAAGTTTGAATTTTGCGTCATCTAGATTTTGAGATTTTACGAAAATTTCTAGAGGATTTTCTGAAACTAATTGACAGATATAAAACTGTATCATGGGTGATGGGTACAAATATGACCAACGTAAAACAAAATAAAGATAATTGATGAACTTGCTTTTTCGGTTGGGGGGCCTAAAATGTTTAATATTTATGAATTACTGTATAGACATTTTTTATGGAATATTAATTTGTAAACCTGTTATATTTAGTATTATTATTATAATTGATTGAATATAGATTTGAATGTATAAATAATGAAATAAATAAAAACCTCTTAAACTATAAAATATATCGTCACCTGAAATGGAAAAGGGTGTAACTAACACAAAAATTAAAATTGATTTTTTGATTATGACACAGCAACCCAAAATACATCTACCTACTACTAGTGTTCACTAAAAACTAAAGGTTTAAAATGTTGCTCAATTTTACTATTTTTAAGACCCGTCTCTATATTATTGACAAAAAAAACTATGCATTTTTAAAGGTTTAAATTCAGAAAATATTTAACTTGTTTTTTCGCAATTGCTTAAAAACTAAACTTTTCTAAAATTCGGATTTCATATTCCTTGTAGTTTAAAAATTTCATATTCCTTGTAGTTTAAAAGTTATAACGTTTTTTGCTTCTCCTGTAAAATAACTAGAAGTGTAGTTACGCTCTTTTGCATTTCAGTTAACGATATGAGGAATCCACAATATCTTAATGTAGACCAATGCTATCAAATTTTAAATGTAAAAGCTTGTATAGTTCTATTGAAATAATAGAAACATTTACTTAATTCAGAAAGTATTGAAGATCGTACCTAAGTCTACTTTTACAATAATCAGGTTTGGCTTATCTAGTCTAGAGTTTGTATGAGAAAAAACTGACAGAATTAAAATTGAGCAAACCTGACCGTACTATCAAGTTTACGAAAATTTTAAAAATGAAATTTAAGGAAAATAAAATGAAAACTGTTAAAAAAAATGTTTGTGTGTGAACGTGACATGACATTTTACTTTGTGGACACCTTCTTGTATGTAAATGTTGTAAATGTTACCCAGTGTTGTCAAATTTTTTAAATTTAAAATTATTTTAATTATTTTTTTACCTTCCCACCCACATGAGCGTTACGCAATTTATGAACGGTCCCCTAAACGACTTTTACAATTAACTGTGAAACAAAATTTTTGGGCTGCTGTCTTTTAAATAGTAACTCCCTATGAACTTTAATATTTCTTTTCTTAAAACTTTTAAAATTTAGATTGGCAAAGCGATGAAATGCAAGGATGGGAACTTTACATTTTTTATTACATATTTGAAAGCCTAATTTAATTATTCAAAAAAGTACACATTTGTTTCTTTGTAAAACTTAAAATAATTGTTGTTAGGATAAATAATCATAATAAAATATTTTAGGATTAAAAAAATTTTAAAAACACGCTTAAAAAATATAACCAGTAAAATGAATCGCTCTGGTACCTTTGTGAAGGAAATGTAATGTAAGATTTTTACAGAAGGTGCATATAAGCACTGTACATCGATTTTTTGTAAAAAGTGAAAATTAAAAAATGTTAAGTTGTCTCTCTCTAGAGGAACTAGTGCGAACCATACGGTTCAAACTGTATGGTTAAATCTTTTGGAAAGTGCAAAAAATCTGCACTTCTTGATTTTAACCGTCGGATTTCACACGTGTTCGTGTGTGGGTCAGTGTAAAATACTGCAAATGTAATTGTTGATTCGCGTGTTTACATACATTTTTTTGTTGTGTTTTGATTATTGATTTGATTTAAAACTGCGGTTATAACTGTCCAAAAGAAGGAAGTGGGGTACACACATATGAGTTTTTAAAAGGGAAACAACAAAATTTGAACAATTTGCAATTTTTTCCACCGACATCCAACACATTGGATACTTTTTGAATTCAGTAATTGAGAAACGGAAATAATATCTTTTGAGCAAATTGTAAAAAATATATTAAAAAAAGTATTTTTTATAAATTGTGTAACAATATTTTTTCCCCAGGAATATTTTCAAATTGTTGTCGCAAAATACCTATTGCTGAAAGATAATTTGTATTTAACCAACTTAAATCAGTTTCACTAGATAATATATCGTTCATAATATTGCCTTCAGACAAATTTCAACTAATTTTTTCATTAAACTCGGTGCGTAATCGGATATAGGTGTTATCGAAGATTTCTCATATACATATAAATCTATTTAAAAATCTTTATATTCCTGGACAAAACTTTTATCAAAGAAATACTCCCGGCATTCAGTGGGTAAATTTATTTTTAGTATTATTTTTAAGTTTATTTTTAAAGTTTAGTTTTAAGTTTATTTTAAATAGATTTCACTCTATAGATAATCATAAGGGAGCAAACATTTAAAACCATGTTGGGCAAAATCTCTCTGATTTTGTATTTTGTTATCAAAGTACAAAATAAGAGAGAATCAAAAAACAACTTTTCAGATAACAATTAACATATTAGTTATTCTAATCAATTTATAAGCATATATCCAAAAACCATTTATTAAAATTAAAATAATTTTAAGTTTCTAATTTACGTATAATTTAGCTTTTGTTATAAAATTAAGTCTCAATAAATAAATAAATATTTTTCCCCGCAGAAGTAATGGCTTCACTGGTTATTAAAATGTTTGCCTGTGATAAAAACATAAATTCGGCTTTTGTCTGGCAACACAGAGCGAACTACGATAATTCTAAATTTTCCCAACTCTGAATAAAATTTGACGTTTTGATGTGTACACAACAAAAAATGCAAAAATAAAAATTTTTTGCTTTCTAAGAAAATTTTTAAATTGCAATTCAATTTAGAGTAAAGGACTCGAAATGACCAGTGACAGTGAAAATTTATGTTTTATAAATGGAATTGGGTACAAATGTCGTACCTGCTTCAATCCAGGACAAAAGTTGTACTCCCTAACAGAAGAGGCCAACAACACAGAAACACAATGCGAACAAGTGAGAAAAACTTGGCGTGATTTACTGATGAATATCGCTCCATCAGAGGTAAAAAGATTCTTATAATCATTTAAACTATAGTTGATTCTGTAGCAGTATTACTTCTATGTTCAGTGATCTGCTACTGTGAATCGTCTGCAAACAAGTCATCATTTGTGACATCAATCAGTCCTCTTTAAAGTTTGTTTATAAATACAAAAATGTTAATAATTACCTACATAGGCATTTATAAACATAGACAATGTTTATAAACTACAAATTGTTTATTGCCTTTTTTACATTGACTGCAAAACATACAAATATATTTCTCTTAGAACGTATAAAGTTTATAGAAATATTGCAAGTCCTTAAAAGTTGAATATCGATTTTTCGATGTTCATTTATCTGTTTGTGTGTTGACATCAATTTAAAAAAAATGACAGTTTATAATGTATGTAATGCTCCTTCCTTTTAATCAGCTACATATAACTGTCTGTACTCAACCTAGATATGTAGAAACAAACGTCTAAATTATATTAATATGTGCATAATAAAGCTGAGATTGCAATAGTGCACAAGGTCACAAATTAAACCTACCGTTCCTTGCAAACATATAACACTAGTACTAATTACATTACGAAATCGGTTTTGATTTAGTAGAAGTGCGTGTCAATAAGTCCGTTACTTTTTGAATGAAACTCAGGCTTTTATATAAAAAGTTATTCCGTTTCTTCATTTTTTTCATCAACTTAATAAATAAAACGCTCAAAAATCACTTTTTCCATTTTCTACTTTCAACATTGGACTGACTGTTGACTCTTTGATATGAGCAATAATAAGACTCATTCAAATATTTAATTAATATAAGAGTGGACTTGAATCCAACTGAAAAAAGTTTTTAATTTAATCACAATGCAAACCTTTTTTGTTTCTTATATGTCCAATGTCTTTAGATTATTATTTATCTTTAAATCATCAAACATCTGTATTTTATTTGTAATTTATTTTAAAAATTATACTTAAACGGAGATATTTAAGAACGACGTCCATAAAATTATTTAAATTATAATAAATCTCAAATTTGAATAAAAATGTTGCATTAAGAAGTTCAATATATAGATACATCACTGTATCAAATTTTATATCAATCGTGAATAGTCCCCATAAAAAGGTATTCATAATCCAGAGTTCTTTGCCTAGTAAAAGAGAGAAGGAGTAATGTAGCACTCTACAAAAATAAAATACACTTTTACTTTTCTGAAAAGTATATTTGACGATGATGTAAGACTTGCTTCAATTCAGTCTAGTAGTTCGCTTCAATAAGGCTTGTTAAATTAATGAGGTGTGCCCAAGTCTTAGTCTTGAGAAACAATAATTTCACAGTTTTTTGTTACCACATAGTTTTAATATGTTATTTTTTATACGTTAAAAATTTTAGATCAAAAATGAAGATGACTCACTTCCTAATACTTTGTGTTGTAAATGCTTGGAAAAACTGAAAAGCTCTCACGAATTTATACAACAAATTCATGATGTAAACAAAAAATACTCCCAATTACTAGCAAATAGTAACGATCCACTACATGAGGGACTTTTGGTAAATGCAATCGGTACATTTTCAGAATACATGTCTATTGATTTGCCAGCAGAGCAGGATGTGCCGGAAATTAAGATGGTTGAACAGCAGATGATTGTAGGAGATATTATTTTAAACAACCAACTACAGGAAAATATTGAAGAGACATTAAAAGAAGAAATAAAAGGTATATATTGTTCTATAAAAGTGTATGTATATATTTTAAAATGAAAACTTTTCAGATGCTATTGATACTTTAATGGAGACTTATAATGATATCAAACCATTAGAAGAACTGTCAGACGAAGAAAATGAAAGGTAATTAAATTAATTTTATAACTATTACTTAAGCTACCTTCAGAATACATTACAAATAACATAATTTAGTCTTCCGATCATAAATCGGAAACTTAAAATTTTTATAAACAACCGACAATAATTTAAATTTCAGTGCTGAAGAAAAAAGTGCTAAAAAAACAAAGCTCTTGGTGGAAAGGGCAAAAATTCGAGAAAAGCGAAGTAGGAAATTCAAAAAAGCCAAAGAAAACAAAAAATCAGCTACTGACAAGTTGGAAGATAGTGTAGAAAACATTGAAATTAAAGGTAGACGAATTTAAATCTAGTTTTAATGCAATTATAATATCATAAATTTCCAGATGATCACGACAGTCTTTCAGAATCTGATAATGATGACTTTAAACAATCAGAAGATGAGTGGGCGAAAGAACCAGAGGAAGAAGAACTAAGGTAGTGTTGCAAAAAAAAAAAAATAATAAAACATATTTAATTAAATATTTTAGTATCGTAACAAGGAGTACAAGAAAACAAAAACATAGCAAATCAAAAAATACAGAGGACAGTGATACTGACGATGAAAAAATAAAAGCAATTTGGGAAAAATTTGTAAAAAATCATCCAGGATTTGACGATTTAGATTGGGATGATAATACGGATAAATGTCCAATATGCCCAAAGGTTTCTGGAAGTAAATATAAAATAATGAAACATATAACAACGGCACACGAAAAAGTAAGGCTCTTCAAATGTTCACATTGTCCAAAAACTTTTGGATCAAAAACTACAAAACAAAACCATGAAGTTACACACACAGATGAATATCCCTTCGAATGTAAATGGTGTGACAGACGTTTTCGCCAAAACAGTAAATTAACAATTCATATGGAAATACACACAACCAAACCTGAACTTTTATGTTCCGTTTGTCATAGGGCCCAAAAAACAACTGAAGACTTGGAAGAACATATGAAAACCCACCACGACAAACGTTTAGAGTGTCCAGACTGTGGAAATATATTTCGACGTCAAGCTAATCTTACAGTTCATTATAAGAAAGCACACTTTAAACTGCTGCCATTTAAATGTCAATATTGTGAAGTTGAATTTGGCACTCAAAAGGCACTTCGTAGACATGAAAGTAAACATCATATAGAAGATTCCGGTACGGAATCCGAAAATGATGACTTCAAATCGTCGGGAGATGAATGGTCAAATCAAGGAGATGAAAGGTATAACAAAATTCTTAATACTAATTCATCACTGTTTTGTGAAATTGGTGGCAATAGATATTAAATAGCTATCGGTATAAGAGAGTTAAATTTACCAACAGCAATATTACAAAATCATTTTATTTTCACTTTTTTTATTTTTGTGAAAAAACAAAATAGAATTTTTGAAAAAATCTTCAAAATAGATTTTGTTTAATGAACTTATCTTAGATATTCGTAATTATACAGGCATGTCACAAATTTCGTTCGGAATTCAAACCATTCCGTAGTTGATTTCCGTTCGAAATGGTTTTATGTTCTATAGATTCCGAAAAATTTTAAAACACGATTTTTTCAATTGAAATTAGTAACTATTAGGTATGTGATGGACATTTTTCGTTTTCAAATCGATCGATTTCAGACATATTTTTTAGCTAATTTTCGGTTATTTCCTCAAAAAAAATAAATTTTTTTTTATTTGGTTTGATTTTTTTGGGAAAATAACCGAAAATTATCTCAAAAATATATCTGAAATCGATCGATTTGAAAACGATCGTTTTCCATCACATACCTGTATATCTTAGTTTCAATAAATAATAACAATTAATTGAAGAACTTGTTCAATTATCAATTAACAAAGAAAAACATACAAATTTCATTCCGAAAAAAAATCTTTTTACTTTTTCTATAGAAGCAAAATATAATTCATTTTACTTCAGAGTGGAATTGAGTTCTGTGACATGGCTGATAATTATTTTTTTTTACCAAACTAATGCTTTAAAACGAAATTGTTATCTATTTTCAGTTCGGAGGCAAAACGTATCAAAAAGCCAAAAATTAAAAAACGGAAAAGAGCTCTTCCTAATGGAAAGAAAACGACTATATGGGAAGATTTCATAAAAAGTCAGCCAGGGTTTGATACTCTGGATTGGGATAACAATAATATGTGTCCGATATGCTCAAAAGTTTTTGCCCATCAGTATAGCATAGTAGAACATATAAGAACTGTCCATGAAAAGGTAAAGCCATTCCAATGTTCGCATTGTCCTAAAACCTTTTCAACAATCCACTCAAAAAGAGGACATGAACTTTCACATACGGATATTTTCCCTTTCGAATGCAAATATTGCAACAGACGTTTTCGACTATCCAGCAAATTAAAGATTCATACGGAAATACATACAACTAAACCGGAACTTTTATGTCCCATCTGTCATAGGGCTCAAAAGTCAACGAAAGACTTAGAAGAACATGTGAAAGATCACGACGATAAACGTTTGCAGTGTCCATCATGTGGCCACTTTTTCCGACGACAATCAGCACTTACGGATCATTACAATGCAGTTCACTTGAAACTGCGTCCATATAAGTGCCAATTTTGTGAATCCGATTTTGGTGATAGAAAATCTCGTCGAATGCATGAAAGGAAATATCATAAAGATCTTATTCCTCCTCCCCCAACAAAAATTAGTGTAGCTACTACTATTTAATATAATTTACAAAATAAGTAAATCATAATAAAATTATAAAAGCGTAGGCTTAATATACGATTTTAAACATAAATCGACCACATATAATACTATTTGATTTTAGTCGGGTCTAAGATTTAAAAAAATAATAAATAATAAAAAAAAATAATTTCTCAAATTTTGATTTAAATTTTTATTGAACCTTGGACATTTTTTTATAACAGCAATAATGTCTCGAGATTAAAGTATATTTGTTATTTTAGCCGGACGGTGCAACATAGAAGACAATAGGGTTTGCAGTTCGGTTTTAACCGAAACTTCGGTTTTTTATGCCTATATATTTTTTTTGGTATTATTCAGAAATAACATTAGCTTATCATAAATTTGCATGTAATTTGTCTATGAAATGAAGCAGAAGAATGAAAAAAAGTGGCTTACAATGGACGAATGAACAAGTGCAAGGGGAAGACGGTATATGATGGTATATTTTATTACCTGGGACTC
Organism: Stomorhina lunata; assembly: GCA_933228675.1. Lineage (NCBI taxonomy): Eukaryota > Metazoa > Arthropoda > Insecta > Diptera > Rhiniidae > Stomorhina > Stomorhina lunata. The sequence goes on from OW121743.1 coordinate 125,710,412, forward strand.
AGCTGTATTTTTGAAACATGTAATTCCAAGCAAACGCAAGAAACCATTAGACAAAAGCTAATGGAGTTTAATATTTCACTTGATGCTAACATCGTTACATGTACTATAGATGAAGCAGCAGTCAATATCAAATTTGGATCTGAAAATAAAACACGGCTTCAGTTACGCTTGGCACATGAAACTCATCTTGCAGTCATTGATGTTTTTTATGAAAAAATTGTTATAAATCCAGATGTAAAAGAATTTGAAACCGACGAAAGCGAAGACAATTTTTAAGAAGGTAACGATGAAATTTGAATCATTTAAAGCCGATTGACCATATAAATTTGAACCTAGAGGCTGTAAGAAAAACTATTCGGTATTTCAAATATTTAACAAACAAGCGTTAAAAAGCATCATACTCTTAGATTTCTGCTTCTAAAAGAAAGTATTCATGAAAGCTTAGAAAAACAGTTGACCTTAGATTTCCTTTATTCTATTGACTTTGAAATTGTAAATTCTTTTAAAGATTCGTTGCTATTCGTAAAAATGACTTTTGAAGCAATTTGTCGCTCGGATGCAAATGTTAAACTAGCAGTTTCTCTAAGAGAAACAAGACTTATTTAAGAAATCCGAAAGCTAAATAAATTTCTTGAATTTTAGTATTAAATTATAAATATGAGCTTTAATAAATATACATTACACTTTGTTTTAATAAAATTATCTAAATTTTACTACAAATTTAAATCAAAATAGTTTTATTTAAAAAACCGAACCGTAACCGGCCGGTTTTGGAGGTTTTAAAACCGAAACCGCGGTTTCTCATTTTTACGGTTTTATACAAACTCTAAATATAGATATTTTTGCATTGTCTGATTATATGATTATACTATATTATTTATCATTTAGAAAACCAAATCCATGACTCTTTTGCCTTTATTCCGTTTTTCTTGAGCACACGTGCAATATTTTAATAAATTTAATTATTTTTAGGAATTTGTATATTGCACGGTGAACTTTTAACAACTCTAAATTTTATTTGGAACATTTATTATAAATTAATTCGATTATTTTTTACACAACATGAAATTAGATGTTTGTACTCCAACGAAACTGCCCAAAACAGTCTGAAGTTTTCAGAAATTACTCAAAAAATAACAACTTGTACTGAAAAATTTGTACGGGAACACGTTTGAGTAAGTTTGGGTTGTTTCGTTAAAGTACGTAAAGTACATAAAATTAATATTTTTGTAATAAAAAACAATTTAATACATTTAAAGAAAACACGAATATAATTTATGTTGAAAATGTTTCCGTTTCTGGATTGCGTAACATATAGTTTTCTTACTTCTCAAATTGCTATCTCTTTTCCAAATGTTTTTCTTTAAGAGTGGCAACCTTAAAGTGCAAAGAAAATGAGTATGTATAAACGCTCCCATCCCTGGTGAAAAATAGTAATTGATGTGTACACAACAATACAATTGATGCGAAAAAGTTTGACTGTCAGTGAAAATTTAGATTTGTAATTAAACTTAAATTAAACGCTCAGAAATGACTAGCAACAACAAAATTGAATGTTTTATTAATGGGATTCGGTATAAATGTCGCACTTGCTTTGATCCGGGACGTACAGTTTATTCCCTTACAGATGAGGCTAGTGAGACAAAGACTTGGGGTGATTTATTAAAGGATACCACTCAGTTACAGGTAAACAAAAAATACAATATTAAAATTTATTCCTTTCACATCTCTTATTTTCATATTTCATTCCTTTTAGACAAATGACGAGGAACTTCTTCCAAAGACTATGTGTTGCAAGTGTTCGGCAAAGCTTAAAATTTGCTATGATTTCATAGTTCAAATTCGAAATACAAATAAAAAATATTCTCAACTATTGGGCAATTGCAATGATCCACTGCAGGCCATTGACGTTAATTTTGCCGATTGTTTAGCCGAATCAACTATTGATTTGCCATTGGAACAATATATACCGGAAATCAAGATGGAGGATGACATAGTAACGGATGCAGATCCATATAGCATTAATTTAAGTAGTAATAAGATAACGCATACTGAAGCCAAATTGAAAAATGAAGGTAAATATGCTCGATTAATGCCAAATATTTTTTTAAAATATGTATATATATTAAATGTGTTCCAGTAAAACTAACTAACAAGGCTCTTAATACAATACAGTCTCATTGAGAATGCTAGTTCTGTTAATTTTAAAAAAGTAAATCATTATTTAAGTCATTTAAATCAGTACTTCTTTGTAATTAGAAGAATAAATCTAACATATTTATAGGTATATTGCGAATTCAGCCTTCAATTGGTTTAAGGTCAACATTCGATGGTAAAACTTAAGTCTTCCAGAAATTAAGTAAAAATAAAGCTATATCAAGCTTATAATTCTAATTTTCCATACAAATTTCAAATTATAAGAATTTTATAATTTAAAAATTTGTTTATAAATTAGGGGTAATAATAGAATGAGATTTGTTTTTTTCTAAAGGATTATTTTTATTTCAAATATTATAAAATACATGTACATTAGAGTGGGTCAAATTATTTCTTTGCCAAACGGTGTTCAAAATCGTAAACTAAGACGAGTTCTAAGAAGGTTTGTAAAAAAAAAAAACAATTTTTTAACGTGAAAATGTTTGTAAAGTATAAAGTAGAATTTTTACGTAAAAAAATTGAAGCTTGATTAGTTGTAGTTCGATATTTTTAGAATTGTTCGTTTTTTGGCTTCATATTTTAAAGAAAAAAAATTTTAATATAATTATTTTTGTACGAGTTATTTCAATTTATATATTGGATATATCTACATATTTATACGAGTGTACATTTTAATTTTCCTTTGTCAGATGCCCGTGACTCTTTAATCGAAACTGAAGCTCAAGAACGGGATAACTCAAAAGAAAGGTAAATTTTACAAAATTATTTATCCATTCAATAACAAATGATATTATTATGAACAAAGGTATAATCAAAGTTTAGACGAGGATGACAACGACAACAATGATTACAGAAATGAATCCAGGTAAATATATGTCTAGCTTATTCAATATATTATAATATACAGCCAATTTTTGTTTAGTTCCTTATCGTCCGATGAGAGTGATTATGTACCCTTGAAAAAGCTAAAAATAGAGAAGGCGCATTCCGCTAAGAGCAGGTTAGTTTTTAGCATTATTTATATACATATATTCAGAATTAAGTGTCTTGTTCTGTAGAACTTAAAATCTTTAAATATTTGTTATAGCAAACCGGTCAGAAAGAGAAGAGGCCGAAAGGTTCCAGATTATTATGATAAAATTGAAGAAATAAACGATCGGTACGGATGTCTCATTTGCAAAAAAACCTTTTCATTGCGAAAAGATTGTGGTCGACATATAGCTACGATACATTTGCAACAAAATTTATTTTCATGCGAATATTGCGGACAGAGTTTTAATCGTAAGGATAAAATGCAACTGCACATAAGACGCATGCACTCGGATGAACCCGTATATCCGGTTAATCATAAAGAATGGTTATTCGGGGATCGTTTGTACAGTAAGCCAACAATTTGGCAACGTGTAGAATGTAAACTATGTGATACTACATTCATAAGTACTAAAGATCTTCGTCAGCACTTACCAATACATACTGATATTGACACACTTCATAACATAGAATTGAGCGACAAAATTATTCAACACTTGTTTCCAAATACAATCGATTTAAATTTCGTCAAGGAAAGCATTTGTAAAGACATTCGTGAGAAGCATTGGTTTAAGTACTACACAGTGTTAAATGAAAGTTTTTACGAAATGTCTATCAGTGATACAGAAGCAGAAGATATAGATGAAGAAGAAAATGATGAGCGCACTGAAAAATACAAATGCGATTTGTGCGCAAAAATATTCTCATATAAATACCAAGTTTTTTCTCATTTAAAAGGGTCCCATGGCAACGATGAGATCCCTTTAAGATGTGGACTGTGCAAATTGGAATTTGTTTCAATTAAAATGCACGAACAACATTCTCAAACGCATTGTCGAAATAGACATAAACTCTTAGTTTGCGCACACTGCCCGGCTAAGTTTGTTTGGCCTGAAAATATTGAAAATCACAAATGTGCATCTAGACAGCTAGCTGCAACTCTGCCGCCAGTTTCAACTAAAGACAAATTAAAGTGTAATGTATGCGATCGAGAATTCGAGATAAAAACAAAATATCTTAAACATTTGGAAACACATGTCGACGGCAGAACAGTATCATCAAAAAACATAATACGTTGTGGTCTTTGTTCGCATACATTTTCAAAATTACGACATTTACGCCAACACATGCCTTTACATGCCGATGGAAAAACTGGCATTGATTTTGAGTCTAGTCTTTATGTTAGGCGTTTTGAACGTACAAAATCGATTAACTATACACTACTGCAACACGAAATACAAAATGCGTATAGAAAATCCCAAATAAGTCGATTTTACCGCGCCATTGATAAGGAAGGCAATGAATTGGACATATTAGATTCCGATAGCGATGAAGAGGATGAAGATGAAATCAATGCTGATTGCATAAAAAAAGAATATACATGTGAACTGTGTAAGGAAACATTTAAAAAAAGAAAACTTTTATTAAACCATCAAAATGAAACTCACAATGATGTGCCCCTTCCTTTTACATGTAAGGATTGTACGCAACAATATGTTAGCGATGATCTGTTGCAACAGCATTTAATGAGAGATTGCTGGAATGAACACAGACGCATAGCCCAACAATGTGATTACTGTAATGCTCGTTTTATATGGCCCAACAATCTTTTGAAGCACAAAGATATTCAGGTAAAAGATATTGCTTAGCTCTTCCTCTAACCTATTAAACTTTATTTATGCATTTCATATTTACTCGTAGCATAAGAGACATAAACATCCAAAGCCTCAAAGAGCCAGCACTCTTAAATGTGAGTACTGTGAAAAAGTATTTATATGGCCCAAGGACTTAGTGCGTCATAGAAAAACACACACTGAAGGCAAAAAGTTCACTTGTCCACATTGTGATCGCAAATTTCAACGCAAAGATAATTTACTGGCTCACATAAGAATACATTGCCCTGATGGCATTCCAATGATTACAAATCCTGATAAAGCGATAAACTACATACTGCCACATTTGATTAAACCCCATGGGTGTAAACGTATACAATGCATGATCTGTTATTCCGAGTATAATCGGGTGCGTGACCTTAAGTCTCACCTGCGTGCACATCGGTACGAAATTAATTTTGAAAAAAGAAAAGAAAACGAAACAATAGATACGATATCCTCTCAACTATATCCCGATATACCAATGGCCTTAACAGAAGAACAACTAGTTAAGCGTATTGGTTCTGATATTGCTGCGGAAAATAATTTGGAACGGTTTTATTCAATAACTAGTGAAAATGGCAATGAAGTTAGTTTAGACAGTTCGGAAACGGAAAGCGAATCCGATGAAGAACACAATGTCAACGATGATGATGATGATGAAGAGAAAAAGATTGATAAATCAAAACGAGTTTACAAATGCGATTTGTGCCCTAATTTAACTTTTAATAGGAAATATAAAATTTTTGATCACCACGACAAACATCATAAGTGGGAGGAAGCACGCCACATCTGCGTACACTGTAATGGGAGATTCCTTTCCTCGTATATGCTGCAATGGCATTATAAAAATCAATGTAAAAATGCAAAAAAACGACACTTTTGTCGTCGATGTCCCTTGCGTTTTATGTGGAAAAGTAATATGAAGGCTCATACCGTTATGGAACATGGACTAGAGGTTTTTTTAAATATTTTTTTAATCATTTAAATTAACATTCTTATTATTTTTTGAATTGTCTTTTGATTCAAATTTAGGCGGATTTAAATTGGCGCCAAAAATGTTTTTTATGCAATGAAAAATTCCCTACTCAAAAGGATCTTAGACATCATTTGAGCACAGATCATTCTGCTGATGCAGCAATTCATTACTGTCTCCTTTGCACAAAAACATTTTTCAACGTTAAACACCTCAACGACCACTTAAGTCGGCATCGTTTGACTTCAGCCGATGCAAACACCATTGAAAGTATAATACATTCAACATGCTGGCCAAATGGTGAAAAAAGAATAAGTTGTAAAATATGTGGCATAATGTTCGAAAGTATAGCGAACCTAAGGGAACATTTTTCATCCGAAAATTCCCAAAGTTTGTGTGCAAACCAAAATTCTACGACTAATTACACGATTACAAATCAAAAAGGATTCGAATTGGATTTAGAATTAGATTCTGAATCAGACATTGACGATGAGATGCCTGTAGGAAGTTCGAGGGGCAATAAAACTTTTTATCCCTACAACTGTTGCATCTGCAGTATGTCATTTAAGCGAAAATATCAAGTAGCTCAGCATCAGCGCGCTTTGCACAATTATGAAGCCCTAGAATTAAAGTGCGAACGTTGTATTTTTAGGACTGTTTCACAGGTAAATGTTAAAATAATATGTAATTTTATTCTAAAATAAATTAGTTGAAATAATAATTTTATGAATATTTTCGTTTTAGAAAGTATTAGATTATCATAAATCCACACAATGTTTTAATACCGAAAAACAGTACGTGTGCATCCAATGTAATTTTAAATTTATGTGGCAAGAAAATCTTGATGGCCACATTGCCATGTTTCATACACCAAACATTTTAGAGAATCCAACGGACGTCGTTAAGGCGACAACTTCTAAAGAACCAATACCGACGACTAACAGTAATACTAGTATTTTCGAATGTATGGACTGCCATCGGCGTTACAACCGTAAAGATCGTTACAAATCTCATTTTATAAAATTTCACAGCAATGATTTGGAGTTATACGCAGAAAAACTACCAAAACCAAAAGGAAGAAAACCAAAACCAAAGACAGAAAATAAATTTTTATGCGCCTTTTGTGGCCTTTCGTTTTCTAATAATTCAAATCTTACCATACATATGAGAAGACACAATGGTGATAAACCATTTAAGTGTGACCATTGTGACATGGCATTTCCGCGTACATCTGATTTACAGACTCACCTTCGCACGCATACTGGTGAACGTCCCTTCAAATGCACGTACTGCGATAAATCGTTTGCCCGACAATACAAGTTAAATGTTCATAATCGCATACATACCGGCGAGCGTCCATATCAATGTACGTTTTGTGACAAATCATTTATTCAATCCAATGATTTGACTCTACATTTACGGCGTCATACGGGTGAAAGACCTTATATATGCAATGTTTGTGGTGAAGGCTTTATATGTGCCACTTCTCTAAAACAACATCGTAGCTCAAAAGGTCATCAAGAAGAAAAAACTGACTTGAAAATGTGCGTTCAAGAGATGCAACAATTCGATATGAAGTTCTAAACTACTAACAATATTATGTAAGCCCATGTTTAAGATCGCATTGCACATTCAATTTTTTCATGATAGTTAAAATCGCATGAATTTTGTTTTGTTATATTGGCTTGTGATTTGAAGTAGAAGTCAACATTGAAGTCGAGTGATAAATTTTCAGCCATAACATTTTTATTGTCAACACTATAATCCATATTTAAGAAAAGAATAAAAAAAATGGACGATATGCTTTTTGAAATATTCATGAGTCAAAGACATAAATTGATCTCACTTGTTCTCAATGACATGAGTAATATGTTTAAGAATATACAAATAGAGGACATACGCTGAAATATGAGCCTAGTTTCACTAAAATTTTATCACAAAAATTTTATCAAAAGTTATAAGCATAGAAATTGGATGTTTTGAAAAAAAATCTTGAGAAAAACTAACTTTGGAACGCATAAAATCTTAACTAAAGCTAAATTCAAAATATTGAAGAAATTGTATGGGCTAAGATAATGTATATAAAAAATTTCTTCGAAATCGGAGATGGTGTGGTTTAGTCGTGTTCGGAAAACTTTGATTTGATTCAGAAAAATGTATTTGGGTTTAATGTATTGTAATTATTAAACAAATACAAAAGCATATATAATAGCACATTTATGTATGTACTATTGCAGAGGTAAAATTTGCCCTGAATATTTAATTAATATTTAAATAAAATTAATAGAAATGAAAACTTAAAAAAATGAAATTATTATATGACTCTTTATTTGTATAGGCAAGACAAATTTCACTTAAAACAATTTATAACCGTGCTTGCCAAAAACCAGAATAAACGTCTTCCAACTCCAAAATAAAATTAAAAAAAAAAAAAAAAACATTTTTACTGTTCGTTAAGAAAAATATTTGACTGAATACGTTCAAGTTGATTAGAAAGATTTTTCTGTTCTGCTGTTAGGCGATAGATTTCTTGTTGTTCTTCTGGTGTTAAAGGCTTACGTTTGGCTTTATTTTGAAGTGTTCTTTTATAGGTCTCCAATATTTCTTGATCGATTAAATCTAGTTTTCGTTTAACATCTAATCGCTTAATTTCCTCAGAGGCAGCATCATGTAGGCGCCGCAATGCTCCACTATTATATTCTGCAATTGTTGAAAGTTCTGCCATTAGGCGTTTGATTTCATTATGAATTTCGTCATCATCGTTGTTGGGAAAATCAGATATATCTAGAATACCCTGCTCAATTAACTCTTTCTTAACACGTTTCTCTATACCAATGCAGTTGCGCAACAAGGAAAATGATCTAAAGTTCATAGAAGCCGAAGAGTGGGTATTTTCACTACTACTATTACTATTCTCTGCCACAATATCGGCAGTGTTAGAAAGCAACTGCTCCTCCATCAGAGCCGAAACTAGACGTTGTGTTAAAGGTCCTGTGACGCATTCACCAGCAATGGAGTCGGCTTTTTTCAAAATATTCATCGCTGCTACACTGTTTTGGGGCTTTAAGCGATTATTAGTATTCGGATTGGAACCGTGTTGTATTTCCTTTAAATCTTCTGCAGCCCAGACTGTGGAGTAGTGAGGGCCTAGCTCTGGTATGGGCGGTACTAATGGTCCATTATATTGCTCCAGGAGATCATTTAAAAGTCGCAAATCTTCATTCGTCAAAGGCATACAGTAGGGTTCTACCGAAAGCCAAAACTTATTAGGAGTATCAATTTTTGCTGGCAAGGGCTTTTGTATATCCCTATTAGCACCGTGGATACCTGGAGCAAAATCCATGCTGTCATCGGTTAAAGGAGCAAGTGGACTATTCTTGGAATTCGGATTTTTCGTTTGTTTCAAAGTACCATGCTTAGGTTTGCGCACCAACAGTGTTTCATCTCGTTTACGTTTTCCACTATTCACTGCGGAAGTAGCTGGCGATGCTGGCTGCTTATCACCCACCTGACCGCCAATCTGCAATGTGCTTTTATTTTTTCTGCTCTCCTTATTTCTTTCATCCTTATCTAAGCTTTCATATTCAGACTTCAGCACTCTATACCTCAATGCCACACTTGATAGCAACGTTTCTAATTCTAGCTGAATGTTATCCAAATCTTCGGCAGCCAACGATTCTTCTGATGAACGATTTAATGCTGCTGTAAATGTGGGTAATTGTTTAGCGCAATCTTTGGTTTTTATTATTGGAATCACTAGTCCGCCACTTGTTCCTTCAATATCGGGAGACGGTGGAGTGGCACTCATTTGAGGGCCTATTTTACCGCCCAGTTTACCTCCGGTGGCAAATGATCCCATTTTTATATTTTTACTTGTAGATGCCATTTTTTAAGATTTTAGTTCAATTTATGATGTTAAAAAAAAGATGCATAATTTGCGTTATTTTTCCTTTCGTAAACAATTTCGAAACAACATGGTTCATAATCGATATATCCAAATATTCGATTTAAATGCAAGAACAGGGTGTTTCCGACACGAAAAATCCCAAGTACTGGGTGCATTTTCGTGTATAGTTCTACAAATTGTGAAAAATAACTAAAATAAAATAAGTGCTGTATTATACACACATCAGGTTTACCTGATCAGTTTTTCTTCAAATTTCTTTTGAAACTGCATTTACAGTCACACACGAACATTTTCTTCATCAGTTTTCATTTTATTAAAAAGTTTTACTGTAGTGTATTGCACTAAGATCTCAATTTATTACAATTATTTATTATTGTAATAGTTTTTTTGATAAACCAATAAATGTTAGTGGAAACCTTTCCTCGACGCGTTACGATGGTTGGTAAGGCCATCTCTTCAGGAGGATTATCCCTAATTCTAGACATAGCGAAAACCACACATTATATCTTATTTGAGTTACAGAATACATACGAATTGTTGTGTCCAACAAATATAAACATAAAGCGAAGATTATCATCTGAACAGAAACACACATTTTTCAGTTAAAATGTAAAAAAAACATTTATTAAATCAATTACAAGGATAACAGAGGAAGAAATGAACTACTTAATTTACTTAACTTTATACTAATGAATCAATTAAAAAAAATGGCATTGTTACGTTTTGGTGCGAACGACTAAATTTAGGTTTTACCAATTCCCTCGAATAAATTAAACTTGCCAGTTAAATTTAAGTTTCACCTTAAATTTAATTGTCTTCCCTTCTTTTTAAATTGCATGTTTGCACCAAAAATATAAATAAATGAAATACGGCAACACTATATTTAAACGTATGTATTACATCTTTTTGTTTCGTTTTCATTGCAGTTTACATGTTTTAAAAATAATTTTAAAAATTATAGTAAACTAATTATATCCGCTTGTAAAATAATGAGCACTCAAAAGGTTTGTATAAATAAAATAACTTATAACATAGTTTTAATTCTTTTTTTTAAGAAAACTTGGGTAAAATCCATGTTTTCCCAATTGTCACACTTGGAAAACAATAACTCACCAAAGCCCCAAACAAAAAAAGTCAAAGATGATACTCGTACGTCGCAAAAGAGATCTACTAGGAAAGGATCTACGATTACAGAAACAATATTTTCCACTCCATTTGATTTAGACGCTAAAGATAACGCCCACAATAACGAAGTTGAACTACAGACAACATCTACGTTTTTAGAGAGAACAACCAATACCGATGCCCAAATTTCCAAAGAAAATTGGATAGATGTTTTTGCTCCAACAAACAAAGAAGATTTAGCCATACATCCAAAAAAACTACAAGAGATAGAACAATGGTTTCAACATTGTGCTGCCATGAAGCGCAAAAATCCCGCTCAGCTGTGTTTACTGACGGGACCTTCAGGTTGCGGGAAGACAGCTGCTATACGAACTTTAACCAAAGAGAACAAAACAAGCTTACAAGAACGGATAAATCCTGTTGATCACGATTCTTCTGATGAACGATTTAATGCTGCTGTAAATGTGGGTAATTGTTTAGCGCAATCTTTGGTTTTTATTATTGGAATCACTAGTCCGCCACTTGTTCCTTCAATATCGGGAGACGGTGGAGTGGCACTCATTTGAGGGCCTATTTTACCGCCCAGTTTACCTCCGGTGGCAAATGATCCCATTTTTATATTTTTACTTGTAGATGCCATTTTTTAAGATTTTAGTTCAATTTATGATGTTAAAAAAAAGATGCATAATTTGCGTTATTTTTCCTTTCGTAAACAATTTCGAAACAACATGGTTCATAATCGATATATCCAAATATTCGATTTAAATGCAAGAACAGGGTGTTTCCGACACGAAAAATCCCAAGTACTGGGTGCATTTTCGTGTATAGTTCTACAAATTGTGAAAAATAACTAAAATAAAATAAGTGCTGTATTATACACACATCAGGTTTACCTGATCAGTTTTTCTTCAAATTTCTTTTGAAACTGCATTTACAGTCACACACGAACATTTTCTTCATCAGTTTTCATTTTATTAAAAAGTTTTACTGTAGTGTATTGCACTAAGATCTCAATTTATTACAATTATTTATTATTGTAATAGTTTTTTTGATAAACCAATAAATGTTAGTGGAAACCTTTCCTCGACGCGTTACGATGGTTGGTAAGGCCATCTCTTCAGGAGGATTATCCCTAATTCTAGACATAGCGAAAACCACACATTATATCTTATTTGAGTTACAGAATACATACGAATTGTTGTGTCCAACAAATATAAACATAAAGCGAAGATTATCATCTGAACAGAAACACACATTTTTCAGTTAAAATGTAAAAAAAACATTTATTAAATCAATTACAAGGATAACAGAGGAAGAAATGAACTACTTAATTTACTTAACTTTATACTAATGAATCAATTAAAAAAAATGGCATTGTTACGTTTTGGTGCGAACGACTAAATTTAGGTTTTACCAATTCCCTCGAATAAATTAAACTTGCCAGTTAAATTTAAGTTTCACCTTAAATTTAATTGTCTTCCCTTCTTTTTAAATTGCATGTTTGCACCAAAAATATAAATAAATGAAATACGGCAACACTATATTTAAACGTATGTATTACATCTTTTTGTTTCGTTTTCATTGCAGTTTACATGTTTTAAAAATAATTTTAAAAATTATAGTAAACTAATTATATCCGCTTGTAAAATAATGAGCACTCAAAAGGTTTGTATAAATAAAATAACTTATAACATAGTTTTAATTCTTTTTTTTAAGAAAACTTGGGTAAAATCCATGTTTTCCCAATTGTCACACTTGGAAAACAATAACTCACCAAAGCCCCAAACAAAAAAAGTCAAAGATGATACTCGTACGTCGCAAAAGAGATCTACTAGGAAAGGATCTACGATTACAGAAACAATATTTTCCACTCCATTTGATTTAGACGCTAAAGATAACGCCCACAATAACGAAGTTGAACTACAGACAACATCTACGTTTTTAGAGAGAACAACCAATACCGATGCCCAAATTTCCAAAGAAAATTGGATAGATGTTTTTGCTCCAACAAACAAAGAAGATTTAGCCATACATCCAAAAAAACTACAAGAGATAGAACAATGGTTTCAACATTGTGCTGCCATGAAGCGCAAAAATCCCGCTCAGCTGTGTTTACTGACGGGACCTTCAGGTTGCGGGAAGACAGCTGCTATACGAACTTTAACCAAAGAGAACAAAACAAGCTTACAAGAATGGATAAATCCTGTTGATCAGGATGTTGTATACAGTTTGGGAGATCAATTGTATGGAAAAACGTTTGTTAGCTCACAAGTGGATGCGTTTAAAAATTTTCTTTTTAAGGCATCCCGATACCGGTCATTGTTGGAGACAAACACTACAAATAAACGCTTACTTATGGTAGAAGATTTTCCTAATTTTCTTTTAAGAGACCCATCTACATTTCAAGAAATATTAGAGTAAGTTGCCATTTTTCTGAATTGAAATTTTCGATTTTTCAATTTTCAATTTTTAGAGAATATGTTAATTCTGCTAAATCGCCATTAATTTTTATTGTTACGGATGCAAAAACTCGAAGTCTTAATATCAGCTATAATCTCTTTACTGATCAAATAAAGCAACAATTTCTTATTAACCATATAAGTTTAAATGCTATCGCATCTACAATAATGCAGAAGGCTATGAAAAGATTTTGCACTCTCATGCGTTTACCTCCTCATTGCGAGATTTACAAATCGCCATCGTCAGATATAATTAATTCAATAATATTATCGGCCCAAGGAGATATCCGAAATGCACTTATAAATTTGCATTTTTCCTCGTTGAAAGGAGCACCGAGTTTGTTGACGAAACGTCTACTAATTCCGGATGAGCCAAAAACATCTAGGAAAAGAAAATACCAAAGCACTCTTAAATCCGTTGGTCGAGATGAGTCAGTTACTATGATGCATGCATTAGGCAGGGTTTTTAATCCAAAATGTAAGTAAATTAAACATTATTTAAAATACGGAAATAAAAAACTTTCAAAATTTAGTTACAGAAAAGAAGAACTTTTTACATTCACCCGAAGAATTGGCAGAGGCTTTTATAACAGAACCAAAAAAATTTATCGATTTGGTACAAGCAAATTATATACTTCATTTTCGTGATATCGAATACGTTTTGGAAGCAGCCGATGGCCTAAGTATTTGTGATGTAATTCTCAATGAATATAGAGATGATTCTTTAGCATTAACGGCCTTAAATGTTGCCATTCGTAGTGTTATGGAAGCGAACAAAAATCCAGCCACAGGCTGGTTGCCCATCAAAGGACAAAAGCGAATAGATTCAAATACATCAAAAATACCAATAAAAGCATCAAAAGTACTACCAGAAAATCATAATATTTCAACCAGTCTTTATGCATTAGACTATAAAACGTTTATTAATGTAATATCACCTAAGTGAACTTAAATCATTCATTAAAGAAAAAAAATATATATATATTTTAAACATTCTATTTATTATTTTTGATAATCCTGTTAAGAAACTGTAGTAATATTGAAAAAGAAAACATACATATAAATATTTAAGAGAAATAATAAAAAAAAAACACGCCTAATAAGAACGAGTATGTTTCATTATCCGAGTAAATTTTTAACTTGTATTTTATTTGTATGTAACGGCATACAAAAGACTGAAAATGCATTTTCTTATTGGTTTTGTTTTTCTTAAGATTTTGGAGTTTTAGCCGTGTTTCTTGGGGCTTTTAACGCCAAAAATTCTTTTGATCCATGTAAGCTTTTTAGGTATTTTAATATATAGTAAAAAGAATGAGACGCTTTTGTCTTTTTTTAATAGAGATCCTTAAAAACAATTGTGGAAATTCAACGCAAAGGCCTCTGGGGGCTACGATCATAGAATATTAAATAAGCTGGTACACTTAAAACTTCATCTATGGACACTTCACGCACTATGGTATCGGAGGTATAAAACCATCTGAAAAAATTATATTAAGTCTTAAATTAGAATTAATTAAAAATTTCACGTTTACCGATGTCCGTTCCGCAAAGCTCCTCTTCTGTAAGTAACAAAATGACCAGAATTTGCCTCGCCTGAATGCACGACAACAGCTAAGAGACGGTAGAGATTGCGCGGAAACATTGTGCCAAAGCCTGAGCCATATGACTCGGCAACGGCTCCCATATTATTCATAGGCAAACTAGATGAAAACAAAGACATAGTAGAACCCCAAGGAGTGCCAGCCTATTTCAACATCCAAAAATTTTAAAATAATACTCGTAATAATTTGTTTTGTTGTAGCATTAGTGAAATTTTTCACAAACCTGACTATTTAAATGAGGTTGAACAAAACTATATGGCGCCATTGATAGACTCTCAGGAAAATGCACATAGTCTTGCCTTTTACACACTTGACCAGTAGGCAACCAGACCGTGCGCGCTACTTGTATACATAGACATGCTGGCAATTTAGCAAATGTTAACGACTTAGTGTGTGTAGTAGTTTCATTACATGATTCACACTTTACTCCATTAACGTCTTCCGATGTTATGTAGTCACTTAACAAATGACCTAAACTAAGACCACTTCGTCGCTGCGATGGTAAATTTAATGAGATACTGTCAAATTTATCATAACGAACGGTGGACTTAAAGGATTATAAATTAAATTGTTTTAGTTGATACTTTAAATTATTAAAAAAACTAACCTTAAATCCACAACCATTGCAAACAATTTGTGTACCCATGGCGCCTTGAAATGGATGTGGTACCTGTGTTGGCATTTGTTCAGACCAAATCTTAAATACGTATTTATAAAAAATAGCCTTAATAAATAATATTCACAAGTTTACTTTTACAACCTACCGAAACCTTTCCAGGTCCACGAGTTAAACGTTCTAGAGAACGGCAAGATCCCGATGATCTCTTGTTGAGAGCATCTCGAGAGCGACTGGGTCTTCCACCCAACATTGGCGACGACATGCCATCAATTTCCATAGCTTCAGGTGGTGATGAAGATGGAAGGTGATCCCCGTGTAAATCCCGATCACAAATTGAAGCCGGCGAATCAGGAGTATGTGCCTCAGAACGCACCATACGAGACAAGCCAGTGGCTTCATCATAGTCCGCATTAAGGAAATCGCTTAACATGGCACTCGAAGGTCTGTTGGGTTGATCACTGATATCACTATTTACCGGTAAAGCATCCGATAGTGAACCGACTTGTTTCGGCCTATGGGCTTCCTCCTCCAAAGTGGAAAGCATTACATGAAACAATTCATGAGCGTCATGTTCCTCTTGTGGTATAACCCAACCCAGAGCATTTAAAGCGCGTAAGACAGCCCCCGGAGAATATGGATCGCCTCTTAGACTTGTGTGTGTTCCATTAATTACTTCCAAAGTACTAAGCAAAGAGCTAATTAAACTTTTACGATCTGGTGTTGCGTTATTATACAATTGCAGCCATGCTATGAATTGTGGACAGGCAGCTAATGCTTGTAAAAGAGTATTTAGAAAACAGGTTCGCCCAAAATTATGCAGACCAGCTATTTGCCCTCGTCGTTGACGCAAACGAGAATTACCTTAAAAAAAAATTTGTTTAATTCCGACTGTAAAGCCATTCTAGCGGTGGGAGGTCACTCGTAAGAGGCAACTTTTCATAGTCTGTCAAACTTACCCGAAGGACCCCAGAAAACAAATGCTCCTACAACTGCTGCAACTGTTACACCAGCTGCCATCAATATTTTTTCGCTTTCCATAGTTTAAAATATAAAAATCGACTACAAATTACTTCAAATATTTTTACATTTTCATTAACAATTGCACTTACAAAGAAAAAGACAAGCAATGGAGAAAATTTGTAAATATCGATACCACATACAACAGCTGAGTATTTAGCGATGCCGTATCTTAGAAAATTAACTTTTCCATAATGGGTTTTTTAAATAACCATAATCCTGGCGATATCTTGTTTTTCAAAATTCCAATTTAGACGATTATCATTTTTTAAAAACAAACTCAATTCTATGTAGTAATTTTGGTCGTAACAAATAATAAAAGATATAAAGTGAATGAAACCATTTCAAATTTGGAAATTGCATGTCTGGCATCTCCTTAAACACGTAACACAGGGTAGTTCAAATAATAAAATATATGGGTATTTCCAACTTTAATCGAACAGTGGTGAAAACATTTTTCTTTAGCAAGGCATCGGAAAGAGAAAGATTTGAGGCCAGCCTCTGCGCAATAGCCGTTCAACTTATTGGACAATACAGAGGTTCTAGCACAATAAAATAACCTGATTTAAATCCAATTGAAAATTTGTGCAATAAAGTTACAGATTAATCATTAAAAAGCCTCCGTATAATTGAAATGATCTTTCGAGACTTATACAGGTTGCATGGACAAGGATACCGGATTTGCTGTTATTTGGAAAGCAAAGGATCAGCAACAATGTGCTAATTAAATACTAACGCTCTATTTAATATTTACAGCTACAAATATCTATACATTTTTATTAAATTTAGTCACAAATTGACCAAAATATAAAATATGCATACACAATACCGAGTAAAAGAATACAACGGTATTATTCGTAATATTGCAAAAGTGGCAGTCCTTGGTCGGAGTTTTAAGATTTCCGAATCGTTCCGGTACAAAGAACCAACTGCAGTGGATATTTATGTACGCCTCTTTAAAAAAAAAAAAATAAGTACGGAAATTAAACACTTCTTGTTTATTTTTATGCTCCACAAACATAGTTAACAAATGCAGGTTACAATATTTAAATTTGTCTATCCACTTAATTTTATTTTAACATTTGGTAAAAAAAGTACAAGTTTTATGCGAGCAAAAAAATGCAACGCTTATTATTCAATAACTTTTTTTAATTCTTACAAAATGTTAAAAACATACTTAAAACACTTGGGATCAGTCTAGAGGGCATCCACAAGGGACACGATGGTGAGGATTATTTTTCCCCATTCTGACTTTAAAATTTGAAGGATGTTTCTTCTTAACTTCCTGATCTAAAATCTCCGAAAGGCTTTCTATGACGGCCATTCCAAAACTTGCACACTATGGTCGCTTAGGTAGCTACGAACTAGGCGACAAGAGCATTTCGGGTCATTGTCTTGTTGAAATATGCTGTTTGGGGGAATTTTTTCTAGAAGATGTGGGAGCATATTGTCTTCTAGGATCTCACAGTATTTACTGGCATACATAGTACCATCGATGTTCACCAGCAAACCAACTCCGTCACGAGAAAACAAACCCACCAATAAATTACTTAAAATAAAGAATTTCTGTGAAAAACAAAATTAACCTCCGCCATGTTTTACTATTGGTAGTTGATATCAGGAAAAATATCTCTGCTAAGGTCGCTTCGAATATATTTTATCCCGTCAGAACCAAAAAGATTAAATTTACCCTCATCACTCCACAGCACTTTTGCTTGATGTTTACTTGGCCAATTTTAATATCGCTTCGCAAAATAAAGGCGATTGATTTTATTGGTCTTAGTTATTAGCAGTTTCTTTGCGGAACGTCTGACAAATAAATTGACATCATTCAATCTGCGGCAAACAGTATGCACTCTAATAGAAATACTCATTTGCTAATTAACAAATTTAGTAACGTCCACAGCTGTCATTCTTGAATCAGCTTCAACCAGTCTAATCACTTGGCGATTTTCTTGGGCAATCGCTGGGAGACTTTTATTATTTTTTATACGCAATTCGGCACAAATATTTTGTTAATGCCAAATATTTTCCTAATTTCTCGCTTTTTTAATGGACAAATTGCTATCATTTGATAACTGTTTCAAAAAATTTGTATAAATAAATTTTTTCTACTTACTTTCACTAATAATGAATTTGCATTTTTTTCTTGCTGAAATTTGTCACTTTTAAGTAAAAAAAAAGTAAAGTATTTACCTACCTATTTGTTAAATAAATAAAACCAGAAATCACTGTGTTTAAATTTCTAGAGTTCAGCGGATAAACAGACAAAAGATCATATGATTCAGCGTAGCATTCTTTTCTGCTCGGTACTGAGATTCAAAAATAGTTTTATGACAGAATCTTATACGCAAGGCTAAAATACATATTCCTATTATAATGTGGGTTTCGTCTTTGAACATTTTAGGTGACAATATATACGGTATGTGACCAAACTATAGAAACTTTTTCAACAACTTGATTATATTAAACTAATTTCTCAACCGCCGTGGTATAGCAGGTTAGTCATCCGCCTAGCATACCAGAGGTCCCAAGTTCAATCCCTGTCAGACTCACATGAAAAAAAAAAAGAAAAATTTTTTCAAAAAGCGGCGGTTCACCTCATTACTCAGCTAGCCACTGGTTATTGAATATACAGTGGTGATCACGTATTTAGCACAAATGGTACCTGTTATCTCTTATAGCAAATATTAAGTCCTAATTAAATTTTTTTCACTACTTCTTTTTGTAATGTATTACACGTGATGCGAAGATGAAGTCGTATTCCTTTTATATACATATTTTTTAAAAATTATATTTATTTTTGCAGTTATTTAAAACTAACCCATAAAAAATACTGGACATATGTTTAGCACAAATTAAAAACAATAGATTCATTCGTTTACGTTAAAATTTGTACAAATTATTACAAAATATTACAAAATATTACGGAAAGTCGTTCGTTTACCCAAAACTCAGTAAGAGGGGAAATGTAAACAGAGAGAATTTTTGAGAAAAAGTGACAGTTTATTTGCTGAGTATTTGCAAAATGTTACGGGGAAATTTTTTGCTTGTAAAAGTTTAGTAACAACAACAACATGAATAAAAAACGTAAACAAAAGAAAAACAGGCAGTTGAAAATTTGCCGCAATTTTTATTAAGTTAAAAATTTTAAGTAAAAGAAATAAAATTAACTAAATTAAAGTTAAAAAGTATATAACTAATTAAAAATTAAAAGCTTAGGTCATTTTTTATTTATTTATTGCCTTTTGTATTGTTTTTTTCTTATTGTTTTGATTTTCTTACTGGATTTTTACAAATTTTCTGTTCGTTTACTTTTCTTGTACAAATGATTTGGTGAGAGTAAATTCGTTCATTTACTCAGTAAATACTCAGCTTACTGGACTTTTGCTGGAAAGTAAACGAATAGACCTAATATTTATTAAAAATCAAAAACAAGTTTTATTAATTTCAATTTCTTAAAAAAAAACCTAATATTTTGTAGGACATCCTTTATTTTGTTTAACTGCCGCACATCTTTTAGGCACACTCTTCACAAGAGCCAGGTATCGCTCATTTAAGATAGCGTGCCGTATTTTTGGGATTTCCGTCCATAAATCATTTAAGTTGTTAGGTTTTACGCTTGTTATATGGTTCTCTATATCATTCCAAAGATTCTCAATAGGGTTGAGATCCGGAGATTGAGCTGGCCATTTCAAAACATCTATTTGACTCTCCTCCAAGCAACACTTCACTGTACGTGAAATGTGTTTAGGGTCATTGTCATGCATGAAGCGCCAGCTAGGTGGCATCTTTGCCTCTGCATATGGTATAATGATATCGGCTAGGATATTTTTATAAACGTGTTGATCCATACGTGTGTCAATTTTGTGTATTGGACCAACTAAATGCTTCACTATTTATTTCACTGGGGCTCTTAAAAGGGTCGGCCACTGACATTCTATGTACTAAAGAATCCTCTTTTGTTGTCGTTTTTCTTGGTCTAGGTGCCCGTGGACCATTTTTAATTGTTCGGTGTGCTTTTATATGTCTCAAAGCATTATATACCATCTTTCTGGAGCAATTTAAAATACTTGCTATTTCACTTACAGGACATCCTCTCGAATTCATTTCACAAATCACCTGTCGTTGCGCATCTGTGCACCATTTATTTTTGGCCATGTCTAATAAATATTTTATTTCTGAAAAACCTTCAACTGTACACAATATGATGAAAAACTTACCAAAAATTAATTCAAAATTAAAAAAATAACAGAAATGTTAAATGTTTAATATTTGTGCTAAATTTGTGTCCAGATCCAATTTGTATTACCAACAAATAAATTATATATGAAGCAATTGAAGAAAGGGAATAACAAAAAGAGTAACGGGACTTGTCGATCACACCATAAGTTACACATCGTGGCAAAAAAAAGAAAATTATTACTCCAACAGAAAAATATACGGTTTTGAAAAAAAAACGCATAACTAGTGTGCTAAATATGTGACCACCACTGTATATATAATAGGGAGGGTCAAATTTTTTTGGTGGTCTGGCTCAGCGAAATTCGTAAAATACATGTAATTTCAAGACTTTTTCTCCACTACAGCATATGCAAATTCTGAAAAAAAGCTGTGCGGACTTTCGTAAATAGATTTTTTTCTCAATTATAAAATATGAATGTACATACACAAGAGACATTCCATTGCAACATTTGACTGAAGATTATTATGATTCTGATGAGGTTATGATTAACGTCGAAATACCATGCCACATTCAAAGCACCGAACGAAATGTCCAAGAGATGACTAGAGCATCCAAACACGTTACAGAAAAACACAAAAGTGGTTTTATTGCGACATCGATGGAATCGAGAGAAAAAAGGCCCAAAACTGAGAGCAAAGGAGACTTGAAATAATTTTTAATATTCTGTATTGTTTCAGTTTTCATTCAAATTTTATCAATTATAATTTTTCAGTCAAAATTAATTGATTAAAATGATCAAAATTAAGTTTAAATGTCTGAATTTGAACTACACTGATGGAAATAAACATGAAATGTTTTTTATATGAAAGTCTTGTTTAGTTCTTCATTCAAATTTCACTTTTATGGCGCTGATTTCATAAAATTGGAGTAATTTAAATGGGAGATTTGAATTCAGCGCCAAATTTTCCAACATTTTTTTTTATTTTTTTGACCAAAAAACACGATATTTTGATAAAAAAATCACGATTTTTTCTATTGATAGTTGCATTTAATGTATTTTTAATGCCAGGTTCAGCGCCCAAATTTACCTTAGAAATGACAGCACAAATAATCTTTTTTATACACATTTGATACACTTCTTTCAAATTTCATACATTCATATTTTATAATTGAGAAAAAATCTATTTACGAAAGTCCGCACAGTTTTTTTTTCAGAATTTGTATATGCTGTAGTGGAGAATTTCGCTGAAACAGAAAATTCGTCCATACAAATTGACCCGCCCTAATATATATATATATATATATATATATATATATATATATATATATATATATATATATATATATATATATATATATATATATATATATATATATATATATATATATATATATATATATATATATATATATATATATATATATATATATATATATATATATATTTTTTTTTAGCTGAATTCTCGCGATGTAACAAATTGATTTTAAACTCAAGCAAAACTTAATTTATCACATTTAAGCCGTACAGTTTAAGAAATGATGAACCAATGTCTGTTTATCTTGATGGTACTCTTATAACAGAAACTGATAAAGTTAAGTACTTGGGAATAACTTTAAATCAAATCTTATTATGGGATGAACACATATCAAATTTGAAATCAAAAATTTCCACTAGTATTGGGATTCTTTATAAGTTTAAGAATAAACTCAATTGCAAAACAAAGTTACTGATTCATCAAGCACTAGTGCATTCACATTCAACTTATTTGCCATCGATTTATGGATGCAGAGCAAATAATGTACTGAAATCTCTACAATCTGCCCAAAATAAAGCCTTAAAACTAGTTTCCAACCTTCCGTTACAATACTCTACTCAAAATTTGTTTACACTTCATGCTAAAAATATACTACCCGTTAGAGGATTATATAAACAAAAAGTGTTAATATATGTATTCAAATCTTTGAGGGGAAGTGGTAATGGATCAATACAATTTACACAAAACATATCTCGAACTGAAAGGCTCACAAGGCAATCTTATAATCTCCGTTCTACAAGGTGCCGACTTGAATTAACAAATCAACGTATATCATTTTCCGGACCCCATGAATACAACCAACTTCCTGAGAGCATTCGAAGCATACAAGTACTATCAACATTTAAAAATCAAATAAAACATTTATTACTGCAAAATATTGAAACACTTCTAACATAATTATTAACAACAATATTACATATCGCATATACCTACATATACCCATTTTTTGTAAATTATTTAGGTTATTAATGCTTTTTTTAATTTTTTAAACTTATTTTCATTAAATGAATAATGTTGCCAACATCGCCTCTGTAAAGCCTTAAAGGCGCTGAGGCACAACTATACTATTGAATTTTGTAAATTAATGAATAAAGAAATAAAAATATAAAAAAAAAAAATATATATATATATATATATATATATATATATATATATATATATATATATATAGATATAGATATAGATATATTTCTCAAAAATATGAAAACCTGCTAAGTCCACTTTATAAGTAAATTGAGATTTTGATGCAATGAGGTAGAGAAAGATACGCCTCGTCGATCAGCATGCCGAGTAAGTAAATTGAGATTTTGATGCCATATTTTTTATTGCTTTTCAAATATGAAAAATATATAATAAATTATACAGAGATACACAAAACTCAATTCCGTTCGGAAACGGAATAAATTCTGTATTTTGTTTCTATAGGAAACATTTTTTTTCGTAATGAAACCACTTTTACTTTTAAACTGGAATTGAATTTGTACGTTTTTCTTATTTTTTCAATATTTGAACAAATTCTTTAATTAATAAAGTGTTATTTGTTGAAACAAAAAAAGAGTTACTGATTTTAATTGAAAAAATCGTTTGGTATGTTTTAGAGAATTTAAAAATTTTCGGAATCTATAGAACCTAAAACCATTTCCATCGGAATTCATCTACGGAACGGTTTCTATTCCGAACGGAATTTATGACATGTCTGATAATCTTGAAATATACAGCCATGTCACAGAAATTAATTTCGTTCGGAAGTAGAATGAATTCCGTGTTTTGCTTTTATAGAAAAAGTTAAACGCAAATATTTTTTTTGGAATGAAACCACATTCTTTGTTTCAAGTGGAATTAATTTTGTATGTTTTTCTTTGTGTATTCAGTATTTAAATAATTTCTTCAATTATTCAGTGTTATTTGTTGAAACAATCTTCTGTTATCCTTGACTCCCAGTGGAGCATAGGGCCTCATTGAAACAATGACTAATTTCAATTGAAAAAAAACGTGTTCTGTAATGATTTTAGACATTAAAATTTTGTTTTAAATCTATAGAACATAAAACCATTTCGATCGAAATTCAACTACGGAATGGTTTCAATTTCGAACGCAATTTGTGATAGGCCTGATAACCTACACAGAAATGAAACCTACGCAGGCACTAACTTCAGACAATGCATACAAAAGAAGAATATTGATGCAGAATAAAAAAAATAAAATTAATATTTAAATATACAAATTTTATTAATACATACAAGTTTTGCATATAAATACATACATTCATATGTATGTACACACAAATTTTACACTTTATGAAAAAACCAATGGGAATGTCAGGAAACTTATTTTTTTTTTTTAGAATGATAATGAATTGGCTAAATATTGTGTTCCTAGTTCGAAAATACCACTTAAGTTTTCACTATAGTTCATACTATTTGGTTTGACAGAAGTTTTTTTTGAATTGTTAATTCTTGATTTATATTTCCCTACTAAGTGGCCAGTTTCCTTAACATGCCGGCCAAGGGAAATGCGTGATTTAAAACGACGGTTGCAATCTGTACATAACTCGGGATAATCTGCTGTGTGACTTTTTTCATGAACACGCTTTGTTTTTCGATCACCAAACGCTAATTCACAGAAATCACACAGAAATCAAACTTATTTTTTTTTTTAGAATGATAATGAATTGGCTAAATATTGTGTTCCTAGTTCGAAAATACCACTTAAGTTTTCACTATAGTTCATACTATTTGGTTTGACAGAAGTTTTTTTTGAATTGTTAATTCTTGATTTATATTTCCCTACTAAGTGGCCAGTTTCCTTAACATGCCGGCCAAGGGAAATGCGTGATTTAAAACGACGGTTGCAATCTGTACATAACTCGGGATAATCTGCTGTGTGACTTTTTTCATGAACACGCTTTGTTTTTCGATCACCAAACGCTAATTCACAGAAATCACACTTAAAAGGGCGCAACTTTAAATGAACTGCATTTATATGATCCTTGAGATGTGAATTCTTATTGAAAAATTTCCCACACGTAGGACACTGCAAGCGTTTATCAACGTGAGTTTTTAGATGTTCTTCGAGGTCTTGCGTTGTTTTTTGGCTTCTTTTACAAATGGGACATAAAAGATCAGGCTTTGTTGTATGTATTTCTAAATGAACTTTTAATCGACAAGATTGACGAAAACGTCTTCCGCAAAAGTCGCATGCGAACGGAAATTCATTGGTGTGTAAAAGTTCGTGGGCTTTTTTGGAACCGCTGCTGGTAAAGCCTTTATCACAATGTGAACATTTAAAGGCTCGAATTTTTTCATGTACAGTTTTAATATGATCATCCAGATGCGATTGACGTTTAAACTCTTTTGAACACTTTGGACAATTGAGTATCTTTATATTTGGATCTGGAAAGTGGACTGCATTCAGGTGTCTTCTTAGCGCGTGTATAGAACATACTACTTTTGAGCATAGTTCGCAAGCAACAGGCCCAGATTTTTTTTGGTTTACCTTTGGTAAATTAGATTTTACACGTTTGACAATTTCGTCAACTAAATCAGCTCTTTCAGAACCTTTGTCATTTTCAGAATTATTTGTTAGTTCGTCGTCGTTTTCATGGTTTTTGCACTTTTCAGAAACGTGTTTGCTTTTTTTTACTTGTTTATAGTTCTTTCGACGATTCATTTTTTCCACACTTTTTTTAGCTTTTTTATTTTTAAAGTTACACTGAAACAAAATATAAATGGTGTATCAAAAATTACAACATTTTATCAAGAATGTACCTTTAGTACCGTATTTATAATTATTTTTGATAAAAAAAAATTAATAACATAAAAAAAAATTAGTGCTAAAAATATTATTATTAAAACCTTACTTCTTTTTGAGTTTTCGTACGAGTTATTCTTGTACAATTATCTTCATCGACAGCATTATCACTTAACTCTGCTGAGGAAGCTTCATCACTACTTTCATCTATGTTAAAGTCTACGTCACGGTCATCGTCGTCGTCATCTTTATTTTCATAATCATTTTCGTCATCATTATCAGAGAACTGAGGTAAATCTTTAAAGTCCAGGGAATATTCAAAGTTATCATTTTCTATAAGCTGTTGTATAACCGGATTATCTGTTTCACTCTTAATAGGATCTTCTTCGCTGACATGACAATCTTCAGATTTTAAAACATTTACGTCAAAAATTTCTTCTTCTTTTACCTCAAGCTTAATATTAATTTCCTGAATTTGTAAAATTTCACACGATAGATCTACCGTGACATTGCTTTCCTGGTCATCGGTTACAAAAACCTCTTCAGCTTTTTTCGTTTTATTGATTTTACTAATTTCATTTGCCTTTAGCTTTCTCACTATCTCCTGTGATACTAAATGATCTTCTGGGCTAATTGTATTATCGTCGCCCATTACCGAGATCATATACTCAAACGATTGAGTGGAGGATTTACGAAATTCTTCAACATTTTGCAGTTTCCTTAAGCATATTTGGCACAAATGCTGGGGAAAGCGCGAGTCGTTGATTACTACTATTTCATTAATATTGGTGCCTTCTTTTATACGAAATTTCCCTCCATCATTTAAAGAAGTAAACCGTATGCCACTGCAATTTTTTATCCAATTCAAATGGGTCATTTCTAGTTTGTAGATCATTACATTTGTTTCTGGTCTATTAAGGCATATAAGACAGAAATTATCCTGCAATCTTTTAATATCCAGAGCATTTAAATCACAACTACTTCCCAGTGCCTCTTTGAGCACCGCAATGGATGTTATAATTTTTTCCCGAAATAAGTAGGAGTATTGTACCTTTATATAGCAAGTCTCACATAGTTTTCGACAGTAATCATTTGTATATTTTTGGTTGATGGGATTTTTTAATATCGAAATTTGAGATGTTAGTTTAAGTATTTTTGACAGATTATTTTCTTCTCGAACATCATAAACTTTTTGTGTAAACACGGATGGTCGTACGTCCAGGAGACATATGCAACAAATGTGATCTAAATTTGCACGTGTGACGGGTAGCATTGCTAAATTCGACCGGGTTGCTAACAAAACCCAGTATACAAATTAATTTGTTAAATAAACTTTGTCAAAGTAAAAATTCAACAATTTAAATATGACAAGAACAATTATTTTTAACTTTTTTGACAACACACATTTGTATAAATATTTTGGTGATGTAGAAAATAGGAACGGTTATTATTTAATGAAGCCCGATTTTCTCTGATACCCAATCCAATTAGAGTATTCCTTTTATTTATAGATACAGTGTTGTGCAAAACAAAAGCAACAGCATTTATCTCCTAACATAAATATGTACATATTTCTTGTTCACAGTTTATTTTAGAAAACAATATTTCATTAACATATTTTTTAGGTAAATTCAAAATACCAAAAAAAAAAAAATAAATTAAGAAATAGACAAATAGAAAAGTTTTTTGCACTTAAATTTTAATTTGAAATTTTATTTTTTTTTTAATATTTCAATACTTTGATGTCGACACACTTTTTATTTTTTACAAAATGAAAATTTTTTATTTTGTTTTCTGTCGACACTCTTTTATTTTTGTTTTAGCTTAATTAATATTAAGCAAGTAGAGCTGCAATTTTTTGTATTTAAAAATATAATGAAATTTAAAATAGACAATTTTTTTACACATTTTAATTATCCTAAAATCATTATACATGTTTAAAGATGAAATTCTCAAGAAAATGTTTTTAATTTATGGAAAAAATCTTGAAGAAAATGTTTGTCCCATCATATTATACTTTTTTATGCAACTGTTTGTATTAATTAGAAAAATAAAAGCTCTTTTTATTCTTACCGATACCATATTACTGATCCGTTCTTTTAACAAGTACCAGATGTACTTTGACGTTTCGTAGTCCTTCTATGTATATTTATTCT
The DNA here is from genome assembly GCA_933228675.1 of Stomorhina lunata. NCBI lineage: Eukaryota > Metazoa > Arthropoda > Insecta > Diptera > Rhiniidae > Stomorhina > Stomorhina lunata. Next base: position 125,738,362 of record OW121743.1, read on the forward strand.
ATGGTATGAACCCTTATTTTTGATAACATCGCACATCTACGGGGCTTAGATGCAATTATGTTTGTTATCGTACTGTTTGAAGTTTTTTCACTTTAAATGTGTTTTTGCAAATATAAAACTAAATATATTAAGCAGACACATTTTAATTAGAAAACTGTTTTATTTAGCGACGAGTTGAAATTAAATGTCGTGAACGCCGCAACTGTAAAGAATCTGTGGAACATGGAGGAGGCAGCGTATTGATATAGTCTTGTTTTTCGGCTGACGGATTTATTGCTTTTCATCAAATTGATGAAATAATATATAGTTTTAAGTACAGAGATATACTTCAGACTCGAATATTGCCACTTCGATTGCTGTTTAAACACTCTAACGATCCGAAACACACAGCGAGGTCAAAGAGTTTATTAAAGATAGCGGAATTCAAGTCCTTGAATGGCCGTCCCAATCACCTGACTAATATTCCATTGAAAACATTTTAGGGAACTAAAAGAAAAGTAGCCGGAAACAGGCTCAAAAATAAATATATATATAAATATAATTCTCTAAAATGAACTGTAAATAAAAAATATGGATTTATGTTCAGAGACGAATGCTGTTGCCTTTGTTCTGCACAACACTATATTTTATGTAAGAAGCCGATAAAGGAATTATAAATGGAATTGAGAAACTTTTTTAAAACTGAGACATTTTCAGGCTTGCTATAGAGAAATCGAGCTATAACAAGTATAAATGTATTTCAAGTGTTTTCTAAGATAATGTTGATTCAATTTATTAAAGTTCGATTGTTCCGCAGATTTCGCTGCCGTAAAAGTGAACCGCCGTAGTATAGCAGGTTAGCCATCCGCCTAGCATACCAAGTTCGGATCCATGAGTCTAAACATAGAATCGGATGCAGCTCATTGTTTGATAGAAGTATCTCTTATTCCAATTGGAATGTCGTGGGAATTATGTATGCATGAAAGTAAATTAACGACATTCATTAAAGTTTTTAAAAGCTCTGTTAATAATTTTTCTCAATATCAGTTATTTTCAATATGGTATCTGCTGTAACTCATACGAAGAAACATTTTGTTTATTTGATATTTAAGCACTACACCTCTACCGATTACTAATTTATTTGCATAAAATATACAACTATTCTTGCAACACTAAATTTTTATTGGTAATAACAAATTGTAAACAACGAAGAGATAAATTGCACTAGAAAATACGATAACAAACAATGAAAAAAAAATCATCTGAGACATGCAAAACTTTTGTCGAGCCTGTCTCAATAATAGTGCAGGCTGATTACTTGCTAAATACCTATAAACCAATATCTTTGCCCGATAATAGTACTTTAAATGGAAAAGTTAATAATAAAATGTTAAGGAACATCAATTTACCCATGGACAGAAGGAACTCTTTCCATTTCAATGCGATAAATGGGATAAGGCTTTGAAGCAAAAAACATTCAATGTACCTTAAGATTTAACAATCATCGTATTCATGTAGAATAAGACGTTTTTCATGTCGTTTTTTGTGTCCAAACATTTGGCAAGAGTGATAATTTAAAAAATCACACGGGCGAGAAGCCACATGTCTGCAAAGAATATGGAAAACGATTTGTGCAAAGGGTCTCTCTTAGGTCAAACATGAAAATCCATAACAAAGAATAATATGTATAATAAATATAATATGAATAATAATGTCCGCAAATAAAATGTATAAATAATATTATATTTAATTTTATTAATTACAAATTTAATAAAAAGGAAAAAGAATGACTTACCTAAAGAAAAACTTCTCAACTTTTGCTGGTTTAATTATTTATTTTTATACTTATTTAATATTTTCTTAGTCCATCTTATTTTTATCACATTACATATTTTGTAAATAAGCAGAATTTTAAACAACACTTTAATTAAAACAAACAAAACTAAACTTTTGTTAACAAAAAGTTAACTTTGTGATATATACATATATTAAAAAATAAAAACAGGACGCCAAAAGAACCGTTATATTTACGACATTCAAGATGAAGAGTTACCAGATATATTATCTGACCAGCTGTTGCTTCATCATGATGCCTGATGTCTTTCTAGTATGCTGTTTCACACACATCAGGTTTACTTTTCGTAAGCCTTATAGTTTGTATCAATTTCAATTCTGTCAGCTTTTTGTCAAACAAACTGAAGAATTGATGAGTCAAACCTCATTGGTGTGATCATTTTTTATTTAAGATAAAGACTCAGCATATTTTTGTATATATATATATATATATATATATATATAATAAAAAAGCAGAATGTTATATATATATATATATATATATATATATATATATATATATATATATATATTTTATTTACATAAAAGTAAAAATACAAACTATTTATTTTTATATAAAAATTCATCATGATGAACATAGGGCATCAATACATGTTTGGAATATATTAGTTAAGCAGAAAATAATGCAATATTGCTGATGTTAATTCCTGACATCGTTACTCGACTTCAACTCTATTGACTTTTTCAATAATGTTGCATTTTAATTTCGATGCGTTTTGTGATTTCTTAGTGCTGTTTCACACACAAACATTTCCTCCATCAGTTTTCATTTTATTTAAAATTAAATTTCATACAAATCTTTAAAATTTTCGAAAACACGCCCGTACTAGTGTTTATATCAATTTCAATTCTGTGAGACTTAGTCTACTTTTACATTAGTCAGGTTTGGCTTATCAAGTCTTGAATTTGTATGAGAAAAAACTGACAGAATTAAAATTGAGCACACCTAAACGTACTATCAAGTTTACGAAAATTTTTAAAATTTGTATGAAATTTAAGGAAAATTAAATGAAAACTGACGAAAAGAAAATGTTTGTGTGTGAACGTGAATGCAGGTTCAAAAGAAATTTAAAGAAAAACTGATTAAGTAAACCTGATTCGTGTGAAACGGGACTTAATGAGGCAAACCTGACTAGATTATGGGTTTTCTATAAAGTTTTTAAAATTTGTTTTTCCTTATATTGGTGTCTTCTACATCTCATCAATACAATATTAACTTCGTCAACATTTCCTTCGGGTTTGAAAATTGTAAATGTAGGCCCATTAAAAAGACTGGTGATTCTTGTAAAATTTCAACATTCTGCTTTTTTATTATGTATATTTATAAAATTTCTTTCAATATTTTGCTATTAATGGACTTTACTAAACATGAATCGGCAATAAAATATCTGATTTTTTACATGTTCATAGTAGTGTGCCACAAAGTTTAGTACTAGGTCCATTATACAATATATTAATGGTGTAGATGTTCAGTATGTCGTCGACGATATGTTTAACGTCCAACAACTGTCGCCGTTAATATTTATCGCCTTCGGCATATTTGTTTACCTAAAATTTGACAGATGAAAATATTTAGTAAAAAGTTTTATTTAACACCAAATGCAGAAATTGAAAGGAAATCATTTTCTGTTTAGTTATTTGGTAACTTTTGGAATATCCTAACTTAAGACATGGAAAAAACATCCCCCACAGGCGTGGAAAACATTTCACTGAAAAATGTCCAAAAATTGTGTCGAGCTTGTCTTAAGGAATTGAAACCACGGAATAAGTATAGAATAACTAGTCTAAATATTTCCATGCAAAAGTGGTTGGATGATGTTGCCGCTAAGAAACCCCAATATATTTTCCTTAATAATTATCCAAATAGTATATGCAAGTGTTGCAGAGATAAAATATATAGAATATTAAAATTTCGAGAGGTGTGTATAAAATCTGTAGAAAAGATACACAAATTATTAGCAGGCAATGATGGAAAGGAGCTAAAAAAGAATGTAAGTATTCAGCGCAAACTTAAAAAGAAACTTATTTGTATATTAAAGCAACAATTTATAATATTTTAGTATTTGAAAAACAATTTTAAATCGAAAAGCGATGGGTATAATCATGTTTCTGCCCAAGCGACTGAAACTGAAGTAGAACGCGAGGAAAGCATGATTTTAGGACAAGAAGATAAAACTACTTCGCAGTATGATGTTTTCAAAGATGAAATTTATAAACTAAATTATAATATTGGCCAGCCTAAAGAAAAATATGATAATGTAAAAGCAAATTTGTTTTACAAAATGTTTTCATCTCAGCTCTTAAGCAGTACTGATAAATCTAAACTGATTGTGGAAGAAAATAGTAACGACTCAGAAAAGAAAACATCAGATTCAGCGAGGAGAGATGAAGTACGAAAAAACATAAAAGCCTTTAAAAATAATTGCTGGGTAAGAGATGATGAAAATAAAATATATTCAGATGATTGTGAGGATTGTATTCTTCCAATGCAAGAACATAAAACTAGAAATCAGTATATTTTAAAGGCAATGAAAACTAAACAATTTAATGTCTGCGACGAGCTACCTATGGAAAAAGAAGTCAATCTTCAAGATGCAAATTTATTTTACAAAATGTTTTCTTCTCATCATTTAAGTCGTGCTGATAAATATAATTCCAAGATGATTGTAGAGAAAATTTGTAATGACGACATGTTTGACTCAAAACAAATGCAATCAGATTCAGAAAGCGACTATAATTCAGATTATGATAATAACATTAATTTAAAATCTGAAAAGCAAGACAAAGCACATGGAATACATAAGTATCCATTTCGTTGTGAGTTATGTGGAACAATAAATTTAAGCCAAAAGTTTTTGGATATGCATATGCGAGTTCATAGAAATTTACTACAGTATCAGTGTTCTAAGTGTGAAGATTCTTTTTCAAGTTCAGCTCATCTGAGAGATCACTTCAAAGATGTACACAACGAAACTAACTTAAAGATTATTTGCGAGATACCGGAATGTGGTGTGGAATTAAAAAATATTGGGTCCTACAAGAGACATTACATATCATTTCACCTGCCTTCAACATCGAGCAGATATAAATGTGAGAAGTGCGGAATGATTTATAAAAGTGCAAAACTTCTTAAAGATCATCTTTTTAGACATGGTCCCAAAGAACTTTATCCTTACAAATGCGATAAATGTGATAAAACATTTATAAGTCTACAAACTTTTAAGGATCATAAACTAAGACATGCTGGAATTAAAAATTTTGAATGTACAGAATGTGGAGTAAAGAAAACCACTAGCAAGGAGTTACATATGCATATACTGGTTAATCATAAAAAAAATCAATCGGAACACGAGAATGATAGCGATTTTGAACATAACGATAGCATTAAATCAAATGATAAAAAAGTCAAAAGACCTCAAAAGGCTTATCCATTTCGCTGTGAGCAATGTGGAACTCGCTGCATGAGTCAGAAAATGTTGGATATACATATGCGAATACATAGTGGTTTACTACAGTATCAATGCCCCAAGTGTGATGATTCTTTTAAAAATCCACTTAATTTAAATAAGCATTTTAAAGAAATACACAACGAAACTAACTTTAATATTATTTGCGAATATGAGGGATGTGGTTTAAAATTTGCAACAATTATTACATACAAGAAACACTATTTAATGTTCCACTTGACAGTATTAGCAAACAAACATATGTGTGAAGAATGTGGCAAGTCTTATTGTACTGCTAAACTTCTACAAAATCATATATACACTCATGGACCTAAAGAACTCTATCCATACCCATGTGATCAATGTGACAAGGCATATATACATCCTCACACTCTTGAAGAACATAAACTAAGGCATGCGGGAATTAAAAATTTTGTGTGTCCGCAGTGCGGAATAAAGAAAACTACGAGTCATGAGTTAAAATTTCATATGAATATTCATACCAAGAAACTTAAATATCCTTGTCCATATTGTTCTAGAATTTCGTATTCATCTACTTGTCGTCGTCGCCATATAAATACGGTACACAAAGGAATAAGAAACTATTGTTGCCGTTATTGTGATAAAAAGTTCTGTTCAAATACCAATCTTGTAAAACATGAGCGACTTCATACTGGAGAAAGGCCCTACGCATGTGTGCATTGCAGTAAAAGATTTGTACAGAAAGTCTCAATGGAGTTACACGTGAAAAACAATCATAAATCTGTGTCCTAAACAGTTAAATGTTCATACATTTTATGAAATGCAAATCCAGCTGGCTAAATGGATTTTTGAAATTTAAAGACATTTCATACGACGTACATACATGCGTCAGTTACCATTTATAAAAAGCATTATTGTCAGTGTAATTATTAATAAAAACTATAACTAATTAACTGTGAAATACTTTTGTAAATAAATCAAACATGAAAAAGTGTGTTTATATATTAATTGTTCAAAACAATTATTTTATTTTTAAATGCTAATATTAACATGGTTTTAAGGGCTTAGAGCAAAATTTATTTATTAACAAAAAATCCGGCGTTTGGATTGTTGGGTGGCATGGCGTTTGGAGGCTGCTGCTGACCACCTGGCTGTTGATTTCGGGTAGATGTTGCGTACAGCTGTTGTTGAAAACTATGATATTGTTGAGCATATTTTAAATCACTAGATGTTGGACCAACAAATGGTTTATATCCCATATTTCCAGGACCAGATAATGGCCCACCGGGACCTCCGTTGTTACTGTTAGGTATATTGCTGCTTAACATTGAATTGGGTCCCATCATAACTGAATTTTGCATGGGATTGGAAGAAGGATTTTGATCGTTTAGGACGTTGTTTGGTAAGGGAGCATTGTTACCATTATTTGAGTTAATGTTAGGTGGAGCATGCGACATTCCCATGGGAGGAGGCTTATTATTTTTCTGTTGATAAAGCCCAGGAGGAGGTGCATTATTAAACATACTATTCGTAGGATCGTTGCAGTCTAATGATTCGTTGTCGTTACCAGGGAATGGGTTGTTACCTAAACCATTTGGGGGAATATTACCCATAACAGGATGCTGCATGCGAGCTGCCGAATTCATTCCAACACCTGATTGCAGTCCACCTTGGCGCATAGGCCGCATACCCCTTAGCATAGGTGCGTGTGGACCTGGTATATTCATAGGATCGTGACTCGACATCATGCCAGTGGCACCTTGCAATTCATCTTGGTCGCTACCACCAACCGATTGTCCCATGCCTCCCATATTTGGAATTTGATTGCAGTTTCCAAAAAAGTTCATTTGATTCATAGAGTTTGGATTTACTCCCATATTGTTTGTATTTGGCATTTTATTTAAATCATTTGGACCATTTATGGCAGGCAAGTCGGAAGGTGAAGAACCTGGTCCAGCGTTAGGACCACCGCCTACAGAATTTCCCATCATTTGTGGGTTAGCATAACGTTGTAGAAATTCGAGACTAGGGGGCACTCGCATATTGTTGTTATTGTTGTTTTGTGGCCTAACTGGCATATACTGTATGGTATTGGGGGTGCTTGCTTTTACTTGTATATTAGGCGAAACATTAAAGTTACCAAAATTCGCCGACATACGGTGATTCATCATGCGATGTGATGGCATCATACCTGGAAATCCTGAGGGTCCGTCTCTCATTCCAATACCTCCAACTTGAGCTGGATTAAAACCTCCCGACATATTAGGTCCGCACATTTTTGGATTTAGTAAACGCTGGCAAAGCGCTCCTGGATTACCTCCCATCATATTGCAATTACCTGGTCCAAAAGGTCCTGATACCGATCCCGGCCCTCCACCAAGACCGGACATGCCCATATTTCCACCATTGGGGTTTTGGTTACAATGATCCATATTGGAGTCAACGGGACCACCCATAACTGGACCACCCATGAGACCATTCATATTGATGTCATTTACGCCACCAGGACCACCCATTAGTCCGGACATATTGTTTGGTGAACTGCCCACACCTCCAGAGTTTAAACCAACACCTCCTGTCAATTGCTGCGACATTTGGGCCAAAGAAGATATGGGATCAAATGTGTTTGACATTTTTGTTTGATTACTTCGGTTACTGTTTGGATTTAAAGGCAAATTATCGGTGCGTCGACAAAACTGTGGAGGCATTTGCTGATGATTTTGTCGCTGCTCTAAATTCGAATTTTGATTTTTAAAATTGTTGGGCAAACCCTGCGAATTAGCATTAGGTGTGACACCAGGCGCATAATTCAATCCAGGGCTTGGAAATCTTGATTCCATTGCAGTATTAGAGACATCGTTTAATAATGGACTTCTTGATCTCTGGGAATTTGGCCTGCACGCTTTATGATCAGGCGTAGGGGTAGTGTTCATATTTTTAGAATCAATATCTTTGGGTGAAACATGTGAGAGGGGTGTGGTGGGATTACTATTTAAATTATTTACAATTGCTCTATTGCGATTTGAATTCCCCGTAACAGAATTTGCTGTAGGAGAACCCTGTTGTGAAAATGTATTTTTATTCGCTGCACCATTGCCGCCCGATGGACCACCTCCTACAGACGTTGTTGTAGTTGAATTTGTGTTAGTTGTTGACGTAGAGGATGACGACGCTACATCCATAATGGGTGATGTCGAAGATAATGTACCAGTACCCATTGCATTTGATGCTCGTGGTGAAGGCAGTGACATATTAGATGTCGGATTATTGGGACTTGACGGATTGGGCGATTGTGTTGCAATGGGTACTGAAGCTGAACGCTGAGTTGGATGGTAGGGTGGCGGTGGTCCTTGGTTACCACGGTTGTTTGTACTTGCATTTGCATTCCCTCTGTGTGATGTACCACCAACACTTCCAATACCAGTTGAATTGCATCGTGTTAATGCTTGCTGACCACCGCCGATTTCTGAAGGCATATTGTTAGATTGCGTTTTTAAACGTTCTTCATAAATGTGGTGATGTAACTTTGACCACTCCATTTGAGGCATGCTTACAGAGTTCATATCAGATGGATGAGGTGCATTCATATTTTTATGTGGTCCCATCATACCACTACCATTGTCTTGACCTGAAGGTGGACAATGATTAGGGTTGAAAGGCGATAGTACATCTGAGTTGTTTCCCATCATCACATTATTTGGATCATTCATAATACTTCCTGGTGGAATACCCATTGGCCCAGAGTTATTCATCATATTAAGATTAGATCCACCTGAATTAATTAAGCCTCTGCTTCCACCTACTCCCATTCCACTAGAATTCATATTCGGCATACAACCTTGTTTAATGGATTGTGGAACTATACCCATTTCATTTGGCCCAGAAACCGACATCATTTCCGTTGGCATTATAATATCTTCTCCCAAATTTGGCATATTATCTATTTGTGAATTGGATCCACCAGATTTTGAATGATTCATCAAATTTCCAGTAATATTGCGCATGGGACCAGCATTAATCTTATTCCCCATATTTGGGCTTTGCATATTTAATAGTGCGACAGAATTGTTAGGTAATCCTTCTGGTTGCACCTGCATTTTTCCTGTCATCATCTGATTATTACCAGAAGCTTGTGAGTGAAAGTCATTACCACCATTTTCTGGAAATAGAAATTGATTCATTTTTTTCAATTTAGCCAATTGTTCTTCGCGGTGTTGTCGCTGTTGTGGCGTTAAATTTTCATCGGGAACTTTGACACCTTGCAAAGAAGGTATGCCACCGCTTTCGTCATTGGATAAACCGGAGCAAACAGATTTCGATGTACCACTAGTATTTTCTGCATTTTCAATAGTTTTCATATTATTTGCTGAATCTCCTGATGGGCTATCCATAACAGAGCGAGTTTGATCCCAACACATCATATCGTTCTCATTTAAACCACCACCGCCTGTTGTGTTGGATGATGAAGACGTTATTGTTTCAGATTTATTTAAAGCTAGTTTATGTGTCATTTTTCCAATTGAACTACAATTACCAGTAAGCCAAGGTGGTTGTCCTCCAGATCCCGGGGCTCCTGTTGGTGGAATTCCGCTCATTATATTTATTGTATTTTGTCTTTGTAGTTTTGTCATCTTCATAGGATTTTTTAGGAAAAAATCCTCAAAAAATGATTTTGTAGCAGGTTGGGTGCAATGGTAGGCAATTATAGTGGGAAATTGTCCCGCTAATACAAATTCAGCACCCTTGTTGGCCAACTGTGTTGAAAACACGAAAATATGATTTTGTTGCTGCATATATTCCATACAATTGTTAATGCTATTACCTCCACCACTAATTATGTTTGTTCCACCACCAACGTTGCCGCCCTGTGGTGGCCCATTACTATTTGATATATTATTAATAAGAAATGATGGGTTTATGGGAATATTACATTGCGTATTTGGAGTATTTGAACCTAACGGTGTTGAAGTAGAACCATCTGGACAACACCCGTCTAAAGAAGACTTTGAACTCATAGGGTTTGTATTGGTATTCATTGTATTACAACCACTAATAAGATTTAAATTATTTTCAGAACCTGAAACTAGTAGGCCTTCTGCAGATTGTGTAACGGTACTTTCGTCATTATCATTACAAATATTTCCTGCCATACCAATTCTTTTATCACACGATGACGATGATTCATTAGATTTATTGGTATTGCAGCCGGGATTCTCGTTGCATTCATTAATCTGCGATCCAACAATGGAACCAAATCCTACTGGAGACATATTTGGTGATGATAAAGAAGTTTCTTCTTTCTTTACCAAATCCTTTTCGTCCTTCACAATTGCAGGCAATACTGTTTTCATATTATTAATAGATGTCTGATTTACTAAAGATGTATTTGCAGTGGTATTTCCTGATGAAGAGCTCGTGTTAGATAATAAAGAGCTATTGGACTTATCTCTATCCTCTTCTTTAATTATGGTATTATTTTTTGTAGTCTGGTTGTTTAACTTTTCTTCGTCATTTGATTTAATGTTGTCGTTGTTAATATGTGAAGCATTACTACTGCTATTAGAAGAATCACCATTATTTGGTGACGATTCGTTATACTGCGCGGAACAACTGTTGGTGCTTGCAGAGTTTTGCCTTATGAGAGAATTTGATGAAATATTCGATAGAGTATCTCGTTCACCACGACTTGTCGAGTCCATGTTGGCTAAATTAACACCGTTGCCGCTTTTCGACTTATTTTTATTACTATTCGAATCATCTATGTTTTGACTATTATTGCCTTCACTGTTACAGGGAGAAGTAACATTTCCGCCAAAAGGTGCCTCATACTTTTGGCTAGTATTGTTACTGCACTTAAGATTGTTTCCATTTGAATTGTTATTGCTTGTGGGTGAAACAGTTGCCGTTGTTGTTGGAGTAGACACGTCAAGGGAAGATGACATAATGAACAAGGTTTTTTGAGATACACTTGCGTTGTTTGATGTGATATTGGCTTAAAAGCCTTCGCTACCAGATGGTGACAAATAGTTATCAATAACAATGTAGGCGGTCTTCCTAGTTGCTGCTGCCCAGTTGTATTCTTATGGTCACTAACATGATAACATTCAACACAATTTACTTGCTTTTTTTAACTCGTATATTTTCATCAATGCGTATTTGTTTATTTAATTTATTGTATCAACATTATAAACACATATATTTTTTAATAGAATTATTAATTCATTTCGACTTTAATGTATTTCAAAACAAATATATATTTTTTAAATTTTCACTAAACAATGGCTCACGAAAAAACATTTATACAGAAATTTTGTGTATTCTGTGTTAGTGGCTACAATGTGTGGAGTAAATGGGTACCGAATATTGACTTCAGGCTATTTTATGGATACTCAGTAGTCCAAAGTAGTTACTCGATTCATACAGGGTTGCATTTAAAAAGATACATATTCTTATGTACACTTAGCAAGATAGAGGGCAATTGTCGATGTATTTTCTTGTGTTGTCCCATCGTAAATTAACTTGCTTCTACTGTAAACAACTTTTAATTCAAAAAACAAATATGTATGTGAGACAAAAGCGGCATGTTTTGTATCATACATATATTTTATTATTTTCATATAACAGAGTAATTTTTGTTCCTGTTATGGACTTTATAATGCAAGGAATTGGGTCAAATTGTCTCAGAGTGTAGAAGGATTAACACATACAGACATTGCAACATAAAACAATGAAACCTCAAAAAATGTTGACGTTAAAACAACTAATAAAACAGGAAGATTACAAACGATGCAACCAACATTTCACACTATGAATATTTTAATTTAAACTAATCAATTTTTTTTTTTTAAAGTAATGAATAATTTTTTAAAGAAAATTGATTAAACTCATAATTAAGAACAGCAGGCAAATTTCAAATAATTTTTCAAATAGAACTAAATATTTGGAAATTTAAATTGAAAGTGAGTTACTCAACATGCATTTGAATGGGTTTTCTTACTTTAGAATTTTATAATAAGTATAGTGCACTAATTCCATTAATAATTTATTGAAGTTATTTTATTAATTTTGTTTACAAAAATTAAAAGACTAATGGAACCGCTTATGGCTAGAAATAAAATATATGAGCTATACAATTAGACGATAAACTACTAAATGTCTATGCTTTTGCCCTATCAAAATGTGTCCAATTCATTCTCCACAACAACTTCGGAATCAACAGATTCTGACAAAACTTCCAAATGTATATTGCGATGAACTTTTAAATCCTCTTCTCTGTAAAAGCCTTTATTACATATATTACAAATATGAGGTTTGTCGCTTAAATGTCGTTGTTCATGATCCAATAGATTTTTCAATGTTATAAAGCGCTGGGAACAATATTTACACACATGCTTGCGTAAATTTTTGTCATGATTTTTCATGTGAGACCTAAGACCTTCTGGTTGTACAAAACCTTTTTGACAGATTTCACAAATGAATGGACGCTCACCGGTATGTAAACGTTCATGACAAACTTGAGAATTACGTGTGCCGAAACGTTTGGGACAGTAAGTGCATTGAAAACGTCTTAGGCCCTCGTGAACTACCTTTACGTGACGAGATATAGCATTTTTGTGATTAAAAACTTGAGGACACTGAGGGCAGGGAAACTTCTCCAGATTTGGTGTATGTGTTCGCATATGAGTAACTAATTCGGTTCTAGTTACTTTGGCTACACCACATTCATTACAAACATGCTCTTTGATCTTCTTATGTCGTTTTATATGCTCCTTAAGAGCGCGTTTTGAACTATATTTTCGCCTGCATAAATAACAAATATGTTCCATTTCTAGTTCATCATTGTCGTTTTCCACTTCTTCTTCCATTTCTTCTTGGTAGTCCTGTGACGTTGGTTCTTCTGACAAATTATGTGCTAACTGACGATGCTTATCCAATTTTATTTCAGCTGAAAAAGAGACATTGCAATTTTCAAAATTACAACGGAATTCAATATGTTTGGATTTGATATGCAGAAGTAGTTGATTGTAACGTGTAAATGCTTTGGAACATTTTGTACATTGAAATGGTTTCTCCTCGCCCATATGAGTTCCTCGAACATGTGCTTCCAAATAAACCTGTTTATAGAATTGTTTATTGCATTCATTACAATGCAACGATTTTCGACTCCGTTCTCTTTTAGAAATATTTGTTTTTCCATCCGAGCTTTTGATCGAATGACTGGATATATCTGCTCCGTCATCTGGTATTAGTAACTCATCATCGGTATCTTCGTCAGAGTCAAAGGATTCATATGAATTTTGATCTCTGTCAACTTCTCCCTCCTCCAAATACGTTGGCATTGTGAACTGGGTTTCCATTGCTTCGAAAGTTGGTTCAGGTTTAATGTATAATGGCATATTTGCTAATTCTGGTAAAAGCTAAAAAAATACAAGCGTTTCATAAATTTATCTAGTATTTAATTAAACTACTTTTTTGAGTTCAGTTTAAAATAAAGAAATATAACTTTTAATTCCTACCAACTTATCATCATCATTTTCCTCAAAATTGTCTTCATGCTTGATGTTTTGGAGCAATTGCCTTGACAATGTTTCTTCCTTTTCAACCGATTTGTGGGCCATGTCAGCAGAATTCCATCTTTCATATAGCATTTCCGTACTTCTTGCGGCCAACTTACGAAATTCATCGTAATCCAAAAGTCGATTATAGCACCACTCACATAACCTTTTGGGGAAGTCTTCATATTCATTATTTACATCATAGGTAGTTAGGAACATAAACAATTTACACAAATTTGGCAATAATAAACTATTTAAACCAGTCGACGATCCAGCATCACATTCACTTCCACCAAAACTTTTACTTTCGTTTGCATTTCGATTTAAAGTTCTCAGGCAGGCACGGCATAGTTCTCGAAGGTTTCTTTGGGTAACAGAGCTCATGGTAAAGCTATTATCAATTGTTTTCTTCTGAGCTAAAGAAATTCCTATTGATTTTTTCCAATCTTTCCCTAAAAATAATCTAAAAAAAACTGATTGATTGATAATAATATTGCCAAATAACAATAATAAACAAAGAGATGCCACATCTTGAAAAAATTTTGAGGCGTCAAAATTTCTCCATAAAGTCGCCCTTACACTATATGCTTTTGCAAAAGTACAACAATATGAATTCAATATATTCAATTCAAACCTTTTTTAATAAATTTCGAAAGCACTATTATTATTTACACTCTAATAGACGATTTAAGGTGAATTCACCCATTTTGTCCAAATAAAATTTTTGTCCTGACAAAATAATTTTTATTGAGTTTTCTAAAGCACGATTTCATCCATTTCAAATCTGACTAATGTAAAAGAAGATAAACAGAAAGAAATTTAAACATTTCTATTTCTGTTAGAAGAAGCAGAGCTTTATTTCTGGTACATCTATGAAATGGTACATTTTTTGCTAATTGTTTGTTGCTTAGTAGAACATATGATCGCAGTCTATGATTTAAACCAAGAATTGCCAAAAAAAAAATATAGAGTTTAAAAGATATTTTACAGACCTGCCTAAATAAAAGCGTTGAGCGTTGTTAAAATTGCAAAATGTAAAAAAAACGTAGCTGCAACGCTTACAGACTAACCTTAATAACAGCGTTGGTTAAATGTCAAAATGTCGCATATACATACAATTTGTATGAAACAAACCAAAACAACGCAACGGAAACGCTAAGCGGTTGGATAATCCGACTTTAACAAGGCGTTGGGTAGTGACTTTTGGCTGCAAATGAAAATAAGACTTAAAACATTGGATAAGTACTAATATTTTGTATAATTATAAAAATGTAATTTTAAATTAATTATATGAAATAACTAAACTTTTAACGCTCTTATTTAGGTTGATCTGTTAGCGGTGAAAAAAATTAACTCTAGTTTAAATTCTTGGCAACACTGAGCACAAAATCGCTGGATGTAGGTAGAAAATTCTATATTCCTAACACTGGTCGTCTGCTTGCAAAAAAGAATAATTGTTACTACCAATTTTTATAATTTGCATATTGCAATTTTCTTTGAAAGTTCTGCGGTTCTTTCTATATAATAAGTTAAAGAAGAAATAATTAGCAACTTTGAAAGGAAATTTTACTAAACAAAACAAACAACAATGAATCCTTGTACAGTTGCCACCCAATGGAAAGACAATGAAGGCGATGATAGATGGCTAAGGTAAAATATTTGGACTATTTTTGGTTTTTATTCATTTTAAAGAAAATCTTATTCATTTTAGCATTCACAAACGTTTCATATTAGAATGCCGTGAAAAGGATCCTGACGTCATATTTTTGGGCGATTGTATATTAGAGACATTGCAGGACACTGAAACATGGCACGATTATTTTGCACCAATGCATAGTCTGAACTTCAGCATACGTGGTGATCGCTGCGAGAATGTGTTGTGGCGTGTGGAAAATGGCGAATTAGATAATGTTAAACCGAAAATTGTAGTTCTTCATGTTGGCACCAACAATGTGGAAAACAAACCTGAAGAAATTGCAGATGGTATATATAATATCATACAGAGAATACGTTCAAAATTACCAGACGTATATATCGTCTTACCTGTATGTTGAAACTAACATATATTATTATGCCCCTTTTCTTTCATGCATTCTTTTTTGTTTATTTCTTGCAGTCTCTACTACCTCGTGGTCATCAGCCTAACAAATTACGTGATAAAAATGCTCAAGTCAATGGTCTCATTAAAGAGAAAGTTGTGGGTCTTAATCGTGTACAAACTGTGGATATTGCAAAAGGTCTAGTGCAGATGGACGATTCAATTAGTCACCATGACATGTTTGATTATAAGAATCTCACAAACACAGGAGCCAAAAAGGTCTTCGAACCGGTTCATGACTTACTATCCCAAATACTCAATGAAAATGAGCAAGAACGTGATCTCACACCATCTGAATGAGTAGTTTATTTGATTTTTTTAAAATCCTGTCCCTATTCAATCTATTACTTTCGTTTCAATACACTGTAACTACATATTACTAGGTTTACATACAGCATTACCACTTTTCTATTATAAATTTTATTAATTTGAAAAATACATTTTTTCCACATTATTATTTTATAAAAACAAAGTTTCCTTATGCTAAAAATTTGCTTTGCGAATTTATATTTAGATATTTAATTATGATACTTTAACTACACTACCTACATATATACATTATAAAGCGATAATTCCATTATATCAAATCATTTAGGCATTTTGAAGTAAAAAGTCTGTGTAGCTCTCTTATTTTTTTTAGCTTGTAACCAAATTAGTTTAAGCTTTAACACTTTTTTTATAATGATGATTGATTAAATATTTTGAATTTTTAAAAAATGCTAAAAAAAACCATTCACTTATTTGATATAGGATTTTAATTATGTATTCCATTCCAAAGTAAAGTATAGTAGGAGTTTTTCTTTTATTAAAAATTTAATTTTTTTATTATATTGAACTCACCGTATATGAAAAAAACATTAAACACACAAAACAAGAGCAATTTTATTAACTTAAACTGAAATAAATAGAACTTTTTTTATTGCAAACATCATAATTTTAGTATTTGTTTTATATTCGAACAGTTTTATTTTCGAATCAAGATACGCATTCACCCCCCTGAATGTTGTATCCAAAAATACCGCTACATACTTCAATGCCATACAAAATTGTAGGCATAAATAATTAACGTATTATCATAACTTTAATGTTAATTGGTAAAATTAAATTTACGTTGTAGATTCTACGTGAGGTGTAATTTACTTTAGAAATTACAAATTAACATGGTCCATACAGAATTTTTATGTTATTAATATTAATAGATAATTCTCCTAGAGGTGAACCTTAAAACATTGCTTTGGTCTTAGGAGCATTAATAACTAATTTATTACTATGTATCCAATTATTTATGTTGGTTACTGCTAACTAATTGATCCAAAACATCCATAAACTGTCTTTCACTACTAAAAAGAAAAAAACATATAATCTGCATATGCAAAAATAAAAAAGTAAAAATATACTAGCTGACCCGGTCCGCGTTGTTGGCCCTAAGCAAACATTAGTTTTTTATGAAAATTGGATTTTGCCACACCTCTCCGCTCGCAGACAGAAAATGAAAAATCAGGCTAAACAGTGTCACCCGCCTGGATATTCTGAAGATTCTCTGAAAATTTTATCAAAATCGGCACAGTCGTTTTGGACTCCATACTTTACATACTTACACACACATCCTGTTATATATATATAGATAGATATATTTAACAATATTGGGCCGAGTACAGAACGCTGTCGGTTTGATTGGTTCTTGAGTACGCATTTTAACAAAATTTTACAAATAAAAAATAAATTTTTAAATTTGTTAACTGTAGTACATATTTTATTGTTTTCACTTATGTATTGGTTTTGAATTCTTACCCTGGAGTAAATGCCAGAGAAACAGTACTGCCGTGCATTTAACAATGTATCCAGTACTGCTTATCTATTTTGCGCCAGCCACTTTATCAACTATTGACATTTATTTTATTAAAAATTCCTAAGAAATCTAACAGTAGATTTTACAGCTACTATAGTTCTTTTGGTCGAAATAGAGACATTTAAACCAATTGGGACCTATTGAGATACAGAAAAGAGACATTAAAAAAATATATCGACAAATTCGTTGATAATACCATCAGAATGGACTAAAATTGGAGACATTTTAACTGATAGACACATGGTTCTAGTTATTCTATAGGTAAATATTAGGGACATATGTTTTTTATTTTATTTTGCGAGAGCATATATTGAATACCGTCTACGGTTCAGTAAGCATTGCTTTAATATATTGTTAAATAAATTTTGACTTGTATTTAAATATTTTGGATATTTAACAATTAATTCTTTTTAAAAATTCTATTTGGTTCATAGTCGGTATTGAATATAGAACTCGCTTCGTAGTTGCATTTAGTTAAATTAAACATTTAAAAAAAATATAAAAAAATTGAATTGAAAGAAAACATGGATCAGGATGAAAACATGGTCAAATATACATATATGGTAAAGCAGAAGTAGAGAAACTCTTTTCTTTGAAGAGCGCCTAACACTTCTAATAAAAAAAACAGATATAACGGTTAAATGATCTAATACTTTTGGTAGTAGAAACAAAGCTTATGTTGGACTAAAGTTAGAAAATCCAGATCGCATTTCGACGAAAAATTTTTCAATTAATTCAATTTAAAGTTCGAATAATTAATTCCCAAATAAATAAAACTTAAAAGCAAAAAATATCTAAAAATGAAGTATAATTTTATAAAAAGTACACCTGTTGCAATGTTGTTGTGCTTGAGCCGACGAAGGTTTCTAAGTTGGTGTCAATCATTTTCACCAGATGACGCCACTTAAAATTAATTAAAAGGAATTAAATCGAAAACTATGCATTTGATGTCTTGATCGGACAAATACCAAATGTTTTATGATTTTAATAACATTTGGTATAACTCATTCCCATAAAATGTTAATCTTAATTTTTAAAAATATTTAGTATAAATATTTACGGATATTTGTGTAATGTCTTTCCTTCAAATTAATTTTAGTTGATGGTGCGGCAACGCGCCCACGGTACAGTATTTTAATAAATGTTCGTATTTTTTTTGCACAAAAAAACATAAAAAGTTATTTTTTTAATGTTTTGACCTTATTTTAGTAAATGATCGATATACGGCTTTTGTTCATTCATAAATACTTTTTTATTTCATATAAATCTAATTATAACAAAATTATAATAATTATAATATGTATTGGCAAATTTGTTTGTTTTTTTGTTTTTTAATTTAAGAATATTTATACAAACTAATAAAACTAAATTATTATGGATAAAATTATAAAAGCATAACAAGAATACATATATACATATGTGCACAAGGAATAACAATTACAGATATTATATAAATTTGCAAAATAAAAAAGAAATTCAAGTTGATGGGTAACTTAAAGGGGAGGTTTATGTATTTGGACTTTACACAAATATTAAATAATATCAAATTACGAATTTAATAAAATGTGCATTTTATTTGTAAATTGTGGAAGTTTTATATATTTCGATTTTAAATTAAATATTATTCAATAAAATACAATATAATTGTTAACATTTGGAATAAGCTTTTTCGGCTAACGAAAGAAGATAAAACATTAGAAAATTTATAAAAAAAAAATAAATAAAATAAAAAATAAAGACTTAACCATTCATGTCCTTATTTCTTTTTTTATATGTAAGTAATAAGTTAGACATTATTTCAAATAGGTTTGTATGTTTTCTTAAAATTGTAAATTTTGTATTATTTATTTAAATTTAGCTCTTCTTTCGCATTTTAATTTTATCATCCACATATTTAATTCTTTTCTTCTTTTTCTAAAGTCCACTTTATTCTACTTTCTTTTTCAGTTTATTTTTCAATAGTCCCGGTACCAGCGATAAACAAGCGCAAAGTGTTAAAACTCCCATTGATGTCCACGAGAAGGCATCACTCGAACTAGTCATTTTTTGTAGAGTTTTTCCTGCTTGTATGGCCAATACAGATGGTGGCGCAACCCCACAAAATGTTCCAAATGCAAACGTAAATATAGGGACTCCAATAACAGGCGATGCCAGATTTATAAACCAATTGGGTAGAATGGGTGTCATACGCAGGAACAGCATGTAATTAAATAAACTATCACGGTGTTTATCCACATGCTTTGACCATTCACTGATTTTTTTAGGCCAAAAGTGTTTTATCAGGCGACGTCCAACCAAATTCGACAGAGTGTAACAGAGCGTTGCGCCTACAGCCGAACAGAAACATATTAGAAATAGTGCAATCGGAAAACGGTATAGAAAGCCAAGGAGAATAGACAGAAACAAAGATCCTGGAATTGCAAAAGTTTGAAGACTGAAATAAGTGTTAAACGATTAAGGAAACCCGTAATTAAATATTATTAAATATTAGATAAATTAAACAGGTCTGCATTAGTTTTTCCCTTAAAAAACTAATTGGCAATTTGGATAAGTATCGGGTGTTTTTTATTGAGGTATAGAACTTTAAGTTGGCATCACTTTTTTAACTGGCGGCCATTTTGTCAGCTGTCAAGTGATTAATATTTAGTTTGGTTTGCCATTTCATCATAAACAGGTTGACAAAAGAACAACGCTTGCAAATCGTGCAAATTTATTTCGAAAATAATGGTTCAGTTCGCGAAGTTTACCGCAAGCTCCGTCCATTTTATGGTCGACATAATCGTCCATCAGAGCAATTAATTCGGTTAACCATGGATCGTTTTCGCACTACGTTTACTCTATGTGATAATACGCATCCGCAGCGACGTCGAACAGTGCGCACCGAAGAAACAATTGCCGCTGTAGAGCAAAGTGTTGAAGAGGACCCGAATGAATCGATTCGCCACCGTGCACAGCAATTTTAGCTTTGTCCATCAACTTTATGGAAGATTTTGCGCAAAGATCTTGGCTTGCGAGCTTACAAGATCCAGCCGCGAGACCATGCAATGCGTCGTGATTTTGGTGTATGGGCCGAAAATGAGATTGATCTCGATGCTGATTTTCATCGCAAAATTTTGTTCAGTGATGAGGCGCCATTACATCCACAAAAACTGACTGTTTGGTGTGCTCTATGGGCAGGTGGAGTCATTGGGCCAGACTTCTTCTGAAATAATGCTGGAGAGTCAGTTACCATAAATGCAGACCGGTATAGAGCCATGATAACCGACTAGTTTGTTCCCCAATTGGATGGCATGAATGTGGATGAGTTGTGGTTCCAACAAGACGGCGCTACATGCCACACAGCGCACGTCACAATTGATTTATTGAAGGAAACATTCGATGAGCGCATAATTTCGCGGAATGGACCTGTCAATTGGCCACCAAGATCGTGCGATTTGACACCACTGGATTATTTTCTTTGGGGATATGTTAAGTCGCTCGTCTACGCCAACAAACCAGAAACGTTAGGGGACTTGAAAGCCAACATTCGTGGCGTTATTGCCAACATACGGCCCCATATGCTCGAAAAAGTAGTTGAAAATTGGACCAGTAGAATTGGCTTTATTCGAGCCAGCCGCGGCGGCCACATGCCCGAAATCATATTTAAACATTAATGGCATAAAATTATCCTTCCAATAAAGCCAAATTGATGGACATTAAAACGATTTTCTTGTGTTTTATTTCAATTCGAAGTTCTATACCTCTAAAAAAAACACCCATTATTAGGTACTGAGCCACTAAAAAAAAAAAACAAAAAAATCACGTAAATTTTCTGAAAAAAAAAACTTTTTTAATTATGAAAAAAATTTGATTCGATGCTAGAAAAAAAAACACAATTTAACATGCCTAGATAGTTAAAAAAATAACATAATTATTGTAAAGGGAAAATAAAAGTAAAATTTTGTAAGGTTGTGTTATTAAAAATAGATAAGAAAATTTTTAAAAATAATTCAGAGGATACTTAAATATACTATGTATTATTTTCTAGTATCAGGAACAAAGTTCCACCTGTTCCTATCCTACATAAGAGTGTCCAAACTTAATATTAAGTTTGAAGTTTCAAACTGTTGGCAAATATTATGGGGATTCTGCGCCATCCATTTTCTTGGTAAAGGAAAATGGAATACGTTGTGGTTAAGATGCCGAACGTTCTGACGCTTAAATGAGGTCTCAAAAACCAAAACACTTGAAAAAATTCACGATTTGATTTTAGCCGCTTAAAAGTGAGAGATAGTTTAAATTATAGGCTTCCACATGGATCCGTGGTTTCAATTTTAAATGATCACTTGGGTATGGTAAAGCTGTTTGCTAGATGACTGTCGCCATCTTATTAGCCAATAAAGTCATCTATGTTCAACTTATTGTGCCCATTCAATGAGGAATTGACCGCATTTGACCAAGAAAACATCTTATTAACCTGGAAAATGAAAAACAAACAAACTACGAATTGCTCCCTTATTATCCATATTCTCCAAATTAAGCCCCGAGTGACTATTTTCTGTTCCCATACTTGATGAAATTTCTCGGCGGTAAGAGATATGACTCCAACGACTACATCATCTCACAAAAATACCTTTTTGATGTCGACATTTATATTTTTGGAAGGGATAAAAAACTTAGAGAAACATTGGACTAAGTAAAAGACGAAGACTAATTGAACTGCCCTCGTACATAAATAAAAACTTATAAATTGAATAAGCCAATAATTATAATTATGAAATGTTTTGTATGATATAAATAACCTTTTTCTTATAGATTTTATTTTGTTGTTATTTTATGTTGTTATTTTGAAATAAATAAATTCATAAAAAATAAAATAGAAATATTAATGCACCCTAATAGTTTATAAAAAACTGTGTTATAATGTACGTGCTTTCGCGAGACGTTTTATGTTTTGGCAGTAAGTCGTATATGTATGTGCTTGGAGAACTTAATTACCTACGAGCTAAAAACTGACTCTAAAAGAGATCAAGGTTATTTCAATAGTAATTCAAAATGTTTAAAAGAAAAAAAAAACAATCTTATCCAAATTAAAATAGCAAAAAGAATAGAAATGTACACGTTTACTTAAAAGTACCTACAAAACTCAAAAGTCAATGAGCTAACCAAGAACAAATTTTTAAATCAAATTAGGAGAAAGTTAAAAGTAGTATTTGTAAAAGGATACAATATATAAGCGACGACAACACCAAACATGACTTCAAAATAATACATATCCTTGTAGCGATCTAATACTTTGGCCAGCATTTTTGCATCTTGTATATCACGTGGAATTTTCATGTGCTGTTTCTCTGATCTGTAATAAAAATAATTCATTAATTATTTGTTAATTATTATGAAATGCATGAGTAATAAGAGCAAATTTAGGGAGACACATGCAAAAAGTGTTACTGTCGGCCAGCCTGACCATAAAATGTGCTACATTACTGAGATTAAATGTGTTGGTACAATATAGTATATATTTATTATATCTACATTTATTATATCTACACTTTTCAACATAAAATGCGGTGTTTTTAGTGTTGCTTAAAAGGCTATTCACTACGCATAAACTTCCAAAAATACATTCTATAACTCTTAACAATAAGAAGATATCTTCCTTCAAGTAGGAAAGACGAAAAATTACAAAATCTTTTAACTTTTATAAAAGAAAGTGCATTTTGAAAAATTCACTTTTTCAAAAAATAAATTATTACCAATAAAATGTAATAAACGTCGTATATAGTACAATTTAAATACATAAAAGTATCCCAAATCATGAGGGAGTATTGTGTAATCGGAATTACATTAATTTCTCAAATTATGTTATGCAATCCACTTTCCTACAAATTCAATATGAACAAAATGGTTTATATACACATTTTAAAATTTTATATACAAATTTTCGAAGACAAAACGGTTGATCTACCGTAAAATCGGGAATATTGGTTTTTATTTAATAAATTTTATTTCAGGAAATTAGAAGGAGTCTACGAATCATATTGTAAAAGATCACTTTGTTAAAAACTCACTAATAAGAGAATTAAAGAGTTTTTTTACTTCTCCTGAAAAATCAGTATTTTGCAGATAAGTCATTTTAGATATAGGCCGACGATATATAAAAAAAATAATGTTGACAAAAAATAAAAGTGTTATTTATATATTTTCGGATTTTCGACCGCTAACTTTCGACCTAGCATGGGATCGATTAAAAAAAAATGGTATTTATGTTTGCATAAAATAATCCTTCTCATCTATGATGGTGTAGAGTATGAAAACATAACAACTAGACAGATCATTGTATATACGAAGAGATCTCGAATCAATATATATAGAGATGGAGAGTATTATTATGAGTGATTTTTTTTTATTTGTGATTGTATGTACTTTTCAAAACATGTATAGTTTTTTTCTTCTTTTTTTATTACATATACAAATAGGAAATACAAATTTCGCTTGTGTTTTTTATTACGTTGAATTTGTTATTAACAATTAAATTACACATGAACAATCAATGTTAGTAAAACAGATGAGTAGTTTTGTTTTTAATTTCAAAACTAATATGGGGAGAAAAACTGATATGTATTTTCATTTATTAAGCAAATACAAATCATCTAATAGGTTTATCTGCTACGCATATGCTTATTTTGTACGTTTTATAAATATTTTTGCAGGCTATTGAGATTTTAACGTACATATTTAATTGTAAATTGTGCTGGTTAAGTGTTTTTATATAATACTAGACACTGTCGAAGTCGAAGTTCATTTACATATCGACACACATATGGTGTGATTTAATAAAATCAACACAGAATTCAAATTCCACTCAAAACAATTTCGTAATTTAAATAAAAAAATACCTACAATAAAAATTCCCTTTTTAGAGTGTTTTTACCAGGTGTATTTTATTTATATATTTTTTTAATTAATTTCAAAACTTTAAATGCCAAAAGTCGAATAAATAAAATGCATTTATAATACAATACGGCATTCAGTTCTTCGTATCGGAACGACTCGGAAATCTAAGTATTTCGACCAAGGAATGCCAATCCGCGATATTAAAGCTGAATCCGAAAATTACCAGGCTTGTCCCATTTCTTCATACTATTACTTTGTAACATTACACTTTTATAAAGTCTTTTAGAAGACTCAATAAAATTTTAGTATACAAAAGCAAAAAATTAAAAAATAAAGTATTTTAATTCTACCCCATGGTTTCTTAAAAAAACTGAACTTAACAGACTTTCTCCCCGAAGTGTAAGCAATCTGAATCACAGTAACTGTAATTTGGTATAAAAACTACAAAAATCCATATCACTGTTTAGCATCAATTTATTGTAATATTTGGCTCAAGTATCTTTATGCATTTATTTGTTTTTATGATGACTTTTGCTTTTTTATTTCAAATTACATTATCATTTCCCACAAAGTTAGCATATTTAGAATGTTTATATGTTCATTTTGTTGGCAGTGGCGCAGATCTCAGACAACTTTTATACTAGACGAATGTGCATACAAACATATTTTATATACAATATAGGTACTCAGATTTGCAATCCAAATAAAGGAGATAGAGAGAAATAAAGCATAATGAAAATTAAACTTATGCGATTTTTTATTTTCACATTGAACTTGATTAAATTATACTTCGGCATTTTGGTTTAGTAAGTTTTTACAGTAGGTGGGAAAATTAAAGAGGCATTTTTACCACTCACTTGATCACCAATTAAAATGAATATTTAATATTGCATTAAGAACCACGAAATAATTTTTAATTATGTAAAATAGTATATTTGGTAGTACAATCCCTATAGGTACGTGAACTTTTTTAAGAAAAATTACAAATGATTGTTATGACCCCATGGTTATATGCCAAAAAATTGGTTATACCCCTATTATTCATATATTTTATTTTAGTAAATAATTACAAATATTTATTTTGTAAAGACACAAAAACAATCTTTTCATGAACTATCACGCTGTCCTTGACAACATTTCGAAAAAGAATGGTAGATTCCTTACAGCAAAACAGGATACATTATATTAAATGTAAGCATTCGAATACATATTTAAGGAAGTCGTCAGACTAAATTCTGTAAACTTAGTTAATTGAATTATTAGCCATATTAGTCATAGTCAAGCGGAGTCCTAAGTTAGAATAAGCAGGGGGGAAAATCCCTTGACTACCTTCTTAATAAAAGACCGTTAGAACAAGCTAGTTGCTACAACAAATGATTCTAGTTTACTTGAATATTCGAGTGCTCAGATAGATTGTGCAGAAAAGAGTAACACAGATAAAAAGCTCTACATCAGTAAGGGCTGGGCAATGACAAAATAGGTGGGTGATGTCCCGTCCTACTCAACATTATGACCATTTCTGCAGTAGTCATTACTCTGAAGATTGGGTCCCCCATCATGCAACCTGAGAACACAGAGCCTTATGAGGACACAGACCCTTACGAGGTAATAGGTATGAGGAATAATAAGATATTTAAGCAAAAACTTACTCATCCAATTGAGGGAATATCATATAGACGTAGAACATTGCCGCCAATGATGATACAAAAATTGCAGCTAATATAAATAAAGATTTTTTCGTAGCTGAACGGTCAGCAGCAGACATGGGTTGTTTTTTCGAATTTGGTGGTATTTCTTGCTGTTGATCCTGTTGACGTTTTTGTTGGCTAAACGATGACAATGACGTGTTTGATGACGACATAGTTTGAGTTTTTGCTGGGGATGATGACGAAAGCGACTTACCCTGTCCCGTATTATAATTTATATTAAGTTCTTTTTTGTTTACATCTAAAACAAATTTTCAAGAATACATTAGATTACAATAAATGTAAAAAAAATTTGTTTTGTATTTTTATTACATATACACTTGATTATACATTATTTTTGAAGGGAACTCACCAACTATACCCGCTGATTCAGCTAGTAAATTAGTCTCGAATTCCATACTTTTACACTCCGATTTATTTTGTTGTCAATTACTTTGTTTAACACAAAAATTCCCACTTGTATTTTTATTGTATTCTTCGGCCTATATTTGTATGAAAGTAAAAACAGTTGTATTCTAAATTGTTCAGCTTCCGTGTTTGAATCACTTCATTTATTTATTTTAAATTTCCATTTATTTGTTTTCTTGTATTTATTTTACGTTTTCTTAACAATTTTCATACGTAGAAGCTTGAAAAATTAATCAATACACCAAAAAAAAGGAAGCTTTAATGTTGTTGTTTTGTATATTTTTCGTGATGTTTTTTTCTTCTTTTTATTTGTTTTTATCTTGTCACTTTTGTTGTTGCTTTATTCTGGCGTGTTTTCTTTTATTTGTTTGAATTTTGACAAAAGCAACAACAAATTATAAATTTTGTATTTAGTTTATTTGCTACCTTTCAACACAAAATCATTTAAATAAGTTCTTTGATGTTTGTCTTTTATTTTTTTAACAAATTTTAATAAAACATGCGAGTGAGTTCTTTGTTGAAAAAAGACTAGACATTTTTCAGAGAGAGTGAAAATATGAAATTGACAGCGCACAGTAATGCTAATGAATTAAAAATAACAGGGTGTTTATTATTTAAGCGTTTTTCATATACATAGTTGATATTTTTTTTTTGGTCTATAATAAAAGCTACGTTAAATATTTTTATAAATATTTGTGATATATCGGGTATTATGTATGACGTTTTTGAAACCCATAGATTTCCATCTATGATATAATAAATTTGTGCTGATGTTCGTAACATATAAATATAAGTCTGACCAAGGTAGATTATAATGAAGGTAATTTCACTTCAGGTTACTAAATTTAATTTCACTTTCTGACAATTTTAAGGGTTCTGACATTTCTATAGAAATAAAGCTACCATATTATATTAAGTTTTCCCTCTTTTCCTGACGGTGCGCCGACAATATGTGTTATGTGTAAAAATTTAAATACATTTTATGGCATGTATATCTTCATATCTAACAGTTTAACTATATTTTACCAGTTGCTATAGAAATTAGGCACGATATTATATAATAACTGTACACATTAAATAAAATTTCGATTAGCTATGTTGATGTTCTAGGTATTAAGGAAAAAAACACATAGCTGACATTGTAGTCGCAGGGACCATTTGAAGTTTTATAAATTCGTTCATAATTGAAATATAATTTTATAAATATTGAAGTCCAAATATAATTTTATAAATATTGAAGCAGAAATTATTGGTATAACTCCATTGTCTATTTTTGGTGTAGGTTCTTTTATTGTAGAAATCACCAAATTTTTTCTGCAAATTACGTTCCAAACTAAAACAGACTTGAAGGACACTTTTACCCGTTTCCTGTCCTTGGATCGGGTCTCCTGTATTTGAGCTGTCAAAAGGTCGCAGAAGCAGTTACGGTAACAAGGAGAAAGTAAAGTGTAAATAAATATACATATATAAACTTAATTAAGTTTAATTTTTTAACAATTTATTACAAGGCCAAAAACGAAAAAGAGAAGAAAAATATCTACCAGCTACTCAAGCTATGGCTGTATTGGTTATTGCTCTAGTTGCCATGGGAGATATATTATATATATCGTTCGTTTGGCAATCTTTTGCGTTATTGCGAGCCCTGCATAAGATGCTCTGTACCATTAGCTTTGGGCTTGATTTCAGCTTATAATCCTAAACTTAATATTTTGGATATCTTGAGTAAATTTTTTCCCGACAGTGATGTTGAGTTAGCTCTCAATGCCATCGTCACAATGGGTCTCGTTGGTGCTGGCACCAATAATGCTCGTTGCTATGTTGCGTCAATTGGTCCAATATCATTCAGATTTTAACAAATTTGGGCAACTGTACATTAACCTTAAGCCCCTATCATAATGATCGTCAATTGATGATCATTTTGAGTAGCTCTCATTATCTGCTGTACTGGTTGGTGCCCGCCATGCAGGCCCGTATGTTAATTACTTTCCATAAAGGTCTTAATCAATTGCAAGTGCCGGTGCGTTGGTATGGCCATTGACAAGCAGGTAAAGCCAAGCCAAGCAGGTAAAGCCAAGACCACCGGTTATATGAGAATGTGCGGAATTGGCTAAAGAAGAATATATAGCCTAACACTAATTATGGTTGACTTTGTTATTTTTAAGAAATTCCAGACTTTGTCAAGTCAAATATCGCTTAATTTATCTTCTTATAATCTACATTATATATTGTGTTTATTTATTTATAATATAACTCATAAGATTTAGTTCACTAAAATAATCTGTAATTTGCTTTTTTATTATTCTTCTGTTATCCTTGACTTTCAGTGGAGCATAGGGCTTTTTTATTATAATTATTAAAATCCCGATATCATTCACATCAAAAATTGGCGACAATAAAATACTTTAAAATGTTTAATACAAAATTTTAAATGAAAATATTCTCAAGGTAAATGTAACAATTTTGTCAGTTGCAATAATAATTTGCTGTTATATATAAAGAAATCCAGACAACGACATCATAGACCTACGTATGTTACTATTTGTAGACGTTCGCACCAAAATGTAATAATTCTATTTTTTTAATAAAATGTGTTTTGTATGCAATTTTACCCTGTATACTGGTCTCTATAGTATTTTCTTTCAATAGCTTTTGTTTATGTATAATTTATGTTGTACACATTACACATTTTATTAAAAAAATTCCAAAAAGAAGAAAATACTTTTTTATAATGTGGTAACGTTATATTTGATATGACGTAGAAATACAAACTTCAAAAACCCTTATTAAAATTTAATGAAAGCAAGTGAAATTACCTTCAATATATATGCCTTGGTAGTCTATGTTTTGAAAATCACCTATAAATTTTTAATTTAAATATTCAAATTTCAATTTTTTTTTTTCATAAACACTTTAAAATTCTTCTTGAAGTAAGACAAATAAAAACTCTTAAGATACGAAATTCTTCTGTAATTTTAATAATAAAATACCTATATACAAATTTCGAAAGTTCTACTGTAAATTCTCAAATTTGATAATTATTCTTTAAATTCCTAAAATGTTCGGAAATTTAACAACAAATACCCGAATTATGAAAATTGATCTATACAGCCATGTCACAGAACTCAATTTGCTTCTTTCTATACAAGAAGTAGAATCAAAAAGCATTTAGATCGGAATAGTTTTAATTCCGAACGAAATTTTAAAGTTCAGAATCAAATGTGTTCTTGTTCGAAAAATATATAGTCATTACTGAAACATTAGAAATAATTAAATTAGAGCTCTTAATAAAATCCTTTGATTATTTTTTAACAATTGTTATTTTTATTATAATTTTATTTTAATTATTAAAAGTTACATTTATATACCTAAATATATATAAAATTTATATATTTTTATGTTCAAATTAATGGATAGATAATTACTCAAGAACAGAATTTTGTAAAAATTTTTATTTAATTAGTAACAACTAAAAAAAGGACAACTAAAAATCAAACTACATATGCATATATTTATGTATTGTGTATATAATATATATATATATATATATATATATATATATATATATATATATATATATATATATGTATATGTATATTATTTGTATAAAATACGTTAAAATATCAAAGAAAATGTTTAAATATTGAAAATAATATAACACAGCTAACTAAGTATATTTATTTTTTTACAATTCAAATAAACTCGGTTTTCATCATTATAATAAAATAACTTTATAAACCCAGTTATAAATAAGTTTTGAGATGAAATTTAGGAGGAAAAAACGTAGAAAACTTTCTTTTTAAGATAATGCAGAATATACATACATATATATTTAGAATAAAAATACATTTTATTGTTTGTTTGTTTTGTTGTTTGTTGTTTGTTCTCTCTAACAATAAGCTGTAAAAATAATAAAAAGAAAATACAATATATTTTATGTATAAAAAGCGACATTGATTGAAATAACACACTCTCTCTCTTGCACTCGAAAACACCATCATCATACCAAATCACACAATTAAAAGGAAAAAAATTTAAAAGGATTTAATCACTTTTCGTCCAATGAAATCTGAATATACAACGATAATGATCTTATTCCATTCTCTCCGATATCACAATATTAACTTGAGGAAATTGGGCGGGATTTTGTTCGGTGACGGCTAATTGAGCTAAACGTTGATTAAGTTCCTCATGAGAACTAAATGATCCAGGCGTAACGAGACATAAACTGTCGCCAAAATATTCACCGTATGGTGTGCATAGACGCCAAACCACCGGTTCGTTGGTGCATAAATCTGCTACAACCTCACAGGTATCTCCAGGTCGTACAGTTGGCACCTCTATACGACGTGTTTGACTGTTTGACATTAAGTAACAACCATTTGGCCATGATTCGGAGCCAATGTTTTGTAGGCGCCATGCCATTTGTTGATTATTCGGCTGTGCCTGCTGAACAATTTTCATTGATGGTAACGTTTGGCCATTACAAAAATCTAAATAACAACCAACGGCCGTTTGCAAGTTCCTGAAAAGATTCATGTAATCTTTAGTTAGTATTTATATTTAGTTCAGCCTATTTTAAGAAAACTCAAAAACTATTGCATTGTTTAATTTAGAATTTCTTTCGGTGTAATTGCCATCCTCGTTAGAGTTTATTAACTCCTTCTTTTACACCCTTGGGTGGGAAATTTAATAAATTCTAACGAGTAACGGTTTCTACTAGTTTAATTTAGTTTACTGCCATTTTGGTTTATAAAAAATATATACAATTCATCTTGAAGTACCAAGTAGAACACATCATATCATAAAGGTAAAGAGAAATTAAATAAAATATTACATTTTAATTTAATCCATAAAAAATATTTGTTTTTATTTATTCCACAATAAACAGCATTGTATATTTTATGAAATGTGTCACTGAAGTTTTACATTTTGGTCAATTCCAACTGATGTTATTTTGCAAATAAATATGATATACTATGATTGACTATATACACATGTAATAACCACTGTCGCATTGGTTCATCTAAGAAGAGTCAACTTAAAATTTTCAGTAGAGGCAAAAAACTATACACGTTTTACATACACAAACCAGACTATTTTATACCCTTCACTACAATAGTCAAATATTTTAGAGACATCATTTTTTTTTAATTTCGAGATTTAAGCATATTTATTTATGCCATTACCGGTAACGGTACTGATATAGCAGCAAAGGTCAAATGTGGACCAAACGTTACAACATTGATTTAATTTTACAAAAGATTTATCTGTGCAAAGTTCCATGGGGAGATGATATACGCGATAGGGGTGATTTATTCTGTAAAATGCTATATTTAATATCTATATATTATATACATTGAAGAAAAAAGAAAAATGAGCCTTTTTACGTGACGTTATTTATATCACTCCAATTACTTTCGATGGAATCTTTTACATCTAACTATATAACTATATAAATTTAACATACTACTGAAACTCTATACCTATATGGAAGTTTTTGCATTTTTTCGAGATAGGTGAAAGAAAATATAGTCCTGCCATTCACGAAGCGGCAAATTTTTTAATAACCACAAAAAAATCTTAAGTGCCATATAACAAACTTTACAGGAGTAGTTTTTTTAATGCAGTTAGTACTTTAAAATGTTGCATATAAGTATTTTTTGGTCTATCAAATGTTATTAGATTAAAATGTTACATTTTTAAAATTTGACACAGAAAACGAATAAAAATATGTTTACGACTCTTCCTAATCTCTTATAGTATAGAAGATTTTTGACTTTAATAAAAATATTTTCGTGTTTAGTCTTACCTTAACAAAAACCGCGTTAAGCTATCAATTTTATAATTATTAAACAGATAAGAGGAATAATTTCCTTTCCAGTGATATGCAATTTGTCTATATTTAGAACTGTAAATATTTATATATGATTTTGTTGGATATTATTAAAAGTTTTTTTAGTGCTTTATTTTCCTTTCAATGTTTTGTCTTAAAGTAAGTAACAAATTGTTGTCACCAAAATATATCTATGAACGATTATTTGTTAGCACTTATAGCTAAAATTGTTTTTGATATAAGATCGTAACGATACTTGTAAGTCGGTGAAATTTTAATTTTGGAAGATCTGCCAGAAAAGTTCCAGTCTTAACGAGAAAACACCGAAAAAATTTAATTTTTCCCAAAGGCACATTTAGGTTGGGACGGTCCAAAAGGTATAAAAAAAATGGAGAAACATACTATGAACGAATGAATAAAATATTAATTCAATTGGAAATGGCGGAAAAACATGTGTGCGACGCCCAAAGAATGTTGAATATAACTCCCTCTATACTAACAAAAAAATTTTTTAAAATTTGTATGAAATTTAAGGATTATAAAATGGAAACTGATAAAGAAAATATTTGTGTGTGAACGTGAATGCAGGTTCAAAAGAAAAACTGATGAAGTAAATAAACCTGATTCGTGTGAAACGGGACTAACTGACTGCTGCTGTTAACAATTTTAAAAATCATTTTTTTAATGTAATAATTCTTCTTCTGTTATCCTTGACTCCCAGTGGAGCATAGGGCCTCGAAATAATATATCATCTAAATTTATATTTACCCCTATCTGTCAAGAGGACTATTACATATGCTTTGCTAATGTCTCAAGTAAATTATTGCAATAAACTAATATCTGGTTGTTCTGAGACCAATAGAAACAAAATAAAGTACATCATCCATAGAATAGTTCGTTACGTTTACGGTTTACGTTTAAGGGCACATGTGTCTTTATTTATTTATTTATTTATTTATTTATTCATTATTATAAATGAACCAACTGAGCCTTTAAGGCCTTATATAGTTGGTGGTCTAACAATAGTATATTAATAAAGGCAACTTTACATTTAAGAAATTTTTTGAATTTTACGTTTACTGACTGACCTTAAATTTCGTTTGTTAATATTTCTTTTTAAAATTATTAAATTTCGTGATCTTGCTTGATATAGTTTACCAATTCTGAAAGAAATCCACAAATTCTATATGCTCTAATTTCTAACGCAACTTAAGAACACTCTTTTACTATTAGAGCTGCTAGATTTTGGAATAGCTTACCTATAGTTTTTCGTACTTTTTTTTTATTTTATTTATTTACTTATTTATTTAATCGAGCCCATTTGGGCCATATATGATTAATACCGTTTTAATATGTGATGGAGAAAATATATAAATTCCCCAGTAAAAAATAGGATCATCCAAAGAGTACTCTTGGAGCGCTCCTTTGTGAGTAATGGATTACTCCATAAAACTCTGAAACTCATATGATTTTTAACACAGCATGTCCGCAGACACGAGTACTTCTTTTAAGCTCCTTATGGAGTACCCCCTTTAGTCTTGAAAATGACGACAGAGGGAGTAATCATTTTTGTCTCCTAAAGGAGCATAAAGGGAAACATTCATATAAAATACAAATAGTATTATTTAAAACATGCAATTATTATTTAAAACATGCAAATTAAAAATTCACCAATTACCGAAACAAAAAAAGTAAACAAATTTGTATTTGTTTATTTTTTGATCCATTCCAATTTAATTTGAGCAAAATATTTTTTGTTATGTCAAAAAAAAAACTAACTGATGCATCCCTTGTTGACCCATTTGGAGTATTAAGCGAGACATAAACAAAACAAAATAAAAAGTTTCGATAGCTCGCTTATTACTCCAAATGGATAACCAAGTCATTACTCCTTTGTTGCTCGATTATGGATTAATCCATATATTTTTTACTGGGTCAATAAAAATCTTAATATACACTTTTAAATTATTATTGATGAAAAACAATAATTAAAGTAGTTATTATTTTAACTGAAATGTTGTAGATATTTAGTCTTGATTGTTGAAATTGCATTAGTAAATGTCCTTAAGTTTATAGGGAGCGTGTTCCATAACTACAATTCCTTATCAAAAATGATCTTTCAAAAGCATCTGATTTTTTTTGTTCTTACATTTAAGATTGTAATAAAAGATTCATTCGTTTACGTTAAAATTTGTACAAATTATTACAAAATATTACAAAATATTACGGAAAGTCGTTCGTTTACCCAAAACTCAGTAAGAGGGGAAATGTAAACAGAGAGAATTTTTGAGAAAAAGTGACAGTTTATTTGCTGAGTATTTGCAAAATGTTACGGGGAAATTTTTTGCTTGTAAAAGTTCAGTAACAACAACAACATGAATAAAAAACGTAAACAAAAGAAAAACAGGCAGTTGAAAATTTGCCGCAATTTTTATTAAGTTAAAAATTTTAAGTAAAAGAAATAAAATTAACTAAATTAAAGTTAAAAAGTATATAACTAATTAAAAATTAAAAGCTTAGGTCATTTTTTATTTATTTATTGCCTTTTGTATTGTTTTTTTCTTATTGTTTTGATTTTCTTACTGGATTTTTACAAATTTTCTGTTCGTTTACTTTTCTTGTACAAATGATTTGGTGAGAGTAAATTCGTTCATTTACTCAGTAAATACTCAGCTTACTGGACTTTTACTGGAAAGTAAACGAATAGACCTAAATTCTTTATAGATATGCTTATATTTTTTAGAGGAGTCGTAGGGTAAAGATTTATTTTTTAGTTTTTAACAGAGACCGGATATTAATACTTTTAAAACAATATTTTCATGATACAAGTACAAGGTAGTTCCAATAGTCTTACTAAATTTTCAATAAGGATTTTTGAAGTTTCATTTTTATATGTATTTACATTTGAAAAAATATTGCCACTTTTTAAAAACACAGCTTTGAATATCGAACGGCATCAAATTTTTGATCTTGTAATTGTTATAATGGTTGTCTAGAAGTATTCCTCTATGATCCAGGCTCTCTTAAATTCAATATTTAATATATATATATTTTTTTTTGATATTTATATTGAAGAAAAATAATTTCAATGAAAAAATTAATATGCTTTAATAATATTCAATATTTACAAAATTGAAAACAAATCCAAACATATATGGTAGCTTTATTTTTTCACAAATGTCATAATCCTTATATATGTCAGATAGTGATTTTTAAATTTAAAAGTGACAATGGAACTACCACCGTGTACATATATCTTGTTTAAATCCATAAAAAACAATCATTGAAGTTTAAAAAAATATTAAAAATCCCTCATGATTTTTATTTGTTCAAAAATTTTGTTTCTTTTTTCAATCCGATGAAAATAAAATATAAAAAAATCGTTTGGGATATTTATCTGTACAGTTCAAAATAATTTTCATCTTTTTTCATCCGATGAAAATAAATTTTGATAGAAAAAAAATTAATTTTATTTGTGTATTTGTCCGGGCATAAAGCATCTTTAGGACGTTTAAAAAGCAATAAATTCAATTATTGTTGCAAATTTTATATTCAAATAGGTTTGAGCAACAAATGGTCGTTGTCCAAATGCGTTTAAAACGTTTAAAAGTTATTTTTTTTAGAAATAGCGACGCGAATCAAAGAAACCACCAATAGTTCCCATTAGAACTATTATCTTTAACTTCGATGTCCTAAAACATTGCAATAAATTGAAAACATATTCATACATTCATTATGAAAGATTTTGAAATTTCATAAACATTTTATTTTTTCAAAGTTAAAACCAAGGTAGATTATAATGAAGGTAATTTCACTTCAGGTTACTAAATTTAATTTCAGTTTCTGACAATTATAAGGGTTCTGACATTTCCATAGAAATAAAGCTACCATATTACTTTAAGTTTTCCCTTATTTTCTGTCGCTGCGCCGACAATATGAGTTATGTGTAAAAATGTAAAAACATTTTATTGCATGTGTATCTTCATATCTAATAGTTAAACCAAGGTAGATTATAATGAAGGTAATTTCACTTCAGGTTACTAAATTTAATTTCAGTTTCTGACAATTATAAGAGTTCTGACATTTCCATAGAAATAAAGCTACCATATTATTTTAAGTTTTCCCTTATTTTCTGTCGCTGCGCCGACAATATGAGTTATGTGTAAAAATGTAAAAACATTTTATTGCATGTGTATCTTCATATCTAATAGTTAAACTATATTTTACTAGTTAATAGAGAACTAAGCGGGATAGTATATAATTACTATACACATTAAATAAAATTTTGATTAGCTACTTTGATGTTCTAGGTATTTAGGAAAAAAATAAATAGCTGATATTGTAGTCGCAGGCATGAAATAAATACTAAAGGAAGTGCCACTTCAAAATTTTTGACTATAAAGAATATCTTTGAAGTTTGTATATTTTGTCAATATTACACAGATCGTTGCCATACTCGAAGATTATTTTATGGAAATTTGTGAACTAAAATGTGTAGTTAAAAAAAAATAAAATAAATAAAACTTCAAATAACTAATATTTTCTAATCAATAAAATTTGTAGTTTGTAGCTTGTTTGATGCTAAAACACATAAGATCTCAATTATACCATTAAATTAAAAAAAACTCGTGTGTGTTACTGAATAACGAATTACGGACAAACTGCTGAGGCGTTTGAGATAATATTCACAGCTTGTGTTCCTAAAAGTTTAGGGAAGGACTCGATAGACTTTGAAAACATGACTCACATGAAAACACCCACTAGGAACAATTTTGTGGATCTCAGTTCAAAAACTTTACTTACTTAGTTTTCCCAAACTCTACAAGTAAAATAGAGGGGACTTCTTTCAGTCAAGGGCATGTACTAGATTCTATTTTTAGACTAATTGAAGAAGACCTACAGTTTGATGCTGGCTCCTAATGGCAAATAACTTAATACTCAATAACCAGTCGCTACAAAAAATCCACACAAAATCTTTAACATTCCGATATAAAAGAGTGGTTGAGGCCCTATGCTCCACTGGGAGTCAAGGATAATAGGGAAAAAAGTAAAGAAATATTAAAAATTACCAAACAATTTTGATACTTAAATGGAATTTTTTTGAAAAGTAAGGTAGCCTCATTTTTTGAGTAAACTTCAGATATTCTTTCTTGTCAAATGGTTAATGTTTACAAAATAAAAAGTAAGTGGCACTTCCTTTAATATTTATTTCATGGTCGCAGGGACCATTTGAAGTTTTATAAATTAATTTTGAAATTTTGAAAATATAAATATAATTTGATAAATATAAAGGTAAAAAATTATTAAAATAGAAAAAATATAAATAATATTTTATATTTTTGCAGAAAGGTTGTTGTAATAGTTCTGCTGCTGATGAAAGTTCTTTTCTATAAGATGGTAAAATACAAATTAGTGGGATTTGTGCCAATATAGAGGTATAAAGCTGGAAAAATTGGGCCACATCTATCGGTCTATGCCATATATCAAATGGGCGCAAACCAGTTGGCCTATTTATAAACAGTTAAATAAGTGTACCGGTTTAAAGTGCCAGGAAGAATACGTTCGCCTTAGCAGTTAAGTATACTGCTCCATATGCCGGCTCGAATCTTGCCATTATTATTATTATTATTGGCAGATATCTGTGCCTATTGGTGCTTAGATTGCTTACCGTTCGTTTGGCAAATCTGTTGCGCTATTGCAAGTGCCGGTGCGCGTTGGTACAGTCATTGATATTGTGGGACAAGCTGGAAAATCCATGACTATTATCGGTTTCCAAACACATACAACACCAGTACTTTTGGCTATGTGAGAACATGCCGAATTGGCTTCAGAAGAACATATAGCATTAACACCAATTATGGAATGCTTTATTTTAAAGAAAAATCCAAACTTTGTCAAGTGAAAGTGATTGAATTAAATATCGCTAATTTATCATTCTATTATAAACTAAATTATATAATTCATTTAAATAATCTGTAATTGGCTCTTAAATTTTAATATCAATTAACTGGAGACAATAAAATAATGTATGTTTTGTTATAAATGCAAATACCCTTCCCGCGCAGCGGAAAGGATTTCTCCTATGAGTCTGCTTGGCTTCGGTTTTCCAATTGATTCAGTTTATATTCGATGTATTTTTATTTTTGTTTGCGTATTTCAGTTGTACTTTAGTACTTTATTGGATAAATTGAGCAATTTCGAGAATGAGATTCTTGGGGAGAAAATACGTTGTTTTTATTTTAGTAGCTTTTTTGATCATGTATAATTTATATTGTACACATTTTATAAAAAAAAATCCAAAAAAAAGAAAATACTTTTTTAAAATGTGGTAACGTTATATTTCATATGACGTAGAAAGACAAACTTCAAAAACCCTTATTAAAATTTAATGAAAGCAAGTGAAATTACCTTCAATATATATATGCCTTGGTTAAAACAGAAGTTCAAAAATAAAACAATCAATAAAATATTTTTCTGTTCGGATATTTATCATTAAAGATATTTAAAATTTTCATCATGAGGGATATTTATATTTCAAATATAAATCCCTCTTTTTTAATTTTTCGATCGAAATGAAAATAAATTTTCATCGGCAAAGATATTTATACTTGATGGATTTAAAAAATAAAACGATCTCAATACCGTTTTTTATTTTTCATTTCTTTATTCATTTGTAATATGGGTAGCCTAGTTGGCCAATATAATTATATTACAAGTTTAATAACTAAATATTTAAATTAAAAACTTTTTAATTTTTCTCATAGTTATTAAACTTGTAATATAATTATATTGGCCAATTAGGCTACACATATTACAAATGAATAAAGAAATGAAAAATAAAAAACGGTATTTATTTATTATTTATTTATTTATAATTCACAATAATATATAAAAGCCACATAGGCCAATTAACCCTCTAGTACCCAAATTTTTTTCTGGATAAAAAAAATTTTTTTGTGGTTTGAATTGGTCTGAAATTGAATAATAATTAGAAAAAATATATATTTTTTGGTCAGATCGGATTTTACAGCTCTAAAAACTTAGACCGCCTCTAGGCGGCTTTGGGACATACAGCCAAAAAAGTTAGTGCATTTTTTGTTTAAGGTATAATATGTTTTATTAAAAAAAAAAAAAATACAGTTTATAACAGAAATCAAAAATAAACTATAACAAAAGTAAACAAAAAAAATTCAGATTTAGTTTAATTTTAATACAAAACAGTTTCAAAAAATAAGTATTTGTGTATGAGAAAAAACGTTTATTCAATTTATTTATGGTGAAAATCGTAGAAGCAATCCTTTTGATTAGATAGACACAGGTTCAAGTTGCACTTTCGACAGACAATTTGTGTTTCGGAACTACAACCAGCGAATTTACAAGTTTTTTTGCCAGCACGTGATAAAAACTGAGGAAAATGTCCGACTCCATCGTAACGGAGATCTGCAGGCGGTAGAAAGGATTTTTTTTCCTGTACACTTTTTTTTTACATCCTGGCGGGGGCGCCCTGGAGTTTTTGACAGCGAAACACTCTGCGTGCAAAGTACTAATGCAATCTCTGCTCGGAAGCTTGGCAGCTGGTATCGCCTATCATTAGCATCAGGCTTGTTGATTCTGTGGAACAAAATATAGGCATTTACCATGGCTACGTCAAGTAAATGTACAAAGAGTCGATTTGTATACTTGTTGCTCTTTACTGGAATTTTATAGCGTCCAATAAGGCCATCCATGAGATCGACACCGCCCATATGACTATTGTATTCATGGATTATATTGGGACAATCGACGTCAACAAATTTTTTTTCAGAGCGAACATAGCGTGACACATGCGTTTTTGGGTTTGTGGCATTCTGAAAAGGTTTCGTACCTGCGTAGGTCGATGCGAGTCGCACAGCCTTGTTGTCCTTCCAAAGCGATAAAGAAATGTCTACTCCAGAAGCCGATGCACAAAATTCAGTGGAATAACCACGTGGTTCTTTCTTTAGATCGTTCTCGGTTGGCAACTTGCAGTTTGGAATACGATTTAAACGAATAGTACCTAAAGAATATATCCCGCGTGATTTCAGATAAACAAGGAGTGGCAGTGTTGTATAGTAATTGTCAAAGTATATTATGTGGTTTCTATAATCTGGAACATTGCTTGACAATCGAACAACAACATTTGCTGACGCTCCAAGGTCTGGTGAGCCAGTTTTCACAATATTGTCTCCTGCCCCGCAATATATTTCAAAATTATAACAAAAACCATAAGAGTCGCATAAAACAAAGAGTTTTATACCCCATTTATGCGGTTTATCTGGTAAGTATTGTCGAAGAAAAGTCTTCATCTTCGTTGCGCACATTTGCTCATCCACACATAAACGTTGAGTCATTGGAACGGATTGAAACTTTCCATTGAAGTGATCTACAATTGGTCGTATTTTGTACAAAGGATCGTGGTCTGTGGTATTTTTGCCTGGTAGTTTACTGTTATCATTGAAATGTAAATTACTGCGAATTTTGTCAAATTTATTCCTTGGCATAGTATTTTGGATCGTTTGGAATGCATATTCGCCCCAATATGCTCTGACATTCGGATAACGAAAAACTGACATAAAAAATAAAATGCCAATATATTGCCGAATTTCCGAATTTGTTATCGAGAAGGAAGTTTTGACATCTTTTTGGGTGGCATATAAATTTGTTTGCTCAACAATGTGCTCAATAATAGCGTCGCCAAGAAAGTACTCAAAGCATTTGAAAGGCGTATCAAGCTTTTTTAAGTCTTCACCTAGTTCGGGCTGAGAAAATGCAATGGCAGAATTATTTATCAATAAGTTCTTTTGTCGCCACAAAATTTTTTTAAAAGTGTCAGATTTGGGATCTATATTCGAAATGGACCCAATAAACTCCCCTGTTTCACGTGAAATACTATCATCGGGCTGAATGGCGTTTTCCTCAGTAGGTACACTGCGTTTGCGTTTCCGTGACCGAGTAATATTGATAGATGTGGAAGGAGATAATAATTCTCCCATTGACGCGGGACTTTCTTTTGAAGTAACACAAATCTCTGAACAAATAGTATTAGAGGCACCAGTAGTAGGGGATAACAAATTTGCAACCGACGAGGGACTTCCACTTGAAGTAACGCAAATCTCTGACACCAACATTGAATCTGACATATTCACCGCTTTACTTATCGCCTCATCAAATTCTTGGCACTTCATATCGCTGGCATCATCATCATCATCCAAATCGTCCTCTAAGTCTTCTTCTTCAGTATCGCTCTCAAAACTCATCATATCTAAAATTTTTCCAATCTCTTCATCAGAAAGCGATGACAACTTTAGTGTTTGTTGACGTTCCATGGCTACTAAAATAATTTTTGTAACTTATTTCCTACTATTTATCTCTTGAAATATTCAATTTTCAAACTTACCTAAAAAATATTTTTTCCTAATTGTCCTAAGACCGCCTCCAGACGGGCTGTACTGCAAGATCTGTAAAAAACTTTCCAAAAGCTTTTTTTCCTTTTTTTTCCTATTTTTACTTTCTATACACTATCAGCAACACACCAATAATTTTTTTCTTCAACTCTGATCACTTCTAATATTTCTTTTTGTTTTTTTAAATTCTCACTTTTTGCAAAACAGTTATTTTGTCTGTATTTCACAGCTTCCCAACTTCAAATGATCATGATAGTTACTAAAAGCGTCGGCGTACATTGTAAATGCAATAAAAAACATTTTTTGTACTTCCCCGAATTACACAAAAGTAAAAAAATGCAAACTTAAAATTGGAAAGTGAATAAGCGAGCAATGAATATAACCCGTCTAGAGGCGGTCTTGGGTACTAGAGGGTTAACATATATTACAAAGATTTAATCCTGACTAAAACTAATACTTTTAAAAATAAATCATATTCTCATTATATATCAAAATACATATCTTAATAAATGTATTCATAGGCTCCCCAGCCACAAAAAAAAAAGATTTAAAAAAAAATTTAGTATATATAAATAATCCCATAAGTAGTAGAGAATATATTAGCAAAATAAGCTCTATAGAATAACCAATGCAAAATTTAGAAGAACAGGTAAGATCAATGAGTATATATAGAGAAGAAAATCATCAGTGAAGGGACAAATATCTCAAAAGTTTTAGGCGAAACACATTGTTGGAATGGGAAAATAAACGAAGTTCACGGGGTAAAGTATTCCAAGAGCGCGCTACTCTAATAAGAAAAGAACGCCAGAGAATTGAACATCTTATTCTCGGAATTAAAATCTGCGGATTTCTTCTAGAACGAGAAAAGATAAACTCAGAGCGTAAATGAGTAGGCTTACCCATTTTAATAACCTTAAAAAACATAATCAAGTTTCGAGAATCAATAAAGTTCTTAAAAGAAGTACCTAAGAAATCCTCAACATATGGTGAAATATGTGCTCGTCCACGAACTTTAAATACATAACGAACAATAATATGAACAATACGTATAAGTTTAGAGATGTTGTATTCCAAAGTGCCACTAAATACCTCCAAGCCATACATAATATGAGACATCAAGAGCGAAAATGCAATAATATATCGATTACGTCTAGGTAAATAAACACCAATAGAATAAAGTCTACGAAGGATGCCAATAATTCTGGAGCTAAGTCTATCAATATGATAATCAAACGTAAGTTTTCTATCAAGGATAAGTCCCAAACACTCAATTTTATCATCAAAATCAACCCTAGTGCCAGAAACACAAATCCTTAAGTTAGGTAGGTTAGCATTACCAAACAACATCGCTTTGGTTTTAGATGAATTTACCGACAGACAATTATCAGAGTACCATTGAAGAAATCGTCCTATTGAAAAATCAATATTCGACTGCAAAACATCAACATTATCAATATTAGTTCGGAACAATAACAAAACATCATCTGCAAATAAAAAGGTTTTACAAACTGTGGTACCAATACAATCAGGAAGATCATTAATATACAAAATGAAAAGTAGAG
This sequence comes from Stomorhina lunata, assembly GCA_933228675.1. NCBI lineage: Eukaryota > Metazoa > Arthropoda > Insecta > Diptera > Rhiniidae > Stomorhina > Stomorhina lunata. The sequence continues at coordinate 125,781,932 of OW121743.1, forward strand.
GTCCTAGGACTGAGCCCTGAGGAACGCCAGACGAAAGGGGAAGCAACGCCTAATGTGTACCTCCAATATCAACAAACTGCAACCTCTCACATAAGTAGGAAAAAATGAGTTTGCAAGCCGAACTAGAAAAATCAAATAACCTTTTAAGCTTCCTTACAAATACACAAAAATTCACTGAGTAAGCCTTTGCCAAATCCATTGATACCAAAGCCGCAAAATTACCATTATTTAAACTCTCACGTACACCATCAGTCAAATTAAGCAACAGTGATGTTGTGCTATGGCCACGACGGAATGCATACTGAGACGAAGAAATCCGATTACTAACATAGAGAAGAATCTGATCTTTCATTATATGCTCAACAACCTTAGATAGAGATGGAAGAATAGAAATAGGACGTAAATCATTCATACTACTGACAAGTTTAGATTTCGGAATAGGCACAACACGTGCAGTCTTCCACGCCATTGGAAACATAGATGATGTTAGTATAAAATTAATATGAAATACAAGCATATTAGAAATTAGAGGATAAATAATTTTTAGGAACTGAATCGGAATGCCATCAGTTCCAACAGACTTTGACCGAATTCGGTAAATTGCATTAAGTATATCAATATCATTCACACATGAAAAAGAAAATCAATAAAAGAACTGAAGTCAAAATTATCATGTTCACGAGAAATAGAAATATTTACAAAGTGATTATTAATTTCATCTGCATTAAAGTTAGCAGTGTAATCATTATCCCCAACCGCACCATGGCCCCTAAAAACTTTCCACATACCAGAAATATTTAAATTAGAGAACAACTTAGAATAAAACTTTCTTCTAACCTTTCTAATAGTATTCTTTGCCTTATTCCTATATCTACAATAAATAGCCCAATTATTAGAAGTTTTAGAGGTAAAAAAAGCAGAATATGCGATATCCCTTAGAGATGTCGCTAACACAATTTCCCTAGACTTCATCCAAGAATTATCAGTATTACTATTTTTTTGTCCGTGACTGTATATGTATGTTTTTTTTTAAGTTTAAAATTTTTTCCTCGGTTGAAGATTTTTCAGATTTGTCCCCCCCATATGTAAAACTGTGGCCCAAAGAATACTGCTTATTTTTATACAATAATGAATGACCTACACTTAAATTATATTTTTTAAGTCACGCTTTAATAGTGACATGAAAGGGTTTAACATAAATTTTTTGTTCTTACCAGTTGCTCATTTCCAAAAAGAATCTAGCAGCATCCTTGTTCATTTGATTATTCATTAAACTATGAAATTGTTCGATAAGATCCTCATGGTCCCGTGTTCCCAAACAGCTGAACTGCTGTAGCAACAGTGAATCGAAATCTATGTCGGCAGCATTGGAACGGGCCTTGTCATAATTTTGTGGAGGTGCTGGTAATGGTATCGGTCCGCCCAAGGGACCATGATGTGTTGTTGTGCCATCGAATGGTTGTTGGGGTCCGTAGGCAATTGAGGAAGAATCACATTGCATTTGCTGACCTTGTATAACGACTGACGATGCGGATTGCTGCTGCTGCTGTTGTTGTTGTGGCTGGCCAGTCTGTTGGGGATCAAATGCATTATCGCTTATATCCATATTGTCTGTAAAAAAGGAAGAATAATGAATATAAATTTGTATTTTTTGTCACATTGCAAGATCATCATCATCATTCATGCCTCTAAAAAATTTTCTTTTTAATTATTGTTCCTCACTCATCTTTTTCTTTGTTTTCATTTTTCTTCTTTATTGTATGTGTTGTTGGTTTGCCCTTATAAACTTGCAAGTGCCTTCCTTTTCTTCTGAAAGAGGTTGGACTTTGTGGGTTATTTTTTTAACTTGCCTTAAATTTTATCTGGAATTTCGTTGTTAATTGTGCTTTTTATTGTATTGATGATTAAATAAATGTTTGCTTTTTAAAAATTTATTTTATAAAATTGTTGAAAATCTATAAATTTTTCTTTTTCTGCAGTTGATAAACAACGTAAAATGCAACTTAATAAAAATAAAAATGCTGCCAGACTGTAAATTTATCCTATTGGAATGAATATTTCTGTTTTGTTTAGTCTACACAACAATAAACATTCATGTCAAAATAGTAGGTCGATAAGACAGGTTTCTCAATTTAAGCCGTTCTTACATTAATGTGTTTAGTTGGCATAATTTCCGGCCGTTTTTACACAATACCGATAAGGCAGTATGATAATGCAGATTGCCTTAAAGGGTAAGGCAGGGGTCGGTAATGCGGTTTTTCATTTCGAATAACGGTATACCGTGGTGAGTTTCTCTGAACTCACCACACCGTGGTGAATTTCCGAAACTCACCACGACGCTGTGGTGAGTTTCTCAGAAACTCACCACACCTGAGAGAGAGAGAGAGAGAAAGAAGAACGGGAGAGGGAAAAAATTCGGAGAGAGAAAAAATTTTTTTTATTTATTTTGAAAGGAGGGGGAAATTTTTCCCCCACCCACCCCTCGCCCGACCGCAAAAACGGGGGGGGCGGGCGGTCCCGACGACGAGAAACGAAAAAACGCGCAAGGCGTTTTTTTCCGTCGACGGCGGGCGTAAAACGCTGAGCGTTTTTTTGCGCCGTGCCGTTTCGTCGTCGGACGTCAAAAAAAGGCACCGCAGCGAAGTCGCTGAACGGATTTTGTTTGAAAAATTTGTGCGAAACCTCCGATTCTTATTGGATTTTTTTCACGGACTAAATGAGAATTATAATCGAATTGGAAAAAACGGAGTTGCCAGACTGTAGAAATTAAAATACTGGGTTATGGAGTTGCCAGACTATACAAATTCCCAAATTGGTGGGGAACTTTTTGGGAGTTGCCAGATTCTGGGGAAATATTTTTAGGAATTAAACTTGAAAAAAAAGTATCAAAGTCGGTTTGGATGTTGTGTTTTTGGTACAGAAGATTGAAAAATATGTTATTTTCTTATAATCTAAAGTAAAATTTCGAAATATTTATACAGTTTTAAGGTGAATTAAAAAAATATTGAAAAATATCTGGCAGCACCCTTAGCTATTCTACTTTACTCTGGCAAGTCTGTTACTATTAAATAAATGTTCATATAACCATCTCTTTCTAACGCACTCATTTTCTCTCTGATTCCAATCAGTCACATTTAGACAGCTTTTGAACTTCAATTCGTACGGACGTGTGGGTCGCAAAAACTAGAAAATTCTGATTAGACTCTGAAAATTTTGAGAAATATTTTTGTACAAAAAAAAGTGTTTAATTGATAAAAAAGTGAACAAAAAAATATAAAATGGCTTAGCAAAAAAATTCACATTTTTTTACAAGTCCCGCAGCCAGACAACGAAAAAATCATAGAAAAAATGCGCAGAAAATTATCAAAAGAAAAAAAACGAAAAAGGGCAGAAAAATAATAGAATAAAAAAAATTTGTTCATAAAGTACAAAAAATTCCAAGTGGAGTCGAATAAATCGCGTGTGTGTGTGTGTAGTTATTTTTCTCGTTTTTACTTTTTTCAACGAATTCTAAACGTCAGCGCTGATGAATATGCCAACGTCGGCGTTTCATTTACTTGTATGTAGAGGAAGATGTTTGTGTATGTGCATGTACGTGATGAATTTTTAGTTTTAGTATTTTGTGTTTAATTAATTGAAAAACATCAGTGATATAAGAAAAAAAGAATCAAAAATTAAACGAATTGAAAAAGCAGAGTGGGAGCGGTGACTGTTATTATTATTTTTTATTTACCCCTCTGTTGTCTAACAGAAAAAAAAAATAAATTTTTTTATTTAATAATTTTCAAGTTTTCTTCGGGTTTTTTTGTTTGTGTTTTTTGGTGTTGCAGTAAAGAAAGTGTTTTTGTTGCTGGTGAAGAAAATATGTTTTTTCACTCTTTTTTCTCTTACTTTTACTTTTTTCTTTAAAAAAAATTCATCATAAATGTGTGTAAAAATAATTATTATTATATTACGATGATAAAATAAATTTAATTCATCTCTTAAATATTTTTGTTGTCTTTTTTGTCCCTCATTCTTTGGCTTTTTTAGCTTTTTTAATTCATTAAATTCACATACACAATAAGAAAGATCAAACGTAAAGAAAGAAAGAAACACAACAAAAAACAAGTGAAAGAAAGAGAAATAACAAAACGACAAAAATAAAAACTTGAAAAACAGTGTTTGTTTTTCTCAACAACAACAACAATAAATACAAAAAAATAAATATTAAATAAAAGAAACAAAATCATAACAAAACAACAACAAATAAATTAAAAAAGTTTAATTTTCATCAACAAAAAGGAAAAAAATAAACAGTAAGTAGTATAAAACAAAATATTATTAGCTTTTCTTTAAAATAAATGTTTGCTAGTTGTAGTAGTTAATTAATAACAAGTGATGAGTGGAGTAAATTTAAGGTGGATAAAACAAAAATAGCCAAAAAATCATTTTCTTAAATTTTCAAGTTTTTCCAACGGAATAAATAATAATTACAATATTTATTCTATGGGAGCTCATCGCACAGTGTAAATTTAGACATTCTCCTAGTGAATAGCTCAATTTGTTGAATATGTAGATGTCACCTATATGGATTGAACACCTTTTAATAATCCCTGAGTCTAGTAAAATACTCAGTAGGTATATTTTGTGACTCGGAACAGAGAACAAACAAAATCCAATGTTTGAAATGAAAAGACAACGAATTTGGATATTAGATTAAGTTTATTTCTGTAGGAACAAATGGATCTTACCAACACGTCTTGTTCTGGATAGGACTCGATCAAGAAGAAAGATTAGTTGGCGGAAATATCTATCTGAGCCTTATTTTTAGTTTGACATTTAATTTAGGCTTTAATATTTAGAAAGAGATAGGTAGTATGCTGCAAAGTAAGTCATTCAGCAAATACATTTTTATTGCCACTATGCACTACTTGGGGGAAATGGGGCCAATAAATGGCAATATTTGTAATTTAAGGAATTTGGCGTAAACACCTAGGGATGCAGAATTAAATATCTTGGAAAAAAATTAAGTTAAGAGGTTGTGGGTTCGAATCCGGGCTCAGGTTCATATCATAAATTTTTATTTTAAAATGAGTGTTAATGAGTGTTAATGAGTTAAAATTTCAATTTCGCTTAAGAATTCAGTTAAATAGATGATCTTAACTACTGGCATCTAACAGTTGGTGACACAGTGTGCTGATGAAGTCCGTAGCGGGACAGAAAATGCAGCATTCCACACTGCTAAGTGTCACATAGTTTTTTCAGTATTCTTAAAAATTATTAATCTAATTTAAAATCATAAAAATTATTAAAATTAAAAAATAAAAATTTATGATATGAACCTGAGCCCGGATTCGAACCCACAACCTCTTAACATAAATTCATGGTTCAACTAAAAATTAATTTCTTTTAACGAAAAAAATTAATCTAGACTTATTATGTATGATTTTTTTTTTAATGTGTGTTAGTTACTAGGCCAATATATCTGTGGCAATATGGAAGAATAGCTTAAGTTGAAAATTGAAGTTTTGAGATATTATCAATTTTGTGTAATTTTTCTTTTGCTTCATCTCTGCGAATAATTTATGTATTAATATATTAGTAACAATGTTTATTAGAGAAGAAGAATGAATATTTAAAAAAAAATATTGTTAAAATCTGAAGATTGTACGTTTTTTCTACTTATGCTCTTCTTCGAAACTGAAAGTTGCGTGGAACTGGACCTTAAGTAACTTTAAGCGGTTCTGTTTGAATAAAAAGTATATATTGTGTTTTTTTATGTAAACATAAGTTGTTTAAAAATAATGACTTTATTTTTTCAAGGTCAACATTTTACAGCTTAAGTGAAGTTAAGCGAAATTGTTATATGATAAAAGATAAATATGAATATGTACACAAAAATATGTACATAAGTTGTTTTGGTCAATGCATTATTGATTCAAAAAACTTATGCTAAAAAGTAAACGTTCATAACGTTGATAAAAAGCCGAGTTTTTTAAGACGGACTAAACACATTTAAGCGCCTTTGCTTCTGTAATAACACCTTAACTCAATTCTATCTTATGTCGACTTAAGCTACTCTTCCATATTGCCACAGATATATATCCCAGCAATAAATTGGAATATAACTATGGTGCTAGGTTAAATATGAAATGCAATGCCATTCCATTAAAATATCTTAAACATTAATTTTTTTTAACATAAATTTTTGTTAAAGTTTGAAAAAAATTTGAAATAAGGTTTGTTGTCAAATTTATATAACACCATTTTTCAAAATATTCTCAAATCATCTTAGGGTTTCATAATGATTTGAGAATAACTATTATTACCAACTTGAGGAACTATAATTTTTCAAACGTTTATTCTCAAATGAACCCTCATTTGAAAATAAATGTAAATTTCAATCATCTGTTAAGGTTTGAAAAAAGTTTGAAAATAACGTTTGATATATCAAATGTAAAAGTCATCATATTTCAAATGTTTTATTACACTGTTCTTACTGGGATACTATTATCAACAAAATGGGCGACATTGGACCACAGCCACGCCCACCTCTCATACCACTTCAATCAAACATTGATTTCTGATATGTTTCGCTTTGGATATTTAAAAAGTTAACAAGTAAGAGTGTTAAATTATTGGCTGTGCCGAATCTTATATATACCCACCATCAAGTTGTGTTAAATTTAGAAATATCTTTCATATATCTACGATTTAAGAAAATTTTCTTATTCAGTAGGAACATTTAAGACAAAAGTTTTGATTTATTCTGAATCGCGAAAATTTTTGCCTCGCTAATGTATTAAATAATATATTTACTAAATAACTTCTAAATACTTTTATCTTTATTCTCGTTAGTTTTCGTCTTTAATTAGTACAATTTGGTCAACATTTTATACTAAATTTTTATAGTTTTTTCACTACCATATTATATACATACATATTGTTTCTGTTTTTATGCCCTTCACCAATAGGTATTATAAGTTTGTCATTCAGTTTGTAATTTTTTCATTATTCGTCTTAGGTCCCTTAAAAATTATACCGATCGACTCAGAAAACGCCAGGAGAGTCGATTTAGTTTGTGAAGTTCCTGATGGTGTACTCAGACGAATTAATTATAAATATTAGGAAATTTCGCTACGCAGCACGCTATTTAATTTCATTAAAATCGGTCCATAAACACCCGAATTATCGCTAAAATACTAAAAATCGATGACGAAATTTAAAAATACAGTTTTTTTTTAAATTTAAATACCAAAAATTTAATAGCATGTTGCATTGAAGTATTTTCTAAAATCTGATATATAATTCAAAATTTTTTTTTTTTTTAATACTGTTTTTTTTAATTTTTTTTAAAAATTTGTCAATTTGCGTACATCGATAACTTTTGCTTTGGCGATATCTCGGTTATTGGTCTACCGATTTTGATGATATAATTTCCTAAATTTTGATATAAAGTTCAAAAAACTTTTTTTTTTTAAACACAGTTTTTTGACGAAATTCAAAAAACTTTTTTTTTGAAAAACACAGGTTTTTTCTTTGGCGATATCTCGGTTATTGGTCTACCGATTTTGATGAAATTCAATTGTGTGCTGCGTTGAATAATTTTGATATACAGTTCAAATAACTTTTTTTTTAAACACAGTTTTTTGACGAAATTCAAAACTTTTTTTTGAAAAACACAGGTTTAAAAAAAATTTTGTTTAAATTATCATCGAATTTTAAATTTTGGCGATATCTCTAATGTTTATAGCCCGATTTTGATAAAATTTAATAGCATGTTGCGTTGGTGTATTTTCTAAAATCTGATAGCTAATTCAAAATTTTTTTTAAAAAAAATACAGTTTTTTAAAAAAAAATTTTAAAATTTGACAATTTGCGTACATCGATAACATTTTTTTTTGGCGATATTTCAGTTATTATTAATCTAGCAATTTTGATGAAATTCAATAGTGTGCTGCGTTGAATGATTTCCTAAAATTTGAAATACAGTTCAAAAAACTTTTTTAAAAAAATACAATTTTTTGACGAAATTTATTTTTTTTTGAAAAATACAGTTTTAAAAAAAAGTTTAATTCTCATCGAATTTTGAATTTTGACGATATCTTTGGTGTTTATAGACCGATTTTGATAAAATTTTATAATATGTTGCCTTGGAGTATTTTCTAAAATATAAAATCAATAAATAAATATTGTTAAAAAAAATTAAATATGTCAATTTGCGTACATCGATATCTTCGGCTTTGGCGATATCTCACTCATTGATCCACCGATTTTGATGAAATTTAATAGTGTGGCTGCGTTGAATGATTTCCTAAAATTTGATGTACAGTTCAATTTAAAAAAACACAGCCTATAAACTCTCTGATAACTAGAATTTCAAAAATTATCCGGCGAAAGCTAATTGAAGCTACGAGTAGTACAAATTTCAATATTGAAACAAATCATTATTGAAACTAGTTTTAAAAATCAATATAAACTAAGGACTTTTAATATTGATCTACAAATAATAAATTGGTTGAAAATTCCGAGTTTTTTTTTATACCAGTGTGTAGTAAACGTTATTTTTTATACTTCTAAAGCTTTTTAACTAATATAAAAACAACAAAAACTCAGTGTATTTTTTTAATTTGATTAAAAAAAAAATATTTGATAAAAAGGAACTACAAGATATTGTTTACAAAATCGTTGGGATAAGCCAGTTTCGAAAGTTTTTAAGCGATAAATGCTTTGAAATTAAAATTAGTGATAAATATAAATGACAAAATGTTCTGTTAACTTATCTTAATTTAAAATTTATATTTTCGCAAAATTATCAATTCTAGAGCAACTAGAAATGCAAAATTTTTATGAGATGACAAAATTCTTGTTGACACTGGATATACAAATATGTAGTTTGCAAAATTTAGTTTTGTGATGAAAACTGGATAATTTTGAAAAAAAATTTAATTGTATTAATAAATATGTGTTATTCAAACTTGTTTGAAATGAATAAATGGCGTGTTCAGCATAAAATTTTAGCTATGTTTTTTAGTTTTTTTTTGTATATAAATAAAGTTTAAAGCATGTGGAGTCAAAAAAATCGGGTGTAATGATTAAAAACAACGTCACAGAAACTTATACAAAATAATTATAAATAATTTAAGTAAAAAAGTTACACCAAAAATTTTTGTATTAAACATTTACTTGAAATTTTTTTTTTAATAGTACAAAAAATTATATATCCAGTTGAACATTATTAGATAAACCTACCTACACATATTTAGAAATTATTCCAGTCTACATAGAAAAATTAAACTTTCAATGGATCGAAATGAACCGACCTATTTATTATTAAGTAAGTGAATTTCGGTGAACTGGAGAGGAGATGTCGACTAAAAGACGTTGTATACATGTAAAAAGTACATGTAAATTGTTAACTTGTGCTTATGTGAAGTAGGGGGATGTTGGATACCAAGCAACGGTTTTGATTGGTCTTAACTTGGTAAACCCTGACTTATATCTTGGTTATTTTTCATCTCAACTTTAGACACCGACCTTCTCTTGGTATCACCCGGGTAACTGTGTTAAGACCCCTTAACGTAGTTAGCTTATGTTCCGCGAGTTCTCCCATAAGAACTATAAAAACAAATAAGAAAGTGCTAAATTTTTCCATCATACAAACATTTTTTCAAAACTTATATATTTAAGCTGTTTCCGTCATTTGGACTTATAAGAGAGCTAGGGTCAAATGTGGACCGATTATCTCGAAATTTGGCAAATTTCGAGGTAATGCATACATAATTTTTAACAAAAATTATGTATGAAAAAAATCAAAAATCTGAGCTACGGTCAAATGTTTACCGATTTCAACGAAATTTGGTACACTAATTTAGATTTACATAGGCAGTATTTGTTGAAAATATTGATATTTGTGGCCAATATATCAATTTCGGGAAGTGGGACCTATGGGAGCTACCATAAATAATGGACCGATTTTGACGAATTTCAATTGCCAGGGTCCCACTATCAAAAAAATGATCTATACCAAATTTCATCAAATTATCTTTAGAATTGCGACCTGTACTTTGATTACATGATTTACAAGGGCGTGCAGCCAGCCGTCCAGACGGACGGACTGACATCGCTAAATCAACTTAGAAAGTGATACTAAGTCTATTGGTATATTAAAAGGTATACATCAGCACAAACTTATAATACCCTTTCCACCTATGATGGTGAAGGGTATAAATATGGGTTAGGACGTCGGGCTAGTAACCACTCCTGGAAAAAACAATTACTAGCAAAGAGCTAAATTTAGAATAATAAATACGGTCCCCCTAATACTTAAAGTTAAGTAATACTTAAAGACCGAAACATCAATGAAAAGACCAAGTAGAAGAAAATCTTTCAAAGCTTATCCTACGCAATTAGAGAATATGCGAACAAGATCGAAGCGCATGGTTTTTTAAAATATGCTCGGCCTTTGACCTTAACAGGTTGTAAATATAGGCCATTCAAGTATTTATGTAGAGAAATATTTAATAAAAAAAACTAATTTCGGTGGCAATTTGATACCGTACTACAAAAATTTGCGTCGCTTCGTTGTTCTTCCTTCCCTACAGTCCTGTGGGATCTTATTTTAAACGCCAAAAAAAAAGCTTTGTGTTTCGCCATGACAACAAAGACAGCAAAGATCTTTAATCGTCCTCGGTTCTTTGCAACGGTACAACTCGGTAATCTTAGATATCTTACAGGAAAGGTGTTCCGGAAAATTTCCGATTTTAAGAGTCAGTGGGCCAATTCCTCCAAAAAGGGGACAGAAAAGCAACTGTTAAATCGATAATGTTAAAAATACCGAATAATAAATCAACATTTTAATATTCAATGAATTTGTACAATATTTCAATAAATTTTAAAATTGTTTGTTTTATTTAACTTAATGCAACTACAAATTTTATTTAAAACCGCCCTCGTATTAATTTAAAAGAAATTGTACGTATGGATTCATGACAAAGGAATGTTGATATTTATTAAAACGGGATGGGATGGATGGACACTGTTTCACGCGAAAAGTATCAAAAATAGAATTTTTATGAATTTTAAAACTACAGGAATTTTTTCTGTAGGCGTTTATTTTATTTACTTTTTCCTTCGCTAAAGAGGAACGAACGAAAAAAAAGTATGATGATGAATATGTGTTTTTTTTTAATAAATTGCTGAATAAATTAATAAAGTATAAATGATGATAAGAGAAGGCGAACAAAAATAAAATATCCGCAAAATAAATTTTTAACAAAAACAATGCAGAAGAAAATGAAAAATACAAAAGCAACAAACTCAATCAACCATTTCACTTCTACTAACTAACAAAGATACAAACATACTTCGTTCGCATACAGGACAACAGATACAAATTGTTGATCTGGAGAACCAACGACCGACCTTATCTCGTGTTTGTTATGTTGACGAAAATGAAATTACAAAGAAGTGGGGAAATAAAAACAAGAACTTGTTGATCTTATTTCAGCAAATACAACATAAACAACAACCACCACAACAAAAAGTACATTGACAGTAGTGACAACAAAATATAGAAACAAAAAGAAACAGAAACAGAGTACACAAGGAACATACAAAATAATGTTGATTGAAACAGACAGAGAGAGTCTTGTTAATTGTTTTTCTTCTTCTTATGTTGTAATTATGATGATGGTGATATTGTTGTTGTGTATTTATTTATGATATAACAACAAAATTAAGATATAAATGACAAGGGTTTGGCACGAACACATTCATCGTTTTTAGTGCTTTTACAATTGTTTGTCGCGAAGATAAAGTTGAGAAATATATCGAGCCATAACCGGCAAAAGGGCTTAAGCGACATGATGGACGATTAAGGTTAAGGTTAAGTAAAAAGTATATGAAGCCAGACTGTAGAGATCCAACAATTGACTCAATGCAACTCAGTTTATGGAGGAATAAAGCCTCCGAGTACAACTCAATTCTAAAATTTTAAATACGTATTTGACGAGTTCTTTTTTTCCCATCATTATTATTTTTACGAGTACCCTACATCTCTCAATTAGTCTGAGTTCTGGACATTTAGGCGGATTTGCTTCATTTGGCACTAAAACGACAATATTGTTTTAAAACCACTCCGTGGCCTATTTACTATAAAATGACAAGTTAGGATTTTTCTCTAAAAGACACACAATTTTGTTTGCCTTATTAAGATCAGAAATACCCTTTCCATGAAACAGCCCGCTGTTTTCTTAGGATATTATACATAATGGGTGTTTTTTTTTAGAGGTATAGAACTTCGAATTGAAATAAAACACAAGAAAATCGTTTTAATGTCCATCAATTTGGCTTTATTGGAAGGATAATTTTATGCCATTAATGTTTAAATATGATTTCGGGCATGTGGCCGCCGCGGCTGGCTCGAATAAAGCCAATTCTACAGGTCCAATTTTCAACTACTTTTTCGAGCATATGGGGCCGTATGTTGGCAATAACGCCACGAATGTTGGCTTCCAAGTCCCCTAACGTTTCTGGTTTGTTGGCGTAGACGAGCGACTTCACATATCCCCAAAGAAAATAATCCAGTGGTGTCAAATCGCACGATCTTGGTGGCCAATTGACAGGTCCATTCCGCGATATTATGCGCTCATCGAATGTTTCCTTCAATAAATCAATTGTGACGTGCGCTGTGTGGCATGTAGCGCCATCTTGTTGGAACCACAACTCATCCACATTCATGCCATCCAATTGGGGAACAAAATAGTCGGTTATCATGGCTCTATAACGGTCTCCATTTATGGTAACTGACTCTCCAGCATTATTTCGGAAATAGTATGGCCCAATGCTACACCAGCCTATAGACCACACCAAACAGTCAGTTTTTGTGGATGTAATGGCGTCTCAAGGGTCTCATATGGATTCTCTTCACTCCAAATGCGGCAATTTTGCTTGTTGACGTAGCCATTCAACCAAAAATGAGCCTCATCACTGAACAAAATTTTGCGATGAAAATCAGCATCGAGATCAATCTCATTTTCGGCCCATACACCAAAATCACGACGCATTGCATGGTCTCGCGGCTTTAATTCTTGCACAAGCTGGATCTTGTAAGGTCGCAAGCCAATATCTTTGCGCAAAATCTTCCATAAAGTTGATGGACAAAGCTCCAATTGCTGTGCACGGTGGCGAATCGATTCATTCGGGTCCTCTTCAACACTTTGCTCTACAGCGGCAATTGTTTCTTCGGTGCGCACTGTTCGACATCGCTGCGGATGCGTATTGTCACATAGAGTAAACGTAGTGCGAAAACGATCCATGGTTAACCGAATTAATTGCTCTGATGGACGATTATGTCGACCATAAAATGGACGGAGCTTGCGGTAAACTTCGCGAACTGAACCATTATTTTCTAAATAAATTTGCACGATTTGCAAGCGTTGTTCTTTTGTCAACCTGTTCATGTTGAAATGGCAAACCAAACTAAATATTAATCACTTGACAGCTGACAAAATGGCCGCCAGTTAAAAAAGTGATGCCAACTTAAAGTTCTATACCTCAATAAAAAACACCCTATACTTTCTAACAACTCAAGAAACCGTATTTCGTAACACATTTGCTTCAAAGGCAATCGTTTTGAATGTACGGCTTGGATATTTTTTTTTATAAATTTCAATCATTTTTCTCCTACATTTCTTACATAAATTGATAATCAAAATTTCTTCATAAAATAAGCTCTATGATTCTTTGTCTACTTTTAACTTTTACCACCCAACCAAAAAATCAATTCAGATGTCTACATACAAAATTGAATTTCAGTTGAAAAGGTGTTCCATGATGACAATACAAGGCCACACAATTATTGGAGCTTGGTTGAAATGTTTTGCCACATTGTCCTTCCTTGCACAATTTGATTACTTCTTATTTCGATCCTTGCGAAATTCCTTGAATGGTACAAATTTAAATAATGATGTCAAAACTTAGCAGGTATAGTTTTTTTATACCCTTCACTTCTACCATAGGTGGAAAGGGTATATTGGGTTTGTGCTATGAGACCCACCTTTTAGTATACCAATCGGCTTAGAATCACTCCCTGAGTTGTTTTAACGATGTCCGTCCGGCTGGCTGGCTGGCCGGTTATCCATGGAAGATTGTTATCATTGTACAGGTCGTAACTTTAAAAATAATTTTATGAAATTTGGCACAGACTCATATTTAGGTCTAAGGACGATGCCTATACTTTTTGAGCAAAATCGGATTACTATTTCGGGTACCTCCCATAGGGATGCCTTCCAATGATAGAGTTTTTGGTCCTTTACAGACACAAATTTACTTGTATTTTATTAATATTCAGCACAAATATTGCTTATCATAACCTTAATCAGTGTTCCTGATTTTGTAGAAATCGGCCCATATTTGACAAAACCTCCCATACAAGACACATTCCCCAAAGTATTTATATACACATAAAAGCACAAAAGCGTTAATAACTCCAAAGGCATTTGATTACTTAAACTTTGCACAGATAATTATTTTATAAATATGAACCAATAACCAAAATTTTTTAACAATCGGTCCACAACTGGCCCTAGCTCTCATATCAGACCTTTAGCCGGAAATGATATAAATCTCGAAATTTTGAAAAAATAGCACATAGTATGTAAAGAGTGCTCTAAATAAAATTTGTAGTTGGATTTTCTTAAATAAAAATCAAACCTTTTAATATAAAAACTCTACAAAATACGCAAATATAATGACATATTATACAAAATCATTTAGCATTAAAATGTTAACTTAGTACTCGGGTTTTGCAAAATTATCGACTTTTTTCGGAAACCCTCCCATTAAAGATTTTACAGTTGCTTCTGATACCTTGTTGAAGCATGTGTTCCACCTGCGCTTAAAATCGGACATGTTCTTGGAAATCTTTCCTGTGTTCTTCAATTCCTTTTTTACCAGAGCCCAATACCTTTCCACAGGCCGAAGTTCTGGACAGTTAGGTGGATTTGCCTCTCGTGGTACAAAAATGACTTATTCTTTGAGGACCACTCAAGTGCCTTTTTTCCATAATGGCATGATGCCAAATCGGGCCAAAAAAATGTAGTCACTCTGTGCTCTCTTAAAAAGGGTAACAACCGTTTTTGTAGGCACTCCTTTATAAAAATTTCTGTGTTTATTGTGCCAGATGCCACAAATACTTTACTTCTTTTGCCACAACTGCAAATAGCTTGCCACACGAGAAACTTCTTAGGGAATTTTGTTTGTTTTTTTGTGCGAAACTCTTGCCGAACATTGCCCCGTTTATCAGCAACATAAAAATCTTGACCAGGAAGTTGAGAAAAGTCTGCCAGTACGTATGTTTCATCATCCATCACACAACAGGTGTATTTTTTTTATAAAATCAGACTTCAATTTTTCGCTCGTTTTTTTGCTTCTAAGTTCTTTATAGCATTACGATCTGGAACCTTTTGGACTTTGTATGTCTTCAGTACAGCATAAGCTTTGACTCTATGTGCAAAATTCGTACGATTCGTTCACCGTACGAGCTGCTTTTCTTAAAGAAGTGTTAGGCGCTCTTCGAAAGAGTCGCTCGACTTCTTTTGCCTTACCAATATCTGTAGGACCTTTTTTCCTCCCTGATCCAGGTTTTCTTTCAATGCTCAGGTTTTCCTTATACCGTCTGATGGCATTAGAAACCGTTCGAGGGTCAACTTTCAAATTTTTAGCTATTTTTTTAAAAGTTTTTGACGGATTTTTTTTAAAAGTTTTAATTATATTTTCACGAAATTTTTTTTCGCAGTCCATTTTGATTGAAATAACTATTGAAAATTAATAATTTCTAAAAAAATAGTATCTGACATATCCATAGAAACTAACTTGATCAAAAAATAAATTATTTCTTGCACTATGGATAAATTTTGTCTAAAATAGTAAATGAATATTTTTTTTAGAACACTCTTTATATGTATGTATGCCTCTAAGACTTAAGAAAAATTTGTTTAATTGATGATCCATATTTTTGACCTTAGTAGTAAAGGGTATGATATAGTCGGGCTTGACCGACTATAGCTTTTCTTACTTGTTTTTTTTTTTTTTTTATAAAAACCAGAAGTTTTATGAACGTGGAATTATGAAGCAGCCGGAAAGATGACAAAAGGTCATTGCTCAAAATGGGCAATACATTACAGAATAAACTTATTCCGTTCCATGAAAAATTGTGTTATATTTTCTAAAAAAATACATAGTTGTCATCCCAATACAACACAATCTGTCCATTATTATCAATATAATTTTGGCATTTTTCAGGTAGCTTCATAATTCCATTATTGTAGAACTTCTATGATATATCGGTCAAAAACTCAGTTTTGGTATCTACTCTTGTTGGCCAGTTTTGTATATCAAGTAAGTTTTGCAAAATCCAAACAAATGATAACATTGAATGCATCTAACACACCTTCACACTAATTTCTGTCAGTTTTCGCCGGGTTATGAAAGAGGTAAATGGGCCTGGCGTTGTTGTGATGGAACACATAATTTTTTCGATTGACCAATTCTGTTGAAGATGCGGTAAATAACCCGAGTGGGATTCTAGGTCAGGGCCAACGTGAGAGGGAGTTATCTTGGAGCCATTCTGAGGTCTAAGATAATTGTACTTGGTGAAGTACGAAACTGTAGCGTCTGTTCAACATGTTAGTTGCGGCTACAAGTGGGTGTCTGTCTCGGATCGAACGGCTCGCTTTACAAACGTGGCTCTTGTCTTTTGACTCATCATCCATCGACTTAGCACTTACGACGTTTTAAGCATGGAAAGAAACAACATTACAGAATATACTACTCCAAGAGGTAATCATGCGGCTGCAACTGGCATAATGATTTTGGAGGTGCCTAATCTATGCAACAACATCCTACTGAATGAAACCAATGAGGCCCTATGCTCCACTAGGAGTCAAGGATAACAGAAGAAGAAGAATTCTGACCGATTATTTCCAATTGCCTGCTCCAATATGGATAGTTAGTTGTTTGTTATTGGGGGTAGGGAGTAGCTTCCGAAAATTTCAGAGTCGACGAAATATTCTATCCCATCTTGCTTGGCCAACATTATCCATTTTTCATCACTCGTTTTTGTTTCTATTTTGATTTAATGTCAATTTAT
The DNA here is from genome assembly GCA_933228675.1 of Stomorhina lunata. Taxonomy (NCBI): domain Eukaryota; kingdom Metazoa; phylum Arthropoda; class Insecta; order Diptera; family Rhiniidae; genus Stomorhina; species Stomorhina lunata. The sequence continues at coordinate 125,799,066 of OW121743.1, forward strand.
GTGACATCAAAATTGCTTGCATGCTGGTCTATCCTCATCTTGTCCACCATTTGGTTGGCTTCTTAAGTGACAGACCGTTTCGGTACGGTTAAGCTAGGTTTAAATGTCAGTAAAATAATTATATCTTCCCGTTAATAGGCTTGCATTTGTAGATGTTTTTTAACTTAATATCTTTACATTTTTTTGTAATTAATTTAAATATTTTTTTTCCAGATTTTAATTATAGGATCAAAAAATGACTTCACCGGAAGAGCGAATATCAGCACATGGTGAGTTAAAGAGTTATCTTTTTTAAATTTTATGTGATTTACCCTCCCTCTATCTATTTTTTTTTATTATGATATTAATTTTGTAATTAATAATGCAAAAGTTTGTATCTGTGTAAATTATTTATTAAAATCTTGTCTGTAATACCAAAATTGTTTAGATACATAGTTACTATTTACTCCTATAGTACATATATACTTTATGGTAAAGTTAATTAAATAAAGCAAGAAATACATACAATTTTTATTCGTAGTTAAATAAAAATATTAAATTTTTATCCTAAACAAACAGGAAGAAAATAAAAATACATTTTTATTATATTTGAATCATGATTATTTTAATAATAATAATGAAATAATAACAAAATAAATAAAATATGTACAACAAACTAGAAATAATGAAATGGAAGAAAAATGTATATTATTGAATTCGACTGAGACTTAAAAAATACTATTTAAATATATACTTCTTTTACATAGACATAGATACATATGTATATTTATGTATATGTATGTATATAAAGTACTCGTATCAAGTAAACGTCTCCCTCATGTAACGGCTTCAAAATTTTATAAATTACTGAAAGTTGTGTATTTCTTCAATATTTAAATATAGGCTTCAAAAGATGGGTCTTTGTAAATTTATAATTTCCCATGAAATGGACTCAAACGAAGCATTAAGTTGGGAAAACTCTGTCAATACGTACGCTCTTTACCGAATTGTGGTCTGGAACTTTATATGACTTTAGGAACCTTAGTTACAATACGGCATTATTAAAATTTTCCCTTTCTGAATATAAAAGGTAAATCGCTTTAAAAAGCTCCTAAACCAAATGGACCAGCTACTATTTGCCCTTGAATGATTTCTTTGTAGAAGACTAATACACAATATTCATGTAATATAATGTTCATATTCATGTAATACAATATTCATGTAATACAAGTATACACGGTTTTGGATCTAAGCAACCGCTGAGTCCGAATCTGCACAACATATACATATTATTTTTTTTTCTCGATTTTTAAAGACATTGGTGTTTGTAATTATTGCACATGCAGACTTATTTATATATAATATAGTATTTTATATACTATATATGATGTTTGTACAATGTATATATTTAGTAGGTATGTATATAATCGTACAACCAACCAAACAACCAACCATCCATCTACAACAACACTACAAAGTACAAACAACCAACATTCGTTTATTGATTTTTGGTCTATTTTTAGAAATTACTTGCCTTCAGAAAACACTTGAAAGCCATGAAATAATAATATATAAATATATAAATTTCTTCTTGCTTTCGTTCGTATTTTTCCGTTTCCCCAACTTTATAAAGTTTTTTTTATATTTTTGCCTTTTCTTGGTATTCTGCCACTGTCGCTACAGCTACAACAGCTACACAGCTGTTTGTTGCCTGCCACACTCACCAATTTATCAGCTAAACCATCGCCACCCACTTATCCATCCCTGCACACAATGTCAGAGTCACCTACCGAATAAATCTTGGCAGTAGGTTTTCATTGGTAACCAATTGTGAAATATATTTAAAAGAAAGTAACTAAAGATGATTGCACGGATAGGAAGGGAAGTGGTTCGGCCAGGGTATTGGTCTTTGTTCTAGGTTAAGGTAATTTTGTTTATCCGTGAGTTTGTGTATTGTTTACATTTGTTATTATTTACCTCTAAATCTCTGTTTTTGTCGTTTATTTTATTTTCTTTTTGCTGTTTGCCTGGTAAAGAAAATATTTTCAATGTTGGGTTAATGTTAGTTAGAATTGTTGTTGTTGTCTATCTATCTTGTAAATTTTTTCTTTTAATAAAATCTTACTACGTTTTAGTTTTTGTGGGTAGCAACGATTCTCTTCCTTTTTTTTTTCTGTTATAAATTTATTTGGAAAAAATATTAAGACGGTCCCAATTAAAAGCAATGCTTTTAAATTGCTCGACAACCCTTGAAGTTACGAAGGTGGGTCAATAAGTCCCTGATTTTTTAAATTCTTTAACCAATAAAGATAAAAAAGAATTATAATAATAGGGGTTTAAAAAGTTTTTCGCTCCACCCTAATGTGCAGGTCGTAATTTCAAAGATTATTTTATAAAATTAGGAACAAATATTTTGTTTGGACAAAATCGGGTTATTATTTTGGGCACCTCCAATATGACTGCTTTCCCGGCCCTTAATAGTCACAAATTTATTTGTAGTTTAATCAAGGGTGTCATAGAAACCACTTTTATTGGAATTGGTTTTGAAAACAACAAAAAAAAAATAATTTAGTGTCATGAATTACAATATTATTGATTTTATGTTCGAACTACAATTTTTATTGGTTTTACGTGTCATAGAAATCATAATTATTGGTTTAGTATTGGAAATAAACCAGATTTAACAGATTTTATTTTAAATTTGATCTATGCATATAAAACTTTAGCGTTACTGGCCAGCAGGTGCCTTGTTCAATGTATAGATCCTCTAACGAGGGACTTTTGAAAATTCGGCCTTCTGAGGGGTCAAAAAGGGAAAAAGTCCGTAACGCTTTATCTCCCAAACAAAAAACAACAGAACCAAAATTTAAATCGAGTTTGGATCAGCTATAAAAATAACCGTACAAGTGGTTGGTACTTTTTCGAAAATGAGACAAAAAGGGTGAAAATGGGTGACAATATTTTGTGGTATATTTTTAACTTTCTTTTAAATTAAGATCGATAGTAAAGAGTTTAAATAGCATTTAAGAGCTTCAAAAATAAAAGGACCCATTTTCATATTTTCCTTTTTGAAAAATATGAAAATTGGGAACATTGTAAGGCTTTTATCTTTATATCTTTATATAAGATTCTAGTAAAGTAAATGTATCTTAACATATTTTTTCGGAATTTAAAGGGTACCAAAAAGGCAATGTCACCGTAACGAGTTATTACTTGTTGGTGAATTCAATTGGGGCTTTCAGTTAGTAGCACTTGTCCAAATGGCGCCTTTTTTATACCTGTACCACTTAAATCGCACATTTAACATGGACAATTTTTTTAAATAATTTTCCTTAGTCATTTTAGTTTAATTTTTTTATTCGATTTTTGATGTTTTCAAAAAATTTTAAAGTAAATTATAAAGAATTCATTCGAACATTTTGTTTGGTTTGAAATCAATAATAACAAAACCGATTTGGTTTCATGTCACCAAATAAAGTTAATATTGGTTTTCAAAACCGAGAAATTTAAAAACCGACTTGGTCCCTATGACACCCCTGAATAAGATTTAGCATAAATATTGACAATACCTCCCATACAAGACTTGAACAATTTCAAACATTCCTGCGAAATTGTCACACATTTGCGTTTTTGGTTGATCAAGTGATCATTTTAAATTGAAACCACTGAGTCAATCTCCGATCGACTAAAACCATATTATGATTTCGAATGTAGAGGACTCAACTGGGCGTCTGATTCGGCATCTTCCGTACTTGTTCGATTTAAAAAAAAAGGTTAAAGCGCACATGAAATTCACTGTAGTCCATTTTCTTATTAAAATCACTTTCTGAGTTGATTTAAATATCCGGCTGGAGTCCATATAAACTCGCTAACAACGTATGTATAGTTTAAAGATGATTTTATAAAATGTGATATACAGCCATTTCTTTTGGTACAAGAAGATGTGCTGTATAATTTTTCTGATCATTATTTCGTTAACCTCCGAAATATATATAATTTTTGACCCCTTGTAGCCACAAATTTATTTGTATTTTTTGTATATATACACTAAGTTTTGACGGATGGCGAGATTAGAAGAATAGAAGTAATCTATTTTTTTTGTATATTTACTAAATTTTTGTCTATATTAAATATTTTAGTTAGTTATAAAAGTTTAAAAAGGACATTATTATATATTGAAAACATTTCCTTTTACTAATTTCATTAAACGTTTTTGTAATTTTATTTTCTAGTCTTTTGGTGGAAAGAAATTAAAGTCCAATTAAAAATTGTACAAGAACTTTAACTAAACAAAATCCAGACAATCAAGGATTTTTTTGTTGTTTTTATTTGTCAGTTGTTTGAAATTAATTCATTAATTATAAATAATTGTGTACGATTTGTATAATTCAATTCTCGTGACGCAATTAACGGTCTTTCCCCTAATAGAAGGGAATTTTATTGAACTATAGGAATGTAATTATTATTGTTGTTGTGTTAATTCTTTTAAAATTTTAATGTTACTATTTGTTATAAATAATAAATTTGTAGTTTAGGTATACATATTTTTAAATACTCATTACATTCGTGTGTTTCTTGTTGTCCTTAATGTTCTACAGTTTTTTCATATGAATTTAAAACAAACGACACGTGTTGTCCTTTTTTTGGTTGAGAAAGTTTTCTTACTTTATTTTTCAAATATTAATTTTTGTTTGTATAATTAACAAAAATGTAAGTAAAATTATTAAAAATTGATTTTTGTCAATTTTTAAAATATAAAAATTATGGATGTGTTTTTGTTGTTTGTTTTAGACAATATTGTTTGTAAATAATTTATAAAAATATGTTGATAAAATTACAATATATCGTTTTTATGAAACTATGAAATAAAAGTTATTCATAAGAAAATATGCGTTTTAGATCTATAAATAAAAATATGCATTTCAATTGATATTTTGAATTTGTTATAGAATGAAAAAAGATACAAGTGATAATGCAATTTGTTTGATATTTATAGACTAAGTGTGGATAATAGGGTATAGGTTGTAATGTGGTATACTAATTTTTCTTATAAACTGACAATATATTTTTTTTAATTGTTAATTTAAATGAACAATTTTGCTTCAACATGTATCTGAATTATGAAAAGGAAAAAGTACGATGATATCAGCTAAGTGAGGATCTCTTTACGAGTTTGTACCTCCATTTTTTTATCCGTAAAAATCTAACCACATTATCTTCTCATTTTTATACCCTTCACCACCATATGTGTAAAGAGTATTTTAAGTTTGTGCTGATGTTTGTAACGCATAGAAATATTTGACTTAGACCCACATTTCTGAGTTGATTTAGCGATGTCAATTCGTCCGTCCGTCCGCCCGTCTGGCTGGCTGGTTGGACCCCCATGAAAACCATGTTATCAAAGTACAGGTCGCAATTCTAAAGATAATTTGATGAAATTTGGATGTCAGTCCGTCCGTCTGGTAGGCTGGACCCCCATGTAAACCATGTTATCAAAGTACAAGTCGCAATTCTAAAGATAATTTGATGAAATTTGACACAGATTTTTTTGATAGTGGGACCATGGCTACTAAAATTCGTCAAAATTGGTCCATTATTTATGGTACCTCCCATAGGTCTCACTTCCCGGAATTGATATTTTGGCCACAAATATCAATATTTTTTCATGAAATTAAAAACAAATACTGCTTATGTAAACCAAAATCACTGTACCAAATTTCGTTGAAATCTGTATTTTTTGCATACATAATTATTGTTAAAACTGTAATTAATTTGCCAAATTTCGAGATAATCGGTCCACATTTGATCCCAACTCTCAGTCCAAATGAAGAAAACGGCTTAAATATGTATGTTTTGAGAAAATCTTTGTATGACAAATATTTGTCTTTATACAGGAAAAAGAACACCTTTGACCTCTGTGGTGAAGGGTATCTTATGGTCGGTCTTGAACGAATATAGCACTTTCTTACTTGTTTAAAATCACTTTTAATGGGATTGAAGTATTTTCTCAAATTGTGGTTTTAATTTTTTTCTCAAATGGACCCTTGGAAGTACAATAGAGTGGTTCGAAAAAAAAAGTTGTGTCAGTCACCCCCTAGGATTAAAGATAATGTAAAAATAATTCAAAAAAAAAAAAAAAAATATTTTTTACCACGCCTACAAATACCGCCCTTTTTGTATTTTGTTAACTGTGTCGCCATCTTTAGTCCGATCATAACATATTATACATCGATTTTCAGGGCTACATTTCTCTTTTTGATAGTTTCTTACAATCGTGTCAATTTCTAGTCATAACTTTTTAAAATTCGAGTAATCAAATCGAGTAAAAATCTAGTTTTTAAAAGTTATGACTATAAATTGACGTGGTAGTAAAAACTATCAAAGAGAGAAATGTAGCCCTTACAGAGCCGCGAACACCGATATATAAAATGTTATGATCGGATTTAAAATGACGACACAGTGAACAAAATAGTAAAAGGGCGGTATTTGTAGGCGTGGTAAAAAAATAAAAAAATATTTTTTGGAATTGTTTGAACATTATCTTCAATCCTAGGGGGTGACTGACATAACTTTTTTTTTTGTACGGAAGGCGAACCGCTCTAAATAAAGTACAACATAAATAGGGTAAATCATATTTAATCGGACAAAATCTAAAAATTTGGCAATATATAAACTTCTTCATTGAATAAGGGAAAGAATATTTTAATTGGACAATAGCTTGAAATTTGACAATCAAAAAACAAATCGGTATTTAAAAAAGTAGACATGAACATTGGATCAGTTTTACCTGGAATAGTAGTAAGTATTTACTACAAATCTTAATCTGTTAAGACCTCTTTCCAAGTTTTAATAATTGAAGCATAGCCGCGAATAACGTTGTAAGCGACAAAATTGAAATTGTTCACAATTAGCAAAAAAAAAAAAAAAGTAGCAGGCAATATCTGGATATTTGAATTAAAAAACTAATTTAGTGAAAAAAATAGTTGAATAATAATACTTGGTTAATATTTAATATTATTTTTAAAATGGAAAAAATGTTACATATCCAAAAAATTATTGTCTCATAAAACGCTATTCCATTTTGCACAACGAAAAGTGTGATGGCATTTAAAACTATCTTCGCTCAAAAGAAACATTTCTATTGCACTTAAAACGGTTTTCCACATTACCTGCTCTGGGGCGTTTTTGAAAGGAATACTTTTATTTTTTTTTTATATAGGGTAGTAGGGGGACCATTTGCCATAGGGGCGCATTTGCCACCACTAATTTTCTTGAAAACTAACTTATCTTTTTTGATGCTGTAATCGAATTTATATTCGTTTATTATTGATATTCTATATCTCAAATTTTGACTGCTGTAGCTTTCATATTTAAAACATCAGGCGTGATTTATTGTTTTGGCAGATCCTGAAAAAATATTTTGCTACAAGTATTTTTGTAATATTTTTCTTAGTTTTTTGTTATCCTAAGAAATCATTCATTAGTTTAATAAACAATATAGTATTGAGAACAAATATTTTAAGTTTTTATCAATAAACCTATTTCTTATGTGAAAAATAGTTCTTTACATCTAACGACTCTACCTGGGGCACATTTGCCATACACATATAACAAAGCAACTCGTTGTTATTTTTTTGAGCCCGACATTTGTAAAATTCCTAAAAAGGATATCGTATTTTGGTTGCAAGGCCCAATCCATCTTTCATCTTAACACTTTTTTTAATGTTGATATGTCACAGTACAATGTTAACAGAGGCCCAATAGTTTAAATCTTGATCTCTAAATTTTTTACTGTTTTGTTTAATTTATCCATGTGAAATGAACTTGAATTAATTTTTTGGTTTATTTGTTTTGTATATTAATGCTTTAAAGAAATAAAAATTTACTTTATTACAACAATTTTTTTACTTCTTTTTTGTACCATTGACCACTTTTAGTTAATTTGCTATTTTTCAAATTTGATACATAAAGAAAAGTCGTAGGTATTCTGAACCAACACAGTTTAAAGCTAACATATATAGGTACCCATGAAGAACAAACAAATTGTAATAACTCTCACGGTAAAAAACTTAGAGCACTTTAAAAAAAAAGTGGCAAATGCTCCCCCTTCTACCCTACTCATTTCCACTAATCTCAACCTTTTTCTTTCATTATCTTTCCAATTTTCTACATTACACTTTCTTTTTGTGCCTCTGTTATAAATTACTTTTGACAATGCTGTTCGTATCATTTTGTGTGTAACTTAGAACGTTCTTCCACTGACTAACACTTTCTAATTGTACTTTGATAGCGAGAAGGTTAATAATTTTGGTTGATTTGGTGATTGATCAATGTAAAAGAGTCAAGTTAACTGTAATCTGCAAAAAAAAAAAACATGTTTTGTAAAAATCGGCTTTTAAAACGTTATTCGCGGCTATGCTTCAATTTAAAAGTTATTTAAAAAATTGTATAAATTTAAAAGAAAAAATAAAATATTTGAAAAAATCTACTTATAGCGTTTCTGTAGTCAGTGAATGATCCAAATGTAGATGTAGTAAAGGCAAATCATTTCCATCAAATAACGAATCATTTAATATTTAATCATTCATTCACTTGCTCTTTTTATCAGCAAAATAATTTTCTTGTCCGTTAAAAAAGTGAATAGTGAAAAAATTCAAAGCAAAATAAATCTAATTATAAACTTTTAACGTAATCAAAGATTAATAAAATATTACGTTTTAAAAGTACTTTTTGTTTCTTTTTTCAATAAATGAAATAAAAATATCACTAAATACATAGCAACCAACACATTGTTGATTGACGTTGCTGTCTAATCGATTAGCAGCAGCAACAACAACAGCAATAGTTACAACAACAATAAACAAAAATAATAGAAGTACATATTTCTAAAAATAACCATAAATAAATAAAAGGTAAATATGTATGTACCTACATACTAAATTCTAAATTAACAATTTATAGTACGTACCTACTTATTGTTTTACACAATTGTTTGGTATTCATTCACTTTTTTACTTTCAAGAATAAAAAATTGCAGTAGCAAAAGTGACAAAGGTATTGTCAAAAATATACATACATATGTATGTATCTTATAGTAGCAGCAGCAGTAATTACAATACAAACCTTATATTTTGTTAACTAAAATTTTTAAGGTTTTCACTCCAGCTGCTGTTGTTGTTGTTGAAAATGCTGCTGTAGTTGTTGCTAATTCTGCTAATGTTTCTCTATTTTTTTTTTGCTGTTTTCATTTTTATATTCAGCTGAGTTCTGTTTTCGTTTTGTTTTTTTGTTATTGTTCTCTATATTCACTTACTCGTCGGTCGTCATCGTTGTCGTCTTTGTACTTTTCTAAATATATACCAATATTTTGTTGCTTTATACGATTTGTGTAAACTTTTTTCCATTTATAAATAGAACTGCCATCAGGTCACGGCCCATACTTGAAGCTTAGAATCAAACAAACCGAACCGAATGAAAACAACAACCGACTACTCACGAACGACTGTCTATTGTAGAAAGACTTTCTGTTAAAGTACCCAGCGGAAAATTTTGTCAACAATTTCACAAGTTGAATTCTTCTAATACTTTTTGTATCCACCGAAAATAATGTGAGATTGATTGTCTTACGTTTATAATATAAAGTAAAGTAATGTGCTAAGAAATTTGACAAAAATATTACTCATTATATATTGTTATGTTCGGTAGGGTTACCCACACCAGGCAGCCTTAAGGAGGGTGTTTCCTATATTGTGTATTTTATCCCCATGTATCCATTCAATAGTACTCCTCAATGCTGACGGCACTAAATTGTGAATTGGACTTTTTCGTTTGGATCTCTCACCCTCGATTTTAGGTTCGTCCGATAACCACAAACCCACATTGCTTCTGTTTCCCCTATTATGAGGCCCTCTGGTATTTATCTATTCCCCAGAAGGGCGTCAGTATACAGACTTGGCAGTAAATATAAAAAATTAATCTTTATGTATTCCGTCAATGGCTTAATAATCTCTACAGTACCAGTCTCGGGCCAGGATGAGTGGTATGCCACTGAGGCTAAACCAAAAAGTTTCAGATCGACTAGTTTGGTGAGACACGCGGCCAAACTAGCATGCTTCATCATAGTTTCTAAAGTTGGATTGGTGGCATCACCTTGTCAATCCAACCCACAACCTACTGGTCGTCTTGTGATCTTCTTAGTTCGCCATACAAATTTCATGAATCTATTTCTTATCTTTTATTATTTATCTTTGCAACAAGTAATAAAAACTGCAAATCATATGTGATGCACAGAACGTTTATGCATCATATATGATTCACACTTTTTGTTAACATTACTAGAATTATAAATTAAAAACCGTTGAAAACAAAATTACAGTTTAGACATGGGGCATACATTTTTGTGAATGGGGACAGGAAAAGGGTTAAGTATTTATACCGATCGACTTATGTAGATTTAATCAGCTTTATTACGATTGTCGAATATACGACTTCGACTGCGACAATTTGTACTAGGTTAATGAAATTGTGTTGATGTTTTCTTTCGACAACCGTAATAAGGCTAAATATAATTTGATTCAATTTGGCACACAATTGTCCTGGTGCTGGGACGCATTACCTCCCATAGGACTTCCATCCGTAATTCAGATTTTTCGCTGCTCAAATCCTTATATTTTGATACGATACATCAGAATTTTTGTATATGTAACAAATATAAACTTTATTTTAAGAATCGGTGTATATTTGACCAATCAACTCCTGCTGTGAAATTAGAAAAAGCTCGTTAATCTGAAGAAAATTTTTTTTGCAAGCAAAATTTTTGTATGCTTTATTCCAAGAAAATCTGTATATACGATTCTAGCTCCTATTTAAGACCCAATTTTGGAAATAATTTAAATATAAATAAATCTCTTTATAATGATACAATTTTGTATATACGCGGACTTACGATTTGACTCCTGTTACGATGTCATGCATATGTTTTAATATTTAAGGTTACCTCCATCTCACGTTAAGAAGATGCATGATGATCTTACAGTATCAGTTTTTCGGTACAAAGAATGGTTTTACGAGCGTACTGTGACCACGATTGATGATGCTTTATCGCTAAAAATTGAGTTCGTCAATGCACAGCTGTTTTTTTAAACGGCTCCAAAACTCTAAAAAATAATCTCACGTTCAGGATTTAGATTAATTTTTTAATCGACATGAATTTATGAAACTTAAAAAGATGTACTAAAACATTCATATATGACAAAAATGTCAGATGTAAGTACCGGGATTGCCCAATCTCTAAGTATAAAAAGCAACCGTCATAGCTGTACTGAAATTTATAAAATTTTTCTTAGGCATTTCAAGAGTGGTAGATAAAGGGGTAATCACTTTTCAGTCATTTCAATGACTGTATTTTTTCCCAAACGATATCAATCATTCACCTTCTGTCACATTTATTTTCTATTAAATAACTACTAAAAATATTTTAAGTTTTTCATTTATTAATTCATTCATTCATAATATGTATACATACATACATATTTTACATTAGATTACAAACAACCAACAAACAAGACGAACGATCAGACGGGCAATAAAAATACTATATTCATGAATGTATGAGTTTATGGCGCTGTTAGTGGTTTTTATTTATTTTTATTTTTGATAAGAATTTGTGTGGAAAAAGTTTAAAACCCCAAAAAAAACTTGAACTTTTAAAAATAACCAAAATAATAACAAATTTACATAATTACCGCAAAAGAGTTGTCATTAATGTCATAAGTATTGTCTCTTATCGAACAAATCATTTAGCGTTAATTTTGTTAAAAAATATTTTTATTTTCCTAGACATCAGCCTCTAACTACAGTTTGTTTGTCATTAACAAACATTATATTTTGTTTGTTGATATTAAATGAACATAAATAAGTTAAAATAAAATAAATTATCGTATCATCATAAACATAATTGCATAGTTACTAAACGACTTGATCGCTCCTCATTCATTCGTGCAGGTGTGACAGAAAAAAAAACAATAGTTCGTTGGTTCGTTGCTTTTTTATGGCCCAACGAAATGTTTGTTAATGGAAAGTTTTTTGTTTTCTGATTAAAGTTTAAAAATAAACAATAATTTTCTACAACTTAATGGTATCTGGAGCTATTAACAACGCTCTTTTGCTGCAACAACGACTTAATCAAAAAGTAAGAATGTCATATTAAAAAATTCCGATAAAATTTCTTGAGCGACAAGCAATTGGCAGTGGCATCAGGCACGATTAACACAGAAATTTACATATAAAAAAAGCGAAAATGGCGAACATATGAAAGGTCTTTCAGAATATGGCCGATATAAAGTGAGATTGTACCACCTTCTCGAAAAGGTAACAGAAGCAACAATAAAACCTTTAATGTAAAAAAGTCAATCAATTTATAATTGCTAAATAATATGTCGTTGTTTTTAAGAATTTTTAAGTTGTAGTTGTAACAAATTTTGGAATACTCCTTGATATAAATTAGATTTAAATGAATTTAATAAATTCAAACATGTCACAAAACTTTATTTTTTGAATTATGGCGATGCACAGTGGGATGGTTTAAAAGTAGAATGGAAATAATTCTGTAACTTCTGTAAACAAAATTTTATGTGTATATAGCAGAAGTGTTGGGGAGCTTAGAAAGCCTACATTGTAATGGGGCGGTACAATCGCCCGCCAAAGTAGGGCACCTCGGACTCATAAATCACTTAAAATGATATATAATTGTCATTTATCAATCTGAGCGCGAACTGTACATTTTAGTACATTTTAGAAACATCAAAGTACATTTTTGAAACGTCATGTACATATTAGAAATGTCATGGTACATTTTTGTTGCTTAGTAGACCATATGATCTCAGTCTAGTTGTAATAGTCTATGGCTAATTGTTATTAATTTTAGTTTCTTCAAAATATCTTCCAACTTCCAAAAATACTATGCTGAAATTTTACACTATCGATATATTAATTCCGGGAAGTTAGTCCTTCATTAAAAGCTTATAAAGGGACGGATATCTTTAAATTTATTCATGGAGTGACTGATTGATCGGTTTACTTGAATATGGATGTTCTTATAATGGATAAAGGGTCAAATGTAGACAATTTGTGTCGAAATTTTGCTTGAAATAGCATTTCTGTAACACTATTATACAAAAGTTGAGAAAAAATTTATTCCGGGGTTCCTGTTTTGTTAGAGTCCATGGAAAACGAAAATACCTTTGATTTTTTACGTCACTTCGAAAAGTGATATTATAATAGTAAATGTAGCGAAAAAATCGTTTTCTTAGATTTTTTACTTTAAACAAGAATAATTTACAAAAAGTATACTGGTATGTGATGGAAACTGATCGTTTTCAAATCGTTCGATTTCTGATATGTTTTTAAGATAATTTTCGGTTATTTTTCCAAGAAAAATGAAAATTTGGGCTTTAATCCTTTTGACTGATATCGTATCTTTCATTTGGTTTATTGTTTTTTGCGGAAATAATGATAATTATCTCAAAAATATATCTGAAATCGAAAGTATACTGGTATGTGATGGAAACTGATCGTTTTCAAATCGTTCGATTTCTGATATGTTTTTAAGATAATTTTCGGTTATTTTTCCAAGAAAAATGAAAATTTGGGCTTTAATCCTTTTGACTGATATCGTATCTTTCATTTGGTTTATTGTTTTTTGCGGAAATAATGATAATTATCTCAAAAATATATCTGAAATCGATCGATTTGAAAACGATCGATTTCCATCACATACCAGATAATTTTTTTTTTAAATAATATTCAATCCCTTCTACAAAACAAACAAGTAAGAAAGTGCTATAGTCGGTCAAGCCCGACCATACGATACCCTTATTTTTTCTGTATAAAGAAAAATATTTGCTAAATTTTGCCATCATACAAACATTTTCTCAAAACTTATATATTTAATCTGTTTCCGTCATTTGGACTTATATGAGAGCTACGGTCAAATGTAGACCGATTATATCGAAATTTGGTAAGTTAATTACAGTCGTTGCAAAAATTATGTGTGCAAAAATAAACTAAAAATTCCATAAATAATGGACCGATTTTGACGAATTTCAATAGCCATCGTCCCATTATCGAAACAATCATCTGTGGCAAATTTCATCAAATTATCTTTAGAATTGTGACCTGTAGTTTGATTACAAGGTTTACATGGGGGTCCAGCCAGACGGACGGACGGACATCGCTAAATCGACTCAGAAAGTGATTTTAAGATACTTAAAGGTGGGTCTAAGACAAATATTTCTATGCGTTACATACATCAGCACTAACTTATAATACCCTTTCCACCTATGGTGGTGAAGGGTATAAAAATCATAGAAATACGTTGAGAAACAAAAAAGTTTTTCTTGTTTAATGTTTAAAATCCAAGAAAATCCGTTTTTCGCTACAATTACCGTTATAAAATCACTTTTCGAAGTGACCTAAAAAATCAATGGTATTTTCGTTTTCCATGGACTTCAACAAAACAGAATTGGTACATTAGAACCGCCGAATAATCATTGTGTATCACAGTGTAATTTTAATAGCAATGGTACAACTTTCCCATTTCTTCCCTTAGTTTTTGAAAATGTATGCGACTACTAACTTTAGATGGACAGACAATCAGGTAAGCAAACGATCATCGCAAAATCGTCCCAGGATGTAATTGTGAGTCGATTGATTTTCTTTAAGGCTCCAATGTTTCTTATAGTACGCCTATAATAGTTTGTAATAAATTTCCTGATTTTTTATAAAAATACAATAAATTTGACTGAATTTAAAACATATTCTTTGCAATTTTTACTTTTAGGGTTAATATGTAAAAGTTTACATTTTTTAACTCAACTTATGTTGAGTCATGGAAAATTACAAAGTTTTAATCTCATTTTTCATTCATGTATTTTGTATTTATTACAAAAAAAAAAAAAAAACAAAACCGATTTGATTACAAAAAAAGATAAGATGAATCATATGTTTTATTTTTGGGTGTATTTTTAAATAGAATCTTGCTTGAAAAAAGTTTATTTATAAATTTGTCATTCCACTCAATATCACCTCGAAATATTTCCATTGTTTCTACAAAACGATCTTATCAAAACGGCCCAAAAAACTGTCTAGGTTGTTAAAAATTTTCCACAATAAATTTATGAAATTTGTTTAAATAAAATTTTGACAACTAATTAATATGAATAAATACATAAATACTTATAAATGTTTTAATCGTACGATTCTAGACATCCATATTAGGGTTTAAATGAATGCCTTCTCTATATTTTTGATATACCTACCAGTTCAAAAGGTATTCCTATAGTTGTTCCTTTATTCTAGAATGGCTCGAGAGCAAAAGTAAATTATTTCAAAGTCATGTGTTTTCTTTTCTTTTCTTTTAATTTCTATTTTAAGGGGTAGAATATTATTAATATTGATGTAGGTTACTAACTAAATACATAGTACATAGTATTATTATTATTATTATTTTTATATCGTTAACATTTTATTAAAAAGCACTCTAAATATTGTTGTACATACTCGTAGTAAAATCAAAAATTCATTATCTTTTTATTACGTTCTATCATACTCACAAAATATTATGTGGCCCGGAAGAAGATAATAGCCAAAAATTGTATTTAAAAATAGCCTCGTAAACTGTTCAAATATAAAATAGAAAACGCAATAACCCACAATCGCGCCAAATTGTTTCAATTCCAGAGAATTCATTGATTTTTCGATATAATATTTGTACGTATGTATATACATATGTCTATGTAAATATTGAGAAAAAATTATTAATCATTTTATTTGTTTTGATTGTTTATAAAAAAAATTTGTTGTTGTTTTCTTTTTCTGCAAAAATCTTCTATTAACTTTTGATTTTAAAATTGATACATATTTTATATAATTTCAGCGAAATACGGCTAAATTTGTTTTGATACCATCTAAATTGCAGTAGAACTAAAAATAGATAGAATGTGCTACTAGCATTATATCCATATGATTATAAGTTAACCCTAATCTTCAAAAGATACGTGTAAACATTTCGCAGTTGTCGGGCTATTAGTTTGTGAGTTATAGTTCCCAACGGTTTGTAATGAAAAATATATTTTTTTATAGGAAAGTTTATATTTTTTAAAATAGCGCCATCTGTCGAATGATCCAGTAACACTAAAAACAATTTAGAATACTTACGATTTTTTTTAATCGAAATCTATAACTCTATCTTTGTTTCAACAAATAATATTGATTAATCAAAGAAATTATTTAAATATTGAACAAACAAAGAAAAACTTATAAATTCAATTCCACATTCCACAAACAGAAAGTGGCTTCATTCCGAAAAGAATTTCGGAATAACAATTTTGCAATTTTGAATTTCTGGGACATGACAGTTTTGCAATTTTGTTCACTAATGTTATATATTTAATTAATTTATTTATTAAGACAGTTTTAATATAACTGTGCTCGATTTTGACAACTTTTTTTACCGACAAAAGGGAGACCTAGTGGGTAAATTAAATCAAGTACGCTAAATTCAATGGTGCTAACCGTTTTTTTTAGGTTAACTCTAATTTTCGAAATATATCATTAACAAGTAAGAAAGTGCTATAGTCGGTCAAGCCCGACCATACGATACCCTTCACCACTAAGGTCAAAGGTGTTCTTTTTCCTGTATAAAGACAAATATTTGCTAAATTTTGCCATCATACAAACATTTTCTCAAAACTTATATATTTAAGCGTTTTAGTGATTTTTGTCTTATTTGGTGAGTTCTTACAGAAGAGTTTGTATGGGAGCTATTGTCAAATGTGGACCGATTTCAACAAAATTTGGTACAGTGATTTATGTTCACATAAACAGTATTTGTTTCAAATTTCATGAAAAAATATTGATATTTGTGGCCAATATATCAATTCCGGGAAGTGGTACCATAAATAATGGACCGATTTTGACGAATTTCAATAGCCATGGCCCCATTATCAAAAAAATTATCTGTGCCAAATTTCATCAAATTATCTTTAGAATTGCGACCTGTAGTTTGATTACATGGCGGTCCAGCCAGCCGTACGGACGGACGGACGGACTGACATCGCTAAATCTACTCAGTGATTCTAAGCCTATTGGTATACACAAACTTATAATACCCTTTCCACCTATGGTGGTGAAGGGTATAAAAAGTGGAGGAGGTTGCGCAATAAATATTAGCGTAACTCGAAAACTGTTTATTTTCTTAAACTTAATAAAAAAATCGAAATTCGGCAACAAAATTAACTTTCAGAAACACAAATTATTTTTTTAATCCAAGCAGTCGTTTTTGGAAATATTTTCATTTGTTTGCAAAAAAAATATTTTTTTTTGATAATCCCAAAATTTTCTAATTTCATTCATTCATTTAAAATTTACTTGAGATATTCATCAGTTCGATAATATATCAGTTCGATAATATATATAGATAATAAAGTATTTATATTAAGGTTGTGTAGGGAGCAACATTATATTAAAAAAAGCACTGAGGCTAAATTTCATCATATTCTTATAGAGGATACACACTCTGCATTGCATTTACGCATTTCGCAAATTTCATTGTAGATTTTATAGTTTGTATTTATATTTATGATCAACATCAATATATTTTGAGATTGTATTGATGTAGAATGCATTCTTTGTAACATGTTTTAAATTTTTTTTATCTGTTTAATTCATTGTTTATTTCTTTTATTTCGATGTTTATATAATAATATAAAAATATAGAAAACGCGTCGTGTGAATACATTGCATAGTGTGCACCTACTATAAGAATATTAAAATATAAATACACATACATTTATAATGTGTGCATTCATACATTCTGTTTATTTTTTTGTATTTTGTAGATCTCTCCCGCGATTCTGGTACTAATGAAAGATTACACATCACTCCAGGTACATTGGACTTCAGCCGTATACAAGCTCCACCATCAACCGATTTGGATCAACAAATATTAGAGGTAAGTTATAAATTAAATCAAACATTTTTCCTTTTTTAATTTATTCGTTGCTTAAAATATGTAAACAAAAAATGTCTGATAATTTTGGTTGAGAATTGAATTGTTGATATTTATTAAAAAGTGCTTTTAATTTTCTTTGTATTTAATTTTATTTAATGTTTTCTTTTAACACAATAACGGTTTAATAACTTGTTTTTTACGTTTTTGTTGTTGTTTCTTGTTGCAAATGCAGGTGTTGCAAACCCTTCGACACATGCCAAGTGCCAAAAAATTTGCTTAAGCTAACAAATCTGTGTCAATGTGGGTTATTTTCAAAATGAAAACAAATTAAAGGCGTGGCAAAACAAGTTTATTTTATGTTCAAAAAATCATTTCTTGTAACTTTAAGCTAAACAATTTGAACTTTGAAAGTTTTCGAATTAAAAGCTTAACATAGATCGCAAATAGCAAATGTTTGCTCTTAAAATATGTATATTATTTTGAGTTTTGTGAATGTTTTGTGTTTGAGGTCTTTTGCTCGCACACCTGAACAATAAAGAACCGAACCAGTCAATTAATTCTGTACTAAAATAGCCAAACAAAAAACACCTGTTTTACTGTAATTTGTGTAAAGAATTTGTGTTTGAAGGGATATAAATTTAGAACTTTTAATATAATTTAATTAAGAAAAACACAAGAGTTGCCTTTTATGTTTCGAAATTAGAGAAAATAAATAACTGTTTGTCATCGATACTGACTATTGATTTTCAAAATATTCTTCTCCATTAATGAAATAAATCAATTTTCCAAGCACTTTTATCATTTCGATTGGGGTAACCCCGAAACATGCATTTTGAACGCTGTCGAAAGGCTTAAATTGCGATTTACTTTTTATTTTTGAGAATGAAAGAAGTCATTGGGTACAAATCAGAACTAATCTCAAATTAACTTTTTAAGTGTTCAAATAGGCTGTTTTATTGTATTTTGAAAATTTCTGTTTTTTTCGTTTCCAACCTTTAAATGAATTAAAATATCTGGTTTAAAAAATAATTTTAAAAATTTGCATATTTAAAAAATAATTATTGGTCATTTGTTTGGAATTCATCATAATTTTAAAGAAATTATTGATTTGTATTATTTTAACGAATATATTTAATCTTAGAATTTATTCATGAGTTTAGTTTAAAATAAATAAAATTTAACAATATCATATTCATTTCTTAATAGGATTAAGTTGTTAACGATTGAAATATAATGTGTTCAGAATTTTCAGTAAGATATTTAAAGATTTAAGAAATGCCTATATAATTTGTTTGGGACGAATTTTGCTTACACCAATGACTAATAAGTTACATGGATGAGAAGGAACACCTGTTTGGCCAAAATGTCAAATTTTGACCTCCTCTAACTGAGAAACTCTTTTACCGATCTTCCAGAAATTCTTTTTAAACTGCAGTCAAACTTCTATAAATTTAATCGCCATTATCCCGTAAAAAGCTTCAACTTATGG
This sequence comes from Stomorhina lunata, assembly GCA_933228675.1. Lineage (NCBI taxonomy): Eukaryota > Metazoa > Arthropoda > Insecta > Diptera > Rhiniidae > Stomorhina > Stomorhina lunata. Next base: position 125,818,544 of record OW121743.1, read on the forward strand.
AGATTTTAACTTTGGGAATCAAATTTTAAAACGTTAAATTTAAAAACAAAATTTGCTTCAACTTATGGAAAGTTCAAGTAATAGAAGTTCAAATTAGAAAAGTTCGACTGTACTATCCAATAGGACTAACTTTGGCGTAAATATTATCCAAATCGAACGATACTATTTCAAAAGTTCGGTTCCTTGACGTAAAATCAACCATATGTATTATAAATATAGGAATTTAACGGTCAGGTTTCAGATATATAAATATGATATATCAAATTAAACTCTTGAACATTATAAAACATTTGACTTTATGATAAAAAAAAACTAAAGCAGCATCAAAATTTCACACACAAATAATCCAATTTAATTCGTTCCATAAAATATTTCAGCACTTGATTTTTGTAAAAATATTTCAAACGAATAACTGACCTTTATTTGCAGGAATATACACTGCCGTCCATTAGATTAGGTTCACTGTTTTCTACATAATCGATTTGCGAGTCTTTTGAATAAACTGCATATGTATTTACTGTTACAGGCAAAGTGCAACAAAAAATAGTTTTTTTGATATGTACTGAAAGACAAAAAATTGTTTGCCTCGTATAAATAATTTTATCATTCTGAAATTTAACTTCTCGTTAATTCCTTCTTTTATCGAACTTTTGAAAAATATCAAATAAAGAATGGGATACACATTTTTAATGGATACAATTTTTGATTGCTCTCTTCGTGAATGTCAGGTCTTTATTTGCACCCATCTCGATTTTTTATAAATTTTTTAAAATAAAAGGTTTTTTAAAAGTTCATAAAAACCACAAAAATATCCATTTAGGTATCAAGTTTCAGTATGGACTCAAAGTCTGCTTAATTTTATACAATTAGATGTAAATGGCCCAATCAAAAGTAATTGGAGTGATAAAAATAATGTGAAGTAAAAAAGGCCTCACAGTGTGTAGCATCCGTCACAGAAATAAAGTTTTTTTTTTAATTTTACTAGTGCAATTTTTCTTTTTCTCCAATTGAACTTAGTTCATAAAGAGAACTTATAGTATGCTTTACATTAGACTAAACATATATAGATGTTTATATAGCATTTTACAGAATAATATGTATAGGAATGTGTGTAGCGTCCGTCACAGCGTTCGTCACAGCACTTTAAAAGCGAATATCTTTTTCCTCCAAAAGAAATATGTAAATTAACGAATGCCATTCGATAGCACAATCGATGTGCTAATATTATCGGAAATCTGTGCAAAGATAATTTAAGTACAACAAAATCGTATCATCCGTCACGCAGGATTTGCCCATATGTTTATTATATTAATAAAAATCACTGTATCAAATTTGAAATTATGTGGCCAAATTATATCAATCGGTAGTGTACAAAATATTGATTTATTTAACGGGCCCAAAGTTTTTCAGCCCATTTGTATGGTGAAAAATGAGAGTATTTGCCAAAATGACATTACGTATGTCAACTGATAACCTATAACTGAAACTCAGTTGCCTTTTCAATTATTTATTATATTTAGAGTCAATTCTAGTTACCAGTTCAACAATCGGGAATTTGTTGTTTGCAAAAAAAGCTTGTTTGTAAAAAAAAGCAAAAAAATATATTCCAATGGTCCTATGATAAGCACATAAATATGTATGTGCATCCGACATTTAAATTTTTGAGACAATACAAATATTACAAAGTTTTTGCTAAATTAATTGTATGACTTCCTTTAGAATATTCGACATTTTAATGGGACTTCTGGAAACTTCTATCCGAAAAAAATCTTAAAGCAGCACCTACTAACTTTTAAAAGTATAATTACCCAGCAAAACTTTGGTAATGGCAAGTACTCTGATAACTGGTTACCTTGTAACGACTACAACATACCATCCGAATTAATAAGTTATTACAGAAGTACTTATTTGTAATTAAGATGGTAATTTAAACTGAATGGCCCCGGTTCGAATCCCATCAAGACCAACAATTTTTTTTTTATTTTTTTTTTTATTAAAAGAGTTTTTTAAATGATTTTTGAATTTTAAATATTACCTTCTGTAAAAAAAATTTTAGAAAATTAACTCAAGGTAATGAAAAAATACCATCATGAGTCAATTTTGATTATGTAGGGGATGTTGATTACCAAACACGATTCTAATTGGTCTTAACTTGGTAAGCCCAACTTATCTGGGTCATCCTTCATCTCAACTGTGGACACACACCTCCTCATGGTATCACCCGGGGAGCTAGTTTAACACCCATTAATATTGTGAGTTAACATGTTCCGAGAGTTGTCCCATAAGATCGATAAAAATGGGTTAGGATTACGGACTAGTAACCCTCTCTTGAAAAAAAAAATACAAAAAAATTAGAACTGAAATGTCCCACTACCTAATATTAGAGGAGGATGTCCGAAACTTCGATAGAAAGACCAAGTAGAGGAACATTTTTCAAAGCTTAGCCTATAAAATTGGAGAATATTCGCACAAGATCGAAATCCATGGAATTCTAAAATATGCTCAGACTTTGACCTTAACAGGTTGTAACATTTAAGAAAGTAAGAGTCAATCTCATGTAAAAACTTATACAAAAAAGAAGATTTAAATTGTTTAAGTTTTAAAATAATTTTAAAAAAGTTTTAAAATAATTACAAAAAATCGTATAAAAATATTTTTCCAAAAATTACAACAAAGCAAAAAAAGCAGGGAAAAACAAAGTTATTTTCACATGATTTTGGATCTAAAAATAAAAATTGTTTATATTAATTATAAGCTGCTAAGTTTCCAACATATGAAGTAGCCCAGTGGAAGAGTCTCTGACTATCAGTCGGAGGGTCTGGGTTCGAGCCCCCATGGGATCATAAAAAAATTTTGTATTTCGTTTAAAAATATATGTTTTTAATAAAACAACAACAAAAAATTTTTGCTGTTGTTGTTGTTGCTTTCAAATTGCTTACCCAAGTCATTACTTTTCTGCAATTGGTAAGTACTTGCCTCCAATGACATCCCCATGTTAATGTAATGACTTAAACAGCGAATGAGTAAGTAGTTCGTGTTCAATAGTTTAACTGTTTAACTCATTATTTGGTAATGAAAAGTTTTACTGGGTATATTTATATTTTCTTTTTTCACTTTTCATTTCATTAAAATGACTGTTTGTTTTCAATGTTTTTTCTTCTTCTTAGTTGCAAGTCACAATGTTTGATAACTTTAAGCAACTGACATGTTTTGTCACATACAACTTGTTTTACTGGTTGTGTTGCCAGTAGACGAAGCAACTACAATTCGGTTGCAATACACAAACCATTTATTTTTCAGTTTGTAAATAAAGGAAGCACTGAACTAATCTGCTGAACGGCAGTGTACATTTTATATGTATTGTATTTCCATCATCGTCTATTTTAAATGCAATTTAATCATAAATTACGATTTATGACAGTAGCAACATTGTTGTATTGTTTTTATGCCAAAATTCATTTTTTTCTCTTGATTTTTTTTTAAATTTTGTGTTTTTTGTTTAAAATTTGTTTGCAAAAATAAAAATATTTGTGAGCCAATGAAGAGTATAATAAATAGAATTAAAAATAGTTTTATGCCACAAATAATTGAGAACACATTGAGATTTTATTTATTTTTGTAATTTCTTTTTTGCTCTTACCAGAGTTAAAAATAAAGTCTAATTAAAGCACATTTGGTTTTTGAAGGAAAAAATAAATGAAAATAGAATAAGTAAATGAAATACTATTTACAAAAGTGTTCTCATGTAATCGTTACAGTGTCGGCGTTTAAAATTCAAAATGTCTTAAGTGTCATAAGAAAATGTTTATTAACTTAATTTTCTCAATACTTGTCAAATTATTCTTTAATTGACAGGTGGATATTTGAAGTGTCAGAATGATTATTTTTGTGTTAATAGAGAGATTTTAAGTAGATTTATTTATTATTTATTTGCTATTAGCTATTTGAAATGATTCAAGATTTTTTTTCTTAATTTTTTATTTTGTTGAAAACAAGTTTTGAAAAATTTCTATAATGTCAAAAAGAAACATTTTTTATATATGTATATATTTTTATAATTTTATCTTAGATTATAACCTGTTTGTTTAATTGTGTGCCCCACTGTATGATAAATGCAGTTATTTAAAAATCGCTGTGTATTTGTTTTAGAAAAGTTAAAAATACAATAATTTAATGCAATTTATTTTTATAATTCTTTTCTTGTTTGTTTGTTCATTCGTTTATTTATTTTCTCATTTATAAATAGCACCTGTAAAATCGAAGCGAACAATACAAAAATTTTAATACAAGTATCGGGATATGTCATCATCAATATGTTTATTAGGGTGGGTCGTTTTTGCACTTTTCTCCTTGATCGTGTTCTAACCATGACCACGAAATTTTACGAGTGAAATCCAATAATCAAAAAATTATTACATGCATTTTTGTATTTTATTTCTTTTAGTTCCTTTCTTGTAAAAATATATCCTAATTTTTTTATATTTGGTCAAAAACGAAACCATGTATATACATACTAGGATATTCAATCGATTAACCTTTATTCGATTAACCGATTAATTTATTTTCTTTTATTTGAATGATTATTTGAAAATTTACAAAATTCAAATAACAAATAACCGAATAATTTGTGTGTGTCGGTTAATCGTTTAAACAAAATATTGTTTTTTATTTATAAACACATACATAACTAATTTAAATGTATCCAGCTCTGATATTACATCATTTGCAAACATTTTACATACAATTGTTTAATAAGCATAACATAAAATTTTACAGTCTGTTACAGGGATGGAAAATGGCTTTCTTGATTTTGTACCAAATGTAAAAACAAATTGTACTTTTAAAACCATGATGGTTACATTTTTAATACAGAATATATAGTATTAAAAATTGAACATGTCGGCATGTCAAAATGGCTTATTTGACGGGTATCAAATTCTAAATTATAGAAAGGATCTTATTTGACCACTTTTGATCCGAAAATCGAGTAAAATTTAACATTTGAAGTTTTCATTAAAATTCCTTATGACAAATTTTCCGTAAAACATGGATTTCGAGTATTGAAATTTGGAACTAATATCTTTCAATTGAAAAAATAAAGTAATGAAAATAGTCCTATACCCACTTTTACAACACAAATTGAATATAACTTAATTTTAATTATAGAATTTTATATACAAGTATGAAAGTAATATAGTCGGGCTCGACCGATTCTGTGATACCCTAAACTACTATGGTCCGATGAACGATTCTCAACATATCTTGCAGTATGATAGCTATGGTCAAGTATGAACCACTTGTCACGGGATATTAAAGCGAGATTTGCCATAAACTAAAAGTGCTGCCCGCTTAGGGTAACTCTAAGCGTTCCGATTTATGTCATAATAAAGTTTTTACACTAAGTAGATAAAAAATTAGGTTAATTCAACTTATTAATCCTTTTAATTCATGTTAATTAAACAGTTTTTTTTTTCGAAATTGCTCTTATCAAAATAAAGTTAGTGTAGGGCAGATAGATATATCATTGGATATTACCACTTTATTTTTTAATCCCACACACTTAGTAAATAAACTTTGTTTGCTGCAATTATTTGTTAATTGTTTTGTTCTGCTTCATGACTGTCGGTTTCGTGAGATGCTGCAATCAAAGAAATTTGCAGTCATCCAACCGACCGACCTACCGCCCAACCAACCAAACAACCCACCCACCCACTCAATTTGATGAAATATTTTTATTCACAACATGTATTGTTTTGTATTATTTTTAATTAATTTTTTTTTATTTATATTCTCTAGGTTTTTGTACTTGGTCTTGCAAGATTTTTTATTAGTCTTTTTTTTTGGCCTTTACTGTAGTGTAGTTACGATCAGAATTTTTACAATCTTCCCCGAAGGGACAAGTTCTTGGCAATCCAAATAAATTTCATTCATTCTATTAGTAATTCATGAAGAGTTGAAGTATAATTACCTTCAATTGCGACTATTGCATCCATGCAAGAAATAAAGATAACCAGAGACCCCCGCAGATATAATATCTGAATGGGGACGTGCGAATAGAGTTGGTTTTAACAAGATCTGCTTACGCATAAGCGCACGGCAGATCTTGTTACTTCATCTGTTTTCAAATATATATTCCTATTGGAACAAGGGGACTTCTCTCAGACAATGAGCTGCATCCGATTCTATTTTTAGACTCATTGAAAGTTGTTTTCATGGATGGTGTAAATATTTTGGAATCAGACGCTCTTGATATTCTGTCATGAAAATTCAGTGTGATGTTCATTGGACTAACCACATTTTTTAAGTGTTAAAAGAAGTCTTGGTTTTCTAAAACGGTGTAAGAGATACTTTATTAAAGCTGATTTTCGAACTATTTATTTACACCACCTATATCCAACCGAAAGTCTATTTTAGAGCTTCTCGACCGTGTACAGGATAGGGTATCCAACTCTATTGACTCACTTGAACACCGTCGCAGTGTGGGTTGTGTTTCACTGTTCTATTGTTACTACTTTGGAATTTGCTCAAACGAAATCAGGGAACTTGTTTCCGAAACTCGAATTTTCATGCACACACATTATATGTTAGAGTTCATCCCTTCGTGGTCGATTGACCAGTAGACTGAACAACGCATTACAGAGAAAATTCATTCTTAAGCCGTACTGTTCGCATGTGGGATTTACTTCCCGCAGAAGTTTTCCCTTCCACTTACATTATATGAAAATTCAAATCATTTCCTAGTTCAAACACAATGCGTTGTATTAGTAGGGGTCGTACCCACACTAAATTGATTTTTTTGCACTACACCATTTTCAATTGAAATTGAGAAATATTCATTTGAAATTGAGAATATTCAATTGAAATTGAGAAATTTTCAATTGAAATTCAGAATTTTCAATTGAAAATGAGAAATTTTTAATTGAAATTGAGAATTTTCATTTGAAATTGAGAAACTTTCAATTGAAATTGAGAATTTTCAATTAAAAATGAGAAATTTTCAATTGAAATTGAGAAAACCTTAATTAGAAATGAGAAACATTCAATTGAAATTGAGAAATTTTCAAATGAAATTGAGAATTTTTGAATTGAAATTGAGAAAAGCCCAATTGAAATTGAGAAATTTTCAATTGAAATTGAGAATTTTTAAATTTAAATTGAGAATTTTTCAATTGAAATAGAGAAAAGCACAATTGAAAATGAGGTTGAATTTTTTAATTGAAATTTAGAAGTTTTCAATTGAAAATGGGAAATTTTCAATTGAAAATGGGAAATTTTCTATTCAAAATGAGAAATTTTCAATTGAAATTGAGAAATTTTCAATTGGAATTGAGAAATTTTAAATTTAAATTGAGAATTTTTCAATTGAAATTGAGAAAACCCCAAATGAAATTTCAATTCTAAAATTCTCAATTTCAATTGAAAATTTCTCATTTTCAATTGGAAATTTCTCATTTCAAATTGAAAATTTCTCATTTCAACTTTTAAAATGCATAAAGTTTTTTTTGTCAATATTTTAGAGACGGGTCTTAAAAATAGTAACAGTTTATTTTCGAAACATAAAAATATACCCCCCAATTCATAAACAAATTTTAAAATTATAAAATTCTTATAATTTCAAATTTGTATGGAAAATTTGAATTATAAGCTTGCTATAGCTTTATTTTTTGATTATGAATTAGGGGCATAAGTTTTAAATAATTTCAAATAGGATATACAGAGGTTTTTAAGTAATTTCTCAAATAACCCCGTAAATTTTAAACGGTTAAAGATACTTAAATGAAATTTCATATTGTTAGAACAGATGAGCTTTAGAGTTGATCTGTAGACAAACAGGAACTGTACAGGTACTGTCGGAAAGCTAACTTATAGCCTTTCAAAAATCTTAGTCTCGGATAATAATTTTTTATACGATAATTTAGAAAACATCATAACTTTTAAACTAAATGAAATATTAATTCCAAATTTCAAATTTTGAAAAACATTTTAAACCTTTGGTTTTTGGTGAAAAAATTCGCTGTTTTTGACCGTACGCATACAAAATTATGTAGCTATATCATAACCAATCAAAAAAGCAATTGTAGTTTATGTGTTAGTTACGCCTTTTTGCATTTCAGGTGACGAAATGTTTATCGGTACTTTTGTAAAAAGTTTGCCACGAATGAGAATATTAATTTAGTACACATTTAAATAAAATTTTATTAAAGCGCCTATGTTTGGCTCTAAAACAAGTCTGGCGGCTTGTGACATCGTCTTTGGCCACCGTTTTTATTAATTAGTTAAAATTGTATTTAAATAATTCAATAAAAACTATCTAAATATTCATATTTTTCTTCGATTTTGTTTAGAATCTGTTTAATAAAATCTTTCTTAAGAATATTTATTGATTGTTTGTGGTTTGTTCTTGTTAATTTGCGGTTGACAAAGATAATAATGTTGTCAATTCTTTAGTTGTAATTATTTTTACCGAGTTCGAAAAAGTCTTCTAAATATAGTCTAGTTTATTTATTTTATTTATTGTATACAACTTAATATTTATATTTCATACAAATATTGTACATGTGTATAAAATAAAGAATATATGTACCTAATACACATACATACACATTCACATTAAACATTTCTAAAATGATGTTATATATTCTAAACATTCTTTCTTTACTGTCATTAATATTTCTATTTATATATGAATATATTGTAGATATGTATAAATAATTATAAATAAAATTAATATAAACACATTTTTGTATATATGTATGTATGTATACAGTAAGTATAAACATACAGTGTTGGTCAAAAGTTTGCCCAAATCAAGTTTAAATAGAATAACACGATAATAAGCCTATAATAGACAGGAACAATGTCTCTTAGAGATTGAATCCAATAGCCTAATACTAATTCCTGAATGGGGCTGTATGAACAAAGTGGATTTCAATGCTTGGCAACCCCAATGTATGTTGTATGTTTACACATAAACGTGCAACTGAGAATGTTGCATCATCTGCAACCATGAGAATAATTATTAACGAATAAGAAGCTCTTAAAAAAATGAGATTTTCATGAGATACAGCTCATATTTCATGTTTCGAAAGATCCATTCAAGTGCCTTGGTTTTTTATGCGGTGTAGAGTGAACTTCACTTCAACTGATTTTCTTAGTATTTATATCACAAACATTTGGCCATAAGTTGTATACAACTTTTATGTATGGGCCGGTGCTTCAAAGGTTTTTTTGGAGCTTGTCGATCGCGTACAGAGTGCTTATCGTTGACAGTAGGGTAGGAAACTCTATTGTTTCACTAGGTTGTAGTCGCAAAGTGGGTTGTGTTTTCCCCGTAATGAAATAAAAAAATATTAATCAAATATCCAAAAAATCTACTCCATCAATCTTCCTTCCTATCACCTATTTTTCTAGTTCCAACACAACGCATTGCATATGCGTTGTAGGAGTCATCCCCTAACCAACACCGTTAGCCATGTTCACAGAAGTAACACGATTTCCGATCCACTGATTCTGATTTTATAAATCTTCTTTTGAAAAAAATTGGAATGGTCGGAACAAATAAGCGTATGACGAAATTTGTAAGTATGAGGTCACGCATTATTTTGGCGGAACACTTCTATTTTTATGTTTAAAGTTAATTCTGGCCATTGATGACAGTAGAATTCCGAATCAATTGTGTTATTCCCAAAAAACTAAAAAGATCAGATGATAAATAATGTGTTGCAATGTAGTTTTCATTCGACACGATTTGAAAACTAAAAGGGTTTGTGTTATATACAAAGTTGGGGCAATAAGACCGTGTTTTTTGCATTTTCCGCCATTTTATTGGGAAATTTGAAGTCAATATGCAACTATTTGCTAACTCCCCCTATTGACAAGCTGTGTCATTTAGTTATATGGCAAACTAGATTCACGTTTTGAAAATAACATTAAAAAATGCAAGTAAGAAGTAGCTATACGTAGTCGGTTAAGCCCGACTATTTGACTAAGGTCAAATATTGTCCAACAACAAGTTTTCTTAAGTCTTAGAGATATGTATATATGTAACAACGCACAAAGAAAGGAACCTAAGGGTAAAAAATGAGGTAAAAAAATAATATTTAAATCTTTAAAATGGCTCTCCTTAACAAAACCGTTTTTACCTTTTAAACTATGGCTATTGCAATTACAAATATTTAGATTTGAAAACGTTTTTGTGAGTTTCTTCACATTTAAAAGATTTTTGAGATTGTGTCTTTATGGGAGGTATGTTCAAATATGGGCCGATTTCTACAAAATTAGGGACAGTGATTTCGATACCATAAGCAATATTTATGCTCAATATTATTGAAATAAAATTAAGTTTGAGGCTGTAAAGTTCCAAAAACTCTATTCCGAATCCCATTTGATTTTGTATAGGGATCATCCTTGGATCAATGGTGTCAAATTTCATTAAATTATCTTTAAAGTTGATCTGTACTTTGATAACAAGCTTACATGGTTATCCGGCTAGCCAGTCAGTCTCAGACCAATATTTCTGTGTGTTACAAACATCAGCACGAATATATACCCTTTCCACTTACATATGTTGGTGAAGGGTATAATTATTACATGCGCTCATTAGTCATTTTAAGGAGGTAACAAAGGTGGAGCTGGTGCGATTTATAATAAATAAAATTACCTCCTAGTCCATACTGTTGTTCTCCAATGGTATTTTTTTATTTAAATATTTATAGATTTACTCGCTACCATATTTTTGCGCATTATTAAAACTTAAATGAAAATAAAAATATATCAAAAGATGGGCCGTTATAAAATTAAAAATTATTTTTCTCACTGATTTTGTTGTTGTTGTTGATATTGCTTCAGAGCTACACGTTTTGCCGTTTCATGTGGATACGGATATTTCTGTCGAGTTTAAAAATAAAAAATAAATCGAATGAAACATTTCATTTTTATTGAGTTACTAAAATAAATTTTTATAAATATAAATATACAAAAAGAGCATTTTTTTACAAACTAAATATAACCAGAGACCCTCAATCTCAATAGAAAACTTATAAACGAACATCAGAGGCAGAGTTTAATGCTTAACAATTTTTAATGGAAAAATGTTTTATTTTTTTATTTTATTTATTTATTTATTTATTGAAAATTGCAAAGAAACAAATAATTATTATTGTGTGAGTTGGGCTTTTTTTAGATGTTCGAACGAACAAACGTCCGACCTATCCAACACAAAACACAAGAATATCTATTCTTAAAATACTTTTTGTATCTACTACTTACTCTGGCGGTTGAAATGGTTTTATAACCACTAAGAACTATTTATGTTTTAATTAAGTTTATTTATAAATATGTTTTGTTTAAAATATTAAATTTACATGGAAATGTAAAAATGAGATAGGGGTCGGTAGCTCGCAATAAGGAGTGTTCCGAAAAAAATGTACAGTTACCGCTTGAGGAAAATCAATAATCACGTTAGCTTTTTTGATACATATGTATGTTCAATACTATTGTTATAAAATCATTAATTTTCAAAAAAAATGTATTATGGACTTTAACAAAAATAACAACTATTTGAATGTTGATTCTCGCAGTGTTTTGAATACCATTAAACGGTATAAGAAAGACCTGAGCATTGAAAAAAAAACCCGGATTAGATATTGGTAAAGGAAAAATTTGAATCTGAATAAATCAGTAATTTTTTAACGGATTTTTAAATATGAAGGCTGGTTTTATTGGTAATCTTATATATCTTCCTATACAAAAATATTGTGTAACAACGTCCCGAAAATAGAAAAATGTGAAAAAAACCGAAAAATATATATCTGGTGTTATAAAAAAACATATATTTCAGGGTATATTTTATAAAGCTATATACCGTTGAAAAGGGCTAAGGGCTAATCGGTTGGCATTTGTCTAAGTTACAGGGCGATAAGTGCATACGGGTATTAAAAACCGGGATTTTACCCGTAATTTCAGATTTTGGGGGTGTTTTGAAAATTCGAAAAACAGAGTGAAAAATGGTATAACATCCCAGAAACTTTTACTTCATTTTTTTTTTGTCGCAGTGTGTTATCTTTCCTTAAAAGGATTTTTTAATCGATAAATTTTTGCTTTGGGTAACCATTCACCATGTTTTTATCCAAGTCTTCACTGTGTGGCTCTTTAAAAAATATGTCATCGGAAAACCAACAACATACATACATATGTATATAAAGTTTCCAAACATTCACTTATTGTTGGCTTACACGTTTACCAAAAATTCACTGAACAATTACAATTTTAAATGATAAGGATATGTAAGTTAATAGACCAAACATTAACTAGGTAGGACACACGCTAAATGCACCTAAAATTACAAGGCTAAAACCCACACGACAGCCTTAGACCAACTAGTGTACACTAGACCGGTTCGCCTTCCATCCAAAAAGAAATTGTTTCGTCACCCCCTAGGATTAAAGATATGTAATGTTAAAACAATTCCAAAAAAAAAGAAGTAAGAAAGTGCTATAGTCGGGCTTGACCGATACCCTTCAACACTAAGGTCAAAAGTGTTTTTTTTCCTGTATAAAGACAAATATTTGCTAAATTTTGCCATCATACAAACATTTTCTCAAAACTTATATATCGAAGCTGTTTTCGTCATTTGGACTTATATGAGAGCTAGGGTCAAATGTGGACCGATTTGATTGCAGTTGTTACAACAATTTTGTATGCAAAAAATCAACTTAAAATTCTCATTATCTTCAGATTTACGAGCGTTTTAGTGATTTTTGTCTCATTTAGTGGTGGTGAAGGGTATAAACAAATATTTTTTTACCACGCCTACAAATGTCGGTATTTTAAGTCCGATCATAACATTTCTCTCTTTGATAGTTTTTTACTACCATTTCAATTTATAGTCATAATTTTTAAAAACTAGATTTGTACTCGATTCGATCTAATTTTAAAAAATGTATGACTATCAATGAAAGAAATATAGCCCTTACAGATCCGAGAACACCGATATATAAAGTGTTATGATCTTACTAAAGATGGCGACACAGTTAACAAAATACAAAAAGGGCGGTATTTGTAGGCGTGGTAAAAAAATAAAATTAGAATTATTTTTACATTATCTTTAATCCCAGGGGGTGACTGACTAAACTTTTTATTTGGAACCACTCTAGTGTACACGTGCAGAAGACAAAAGTATATTGGAAAGGTTGAATTTTTTGACATGACCCAATTTTAGGAAACTTTTGAAAGTTGTTGTCAAATGCTTCACAAATATGTTTGTACTTTTCAAATATTAAATATATTTCTAAAATATTATTTTTATGTATTTACCTCTTCAAACCCACAATTAACCTGCAACTAGAGCTATTTTTATAAAAAATCATTCCAATATTTTTTGTTTTCTTTGAAACTCTAAACACACTCGGACATTCATACAGACAGACAGACAATTTGTAAAGTTTAACTAAAAATATTTTTTAAGAAAATCTCTTGGTCGTCGTTCGTCATTCTATTAAAATCATTTAACTGCGTACACGAGGTTCAGTGCAATTTATAAATAGATTTATACACAAACAACATTTTTATAAATAAGTTCACGCACAATAACAAAAAATAAAAATATAATGAAAAAATACTGAAAAACATTGAGTTTACAAAAATAAGAACAAAAACAAAACAAATATAAAAATAAAAAAACTACATAAACTTTAGCAAAACGCAAATAACATTTTCATTTTTAAAAATAGCAATACTCTTTTTTTTACTCAAGTAAAAATAAACACAAAAGCACACATTTACATTTACATCATTACCGGCTGCACAACTACATACATAAATACATACATTATCATTCTTCATCATTATCAGCAACATAATCATCGTGTAACCCATTAAATGTTATCGCAACTATTTAGTCTCTCTCTCAATCTCAATCTCTGGGGATAACCCCTACTCACTGCGGAAGAAGGAGGAAGATTTTAATTTCACATCAAAACAGTTCGGCTAAAGAAAAACATTTGTCTATAGTAGAGTAACCCAGCTAGCAATTTGGTGATTGTTGACGATAATATCAGCAAAATGAGTCTTTTGGATTCGTATAGATAATCAAAAACTGATTAATTAGCTTGGTGATCTAAAAAGATTCCAAAAAGACTCCTTGAAACACTTGCAGAATGTGTGCAATCAAAATTTTATCGTGCAAACGATCCTAATACGATTGTTTTTTATGTTATTTTAATCAGTTTGGTGATCAAAAAAGACCACAAAAAGACTCAGAAAATACCTTGAAAGCAAAATGTGTGCAATCAGTTTGGTGATCAAAAAAGTGTACAAAAAGACACATAGACGATTAGCAAGCGACTAGTAAAAAATAGCACAAAAAATCTTGTAAAATGTGCATAATATAACTATTTTTAGGTGATAAAAAACTTCCACAAAAAGACTAGTATCTCATTTTGGGTGATGTGGCTTAGTTGGTTAGCACGCCTAGGTTCGATCCTCTGTATCGGCAACATAAATTTCTGTAATTATTAACGCAACTTCAATGTTCTAAAAATATATATGACGTGTTCTAAAAATAGATATACTGTATTGAGTAATAAAAAGCTTTATCCTTTTTTTTAACAAATTTAGCAAAATGTGTGCAGTCATATTCTAATCAGCAAAACGAGACATTAAAGACTCGTTTTGAAGAGTCGCATGAAGGGTACCATTTTCTCACACAAAAATATCATTTTTGACTCATAAGTGATATCATAAATGATCATTTTAATCGTGCAGTGAAGTCAAAAAAGACTCTCATTTGATTAAAATTTTCAAAAAATGCTAACTGGGAAGTGCGCAATGTATTTGTTTTTGGATTGCCAAATTCTCCTCCACATGTTACATGTGATGTGCTTCCAAATATCTTTGAAATCCACAATTTCAAAGATATTTAATTAAATATTTAAAATTACATTTAAAGCGCTTTTAAAAAAAGTGCAGGTAATGTAGTACACCATGGTTCAACTGTCAATATTTCAGTAGGTTTTGTAAATTTGAAATTAATTATTTTTCGCATAGTAAGATCCACAATCCCAGAACCTTTCCCCATCATTAACTCATTTTTTGGAATGTGGACTTATACCATTTTCGAAATAAAGTCTTCATAAATATTTAAACAAATATGAAGTACTTTATAACAAAAAAAAACTTATAACTTTACTCCAACCAAAAAAAAAAAATGACGATCACACACCAAATTCAAATTTTTTAACTGACTTAAAAATAACACATTTTCTGAGAAGAGCAAACTATTACTCGTGTTGCCACAATTCTTTTATTTTCAGTTTACGGAAAAAGTTACTATACCACATTACCCGATCTTACTCTACATTATACAATCACTGGACAATCGACAACAAATTGATGAGTCCTCTACGAATACTAACGTACAAAAGTTCTTAATTCCAAAACAAGGACCCTGATGTCACTAGAACACATATAGTAGCTATACACAGGGAATAGTTTTAGAGTTATTCTTAACTTAGGGGTCAAAATCAAAATATGTATTTATTGACATTTTCATACAAAATTATAAAATTTCATGATTTAGTAGCAAATTTTTAAAAAAATGCATAAAAGTAATTTTTATATACCAAGATTAGGTTTTTGAATTAAAAAAAAAATGTAATTTAACCCTTGAAAGATTACATGGCAAAAATTTTGGGATATGGTTAAAATCATTTTTTTTAGAAATTAACTTAATCTTGGTATAAAACAAGTACTTTTGAGCATTTTTATCGAAAATCGCTACAAAATAACAAAAAAAAAACGTGATTTTGGCATTTAAAGTAAAAAAATGCAAATTTTAATCCTTGACCAGGGTCAAGGTTATCTTGTCGAACACAGGCGAATTCAAATTGTACATTACGACGTCCTTTTTAACTTGATGTTATTTAAATTACTCCAATTATTTTTGATGGGATCTTTTACATCTAATGGTATAAAATTTGAGCCCCGACTGAAACTTGATACCTAAACAGATGTTTTTGCGAAACCTATTATTTTAAAAAATGCATAAAAGTTCGAGATGGGTGTAAATAAAGACCTGCCATTCGCGAAGAGAGCAATCAAAAATTGTATCCATTAAATATTCTAAAGGATCAATATATGGTAAATTTTTCCATAAACACAAATACGTGATTTTGATGGTTTTAAAATTTTGTCTTTGGTTTAATATTTTTCGGATTTGCCCATATGTAGATTAAATTGTTTCTTCAAAACTTTCTTTAAAATAAATCAAATATTTATGAATGTATGTCGACCTTTTAAAACACATTCATCTGAAGGTTTCCCTAAAGAACCTATTCTGCAGATCTTTCTGTAACCCTACCAAAAAGACGTAAAAATATTTTTAAGATGCCAAGAAAGTAAAGAATCCACAGATGTATCCATTGGGATAGTTCTATAATACTTACACTCACAGAAAATAAACAATAACATAAACATAGAAAATATATAATTGTCTGTTTTATTTATATTTTTTTTCTAGTTTCAAGGCTAAAATGTCTATATAATTTTATGTTAAATCAAAGACAAGAACAAAACACAAATTGAAATTAAAAAAAAAAAGAAAAAAATGAATGTAAGGTGGTTGATCTTAGCTAGAATTCGTTAAAGAGGGTGTGGAAATTTTGAAGACATAAATGCAATAAAAATTTTACAAATTATGTATGAGTATAATCGTATTATAGTTTTGTTTTACTTAATTAATTCCAATCGACAAAATCGATTTTTTTATATAATAAAATTTATTATACATAATAGATAATATACGATCGTTTTGATAATGAAGACAAGACAATTTGATGAAAGTGTGCCTTTCTTTCATATCTTATTTAGTGATTGAGACTAAATGGCACCTGACATTAGACAAAGAAACCGCGAACTGAACTGATTAAATTATGCAAAACTAGTTTTTTATCGTTTAAGAATTTGGGTATTTTTGTTTTACACTATCATTATTTTGTGGGTATTATGTGTTTGTGTTGATGTTTGTAATCAAGTATTAAAGTATTGTTATCTTCATCTATATATATAAAAATCAATGCCACTTTTCGTTGTCAAGAACGGGCTCACCACCTATCCAAACCAAATGTTTAATCTTTGTTCGGACTATTTAGTAGATGGTTTATCAAAATCGGTCGAGCGGTTCTTCATTTATCACATTTTTTTGTAACACCCGACTATACGTGGTCAAAGATGCACTTTTTCCTGTATAAAGACAAATATTTGCTAAATTTTGCCTTTATACAAACATTTTCTCAAAACTTATATATTTAAGCTGTTTCCGTTATTTGGACTTATATATGTAAGAGCTAGGGTCAAATGTGGACCGATTATCTCGAAATTTTGGAAATTGATTACAGTTTTTACAAAAATTATGTATGCAAAAAATAAACTCAAAATTCTCGTTAACTTTACGAGCGTTTTAGTGAATTTTTGTCTAATTTAGTGCGTTTTGACAGAAGAGTTTTTATAGGAGCTATGGTCAAATGTGGACCGATTTCAACGAAATTTGGTACAGTAATTTTGGTTTACATAAGCAGTATATGTTTTCAATTTCATGAAAATATATTGATTTTTGTGGCAAATATATTAACTCCGGGAAGTGGGACCTATGGGAGGTACCATAAATAATGGACCGATTTTAACGAATTTCAATAGCCATGGTCCCACTATCAAAAAAAAATTATCTGTGCCAAATTTCATCAAGTTATCTTTAGAATTGCGACCTGTAGTTTGATTACATGGTTTACGTGGAGGTCCAGCCAGACGGACGGACTGACATCGCTAAATCGACTCAGAAAGTGATTCTAAGTCTGCTAAAAGGTAGGTCTAAGACAATTATTTCTTTGCGGTACGTACATCAGCACAACTTATAATACCCTATGGGTATAATTAATGTTTGTCTGTATGTTCTTTATAGAATAGTAAACTATGCATTTAATCACGTATTGATCTTTAACAAAGTTGTTGCGCATGAGCCTAAAAGGTTTCTAAACAGATTTTTTTTACAGGTAGCGCCAATTACTCCAAATGAATTAAAACGTAAACTATGCATTTGATCATGTTACGATCTTTGGCAAAGTTGTTGCACCAACAAAGGTTTCAAAGTTGGTATGACCAATTTCCAACAGGTGGCGCCGCTGAAAATTACTCCAAATGAATGTAATCGTAAAATGTGAATTAAATTTTTCTTACATTTTTACTTGATACGTAGCGAAGCACGTACCGGTCAGCTAGTCGGCTCGAAATTATTTCGTGAAAATATTAAAAAAAAATGTCTCACCCTCAAAACTTTAAAAATAATATATTTAGAATTAATGCTTTGTGTTTGTTTTTCTGATGTTAATATCAACTCTGAATCGCAGTAGATGTCTCATTAGTTATCCAACTTAATTTTGTTTTCGAGTCACAGAGTTGTACCAGAAAACTGTAGACTGGATGAATAGGAAGATTACAAATTCCGAAGGATCAATTATCTGTTTACATGCAATAAACAACATTCAATTTTGCAAATGGTGAGCATCTGTCCGAGGATGTATTCTTTCTAGACAGATGTAGCCCTATTTAGTAAACTATTTTAAAGACTTCTGTCACTATTAAGGCCCGATGTACCCTTTCTTGTGTACGTCATTATAGATAGGGCATTGCCTGATTTGAAGTTGGCTATTTTTCTAAAAGCAGTTTTGACGAAGTGGAAAAGTCTCCAAAACATAATGGTACTAAATCTGTGCTCTTATTTCTTTAAAGACCTGGATGAAATGGCAAACGTGGATATTAGAGAGCTACAGAACATTTTGGAGCTATGTTGAGTACAAAGTGAAAACAAATGAAATAAAAATTCAATTCGGTCATTATATCATTATCATTATACTTACATATGACATTAGGACCCCATTACCATCACTTCTACTAAAATTTAACACATCAACTGTATATTTACTCAACTCAAGGTTTTGCATAAAATACGAAAATATAACACTTATTTTTAACTTTTATGTAGAAACTACAATATTATTTTAATAGACAAATGTAAAGTTTCTTTCTTGTCTACTTTTTTTTCCAAAAAAAATGCAAAATGCTTTTTGATGGTTGCTTTTTTCCAAAAATTTTCCTAAAGTATTAAATTTAAAACTTATGTTTGTTTATACATTTATTTGTAAATTATGCATATAAACAATTAGTTCCTCGAAGCACTTTCACTCTATTTTACACTGAAGGTTATATCTAAAATAATATAACGAAAAATTTTATAAAAATATACATTGAGAAAATGTATTACAGTGGAATCGCAATAGAGTGAACTAATTCGTGCAAGGCCTGTTCACTCTATTGAAAAAGTTCACTCTAAAGAGTCTATAAAAAAACACTTTTTTATACAAAAATCATCTATATTTATTAAATATTATTATATAATTACAAAGGAGTAAAGTAATTTTCAAGAGTTTTTTGCTTTGTACAAGCATTTTTTGCTTTTTGCACCGCTAAATCGCGGAATTTATGCAAAACTAAAATATTTTCGTAATTGTTTGTGTTATTTTCTGCCCAGTCAATAGCTTTTTTAAAAATCTGCACGGCCTGCGCTGCTGTAATGTCTGGTTTGGCTACTGCTACTTCCTCGATGTCAGTGTTAGTCTCAGAAATGGCATCGGAAACACCTTCAGCAGAAATTGGAAATGAACTTTCAGCATTGTTCCATTCTATAATGTCATCAATGGTAAAAACTTCATGCAAATAATAAATTTAATACATATACGTTTAGTTCTTCCAGATGTTGTTGCCGAAGTGACCTGTGCAATATGTTTAACGGTATATTTTCCTCGTCGTCGTCACTATCTTCTTCTATCTGCACAGAATCACCCAAAAGACTTGACCAGCATTTTTTATAATGTTCGGTTCCAACTCATGCCAAGTTAGCATTAGAATACAAATGACGTGTTTGAGTGTTAATTGTTTAAAAACTCGTTTAAATTGTCCTTTTTAATGGCCCGTTAAGAAGATGTTTTCTATAATTGAGTTTGTTCAATTATGTATAAGAAAAACAAAAGTTCACTCTATTGAGTTGGGTACTGTTCACTCTATAAAGTAAGTAATGGAAAAAATCGGGAGTTCGTAGTATCAAGTAGTTCATATTACCAAGTATTCACTCTATTGCGATTGCACTGTATAATTAATTAGATGATAGTATAAACGAAATATTCAAATCATATACATCAGACTGTCCCGCTCTTGTATGGATTTTTTTTTTATTTAGATACGCATTCCCTCCTGATTTTTTCCTTTTGATCCCAATAATCAAAATATGAAATTTTATTTTTGATAGGATAACGTTACCCTTGCCGCTACGACGCCAATCTTTGAAGTAAAGTAATTAATTGTATCCTTAATGAATGACTCTATTTTTCAAGCATTAAAATTCGAAAGCTTGGATATATCGTATAGAAAAGAGTTGCCCAGTTGATTTAAGTGAAAGACCTAAGATTTGCTGAGTGATTTATTAATATTACTTTTTTCTATAGATTTTTGTATCGGCCGACTGCAAACAGACGATAATTACATATTTAGTTTGACATTGCGTTGACAGATTACTTCATAAATTAAAACAAAAATTAAAATAATGAATTATCATGTATTTGAAAATGTTCTTTTTTTATACATTTTTTTTATAAACAAAGTAATCAAATTTGAAATGACTAATAATTCCAAGATTAAATTTGTATAATTTTATTTAAAATAAATAAATTGAACTTTAAACTAGATAATATACATAAATGTTTGCGTTGAGCAGATTGTGGAATTTTTTGTTTCCCAAAATTAAAATATTTCATTTTATTTCATTTTTTATTATTTATATTGTATTTATTTCATGATTTTATAAGATTTGACAAAATATTTCTTTGAAATAATTTCTTTTAACATTTACATAATACACCTAATTCTGTTTTTACACGGTAGATTGGTTCCAAAAATAGATGTTTGGTTTCTTTATTTTTTAAACCTATTAAAATTTGTGAAGCAAGAATTAATGTTTATTTTGATAAATCACAATCTGTGGCTTGTTGCTAAAAGGGCCAATGTCGAAAAAAATAGTTTTGAGAAGTTTGATTTAAGGTTTTTATTTTCCATATAAATTCATGGGAACATTGCTCAGAATACCCCTAATAAATCTATTCTGAGCAGCTTTCTGACCTCCAGAAGAAATCTAGACCTTGATTTTTATGTTATGAAGGATATACCTTTGGAGAAATCCTGTCAACCATCCTTTCTGTTTGTGCTATTCACAAGTAATTATGCTTGTATCCACGAAATGCCCAAAAAATTTTGAAAAAAAAAAAATTGTGTAAAAATAAAAAAAAAATATTTTCAAACCTTGTTATATCAAAACCGTGTAAAAACAGAATTAGGTGTATTGTAGAAAATCTTAATCTTGCTGATATTGTTGTTGGTTTTTCTGGGAGTGGACAAATGTTTCCTTCCTTCAGTCAGTTTAACTCAGATTTATTTTCAATTTTATTTATTTAAATGTATATTTATATTTTTTTCTGTTTTATTTTATATGATATATTGTTGTATGTTTAGAAGACATTATAGTAAAATGATTAAAATAAAAAAAAAATAAATAGAAACAAAATACATACGAATAGCAAAAAATTCAGCATTTAACAAATTCTACCACCAGCCACATCACTATCACCTATCGTTGTTTTAGCCATTAAATGGCCACCTCTAAGCAAAAATTTCTATATACAATAAATATTTATTTATATACATATACTACATACATACATATAATATGGTACAACTATATACATACGACGATAGCGATATAAATACATATGTATACACCACATCGTCTTTATTTAATTGTGTGAAAATTTTCCTTCATATGTAAGTTCATACAAGAACACATTTACAGTTGGGAGCTCCGAAAGAGCGAACAAAATATTGAAGACATCAATGTATCATACATTTAGGCTTGACCGACCGCTACCATACACTTTCTTTACTTAATGTTTTGCCACGCAGAAAGTTTGGTCTGACCCTACATACAACATTTTATTAACATACAAAACTTGCAAAAATAAAACAGATCGTTACTTTCTTCATTCTCTGAAAAGAGCTAACAATTACACGTATTTCCGTCATCCTTATATTGTCAGTTGAAAACAAATTTTGCTATACCACATTTCCCGCCCGCATTTACTCAATACAACTTTTTAGGCAATATTTGCCAACAAAAAAATGTCATTCCATAAATGACTTAAGCGCATATAAATCTAAACAGAAATATATGAAGACCTTATTTTGAAAGTGGATTAAGTCCATTTTTTTTAATTGAGATATAAAGGGTTTTGCGTTTTAGTGTTCTTAGAAATATAGGAGACCAATTTCAGTCAATGAAATCTTAGGTTTTTGAGCGGGTTGAATGGACTTATACCACTTTCAAAACAAACATTTTAAAATATTAATTTTTTGAATTGAAAAATGTATGGGACTTAAACTGCTTTCAAAACAAATAAAATTTAAATTTTTGATTTTGTATGAACATATTTTTACTTTTGAATTGAAAAATATAATAAATATATATTCAAAACAAATAAAATTAAAAATTTTGCCAAATATTTTTCATCGCAAAATTCATATAAAAAGTAAATTTTCGAAAAATTCCTATAAAACGCAAATTTTCGAAAAATTCCTATAAAACGCAAATTTTCGAAAAAATTCTTATAACGCAAATTTTCGAAAAAATTCTTATAAAACGCAAATTTTCGAAAAAAAATCCTATTAAACGCAAATTTTTGAAAAATTTTCTATAAAAAGTAAATTTTTGAAAAATTTCCTATAAAAAGTAAATTTTTGAAAAATTTCCGATAAAAAGTAAATTTTTGAAACATTTCCTATAAAAAGTCAATTTTTGAAAAATTTCCTATAAAAAAAAGTAAATTTTTGAAAAATTTCCAATAAAAAGTAAATTTTTGAAAAATTTCCTATAAAAAGTAAATTTTTGAAAAATTTCCTATAAAAAGTAAATTTTTGAAAAATTTCCTATATAAAGTAAATTTTTGAAAAATTTCCTATAAAAAGTAAATTTTTGAAAAATTTCCTATAAAAAGTAAATTTTTGAAAATTTCTGATAAAAAGTAAATTTTTGACATATTTCCTATAAAAAATAAATTTTTGACATATTTCCTATAATAAATAAATTTTTGACATATTTCCTATAAAAAGTAAATTTTTGACATATTTCCTATAAAAAGTAAATTTTTGAAAAATTTCCTATAAAAAGTAAATTTTTGAAAAATTTCCTATAAAAAGTAAATTTTTGAAAAATTTCCTATAAAAAGTAAATTTTTGAAAAATTTCCTATAAAAAGTAAATTTTTGAAAAATTTCCTATAAGAAGTAAATTTTTGAAAAATTTCCTATAAAAAGTAAATTTTTGAAAATTTCTGATAAAAAGTAAATTTTTGACATATTTCCTATAAAAAATAAATTTTTGACATATTTCCTATAATAAATAAATTTTTGACATATTTCCTATACAAAGTAAATTTTTGAAAAATTTCCTATAAAAAGTAAATTTTTGAAAAATTTCCTATAAAAAGTAAATTTTTGAAAAATTTCCTATAAAAAGTAAATTTTTGAAAATTTCTGATAAAAAGTAAATTTTTGACATATTTCCTATAAAAAATAAATTTTTGACATATTTCCTATTAAAAGTAAATTTTTGAAAAATTTCCTATAAAAAGTAAATTTTTGAAAATTTCTGATAAAAAGTAAATATTTAACATATTTCCTATAAAAAATAAATTTTTGAAAAATTTCCTATAAAAAGTAAATTTTTGAAAAATTTCCTATAAAAAGTAAATTTTTGAAAAATTTCTTATAAAAAGTAAATTTTTGAAAAATTTCCTATAAAAAGTAAATCTTTAAAAATTTCCTATAAAAAGTAAATCTTTGAAAAATTTCCTATAAAAAGTAAATTTTTGAAAAATTTTCTATAAAAAGTAAATTTTTGAAAATTTCTGATAAAAAGTAAATTTTTGACATATTTTCTATAAAAAATAAATTTTTGACATATTTCCTATAATAAATAAATTTTTGACATATTTCCTATAAAAAGTAAATTTTTGAAAAATTTCCTATAAAAAGTAAATTTTTGAAAAATTTCCTATAAAAAGTAAATTTTTGAAAAATTTCCTATAAAAAGTAAATTTTTGAAAAATTTCCTATAAAAAGTAAATTTTTGAAAAATTTCCTATAAAAAGTAAATTTTTGAAAACTTCTGATAAAAAGTAAATTTTTGACATATTTCCTATAAAAAATAAATTTTTGAAAAATTTCCTATAAAAAGTAAATTTTTGAAAAATTTCCTATAAAAAGTAAATTTTTGAAAAATTTCTTATAAAAAGTAAATTTTTGAAAAATTTCCTATAAAAAGTAAATTTTTGAAAAATTTCCTATAAAAAGTAAATTTTTGAAAATTTCTGATAAAAAGTAAATTTTTGACATATTTTCTATAAAAAATAAATTTTTGACATATTTCCTATAATAAATAAATTTTTGACATATTTCCTATAAAAAGTAAATTTTTGAAAAATTTCCTATAAAAAGTAAATTTTTGAAAAATTTCCTATAAAAAGTAAATTTTTGAAAAATTTCCTATAAAAAGTAAATTTTTGAAAAATTTCCTATAAAAAGTAAATTTTTGAAAAATTTCCTATAAAAAGTAAATTTTTGAAAACTTCTGATAAAAAGTAAATTTTTGACATATTTCCTATAAAAAATAAATTTTTGAAAAATTTCCTATAAAAAGTAAATTTTTGAAAAATTTCCTATAAAAAGTAAATTTTTGAAAAATTTCCTATAAAAAGTAAATTTTTGAAAACTTCTGATAAAAAGTAAATTTTTGACATATTTCCTATAAAAAATAAATTTTTGAAAAATTTCCTATAAAAAGTAAATTTTTGAAAAATTTCCTATAAAAAATAAATTTTTGAAAAATTTCCTATAAAAAGTAAATTTTTGAAAAATTTCCTATAAAAAGTAAATTTTTGAAAAATTTCGTATAAAAAATAAATTTTTTAAAAATTTCCTATAAAAAAAAATTTACTTTTTATAGGAAATTTTTAAAAAATTTATTTTTTATACGAAATTTTTCAAAAATTTACTTTTTATAGGAAATTTTTCAAAAATTTATTTTTTATAGGAAATTTTTCAAAAATTTACTTTTTATAGGAAAGTAAATTTTTGAAAATTTCTGATAAAAAGTAAATTTTTGACATATTTCCTATAAAAAATAAATTTTTGACATATTCCCTTTAATAAATAAATTTTTGACATATTTCCTATAAAAAGTAAATTTTTGAAAAATTTCCTATAAAAGTAAATTTTTGAAAAATTTTCTATAAAAAGTAAATTTTTAAAAAATTTCCTATAAAAAGTCAATTTTTTTTAAATTTCCTATAAAAAGTAAACTTTTAAAAAATTTTCTATAAAAAGTAAATTTAAAAAAAAAAATTCCCATAAAAATTACAAATATTTTTAAATATCAATAAAACTAATCTTAGACTCGTACTACAAGGAAAATAGGTTAAACTTTAACTCTGTTCGAGTAAATATTTCTTTTCGAATGCTTTGGACTTAACCCACTTTCCAAAAAAAATTATAATTATTATTTTGTTTGAAGAAACATTTCCTTTCGAAAAATTGTATTGGACTTAATCCACTTTCAAAACAAATAAATTCGAAATTTTTATTTTGTTTGAATAATTTAACTTAAAAATTTGTATCAAATCGTTAACTACAAAATATTTGACTGTCAATATTATAGCAAGTTTTGTAAATTTAAAATTAATTATTTTTCGCATAGTAAGATCCACAATTGCAGAACCTTTCCCCATTATTAAATCAATTTTTTGGAATGTGGACTTATTCCACTTTTAAAATAAAGTCTTCATATTTTGTATATACATACAGGTATGTGATGGATATCGATCGTTTTCAAATCGTTCGATTTCAGATATTTTTTTGATGTAATTTTTGGTTATTTTTCCAAAAAATTCAAACCAAATGAAAGATAAAATATTGAATCCTTTCGACTGATATTTTATCTTTCATTTGGTTTGATTTTTTTGGAAAAATAACCGAATATTACCTCAAAAATATATCCGAAATCGAACGATTTGAAAACGATCGATTTCCATCACATACCTGATAGTTTAAATTTTGATCGAATTGTCTAATGTCACCAAATCTCTATTAAAACAAAAATAAATATAAGGGGAATATAAAGATGATGAAGTTCGGTACAGGTAAGGTTTTTGTAGATTTAATTTTTATTTTAACGTTCTATTACAAAATGTCTATTAAATGTGGACCTAACATTTAATACACATTTTAAAGGCATTTCAATATTATTGGATTTTTCATATTACCATTGATGTTTAACTGAGCGGTTTATTATATAGATATGCAATATACCTACCCTATATCCTGTTTGTAATGACGTTTCTAATCGAATCAGAACAATTTTCCAAGCCGATAGTTTTGTGTAATATATGATTTTTGTATATCAAATATTAAAAATGAAAATTTCTATATCGAAAAATTTTAACCCCGATAAGTAAATAGAAAATGTCATTTAAAATAGTTTTATAATTTTTGTTTTTATTCCTTCAAAACCGACTTTCGAATAATGTTTGTACCCTTAGGACTTTGAAAAATCTTATTACAGATTTTGAACTCGCAAAAATTCAGGTATACTGAACACAATATATTAGAAGCGCAATTCTGCGGGATGAATCCACTGCCCTCTAAATTTTAATTTCGTCTCTTGTAATACTACTTAATGGCTGCCAAAATTTGAAGCTCGTTTTCGAAACTTTTTAATTTTTCGCATTTTTTCCGCCTCAAGGAATAAGGATTTGTAGATCCCTCAGTTTCGCATCATTTGATATATATCTCGTTAATGTGCTCCATATAGGTATAACATACGACAGGTGTAAATGAAGAGAACTTGAACGTAAATTTTTCAAAAAACCGGTTTTTCGTGAAGCACACTCGCAAATATGTATCCAAATTTCCAAACTACCGCGTAAACCGAGTTTTTTGCTATTTAGCACCTAAAATCAAAAGCGCACCAAAAAATTATTGTTTGCTAAAATTTCAGAAGATTTTAAAAATCGTGCAAAAAAATCGTGAAAAATATAAATATCAAAAGATTGTCTATAAAAAAATTGTATATCAAAAATTTCTGTTGATAGCTTTTTACTTTTCAAGAGAATCGATGAATATTATACAATGCGTCTCTCAAGAAATCGGCGACATAACTATATCACGTGCAGTCCATGTAGTTGACCCCTATGATTTAACTTTGGTCTTACATTTTTGAGCTATGCTTCATTTGTTATCACATATCGTTGCAAAAATTGGAATTTCACACAAAATTCCAGAGAACTTTTCAGCCCAACTGTTATACATTTAACATATCGCACTTGATCAACAAGAGAGTATTAACTCAAAATTTAAAAATTTTCAGTAGAGTCAAAAAACTATTTTATTTTACTACTACTTTCATATAAAGAAGAGGGGTAAAACTGTAGTTTTTTGGCGAAATTATAGTGAAAATGATGTCTGATTTTTACACTGGGTAGATAAGACCACTACACATCAATTTCTTCTAAAAAGTGAAAATTTAAAAATTTTGAGTTAATACCCTCTTGTTGAACAAGTGCGATATGTATATTGGAAAGCTTTTGTGTAATCAAACTAAAATTAATATAACGATATTTACGGAACTAAATAAGATAATTACTGCCTAACTTTTGCTAAAATTTTGCCCTCAACTCTAAATAAAAAGCTGATTTTTAATATTTCTTTTGTTGAATGTTTATAAATAACAATGCGTATTTTCTTGTTTAATTTCGCAAAAATATAATAAAATAAATGTTTGAGTTTTTCCTAAATTATTGAGAAAAATTAAACACACACAAGAGATTGAAAAACCAAAATCTACTATAAATGAAAGAAAAATAAAAGGAATCTGAAAATATTGAAATAAAATTTTGAATAGAAATTGACTTAATATTTTAATTGTTCAACTACTCTAATAAAACTATCCAAAACAGTTCAAAGTTGTCAGAAGTTACTCAAAAAACAAGAATTTGTATTGAAAATTTTGTACGGGAACACTTTAGAGTAAGTTTGTGTTGTTTGTCTTGAAAGAAGAGGAACACGAACACACATACATAAGTAGTATTAAAATCAACTAATTTTTATGTTTATTAATAAATTTCTGTATTTGTTTATATACAATATTTTGTATATATTTCAATAATTTTATATAATTCTAGATTTTTTGTTTTGATTTTCTTTCTGGTTCTTTAATTAACAACGTGTTGCTACTTTTGTTTAAATATGAAAATATGTACAAAAAAAATAAAATAAAATAAACAAAAATCTAAATACTAATTCAATTTTCGTAAATAATAATTAAAGTTAAAAACAAATAATCGTACTAATGTCTTATAAATTATTTTCATTTAATTCTAAATTATTCTATTTCTGTTTGTTTGCAGTTGAAAAAGACACAAGAATTACAGAAACAAATGTTGCTTCATACATTTCAAGAAAAATCAAAACAATTGGATTTACAACATAAATTACAATTGGAACATAAATTTCATGTAAGTTCCTTTCTTCCTTACTTCATTTCTTCTTCTTCTTTTTTTCCTACCTTGACACTTTTTGTTTTTTTTTTTTTTTTTTGAACAATAAATTTGAAAGTGAATAAATTTATTGTAATTTTGTTTTTTTTTCTATTTTGAATTTTGGTTTAATTTAATTACATTATCTAATTAATTCAGTTGTTAGCTATTATTACACAGGGGCACAAAATCTGTTTTAAAGACTGATTTTATGTAACTACGCTTTGGGATAAAACTTTTCGCACTATTCAGTTGTATGGGACACATGGTCAAACTTCTGTAATATATAAGAAATTTCCGGGGGTTTTGGTTGTATGAGAAATACAGTAAAATGATGTAAGGAACCTCCGGTTAGTCCGTAATGCAGTAATTTGTAATTAGTAAAAATTCATTGATTACAAAGAAAAAATTGCACTAAGTCCCATTTTTACAAGAAAAATCTCCAAGTCCACATAAAAAGTACAGTTTAACAACGAGTTATGTTTTATAATAATTATTGTGACAAATTTTATTTCAATATTTACATGTCCGTAGTATTGTAATGATGATATAACTTAATAGCGTTAATTTTCTAAGTTATTAAAATTATTTGTAAGCAAAACGAATTTCAAATATTTTTTTTCCTTTGCTTTTAACTAAAACTTTGGAACTTAATCCATCGAAAACGATTAAGTCAAACTACAGAGTCATAGGTTTGGTTCCACATGGTTTTCATAGTAACTCCGTTAATTCATACGAGTTATGCATTAAACACATAGGCAACAGCAGGCTACACGAACACCGACTACAAAAGTCGTTGGCTGCAATTGTCGCCTCGTAGTCAGCTACTTAATTATTTTGGGGACGGCAGCTACATTTCGAAATACCTGTTTATGAGTGGTGCCAATATCGCGTTTATAAGATGGGCAAAATAACAATTTAAATTTTGATAAAAACGACATAAATTCATTTTATTAATTAACCTGCGAAATCAACGGTTTTCCTGTACCTGATGGTATGTCTATATCAAAATGAAATTTATAGAAAGATTTTGGTGTGATCTCTAATAGTTTAAGAGTTATGGGCTTTTTAAATTTCAAGAATAATACGGTATAACATTAGAAGTTTATATCCGATATTAACTTTTTTGGTATCAAACAAAAGCTACTGAAAATATCTTTTATATTCTTATATATTCTATATAATATTCTTTATAATGGATAAGGAGCTAAAATACTATAAACTTATTTCTGCAACTGACTTTTTTTTATAAAAATTCGTATATCTTAAAACAATGTGGATATAAGTATGCTCTTTTATATAATGAATTTTATAAAGGACATACTGGGCTTTTATATAACATGAACTACGTAGCTCTAGCACACGTAGCGTGTGAGTTAGACAGTTTAAAAAATAACTTTTTAAAATTTTACTTCTATTGAGTTAGAGTTATATAAATATAAATTTTTACATAATATTTTATTAGATATTATTATATACATTAAATATATAAATAATTGATAAGTATGTAAATTGTTTACATAAATTCTCCCCATTGTATTTATGGTAAATAAATTCAAGTGGTTTAAATCGCTCATTTATTTCAATATTATATGGTGTTGACAGCACTAAATCTTTTATTGTCGCCAACAAAAATAGAAAATAGTTTAATTTTGGCTACAGCTATAACGGTGGTCGGTAGTCGTGTAGCCGTGTCGACTCTAAAAAATGTATTTCTATTTGAATGCATGTATTCTAATTTTGACAGGTTGTAGCCCGTAGCCTGCTGTTGTCTATGTGTTTAATGCATTACCAACCAAAAATAAGAAAAACTTCTATTTGAAAATTTTTCTTGTTTTTCGGCCAAAAATAGAATTTGTAGAAAAAAAAGTAAGCGATATTTTGTTTGGGATTTTAAAAATACGAATGATTAATTATAAAATTTACTGGAAAATAAGTTTTAAGAAAAAGACCTTAGTCCATAAAAAAAATACAAACTAAGCAATAGGAAAGCTCTTAGTCTAAAAAATCATGTATCTCCGCAAATACTTATTTCTTTATTTTGTTTCTGCGCTAAAGACAAAAAAACAGAGGTCGTCACAAAGAGAACAGAACAAAAAAATTGACAAGTTGCCGTTTTTATACTTTTAACTAAAATAGGTATTTTTCAACGTGTAGCTCTGTTTTCTACTCCATTTTTTTTTTTAATATTTTTATCAAAAATTTTTCTATCGAAAATTTTTTTATCAAAAATTTTTCTATCGCAAATTTTTGTATCAAAAATTTTTCTACCGAAAATTTTTTTATAAAAAATTTTTGTATAGAAAATTTTTCAAAAGAAAATTTTTTTATCAAAAATTTTTCTATAGAAAATTTTTTATCAAAAATTTTTTTATCATAAATATTTCTACAGAAAAATATTTTTTTCTTTTATCGAAAATTTTTCTATAAAAAAATTTTTGTCGAAAATTGTCACAGAAAAATATTTTTATCGAAAACTTTTTGTAAACAAATTTTTGTAAAAAATACTTTTTGAAAAAAAATCGAAAATATCTATAAAATATAAAATATCTAAAAAATATTTGTTTTTATCTAAAAGACCTAAAAATCTAAAATTGTTTTATGTTAGAACTTCTGTTTTGAAAAATATTCCCAATAAATATTAGTGTCGGGCAACAATGTTCGAGATTATATTTCTTTGTTCTCTCGGCCCATGTATTTTGTTGTTATAAATTGTTTATTGATTTTGTTTTTGTCTTCTCTTTAACAAAGCAACACCAAACGACTCTGTTAACATCCAACTGAATGATTTAATAGTAATTTTCACGAGTTTCATTAATGATCGTGGTTTTTACGAAAATTACAAAAATATTTCGGCTTCTGGTGGTATGCCCTGTATATGCCTGAAAAAAATGCATTTACAGAATTCGAGAAATGTCCACGCAAATAAAGATTGATTTTTTTTTTTGTTTTGATTTCTCATTTTATTTATATTAACTTATACATACTTATTTGAATGGGTTTTTGTAGGGAAAGACGCTAAAATTCACTGAAATGCCTCAAAAATCAAGATCCCAGACTTGAAAAGATATAAAAAATTTACTTGGCTTGACAAAACAAAAACAACTATTGACAGAAAACAAACTTTAGCTGTTGTTTGTTATTAACTTTAATAGTTTTGTTTAAGTCGTTTTTTTATATAATTTTCTTAATTTTGTTTTCATTTTTCGCTAAAATGGCGATAAATCGTCAGAACTGGTAGACCTGCTTAAGAACTTAGTTTTTTATTGAGACATATTGACAAGGCGAGACAACTCAGACTAGCTTCGTTTTTGAGGGCTTTCTTATAGGAAACGAACTATCTAAACTATCACTTCTTCGCATACTCATTGGAACTCCCTGCTTGTATATATTTAGTATCTTCTATTCTGGACCATCCCAGTTGTGAATTGTAAACGAGGTTATATGGAAAGGGGTAATATATGTATATGTGGACCGATCTCGCCCAATTTCAACATAGTTTTTAGATATCGCTTAATATTTGAAGAATTTTACAAGGATCCAAATAATCGTAATTTACTATTTCGTGCTTGCTGTGACGGAACCACTGATAGACACCCGACCTCATCTACATATGTTAGAGATACATTTAGAAGGAATTTTTTTTTAGTAAATTTAAAAATGATCACCATTTTCACATTTTCTCTAAATTTTCTCTAAAGACACAAATAATACCAGAATTGCTGCATTTGAGTTTACTGCAATTACTTTTGCACTTATTGCATATATTCTTACAATTATTTTAATCATTGACTTAAAAATACAAATTTGAATCAAAACCAATATTAAAACGGATATGTTCCATGTAAAAATCACAGTATACTAACACTTGAACATAACCTAAAATATAGGGTTCAAAAGGATCCCAAACTAAGGTATATATATGTAGGGTAAATTCTTCAAACATCATAAAGTTTATATCCTTTAATTGAACTTATAATTTTAAAGCCACTTTATCAGTAACTGAAGCATACATTTATAAGAAAATCATCACTATGATAATATTTCTCAAAATTAAGCAATAGAACTTAAAAATTCAATATATTGAAATTAAAATATATTTAATTACAAAAAAAATATTTTTTTATTATTCATATTCAGTATGCAGTTCATACACATGGCGCTTATCAGGAATTACAAGAACAAAGAATTATTGCAGCAGCTGCGGAAGATCAACAGCAAAGAGAAAGACGAGAGAGGGAAGCCGCCTTGGTTAAGCGCAAAGAGAATAGTGCAAATGCTAGTCCAGAAGTTAAACAAATATTAAATGTAAATAACTAGCAAATAAACATTTTATATTATATTTAATTTTTATAAATTTTAATAAAAACTCTGTTTTCTATTATTATTATTCTAGTGTTTTATATTAAATCGCAAACAAGCCGCCTCCTCTCCTAATGGCATGCAAACAACATCTCCATATCGCAATAGGTAAGATAATAAAATATTTGTAATAATTTCAACTCTTTTATAACTCCTAATTATTATTCTTAGAAGCGTTGTTAAAAGTTCATCTGGTGAATCACTACCAACGGGAGCAGTTACCAGTTCTCATCCATATAAAATACCACAACCACCACCCTCATCTTTACTCAAATATGAAAATGATTTTCCCCTCAGGAAAACCGGTAAGTTAATACAGATTTCTCTACTATTAAAAAAATATCAAAGTTATAAGTTTAAATACGAGGTTGGGTTAATAAGTCCCTGGAAATAAACAGTTCTTGCCTTTTCATGTCTTCTGTCAAAATTGAAACAATCTGCGTCATTTAGTTAGTGCTTAGTTGAAAGCAGACTACCTCAAGTTTGGAGAAAAAAATAGAAAAAAGTTAAGTTTGTGTGCTCATTTATCCAAAAACAAAAACATCACTCAAGCTAAGCCAAAACTTGATAAATCTTATGAAATCTCTGCACCATATTTAGAAAGTTTTCCTAAAAAATGGCTGCCATAAAGAGTGTTCTAAAAAAAATATGCATTTACTATTTTAGACAAAATTTATCCATAGTGCAAGAAATAATTTATTTTTTGATCAAGTTAGTTTCTATAGATATGTCAGATACTATAATTTTAGAAATTATTCATTTTCAATAGTTATTTCAATCAAAATGGACTGCGAAAAAAAAGTTCGTGAAAATATAATTAAAACTTTTTAAAAAAATCCGTCATGGACTTTTAAAAAAATAGCTAAAAATTTTAAAGTTGACCCTCAAACGGTTTCTAATGCCATCAGACGGTATAAGGAAAACCTGAGCATTGAAAGAAAACCTGGATCAGGGAGGAAAAAAGGTCCTACAGATATTGGTAAGGCAAAAGAAGTCGAGCGACTCTTTCGAAGAGCGCCTAACACTTCTTTAAGAAAAGCAGCTCGTACGGTGAAATGTTCTACGAATTTTGCATATAGAGTCAAAGCTTATGCTGGACTGAAGACATACAAAGTCCAAAAGGTTCCAGATCGCAATGCTATAAAGAACTTAGAAGCAAAAAAAACGAACGAAAAAATTGAAGTCTGATTTTATAAAAAAGTACACCTGTTGTGTGATGGATGATGAAACATACGTACTGGCAGACTTTTCTCAACTTCCTGGTCAAGATTTTTATGTTGCTGATAAACGGGGCAATGTTCGGCAAGAGTTTCGCACAAGAAAACAAACAAAATTTCCTAAGAAGTTTCTCGTGTGGCAAGCTATTTGCAGTTGTGGCAAAAGAAGTAAAGTATTTGTGGCATCTGGCACAATAAACACAGAAATTTATATAAAGGAGTGCCTACAAAAACGGTTGTTACCCTTTTTAAGAGAGCACAGAGTGACTACATTTTTTTGGCACGATTTGGCATCATGCCATTATGGAAAAAAGGCACTTGAGTGGTACTCAAAGAATAATGTCATTTTTGTACCACGAGAGGCAAATCCACCTAACTGTCCAGAACTTCGGCCTGTGGCAAGGTATTGGGCTCTGGTAAAAAAGGAATTGAAGAACACAGGAAAGATTTCCAAGAACATGTCCGATTTTAAGCGCAGGTGGAACACATGCTCCAAAAAGGTATCAGAAGCAACTGTAAAATCTTTAATGGGAGGGTTTCCGAAAAAAGTCGATAATTTTGCAAAACCCGAGTACTAAGTAAACATTTTAATGCTAAATGATTTTCTATAATATGTCATTATATTTGCGTATTTTGTAGAGTTTTTATATTAAAAGGTTTGATTTTTATTTAAGAAAATTCAACTACAAATTTTATTTAGAGCACTCTTTATTTGCTTAACCGCAATATAGACAGGAGTCAACTGACAGTTGCAATTTCAATTTCCCAATCAAGAGGCGGGAAATTTTCAAGGACTTATTGACCCACCTTCGTGTGTACTTTTTTTTATTGAATTGTGAGAAAGCAAAATACAAAATACTTAGAAATATATAATAATAAGTGATTTGAATTTTTAATGCATGTTTCTTTTTTTTCGAATAAAACGAAGGAAAATTTTTTTGTTTAATTATTGATGTTTTGCGCCCATTAACACTATAAACCAAGTGCTAAACTGTGAAATTTTAAAAACTAATATCTTCTCTGAATGTACATGAATTATTTAAAAAATATTTTTTTAGGAAAAAACAATGTTTGAATATGATAATTTTTATAAAAGTTTTAAAACAAGCAATCAATAACTAAGTATCCAGTACATACATACTTACTCTTCTATTAATTGGTTAAACAATTGGAAATAAACAAAAAAAAAATGTTCAAACATAAAACCAACCTACACAATTTCTCATAGAATTTTCAAGTAATTATAAAAATATACAATTTTAAAATATTTTTAAAATTTATTTAAACGAAAGAAAAAAAAAGATAAGTCTAAATTAAGATTCAAAATCGATTATCATTTCCTTTTCACAAAGAATACATTTTATGAATGAATATAAATGCAAAATTTTACAATAATTTTTATTTAGAATAATCTTTACCACATGGCGTATGAATCTATGTATGGACGTGTGATCAAAATGATGACTAATTTAGAAAGAAAATAATTTAAATTAAATAAGAAAACCTAAAAAGTACATTAATAAAATGCAATTGAACAAAGAAGAAGCGTCATATGAGGAAATATAAAGCTTTTTGACAAAAATTTTGTTTTTATGTATATTCAATCAAAAAGCAACAGGGTTTAATTATAAGTAACTATTTCAAAGACATGAACATTTCAAAAATAAATTAGAATAAGTAGAAAGAAAGTCTAGATTTTACTGCATCACCCTGATTTTAGCCACGGCCCATAGTTGGGTAACAACAAAATAAGTACAGAAATTTTCAGAAATAATCGGACTTGATTAATATTATAACAAATTAAAAAATTAAAATGCATTAAAATGACATTACCCAGTAAGAAAAAAGGTTTATTCTCAAATTAAGGATGATTCGAAAATAAATCTTTTTTCAATGGTCAAACGTTTGATACGGATTTGAGAATAATAGCGTTCTCAACAAAAATTGAGAAATGCCTTTATTCTCAAATCATTATCGAACCTCATTCTCAAAGGTTTTTTAAATGTTGATATCATCTACATGTGGAACATAAATAAAATGGCGTTGTATGTATCTTTGATATTTTTGAGTTTGTTTATTTTGTTTTTGAAAACGGTGCATTATATTTGAATCCTTTTGCTTAAAATATACAGGTCTGTGATGGAAATCAATCAAATCGATCGATTTCAGATATGTTTTTGAGATAGTTTTTAACATTTCCACAAAAAAATTTTTAGCAAAATGAAAAATATCACATACCGGACAATTTTTTTAATGTTAGATAAAAAAAACTTTTAAGAAACAAAGAAAATTTACTTATGCATATGAATATTATTGAATTTTTAATCTTTAATCAAAATAATTTAATGAAATTTACTACAGACATTTGCTTCGGTAGATGGACTATCACAATTAAAATTGGCGATTGGTCCATAATTTCCGGTGACTTTTTGAGTAAGGTTCTATGGTCAAATATGGATCAATTTTTCCGAAAGAAATAACAAATTTCTTTGAAATACAATGCTATTGCATTAAAATATCTTAAACATCAAATTTTTTTTAACATAAATACATTTTTTTAAAGTTTGAAAAACTTTAAAATTAGGTTTGTTATCAAATTTATATAACACCATTTTTCAAATTATTCTCAAATCATCTTAGGGTTTGATAATGATTTGAGAGTAACCTTTATTCTCAATTTGAGAAACTACAATTTTTCAAACGTTTATTCTCAAATGAACCTTCATTTGAAAATAAATGTAAATCTCAAACATCTGTTTAGGTTAGAAAAAAGTTAAAAAAAAACGTTTGATATCAAATGTAAAAGTCATCATATTTCAAACATTTGAACTGGGTATATTATTCATTATTTAAAAATCCAGAAGTCCTTGCATTACAAATTTTTTCAAATAGAGCAAGCAATATGTAGACACTCTGTGCTACCGGTAGTTGTGAAAAATCTTTCAGTTATATCATTCATCACACAACAGTCCACATTTTGTTTTTAATTTCACGTACTCTTTTGGCTGTCCATTATGAACGAAATAAAAATTGGAAATTAATATTATAAAAAATTAGAATCGGACATATATTCATATCTATAAATTTGTGATCAGAAA
The DNA here is from genome assembly GCA_933228675.1 of Stomorhina lunata. NCBI lineage: Eukaryota > Metazoa > Arthropoda > Insecta > Diptera > Rhiniidae > Stomorhina > Stomorhina lunata. The sequence continues at coordinate 125,855,959 of OW121743.1, forward strand.
AATATTGTTATAGTATTAGGGAATTTATTCTGAAATATTTGTAGAAAAAGAAAAAATTTTTCGATACGATTTTTTCTATAAAAAAATTATATATATATAATTTTCTTTATAGAAAAATATTCCATATAAAAAAGAATAAAGAACAATATTTTACCAACAATTTTTTTAACAAGCCCATGATTAAAATTCTAAATAATTTATTGATTTTAGAAATTTTGAAAAAATTTACCTTATTTATCGCTCTGGAAAACATGTACAATTAGGTTATTTTTTAGAAAATGTTTCTATTAAGAAAACAAATTACTACTCTTCATGTATTTATAACACACAGCATCCGAACCCAATTTACTAAAGATGCGTTTAAAGCTAAGTGTCATAGAACGTAAAGCACGAATCAGTGGACCGGCCGGAATTAGAAGACATGAACGTCTGTTACAAGCTGCCCAAAGGAGACAACAAAAGCAGAATTCTACTTTAACAAGTACGTATACACAGACCCATAACCTTAATCACGATAGTATCAAAACCATTTCTGGGAGTTCATAAGTAGAGAGTTAATACAACATATAATATTTGTATATACATATTTTTTTTTATTGCTTATTAATTTAAATTTCTTTTTGTGAGTAAAACGAAGGTTTGATTAAAATAATGTATAATTTTATTTAATTATGATTTTAATGTTGTTTGCTTTTATTTTAAATATTGTTTTTCTATATTATAATTTGTTTGTTTGTATTAACTCTTTTACTAACTTAACTTTAGTTGGAAATTTATTTAAACAAATTTCTGCTTGACTGTGTTCGCTTACAAAAATTGAAATCTAATTTTAAGAAACTGAAATCTAACAAAGGTTTCAAAGCAAATATGAAAATATTAAATTTGCTTAATAACCTAAATTTTTTTATTTGTTATTAGATTGTAGTAGTACACCCGACTCTGGTCCAAATTCTCCACCATCATCTAGTCTAACGACTTCTGGCTCAGGTATTATTGGTCCCAATCGTGGATCTCCTACGAGTGCACCAATACAGGAAGAAAATGAAGAGGGTCACCAGTTTCATCCAGACCAACGTACTAGCATCAACGACTTGTCATTATTTAGTTCACCTTCCATGCCAAATATATCATTAGGCCGTCCTCATTTACCGAATGCTCATAACTCCGCTGCAGCTAATTATGCCATGTTGGCTGCCTTGCGACAGCATGTTGCTGGCGGTGGTAGTGTACCTCCATCGGGTCCACCGACGTATTATAGTCCATTAGCATTACCATTTGGAAGACAAGTTGTTCCACCACCTAGTCCTATGATACCACCAACAGCTAATTCCGCTACAGCGGGTATACCATCCCCACAGTCGCCTGTAGTGCGTTCAGCCTCAGCTACATCAACTTCATCGTCTCAGGCTTCTTTGGTCGGAGATGTGGCGCCACCTCAAGCACATGCATCCTCTACGGGAGCCACAGCTTTGATGCATGTTGCATCAACCGGCGGTATTCATGCTGTTCCGTCACAATCGTCCTCCAATATGTACGGACAACCAATAACGGACGCACAGGTTGCCCAAGCTCATCTTAACAAACAGGGTCATCGGCCATTGGGCAGAACACAGTCTGCCCCACTACCCCTGGGGCACCCAATGCTGACTGGCAGTGGTCAGTTAAACATAACTTCTACTCATTACGAAAATAGCGATGTAAGTTTTTTTTTACGAGTAAACATGATATTTTTACAGCGTTAATTATTATTATTATTTTTATTATTTTTTTTTTTTTTTGAAGGCCGAACGACAAGCTTACGAACAACATTTATTATTAACACAAAAAATACGTCAAACTGTACTAACACGTAGTGGAGCTGTTCGTGATACTCAACTAAAGGAAGAAGATGATGCCGCCGAAGTAATGGATCTCACCGACAAAAAGAAACCTCCAAAAACAGTGTTAACTAGTACAGTCATAACGAGTACCTCACAAAATCTCCCTAGCGCAACATCAGTGACTGCACCTGTGGTTCCCTATGCTACCGGACCTCCTCCAGTATGCATACCAAATAAACCGAATAAACTTATGCGTAGCAAGGAGTATTTGCAACAACAACGTGAATTACTATATATGCAATCTCTGCAAATGGATGATGCGGCTGCTAGGGGTCTGATTAGACCTTTATCTCGAACTTTATCTTCGCCATTGGTTCATTTAGGTCCTCATGGTCTGAGTCAAATTCCTGATACCGGCCAGTCCACTCATATTCCACGTGCCGGACCCATCGTTACATCGTCATCAGCCGATCATATACCACCAGTTAATTTAGCCCTACAGGGACGACAACATCTAATGGACTTGTCTACCCGACATTCTCAGTTAACCACCGAACAGCATCAGACACAGACACCACCTCCCACACCAACAAATAATTTGTCACCAACGCATAAAATTACTACAGGTTTAGCTTATGATAATTTAATGCTTAAACATGTTTGTATATGTGGCAATAATGGTCTTCATCCGGAGCACAGTGGACGATTGCAAAGTGTTTGGGCTCGTTTAAATGAGACGGACTTAGCTAAGCGTTGTCATCGCTTAAGATCTCCAAAAGCTACACTTGAAGAAATACAAACAGTACACACAGAAGCTCATACGATGCTCTTCGGTTCAACTCAATGTCAATTGGCTGCTAATCGTCAGAAATTAGAAGCAAGCTTTGTTCGACTTTCGTGCGGTGGTGTAGGTGTTGATTTGGATACCACATGGAATGAACATCATACAGCACTGGCAGCAAGAACGGCTGCTGGTTGTGTAATTGATTTAGCAATGAAGACGGCGAAAGGAGACCTTAAGAATGGTTTTGCGGTAGTAAGACCTCCCGGTCATCATGCCCAAGAAAATTTAGCTATGGGCTTTTGCTTTTTTAATTCCATAGCGATAGCAGCTAAACTCATAAAACAGCGTCTACCCGAAATAAATAGAGTTCTTATTATTGATTGGGTAAATAAAAAGAAAAAAATAATTAAATGTATCATAATTGTACCGTTATTTTATAGGATGTCCATCATGGCAACGGTACTCAGCAGGCAGTTTACAGTGATCCAGATATTCTTTATCTATCCATACATCGTCATGATGATGGCAACTTCTTTCCAGGCACTGGTGGTCCCACAGAGGTATGTTATTTGTAATACTTTCTCTTACGGTAAAGTTGGAATATTTGTTATTATAATCTTTTAGTGTGGATCTGGTGCTGGTGTAGGCTATAATGTTAACATTTCCTGGTCCGGTGCTTTAAATCCACCTTTGGGTGATGCCGAATATATTGCTGCATTCCGTACTATTGTGATGCCTATTGCTAGATATTTTAATCCTGATATTGTTTTAGTTTCGGCCGGTTTCGATGCTGCATCAGGTCATCCGCCACCCTTAGGTGGCTATCTTCTATCACCAGCATGCTTTGGTTATATGACTCGTGAACTAATGCATCTGGCTAATGGCAAAGTTGTATTGGCACTTGAAGGCGGTTATGATTTGCCAGCGATATGTGATTCAGCTCAAGAATGTGTTAGAGCTTTATTGGGGGATCCTGTAACGCCTATAGCAGAAAGTGAACTCAATCGTCCTCCATGTCAAAACGCAATTGATACATTGCAGAAGACTATAGCTATACAGGTAAAAGATAATATAAATTGATTTCATGTTACGATTTTTTCAAATTATTATTATTTTACTTTGTAGTCTCAACATTGGCCTTGTGTTAGACCTTTGGCTCACACTGTTGGTATGTCGGCTTTGGAAGCTTTAAAAGTTGAACATGACGAGTCCGACACTGTAACGGCTATGGCTGGTTTATCAATGCAGTCAATGAAGTATGTAAATATATAATATTAATATTTTTATAATGTTCATTAACTCTTTAAGTAACGAGAGAGTTGGCTAAAAATGTTTTAGATTACTCATCCAAATGCTTAAAAATTAAAAGTAAACTCTTTAAGGATTGTTCCGATTGTAACGCTTTAAATCGCACATATTAGATAATTAAATTTTTGCCAAAACTTTGCACAGATAAGAATTTTATGAAAATAAACCGATAACCTAAATTTGGCAACAATCGGTTAACATTTGACCCTCTGCCGGAAATATATATGTATTAAAATCTCGAAATTTAAACAAAAATTGTTTGACAAATATTTACAATATTTTTCGTATTACATTATACTATCTAAAAAAGTTGAATCATTGATTTCTTTCATTATCAAATACCATGAAAAATATTAGCTAACATTTTTCGTAACAAAAATTTCAAATTTATTTGTTTGAATTTTTGATTCAAAAATAAAAATTTCAAATATTGTTGTTTTCCATTCAATCCGCTAAAAAATTGAATTAATTTCTATGGAAGAATAAATTTGATCAGAATTAAAAATAAAATTTGTTAATTTATAAAACGCAAAACCCTTTATATTTCAACTTAAAAACAAATGGACTTAAACCACTTATGAAATAAGGGTTGATATGTAAATATTTCTCTAAGACTTAAAAAACCTTTTTAAGTTGTTGGTTCATATATGACTTTAGTAGTGAAGGTCATCAACTAATCGGACTTGACCGAATACAGCATTTTTTACTTGTTTTTTTTTTATAGTCGTAATTGACTTATAGTTTTGGCTAAAAAAAGTAAATGAATAATCCTTACTTAGTAAATATTATTTTGTAAGAAAATTTCGGATTTTATGTTTTGTAATAAATATCCATAGGAACACTATAACGAATAACAATTTAATGATATGTTTTTGTTCATTTTTTTTTTTTGTCATCTTTTTAGAACACTTTCTTGTGATGAATCTGAAGAGCCTATGGATCAAGATGAAGCAAAATAAGAAACAATCTCTATTTAGCATAAATTTGAATTTGTTTTTGGATTGAATTGAATTTGGAAGGCAGTTTACAACTTAGCACTACTGAAAAAAATAAACTGCCATAATTTTTTGGTCAAAGCATTACCAAAGCTTTGAAAACAATCTTTCGATTTTGGGATTGTTTTTTGTAGTTAATAATTTTGTAGTTGAAAAAGAAACGCATCGAACGTTCATACAATTTTTGGCTTTTGGTGAGCACACACTCAGTGCGTTTAGGATGTTAGGAGCTCCCATAAAAGTCTTACTCATCTTCATTTTAATTTGGAACTGCATATTTTTTACGTGGCATTTATGTGGTTTATTTGTAATGTACTATTTTTAATAATATTCTCACTAAGATTATTATATAGCTTGTACAAAAAGGAAAAAAATCAATCAAGGTTTTCAATAAACCTTAAAATTTGTTTTGTATCTTTAAAAAAAAAAGAAATAAAATTAATATTGTTAAAACAAAATATAACATTTTACGGGGCACCAAATTCCTCGTAAGTTGCCACGTAAAAATATTTGAAAAAAAAAACTAAAATAAATATAGTTAAATCATTTTAATTTATATTAAGTAAAACGAAATTTGTTAAAAATTGTAAGTGGCTGTGCCACTTAAATATACACACGCATACATCTGTATATTTATTTTTAAGTTTTAATTTAATTTTAATCTACGTTATTGTGCATTTAAATTTAATTTAAATGCTTTAATTTTAAATCTTATTTTTGTTCTTCTCTGCTCTTAAGTAATAATTTTAATTAATTTAAAACGTATGCAAAACGCAAAACAAATTTAAAAACGAATACGAAGTTATTCAATATAATTGAATTTCTTTTAATTACTAAAATCATAATAAAATATTTAATAAGTTAGTTTAAAACAAAAACTAAAAAAAGTAACTATTTTTATGTGCAAGATTTATTTATTTCGATTATTTTTTATACAAACCAACACCTAACATATGTTACACATTCAAACATGTCTTTTTTCCTAACATTAATGTAGTTAAATTTTTTTATAAATATAAATGTAGACGTCCCACTAAAACGTATCATTTCTATTCTAAATCGGTTTAAGTAAATCAAGAAACTTATTTTTCTTTTTGAAAATTGTTTTTTTTTAACATTACTACAAAGATCAGTATGTGAAATAGAATGGTATAACTAATTAACTAAAAAGGGGAATTGTTACGTTCTTGTGCGGACGCCTACAAATGTTTAGTAATTGTTTACAATTTTTGATTTATTTTTTATTATATTTTATATTAATTTAGAGAACATGACATTATTTAAGTGGATTTAATTATCTTTTAAAGTATAATTCACAAAAATGAAGCAAAAATCATTATTTATTACTGTTTATGCTACTAAAACTGAGAAACAAAAAATCTAAGGAATTAAAATCTGTGTACTAAATATTTTGTGTAAAAAATATCAAATTATTAAATGTTTATTAAAATATAAATACAGTTGCAAGCTGATAAATATGATCACCAGTCAAATACGTTTTCTAAGACAGTCGATTCTTGTTCGTTTTCAACGTGATGAATTTCTCTATTCCTATTTCTAAAATTATAAATAGTTTGGATTTTCCATTACACAACACACTACAGAACAATATTTTAATAACAAAATGGAATAAATAATTGTTTATTTAGGTATAAAACAACAAATATAAGGCAAATTCAAAAACTTACATATTTACCTTTGCCCTAAACTTTGGTATTGGATTGAGTTGTTAAAAAACTAATCCTAAACATGTGATGGGTATTTTATAATATCCCAGTCCACAAACCCTTGCAAAGTGTGGTTTTCACTTTGTCTAGAATTAGGGATAATCCTCCTGATGAGATGGTCTAACCAACCATCGAAACGCGTCGAGGAAAGGTTTCCCCACCAACATTTTTTGGTTTTATCAAAAAACTATTTATTACAATAATAAATAATTGTAATGAATTGGGATCTTAGTGCAATACACTACAGTAAAACTTTTTAATTAAATGTTTGATGTCCCAAAATTTTGATAAACCTTTTTGAAAAATTTTCTATTTAAATAATATGGAACAATTTTTATTTGCTATATCGATTTGCAAATGCTACGATGCTAGATTATTTGAAATGGATTGTGAACTGGATTACAGTAAAAGAATTATTGAACAATTTTTTATATGGAAGTACATAATGCAGTTGAACAGGGCTAAACATTCCTAAGAAATTTCAGCATAGTTTGTGGTTAATTGCGAGTAAATGCGGCAGTCATTGAAAGCATTATCGTACACAAGTGGTCATACAAAATTGAATCCACTCAGCCAGGTAAGATACACATGGCACATGGCCTTCATAATCTGTACAACTTATAAACTTTCGGCATCTTCTGTACTTGTACGGCCACATCGAAATTTTGTTAACTTCTTTACAACGAAAATAGATTGTAAAGTAATTCAGATTACTTTTCCATTATTAGTAATCCTAATACAATCGCATTACTTCACCTTTCAAAAAAAAGTAATGAAATTAGTAAATACTGCGATTGCTAATCCGTGGTTTGACTAATTTTTTTTTTCTCAAAAAATAATGAGAATGCAAGATAAACAAGCATGTCGCAAATTCCGTTCGGAATTGAAACCATTCCGTAGTTGAATTCCGATCGGAATGGTTTTAGATTCTATAGATTCCGAAAAATTTTTAATGTCCAAAAAATTTCAAAACACAGTTTTTTCAATTGAAATCAGAAACTCTATCTTTGTTTTAACAAATAACACTTATTAATTAATGAAATTGTTCAAATATTGAAGAAACAAAGAAACCCATACAAATTCGATTCCACATTTAAAATAGATAGTGGTTTAATTCCGAAAAAAAAAATCGTTTTACTTTTTCTGCGGAACTCATTACACTTCCGAACGGAATTGGGTTCTGTGATATGGCTGAAAATTTGTTCCTGTTGCCATTTAAAATAAAGGGCGGGAAAAGCCAAATGTAATTTCCTTTTAAGAATTTTTGCAATTTTTCATTGGCTGTTACATCAGAATTTTAAAAATATTTTTTTTCTAATATTTTACATAGTAAAAAATACTTTCTTCTAAATTGTTTGGCTAATATTTTTTTATAATTAAAAAACTTAAATTAACCTATTTTTGTGATCTTGGAATTTTAAGTTTTTAATTTATCTTTATTAAAATATGATTTTTTAACTGCGAAAATTCTATCTGCTCGTAACTATATATTGTCCTCTACTAGGGAACAATGTCGAATAGCTTTAAAATAAATACAAGGAAAACAAAAATAAGTTTCAGTTTTTTAATTTTTTCTTTTTTTTTCTTTTTCTTTTAAGGACTTATAAATCTCGAAATAACTGAAAATGTATATTTAAATTTGTACACAAAATAAAAAAAACATAGAAAATCTAAACAGTTAAAAAGTTGTATCTAAAATGGATTAATTAAACTAAAAGTTTAACTGAAATTGTAAAATAAAAAAGAATATGTAAATTGAAAATATAAGTTTATACAAATTAAACACTCTTGAAAAAATGTAAGTTGTTGTTTTTTATTGAATTTAATTGCTGAGCACATTAAGCACAACTGCATTTGTTGTTCTATGTGTTAAATATGCATCAGATAATCTAAGATTTACATTTATTACACAACTTTTATGTAAATGATACAAATATTTTAAATGAAAACACAAAAAAAAATAATCTGATCTTATTTTTATTTTGTTTATAATATTTTTTGGTTTTGGTTTTGTTTTTTTTTTTTTAATTTTATAGTTTTTTTGTTAACAAGTGTATCCTGCAGTCGATACTACCGATTTTTATCCTTATATAAGTGGAAAATTTTAATTGTGAAAGAGTTTGTAATACTTAAAAGATCCTAAAAGTGGACCCTAAGTCGGCCATTTTTGATATACACATATATACATACGTATGTGCATACATATACAATCGAATTTACGAACGTTTTCCTTTTATTTGACTATAATCATAGCTACATATGTATGTATGTAAGTATGTCAAAGGATTATTCTGTTAAAAGCATAGCACATGTGTCATGTGGAGGATTCCTATATCCTTTTTTACTTCATTTGTCAACAGCAAAATATATCATATTGCCTATAAACTTTATCTGACTATGGACGGGTTAGAATTAATATAAGCTTTAAACTTTAGTGTGATATATAAATAATAAATATCAATTTAAATCATGGTTTTCTAAACAATTTGTACGATTGAATTTGATTCTAAAATAGTTTGTAAATTTTTCTATACAGTGAGTGTATAGTTGATTCGTATAAGGGAGGACATAATTTTTATATTGTAATAATATTACAGATGCATGTAGTATGTAATAGTCATGAATAATAAACTGTTTCATTGTCCATGGACTTTTGGTGATTTTTAAATTTCTGTTACGTTGTTTTACATTTAAACTTACGTTATGTACGTTATCTTCCAAATTAAATACCTGTACAAGATGTTGAATTTTCGGTTTATTTTGATCAGGTACTTGAAATTTAAAGTGATTTGTCTTATACATTCGTAAATAATATAAATCATAACAACTGCTAAACATCAGTTGTAATTTTTTGGGTCATGTTGTAATCCATAAAACGAAATAGATCAATTTTAAGTAGAGTTAAGTTAAAAGGCTGTAATTGGGGCATTATCAGCTATGCCACAAAACTCAATTCCGTTCGGAAGAATTTTCTATTTGAAAAGTAGAGTTGAATGTTTTTCTTTGTTTTTTTTTTCAATATTTGAATAATTTCTACAATTGATCAGTGTTATTTGTTGAAAAAGATATATGTTGAAAATATATGTATAATATACATATAACTTCAACATATATACTGATTTCAATTGAAAAAAATAGATTTTGTAATGTTAAAGAGCATTTTAATTTTTCGAAATCTTTAAACCCTAAAGCCATTTTGATCGAAATTCAAGTATGGATGGTTTTAATTTGGAACGAAATTGCGACATGCCTATAAACATATGTATCTCAAAATCACTTATAGTGAATTACAATTATATTGTATTAGATTTTTTCAGTACTACATTAAATTGCTTTTGTTAAAAATATTATGTTTGTTCCTGTACTTTAATGAAACTACCCAAACTTACTCGAAAGTGTTTCCGTACAAAAATGTTCAATATAAATTCGGACCGATTTGGTTAGTTTTCGTACGATATTTAGAAGCAACTATGTCAAAAGAAGAACTTAAAACGGACGATATGTTTATTTATAAATGTTTTCACTGAAAACATTTGAAAATTTCCTGTAAGAATGGGAAATTTTGAAAATTTCCCTTAAAAAATGGGAAATTTTGAAAATTTTCCCTAAAAAAGGAAAATTAAAAAAATTTCTTATCAAAAAGCAAAATTTTAAAGTTTCCCGTAAAAATGGGAAATTTTTAAAATTTTACGTAAAATGGGAAATTTTGAAAATTTCCTATAAAAATGGGAAATTTTGAAAATTTCCCATAAAACGGGAAATTTTGAAAATTTTCAACAAAAACGGAAAATTTTGAAAATTTTTTATAAAAATGGAAAATTTTAAAAATTTCTTGTAAAAAAGGAAAAATTTGAAAATTTTCCCTTAAAAATTAAAATTTTAAATATTTCCCATTTTTAAGAGAAGATTTTTAAATTTCCCATTTTATAGAAAATTTCAAATTTCCTTTTTACAAGAAATAAAAGTTTCTATGGGAAATTTTCGCATTTTTAAAGGAAATTTTTGAAATATCCAATTTTTATATGAAATTTTCAAAATTTCCCATTTTTATAGGAAATTTTCAAAACTTCCTATTTTGATAAGAAATTTTGAAATTTTCCCTTTTTACAAGATATTTTTAAAATTTTAAAATGTTCCTATAAAAATGGGAAATAATTAAATTATCGATAAAAATGGGATTTTTTGAAAAATTTCCAAAAAAAATGGAATATATTAAAAATTTCTTGATAAAAAGGGATTTTTTTTAAATATCTCACAAAAACAGGAAATTTTGAAAATTTCTCATAAAAATTGGAAATTTTGTCAATTTTCCATAAAAATAGAAAATTTTAAAAATTTTTTGGTTAAAAAGGGAAATTTAGAAAATTTTTACAATAACAAAAAAATTTTAAATGTTTTATAAAAATGGAAAATTTGAAAATTTCTTGTAAAAAAGGAACTTTTAAATATTTCCCTATTTTTGTGTAAAAATTTAATTTTCATGGGAAGTTTTTAAATTTTCCCATTTTCTTTAGGAAATTTCCTATTTTTATGAAAAATTTTCAAACAAAAATCAAAATTTCCCTTTTTTACAAGAAATAAAATTTTCCATAAAATGCAAAATTTTTAAAATTTCCTATTTTTATACAAAATTTTTAAAATTTCCTATTTTTATACAAAATTTTCAAAATTTCCCATTTTTATACAAAATTTTTAAAATTTCCCATTTTGATAGGAAATTTTCAAAGTTTCATAAGAAATTTTTCAATTTCCCTTTTAACAAAAAATTTTTAAAATTTCCCATTTTTATGCAAAATTTCCTGTTTTAATGGGAAATTTTTTAATTTTCCCATTTTTATAGATAATTTTCCCTTTTTATGAGAAATTTTTAAAATTTGTCATGTTTATGAATTGTTATCGGAAATTTCCCATTTTTATGAGAAATTTTTAAAATTTCCCATTTTTATAAAAAATTTTTAAAGTTTTCAATTTGTATTAAAAAATTTCAAAATTTCCCATTTTTGTAAGAAATTTTCATCTGTAAGTCAGTATTGATGTTCCCCATTTGACAAATATTTTTGACAAAAAAAAAATAAAAATCGTAAAATAAAAATTATTTTGAAAAAAAATAAAAATCAAAAATTTAAAAATCATGTCATTTTCTGAAAATATTGTGGAAAACAATCAAAATCATGTTTTCGAATTAGCTCTCTAATATTTCCTTATGATTGCTTTTTTTCTTTGAAAATTCAAGAAGAATTATTATTTAAGTTTAATCGCACATCCTTAGTTAATATTTAACCCTTAATTAAAAATAACAAATTCAAAAAACTTAAAACTGTTTTGATATTTCTTAAATGCCTTTAATGAATGATTGTTCCTAGCAACATATTTTGTATTTATTGTAAATTGTTTATTACAGTAATAAATAATTTCAATAATTTAGGATCCTAGCACAATATACTTACTTACATATGTATCTAAAAGTTTAAAATAAAGTGTTTGATATCCCATTATATTTAAAATTTTTTTTTTTTTTTTTGTTAAATATTTTTATTTTTCAATTAAATTCTTTAAATGTTGGCTTTTATTTTTTTACTAAACAACCGGAGACAACCGAAAAAGAATATAAGGTATTGAATTACTAAATTTACAAATTTGTGGCACAAAATATAAAAATTGTTGGTCAGTCCAGAAATACATATATAATTTCAAATACAAAAGGAATGATAAACTCATCACCCCATGGTATAGGGTGAAATAAATATTTGAACAGAAAATTGTTCTATATATACATATTTTTGTTGATGAAAATAAGCAAAAAAAACATAATTGACAATAAAAAATGTGTTTTTAGATAAAATGAAAAACTAAATAAAACTAAAAACTATTTTGGTGAACAAAAATCACAAGTTAATAAATTTTTAAATGTGACAAAAAAATATTTTTTTATAAAAAAAATAATTTATAACAAGTAATAAATAAACTAAAAACTACAACTACTTAAACTTAATAATAAAAAAATAAAAAAAAATAAATAAAATGTTTTTTAGTAAATGTGCACAGACTTCTCTCGCTCACACATACTCAGACACGCATACATACACACTATTAAACATTTTTGTACAGGGATGCTAAAAGCTATTCTCTTAAATGAATTTTCATATTGAACCCAAATAAATTTAATTACACAATAAAAACTTAAACCAAAATCTATTAACATAATAAATTTCAAATCAAGCTTACAGTCCGATTCACTTTAATATACCCACCCAAAATGTTTTTTTCTTTTTGTAAGAGATAAACATAAGATATTTTAAGAAAAAATTTTCTTTACCTAAAAAAAAGAGTTATTAATTATTTATTTATTATTTTAGAAAACCTGAATAGCCATAAAGATAAAATGACTAACAAGTAGTTAGAAAATAAAAGTGGATAGAAACTGTGGCTAAAGTTTATCAAAATCGCTAAAAGTGTATATTACCTTAAAGTAAACTAACTTATCACGATTTTTTATATACAAGCAAGTCACAAATTCCGTTCGAAATGGTTTTGAGTAGGGATGTGTGACTAATCGAAATAATAATTTTTCGAATAATCGATAAAAAAAATCAATTAATCGAATATTCAAAAGTTCTGATCAACCATATCCATGAATAACACACTTCGACAAAAAAAAAATGAAATAAAAGTTTCTGGGATGTTATACTATTTTTCTGGTAGGTACTATCGAGTAGAACAAAACTCCGTGGAATTTTCAAAACACCCCCAAAATCTAGAGTTACGGTTTTTATACCCGTATGCACTTATCACCCTGTAACTTAAACAAATGCCAACCGATTTTGAGTTTTTTGAAAGATATTAAAAGAAGAGGCTTTGTAAAAATTTGTCTTTCTTTTAAGCTGAATAAAACAGTCAGTTTTTAACGGATCGTTTTATTGGGGTAATCTTATATATCTTTAAAATCAGATCAATACAAAAATATTGTGTAACAACGTCCCGAAAATAGAAAAATGTGGAAAAAACGGAAAAAATATATTTGGTGTTACAAAAAAACACATGTATCTAGAGTATATTTTATAAAGCTATATACCGTTGAAAAGGGCTAAGCCTCTTCTTTCAGTAGGTATTTGTCTATGTTACAGATTGATAAGTGCATACGGGTATGAAAATCCGGGTTTTTACCCGTAACTCTAGATTTTGGAGGTGTTTTGAATATTCCAAAAACAGAGTGTTGTTATACTCGACAGCACCTATCAGAAAAATGGTATAACATCCCAGAAACTTTCACTTCATTTGTTTGTCGCAGTGTGTAATCAAATAATTTGATTTTTGAATAATCAAATTTGAATAATTTTGTTTAACAAAATATATATAGACAAAAAAGTATATTGTGGTCAGTTTTTAATGTGTTAACGGCTATGTCGGATGCAAAATGGTTGGTATATAAAGGGCAACATTAGTGTTTTTTTATCACCATACAAAAATTCACAAATAAATGCAAAAAATGTGTTATTATTCAAGTTTTTAATTATTAAAATTTTTGATTAATCATGAGTTTCGAACAATCAAAAAAAAAAACAAAATTAATCAAATAATTAGGCTACGAATAATCGAAAATTACAGTTACTCGAATACATAATTGATTAATCAAAAATATGATTAATCTATATGTTTGAATAAACAATTAATCGCGCATCCCTAGTTTTGAGTTTTATACATAGATTCCAAAAAATTATAAATACTCTTTACAAAACGCGATTTTTTCAATTGAAATCAGTAACTTTATCTTAGTTTCAACAAATAACGCTAATTGATTAAAGAAAAACATACAAATTTAATTCCACTTTAAAAATTGTCGTTTACTTTTTCGAAAAAAACTAAATACGGAATACATTCGACTTCCGAACGGAATTGATTTTTGTGACATGGCTAATAGACATTTCATTAAGTCGTTTTGAGTGGAAATATTTAATTAATCGAACTGTATATAAAATTTGTTAATGCTATAAAATATAATAATAAATAAATATTCAAATAGATACATATAGTATATTTTTGTGTGTTTTTTACTGAAAACAATTAGAAAGAAATTAATATAATTAATTTATATTAAACAGTTAATAGTTAAAAAGAAATATAAAAGAAACAGCAAACACTTGGCAAATAAAATGTTAGTCAAATAAATGTCTCACTTTGTGTAATTGTTAAAACAAATTTTTTGTACTAAACAATAGTAATTAATGTAGCTTAAACTATAAAACAGATACATATAGTAATTATATATATTTTTTTTAAATTAAATTGTACCAGTACCTAGATATAAATTTTATACAATTTTTCATATAGATAAATATTTGTTAAAATAAAAAAAAATATTTATATAAATCTAAGGTTATAACCTTTTGTTTTGAATTAAAAATATCGTCAAATCGATTTTAAAAATACAAGGTCATATTCATACATT
Source organism: Stomorhina lunata (assembly GCA_933228675.1). Taxonomy (NCBI): domain Eukaryota; kingdom Metazoa; phylum Arthropoda; class Insecta; order Diptera; family Rhiniidae; genus Stomorhina; species Stomorhina lunata. The sequence continues at coordinate 125,871,039 of OW121743.1, forward strand.
TACTAAAAATTAAAAAAAAAGTTTTGTCTATTGAAATTTCTATATTTTTATTAGTGTTATAACATACACACATAAATACATATACATATGTATAAAAGGGAATTGAATCTCTGCCGATTATGAATTATGAATGTTACCAAACGATAACGGATGTGTAGTAGAGTTTTTTAATTTACAAAATTCAAAAGCAACCCATTTTCTTTATTTTTGTTTCGACAATCTAGTTAAGACCTACATTCTGTTATCCTTGACTCCCAGTGGAGCATAGGACCTACATAATAAACCGTAAATAAGATATAGTTCACCGGTCGAAATCTAGTAAAAATACCCTTGGATTCTAGCATGAAATAAATTTTAAAGGAAGTGCCACTTCAACATTTTTGACTATAAAGAATATCTTTGAAGTTTGTATATTTTGTCAATATTACACAGATCGTTTCCACACTAGTAGAGTATTTTATGGAAATTTTTGAACTTAAATGTGTTGTTTAAATAAATAAATAATAAATAAAGCTTAAAATAACTTATATTTTCAATAAATACTCTAATAAAATTTGTATTTTGTAGCTTTGTAGATGCTAAAACATATATGATCTCAATTATATCATTAAATTAAAAAAATATTTCGTGTGTGTTACTGAATAACGAATTACGGGCAAACTGCTGAACCGTTTGAGATAATATTTACAGCTTATGTTCCTAAAAGTTTAGGAAAGGACTCGATAGACTTTGAAAACGTGACATGAAAACATCCACTAGGAGCAATTTTGTGGATCTCAGTTCAAAAACTTTACTACCTTAGTTTCCATAAACACTACAAGTGAAATAGAGGAGACTTCTTTCAGTCAAGGACATGTACTAGATTCTATTTTAAGACTAATTAAAAGAGACCTACAGTTTGACGCTGGCTCCTAATGGCAAATAACTTAATACTCAATAACCAGTCGCTACATGTATAAAGGGCTTTAAAGTCCACACAAAATCGTTAACATTCCGATATAAAAAAATGGTTGAGGCCCTATGCCCCACTGGGAGTCAAGGATAACAGAAGAAGAAAGTTAAGAAATATTAAAACCTCAGTGGTGAATGGTATCATATGGTCGGGCTTAACCGACCATATGATACCATTACTTTGTATATATACTCGTACATACGTATACTTGTTATTTATTATCTTAATATAAATCATACTTACCGTAGACCACAAGAAATTGTATTAGACCTATGTAGAGTAGTCAAATATTCGACATATTTTAAAACCGGGTTTCGGGTTTTTTTAAATTGAAACCGGTTCGAGAACCCGTGTTTTTAATTTTGTTTGCACCTTCAAAAATTAAGAAATATTAACTTTTTAAAATTTTTTATTAAAAAATAAACAAAAAATCAATTTAGTCATCAGTTATGTTTTATACAATTAAAAAAAAAAGAATAATAAAAAGAGAATGCAGTTTAAATGTTTAAATTTCTCGACATTATATATTTTATGACGAAACCTATAAAACTCATTAACCTTTAGTTGAAGTTGGATTTATTGTTAAAATAGAGTTGTATAAAACTTCTAATTTACTCTTACTTTCCGAAAACTTCTTTTTCTGGTCTTCGGTGGATTTTGATTTAATTTCAAGTTAAATAAGTCTACTTCCACATTAATCAGGTTTGGCTTATCAAGTCTTGAATTTGTATGAGAAAAAACTGACAGAATTTAAATTGATACAAACCTGATGGTACCATCAAGTTTACGAAAATTTGAAAATTTGCATGAAATTTAAGGAAAATGAAATGAAAACTGATGAAGAAAATGTTCGTGTGTTAACGTGAATATGCAGGTTCAAAATAATTTTAAAGAAAAACTAATCAAGTAAACCTGATTCCTTTTCCGCGTTTTTTAACTTTTTAATGCAAACATTCACCACAAAATGATAGCACTGTAGAAACAATGCTAGTTTTTTAGCTGTTAAAAAAAAATCGCGAAAAAATTTAAGAGCAAAGCGACTAAAAAAATATTAAAATTTTTGTCGAATAATTCGAGTAAATAAAACCGATTTTTCGAATAACTCGATTTTGTAAAAAAAAATTCTATTAAAATTTTTTTGTTCAAAAAGTCCGATGAAAAATTTGTTATCTAATTTAGTATCAAAAAATTTTCTATGATAAATTTATAAAAAAAAATACATATCGTCATCTTAAAGTCTTAATAACCTATCAGCAAAAATTTCCAATTTGAGTTTTTTGTGGATTATTATTCCCTTTATCATAACGTATATCTGTGTAAAATTTTGAACATCTAATATCACAAATGACTAAATTATTACAGTTTTTGTACCTAGAGGACCGTTACTCAGTTAAGAAAATTAAAACAAAATCATCAAAAATCGCGATAAAAGTTTAATTTTGTTATATAGTGTAATTTAAACAATTATTAAGTACTTTCATTTGCATAAAACATTTTATTTAGTCATACTAATTAGTACTGCCGATAGGTTATTTGGTTTCAGATTTTTGCAATTCCAAATAACCTAAGTGAAATAACATAAGCTTTGTTTAGAAAAACAAAATTTTCTCAACCGATAAATATATATTTCTGCTTTCATTTTTATCTAAACACGTACGTTCGTTTCAATATTGCAAATAGTTAAAATTTTATAACGTTTTTCCCTCTGCTGAAAACTTTTGAAAACTGCAGATAGGTTATTTCGTCTTTTAAGTGACGATATATGTATATACAAAATTTATCATTAAAAATGTTGAATCAAAAAATTTTATTTGAAAAACTAAACGAAATTCACAAAATTTTATGTTTGTATATGCTTTGAGAATTTATATATTTGGTAACTAATATATTTGGTATATAATATACTAATATATGGCGTAATAAGATACATGGCGAAATAAATTTAATTTACCAATTTTTAAAATCGATAAAAATGTAATGTACAAAATTAGGATACTGTAAGGAGCAAATTTAAAGATAAAACAACCGGGTCTTAAAGATAAAGATTGGATCACAATTTTTGTAATAGGGTCTTAAATCCCATTTTAATGTTTTTTTATATGAATTATATTTATAAAAAAAAATCATATCAAAAAATTAAAAAAAATATTATATAAAAACTTTTATAGCTACAGAATTTCTATAAAAAATGTATCAACAAAAATGTTGAATCAAAATTTTTTTTTGAAAATCTTTCTATGTAAAGTATACCGATCGTATCAGAATCACATTTTAAGTCGATTTAGCTCAAGCTGTTGCTTGGCTTGTTGCCAAAGTAAAGGTCACGACGGTAAAGATAATTTAATACAATTAGACACAGATATTTTTTAGTCGAAGGATAATCCATAAACTTTTTGGACAAAATGGGATCATAATTTCATTTCGGGTACTTTTTGATCCTTTACAGTCACGAATCAATAAAAGGGTCACTGTAGAAAATACTATCGCTATACGGATCTATCATAAAAATGTTTTTTTTTTAAGTTTGCGGAATATAAGTACATAGTAGTCATTAGAAATATATCGGTAACAACCGATCCTACAAGGATCCTGTTCAAAATTCCAAAGTAATATGTGCGGAAGTATTTTGAACAATTCTGCAGCTTGTACCAAAGGAAACACATACTCGATTTTCTAGAGAAATAAACACTTATGAATTATTAAGCTTTAGCTAATCAAGCGGAATCCTGAGTGTCAAGTGCAAATTTCTGATGTTTTTGATATAGGAACATTACGAACTTTGCAAGGTTATGTAGTGCCTTTAATATCAATCGCGTTTAAGACTAATTAAATCTTTATAAATAAAACATTTGTATACGATTACAAGAAAATTCTTAATATTTATTTTAAAATATTTATAAATGGATAAAACACTGTGCTTTTTTATTAATAGTAAAGATCAAAATAAAACGTCTTTTTATACGTATTTATGTATGTATGTTACTAATATTAACATTTTAAAAGTAAAGAATATTTTCAATAAAAATTTGGTTTAATAAGCTCGAATTTTATAAATTTGATAATGTTATGAATACAATAATAATTAAATTAAATAGCAAAACTAATTTATAAACTAAAAATATTTTTTAGGCACAAATTAAAATAGTGCAAAAAGTTAAAAGATATAAAATAGGTTAAAGCATAATGTATATTTTATATAAAAAAATTAGACAATTGAGATACAAATAAAAAAATATATAAGTTTTTCAAATTGAGATTTCAATACAAAATTGAAAGATAACTAAATGTTTTTGTAATAGAAAAATAAAAATTGAACAAGTACCTTTTGAAAAAATTACAAGGAGAAAATACAATTAAATTATTATAGAAAAAAATTAAAACAAATTAAAAAAAAACCTTAATAGTAATATTTACCTTAAAGAGAATTAAAACAGTATTTTTGTTATACAATGAAATTATAAATTAAATATGTATATGAATAATTATATAATGAAAGAGGAATAGTAAATACACATATTTTATGTTTAATGTTTTATAAACTACATACATATTCATATTTTAATACATTGATGAATATTGATTAATATCTCAATAAAATTATGGTACAGGATTATTTATTAATTTTATACCAATATAGTATTAACATTTAAAAAAAATGCTAATAACAAACTTGTTACATTGAAAAAGAAAAATGATGAAAATTTTGATGAAATTATTCAGTATTTATGAATTATGTATGTAATCAAGCATAGACGACGCGATAATTGATTGGTTGGCTTTCAAATGTACGTAGATAATAAACAATGAAGTTATAAAATAATTTTATATATCTACTACTTACTAACCTACTTTTATTATATTATTTATTTATTTTTAAAATAAATTTAATAATATTGTATGTATGTATGTATGTAATTCTATTACTAAAATATAATTCTATTACAATAGTTACTGATGACAATTATTTTTATTTATAATTTTTATGTTTGTGTTAAATGTACACAATGCGCATCCTGTATCAATTGTGTTAGTTTCTGGGAAAATGTTGGAATGTCCTAAAAAGAGATTAAACGAATAATAAAATTAAATAATTTTTTATAACTCTAAGTTTAAGTGTAAGTGATTGTACAAGTGAAACCAAAAATACAAACATGAAAAGAAAATACAAAATAAAATAAATGTTTTTAAAAATGATGTGTCCAAAAAGAATTAAGAACTTGTTTTACCTTTTATTACTAAGGGGTCTAGTGTTCCGAATAAAATTTGAAATTGTATTAAGTTATTCATTTTAAAACCCGTACTAAAAATGGAAATGGAAAATTCAGCTGATATTAAGCATTTAAACGTACGAGTTGCTTTTCGGATACATGAATTAGATACTACTCGAAAGAGAGTCGATAAGTACTTTTTTGCCTGAAATATATTTTCTCATAACCGCCAAAAAAGCTTAAGCAAAATATTTTTTAAATTAATAGAACGTGCTTTTTTATACCAAGTCCTAAAATTTCACTGGCGTCATAAAACAGTTACGATCTTATATGAAAAACAATTTTGGCTTAAGTATATATTGATTATTTATATTTCTTGTTTTTTTTTTTTTCTTATTCTTCAGTAGGATTATTCCCTTTATTTCTTGGTGACAGCAACTTGTTACTTAAGATAACATTTTCTTAAAGCGACGATAAAAAAAGCTTAAGGGACATAAACAACTTAATATCGCAGCCTTGGAAATTAAGTTAACGTAATAACATTTGATAGACCAAATAATGCTTACATGCAAAATTTCAAAGTAATAACTGCATTAATGAAGCAATTAATTAAAAAGAACTCCTATAATGTTTGTAATATGTTTTTGCGGTTATGAGAAGATTTTTTTTGTGATTTTTTTCAGCTCAAACAATTTGTGGTTACAAATGAAACTCATATTCGATCTGCGAACGGAAATGTTTTTATGTACATATACAAATTTTTTTACTTACCGTAGTTAAACAAATTTCATCAATTAACTTCATATTGATGGGTAGACCGGCACTTGCAAAACTTTCGCGCATTTTTAATGTATCCACTTGGGACATGGCAAATAGAGCGTTAGTCAGTAGATCGAAGTGAAGAGCTCCCTCTCCAGATAAAAGAACATTTATTAAAGCTCTTTGAAATGAGGCCAATAAGTTTTCTTTGAACAATGGACGCTGATAAAGACGCCATTTATCATGAACATTTTGCAGAGATATTAAAACGGTGCGTACAATATTGGGATCATTGCCAGTAACAACAATTTGCCCATATGCATTCATTATGGCCATAAAATGTTCGGGATGTAAATTATCGCTGGGATTTATGGCTGGACTACTGTTATTGCCGTTGTGCTGTTGTAATACACCATTGGGTTGAACATAAGATTTGTAAAAGTACTGCCATTTACAGGTAAGTATACTGAAAAGAACAAAAGCGAAAATAAAATATCAATTTATTATTTTTCGCACTTACAACCTACCTATCAAAAAGTGAGTAGACTACACTCGTTAGATCAGTTGTATCGGCAACATTATTGTCTACTTGGAGTAGTGGCATTATGTGCTCAAATGTAAAATCTAATATAGAAGGCAACATAGCTAATGATGCGTTGCCTGGTTGTTGGACAATTAATTGAAACATTTGCAAGATTTTCTCTATTACCACAACACGACTGAGAGTTAATTGTTCTCTGAAATTGTAGAAATGAAAATTTAATTGAAGTCGAATAGAATAGTAATATATGTATATAGTAATTGAATATTTTTTAATGCTTACCTGACATTTACTGTTATAAACAAAGTTATCATTTCTTTGATAAATTGAGAACCTAATTGACTTTGTAATGTACGCAAAACACTTAAACTAAACTCAGCCACAGTAATGGAAATAGCGTTACTATTGTGACCAAACGAATTATAAATCATTAAAGCTTTTGTTATGATAGGCTAAAAAGTAAAGAATACAATAGAGTAAGAGATTTCTATGTCTAAATTAAAGAGCTTACCTTAAAAGTAGAGGCTAACATGTCTTTTGTTGTGTTAGGGGAGTCTTTAAAAAATTCTATAACTAAACTAAATGTCACTAATAAACTTAATGAAATCGACGATACTTTAGCTTCTGCTGTAGCCGCATTAAGAGAGTTCAAATCAAACTCTAAAAAACCTTGTGCCAAACATTCAACATACTGCTTAAGTATAAGACATCGTCTAGAATAATCCTGCTGCTGTTCGTCGACATTTTTCCAAGGTAACACTAGGTAACTGATAAGACTTATATAAATATTTGCTATCACTTGCCGTGGTAAATGCGTTAGGCGAGGGCCTGATTGCATAAGATTAACAATTGTGGGTATTTCCAAAAGACATTTTGGACGTATCACAGATGATATACACAGCAGCAACTGGCTGGCTGCCATATAGATTAGAGGCGATGATCCCATGATGGTATTGGGTTGAAAAATGCTACCCAAAGATTCAAATAGTTGCAAAAGCATGTGATCCGATTTTAAAGTTTGACTCAATGGTAAAATGCTACGTATGGCCATAAGAACTTGAGCATATCTATAATAATGCAAAAAAAACCCAATTTATTCAAATGTTGAGCCATTTTATCGAAATTTACTTACAAATAATCAAAATCAGTCTGAAATGTAGAGGCATCAACATCAATTGTATGCAATTTGTTGCTTGTAAAAAATTTCAATGTTGTTAATAAATTTTCAGCTAGTACTCCTAAATGGCAGTTGACTTCAGATGCAGCTTCAGCTGTTGTGTTTGTGTCCAATAATGGAGCTATTCTAACAACTGCCTGACAGACAGTTGAAAAGTCTCTTAAATGCTCTGCAAACATTTGAGATTTCATTTTACGTGACAACTCAAAAGTTTTTCCACTGTTTATGTCACTTTCTATGGACTGCAGATAAACATGTGGTCGAGACCAATGACTAAATACTTGCGCAAACACTGCATTTGGACGAGACTCTGCTATTAAGGCGATGCATTCAATGCATTGTGTCAAATATTGTTGCCATTCAGTCTGGGTCTTGAAATTCAGAGAGTAACATATTTATAAAGTAGCGACTAGAATTGAATATTAGTAATATATGTATGAACTTACATTATCTTCCATTAGTTCATTGTCTAAAAGTTCTAGTTCAGTCTTGTTATACTCAAATTGCGTGCGATGCATAATTTCAGATACTAATTGATGTACGACATCATTATAACGATTTAATTTATCGTGCATTGTTAAACCTTTAATGATAGGAGTCCAAATTTCCAACTTTTCTGTGAAATCATATGCACCATTTTCTAGGCAAAAAAGATAAGATAATTATTTAAGCTATATGAAATTATACTTAACTAAAAAAAAAACTTACGAAATACCGTACAACAATACAATGATTTAAAAAAACTATCCAATACTGCAGACTCTTGCAACATTTTAAGCCAATACTTAGCCGCATATAAACGTAACAGTTCACGGAATTTGTCAATATACATTTCACTTTGTTGTTTAGATGTATTGTGTTGGTCTAAGAGAGCATTAATACCAGACATGAGGGTTATATTATATGGCAACGATTTTTGTAAATATAACAATTCATTAAGAACAGATAAGCCGGCTAACGACAGCTCTTGATGAGATGTACGCCATTGTGATATATCCAAAATTGACATAAGAAAATATTCCGATATTAAGTCAGTTCTTATCCAGGAAACTAAATGTTGAATACACGTTAACAGTTCCAACACAGAGGAACTATAGACGATCATTTATGTAAATACCAAACAGAGTAACAAACAGAGGTTAAAGGGAAGGAAACAGGCGGAAAACAAATATATTTATGCAAAACATAATAAATTTACCTTAATTGATTGTCGTTTGGCAGCGATGTTACTAAACTATAATCCATGAGTGTATTTGATATGGAATGAATGTCTTTGCCATTTATATGACACACAGCTATTAGTAAATATTTTGTTAATAAATCCATTACTTCAGGCATACACATAGACGTGCTTTAAAAAAGAAATAAAAACATTTACAACTTACATAGAACATAATTTTAGGAGAATTGAGAAATATACTTAGATCTTGTTGTAGTTAAAACAAACAACATAAAATCACATAAATTAGTTCAGAGACAAAATATCGGTTCAAAAAGCTTGCTTTATTAAAATTTTTTAATTGGTTACGTAAGAATTATTTAAGTTTTTTTTTATTTCATATTCTTATTCTCTTCATCAAGATCTATCACTCAGTTAAATTTCAAGTATAAAATGTGGATCCGCGGAACAAAAGGTTCTTTGTGCATTACATTTTCGTGTTTTTTTTTTATAATATTTAGGTTGAAATCTTTCAAAAACAATTGAGAAACCATAATATTTAAACAGATAACTTACAAATATTTCGCGGTTCATTGATTTTTTTAAGGTAGAAAAAAATTAAATTTCCCTTTGTTCCGCAGCTCCCCAAATGTCATTATTATTAAAACTCATAATCCTTTTAGACCAAAACCCTCAATATCTTAAAACACGAAATTTGTACTTTGAACATTAGGGTTCAAATTTTTTTTCGACAAAATATCGAAATATAAGTTAAAAAGAAAAGTTTCCGCACCAAACGCAATTTCTAAAGCTCCTCATTTTTTTTAATTTAGTTTATTAAACAAAAGCTCAAAATAATATCGCGATTTTATTTTCGCCCGTCTTCCGTACAAAATGTATGATCTTGTTATGTTCATGAAATTATTAGAAAATCTTAAAATTTTGTTATTAAATGTTAATTTTGTATACTTTAAAGAAAAATTAAAATTCAAAACTTCATCGCGATTGGCGCAGAAACATTTTTAACGATCGCGAAATAGTAATACATAAATTTCTTAATATTTTTTCAATGGTCTATACTGCTATGCGATGAAGAATTTGATATTTGCAAAAATATAAAAAATTATAACATGGACATCACGCCAATGAGTTGCAAACATTCGGACATATTTGTTAGCTTTTAATCTGCAGACAGTAAACGCATTAAACAACAGCGATTGCGTTATGTTATAGGATAAAAGTAATCCAGCAAAAAAGTGTTCGAAAATGGCCCCGAGAAACTTCAATGAAAGGACCAAATAAAAGAAAAGCTTGGCCTACGAAATTTTAGAATATAAGTACAAGATCGAAGCGCATGAAATTGGAAAATATGCTCGCCTTTGACCTAAATAGGTTGCAATATACTAGTAGTTTTTGTTACTTTGGACCTTATTTTAATAACTGTTTTTTCCTTCCTAACATGGCAATTTATTAATTTCAAGCTAACATTATTTTTGGTTAGTCAATAGTGATTTCATAATTCAGAATAAGTTTTTCATCAGCGCGAAACATTAATAAAAAAATATGCATAAATATGTATGTATATCAATCAGTCTTACCAGGAATGAAAATACTGTTTTCTGTCTGTACTAACATCTTCTCGATTGCTAACGACTTCTTCGGATGTAGTACGTAGTAAACAAATACCCAATACGAAATTAGATTTGACTAATGTTAGACAGTGTATAATATAGTTGGGATCTTCATCGGGAAATTCACGTTTTCCCATTAAGGCTATTAGTTGAGCATATGTGTCTCGTTGTCTTTTTTGTGATCGAGGTGGTAAATTAACATACACGCTCCACAGTACTTCCCTCATGAGTGCTCTATCTGAGCTTCCAAGCTGCATCCATCGTCGTGTTATTGCATGTTCCAATGTAGATGTGCAAAAGAACCATAGAAATTGGTTTTGTTCAAAAATGTTACTGTTACCTACTGCAGATAAACATGTCTTCCAGGAATCAGTTTGACTTTTGAACGATATTAATTCCGATTCAATTTCTCGTTTGCGGTTATTAGGTGTGGCCGAAGAGTAGAATTCACGTAGCAATGAGTCCATCAAAGCCAGAGGGGAAGACTTCACAAAGGAATTAAAACAATATAAAAATGTTATGTCCAAAAACTTTTATGTGATAATGCACAAATTATAGCCAAATAAGATAACAATTCTATTTATTACTCACCATTTTCGGTTTTCACCAAGGAAATTTTTGTTATTTTCTAACTTTTTTGTATGTCACAGCTCTATATCAAGGTTTGTGGTAATGGACGACAATGTCGTCTTTGTCGTATGTATTTAATACTCAAGACGTGTGGGACTTGATGTAAGTTTTACAATATAAAAAGATTTTATTTCAAAATATTTTAGTTTATTGCAATTAAAATTTATTTAATTTAATTAACTATTACAATTTGTGTTAATTTCTAGCAACAATTTCCAAAACTTCCTTGAAGTTTATTTTTTGAAAATTACTAGTAAAAAATTATGAAAAACTCTTCATCAAAAAACCGACTACACGAACTGGGGGATAAAAAAGTACTGTCAAAATTGTCAAACAAGTGTTGACAATATCTAAAGAAAAATAACGCAAGAAATTTATTTTATTTAAACGTAAATTAACTTTCGGCAGTTTGATTAAACGAAGAACTATGAAATAGATTCTCAATAAATATTGTATAGCTATTTCTTCTGATAATTTCAATTTTGGATATAATTGTAAATGTATCGATGTAATAAAAATTGTTTACGATACAATCAAAAAAACTCCAGTTTACAATTTTGCAAATATCAAAAGATTTATGGCATAGTGTCTACCCCTGATATTTTTCAATTATGATAACTGAAATAATTTTAAGAGATCAACTGAAAAATAGACTGATCCCACGGCATTCGGTTTTTCGTACCGGAACGACTCGGAAATCTTATTAAAAATTGCTGTTACAACAACAAGGAGAAGTCACTGCTGGCAGTTATTCATTTGTCGGTTCATGAAATTTTTTAGTTGTCAAAAGATTTCATAAAAAACAATTGAAAAAGTATTAAGGTCGTTCAAGACCGATCCATATGATACCATTTTGATAAATACTTTGATAAGTATTTATTAACAATTTTCTAGTGACTTATATATATTAAAAAGATTTCCGTCTTTCTTTCCGGATCATATGTGGGATTTAGGTGTTTTTGGTTTATGCAAAGAATAAAAAATACGACCTTTTTTGTGCTTTTGGAGTTGACTTTTGACAGTAGATCTTCAAAGGGAGCTACATGAATAAACAATATTTCGGAACAATTTCACTAAAATATACGGTCCTATAAAAGGTTGATTTGGGTGAATTTCAAATGTATGTGCCAAGTTTCTTCAAATGATCCTAAAAATTGCGCTTTGATAACAGGCTTTACTTGGACGACCTACAAGCCACAAGGGTCCTTACGACGTAGGGTAATGTAATATATAATTAACTAACACTGATTTAAAGCACGGGCCCTTTTAAGCACAAAACTGCTGCTCAAAGCTTTTTTAAAATTTGAATGTAATATTTAGTAAATTGAGGGCTATTATAAACATATATACATAAATAAAAAATTGTTTTTGATTTGAAGAAATGACCTGGGACATATATGTCCCAATGTGGGGACATGGTGTCCATTAACAAACATGCTAGCTTTTGGCTTGGTTATTACCCTTGATGGTGATACAGTAGATTTTGTTTATAAAATGAAATGTCTTAGTGTTTTTATTGATAATCGCTTAAATTTTTCATCGCATATCGATTTTATTTCCTCTATAGTATCATTTTTATTAAAAAGGCTGTATTCCCTGCATCTGTGTCTTCCTTTGCGGATAAAAATACATATTGCTAGGGCTTTGTTAATGCCTCATATTCTTTACGGTGTTGAGGTATTTACTGGTACTACCAATAACGAGCTTAAAATATTGCCTAAAATTTTTATGCTTAGATTTGTTTAGAGCTTAAGACTACGTCCTTATGTGACACAATTCTTAGGCTTTTCTTTTCAAAATTATGTCAGCATAAGAATTTTACTATTTTTTTATAAAACTTTTGTAAATAGCTTCCCGGAAGTTTTAGTCATTGCAACAGAAACCCACAATTAGTTTATCCCCGATTTTATTAGACTAGAATGTCAAGGATGTGGAATGATCTCCCTAGAGAGTTGAAATTATTTCACCTCTACTTTTTAGGAGAAAACTGGAAAAATATGCCATTGACCATGACCTTTGATTATTTTTTTTTCTACTTTTATTGCTGCTACAAATTTTTTTATATCAAAATCATTTAATATAAATATTTTTATATTTACTCTTTTATTTATTATTTATTTCTTTACATGTATATTTATTTGATATAGATTTAAAAAAAAGTTATTTCATTCTAATATTGTAATATTCATTGTTATATTTATTGTTAAATTAGCTTTTATTAACTATATATGTGCTAAAAGGCTCAGTTAATTTAATCGAAGAGCTAATAAAAAAACTTTATTTAAATGCTTCATGTCATGTCTAGTAAATTCAAATGTTATATATAACAGAGCTGGTAAATTATAATTTGTATTTTACATAGTGAATACCAGGGTTTCTCATCTTAGCAAAAACATTCAGTTAATTCCAGATCAATTAGCAAGTTTTTTTTTTTTTAATTCTTAAAAATCTTAATGAAATATAACAAACCTTTTTAATTTAAAAAGTAAGTAAAGCAGACAGTATTAATTTATTTCTAAAATATAAAATATATTTAAAATTTGAAAAAAAAAAATCTTACAAGTACATAGATGTTTTAAAGACAAAATTATAAACCTTAAACAATTGTTTAGTTATACTCTACAACAATAGTTTAGGATTTCCATTGCTGCTGCTGACGTCCTCGATTATATTGGAAAGAAATTTCAATTTTATCCTGAGCTGTCCTTGTTGCAGTCTCTATGTATTTATGAAGCTTTTCTTCGAGTTCAGCATGAGCCTGGCGATATTCAATGTCTTCACCGTTTTCTTTTAATCCATATAAAAGTAAATCTATTGTGTTTAGTGGTAGACACATTTCAGGATTTGTTACTGCAATCGAATGTTTAAAACTGAAATATTCACTGCCTGCGCCTAACATTGCTGATAGCATTTCTTGGCACAGTTCGGCAGCTTCTAGGAGACGATTGTGTCTAACATAAAGATGTAAAAGCTCTGAACAATTTGAGAATTTATAACTATTGTGTAGCCATTGAGGTAAAAATACTTGTAAACTTAACAGTTTATTGACAACAGATTTCCGTATTTGTGTGCATGTTTCCTCTTCATTATCTTCTACTAGTTTATGTAATAACGACCAAGCCATGTCAGAAGCTTTATTACGATGTGGCAAGTCCGCTAAATCATTTTCTTGTAGCCAATCCCAAGCATCTGTGGGATTTTCATCGGCGGTACGAACGCATGCGGCTGCTAGACTATCAAATATGGGTAAAGTACTAATTTCAAACCCTTTGGCAAGTTTTAGACCAGCTGTGAAAAGACCGCAACTAGCTAAAATCATTGATAATTCCTGAGGTCCAGCATTAAGGAATGAATGTATATCTTTGCGGTGTTCTGATAATTTTATAAGTGCTTCAGTGTGCAACATTTCCTTCTTTATGTGTTTAATTTCTAGTACTACAACTTGGGGTTTTGTAATGTGTGTTTGGTCATTACTTTCTCGGTCGTCTTCGTCATCCTGCATTCCATCCTTGGAAGCATTATTTACATCGTATTCATCACCTATAACAGGTTTAGCAATCCAACGGTAACGTTCATCAATTAAATGCAAACAATTCAAACAGATCAATAGTGACGAAAAACGTTTGTTAAGGGACTCCAGGGAATCACCTTCAAGTTGATAACGCATTGATTGTTCATACATAATAGCAGAGGCTAAAATACATGACAAGATATTTTAAAATATTACTTAATATCAAGAAAACTAACTTTCAAATATCTGCAAACTTACCTTTTCTCATATTTCCATTGTTTACATGAAATGCGTATAGGAAATCATAAATTTCATTTTTCTCCATTGATTGTGATCGTGCTCTTGACTCAACAATATTCTCAAATTCTTCATGAAGACCCACATAAGGAAAGTGCATTAATAAATCGTAGCGTTTACGATTAAATAATGTTATAACTAATTGACGCAAACAATCCTTGCGACGCGACAGTTCGGCATTATATATTAATGAATGATACGCTTCTTCATAATGTTCCAATTGTAAGTGATTGTTGAAGACGATCGATTGAAACATTGGTAGTTGAGGATCAGTTTTTTCTAACAATCCAATAGCTACCTGCGCCATTGTAATGATGTGGTCCAAAGCGTTGTGTTGTTCGAAAAGTTGAATGACCTTTAGATAGTACTGAGCTAAGCACTGGTTTACAATTTTTAACTGAAATTTGTCGGTTTCGATGTCAGAAAGGTTTTCAATGAAGGAAGCGTATTGTGTGTTCTTAAGAATTTTCTCTGCAAGAAATTGTTCTTTAACAACACCCTTTGCCGACTGTAAAAACAAATCATAAGCCTTGTGGGATTCGCCACTGTCTAGTAATGTCACAGCCAAAATGAATTGCCGTGAACATATGTTCCATTCACACCAACTATTGAGTAAACGAACATAATCCGCTATAATTATGTGCTGACAAGTACTGAAGAGCCACTCACCAAACACAAAATTAAATGAAACTGCCCAAATTAGTTGACTAACTGTAGTTGACAAAGGCATTAGAGTTTGTTGCCAAGAAACGTTATCCTGAATTTTAAAGTTGTCGGCGTATAAAGAAAGTGCCGTGTATAATCCTTTAGCACTAAGAAAAACTTGTAGCAAAGGCGCTGAATTGCATTTACCGCCATTGGAATAAATTCTTCCAGATCCTGAAGTCAGTTGCAAAAGATTTAGTCTTTGCATTGATGTCTCCATAGCAGCTGCTGTATTGATATTGACAGGAGTTTCTGATATCCAAATCATAACGTAGTAAGACTGTAAAAATATTAAAACGTCGGGCATAAACTGAGAACGTAAACACTCTAAAATGTCGACCGACAAAGAATGAGTATCGATTAAAATTTGTTGTAGCAGCAAAAGGTTACGGCAGATGGCAAAACGAATTAATGCATTTTGTCTTACGGTTTCAGCTAATAAGGATAAACCAACCTGACCTCCAAAGAGAGCGCCTAAGGACATAAATGCTCTGGTGGTATGAGTTAAATTATTAAAATTAGTATGCATAGTTTCCGGATTGCCATTGTCCATGCGTAAAATATCAAGTAACATTGACATCGAGGTACGCAAGTCTTTAATAGACTGCATTTTCTGTCTTATAGTCACTAAGAAATTTGAAGGTAGTAGTTCTTTTTCAGTATCTCCCGCCAATATATCCTCAGTTAGTTTCTCTATAACTACATTAGGCATATCCAACTGGTATAATTTTCGGTCAATATCTATTTTAACATCTTCGGGAAGCCATTTTTCGATCTGCGCTAAAATTTCTACAAGATTTACCAAATCTCTGCCTTGTCTTTCATTATCGGGAAAATGCAAAGGAACCACAATATCGGCTTCAACGTCTTCGCCAGCCAACATCAAATGTTCTATAGTTTCGCATGGTCTGAGCAGGGAAAATGTATTCTTTTTTACAACGCATACAGCATCCAAGGGTTCTAATATTACTAAGCCACTAGGTTGAGATGCTTTCATGTGGTATTGTTCACAGCATGAATAGAAACGTTCCCATAATCTAGTGGATATTTCTAAGTAGTCATCATCTGAAACATCAAAATCTTTAACTTCATTTTGAAGTTCATCTTCGATAGCTTGACAGACATGTTCCTTCAATAGAGTCATAGAGCAATGCTTGCCTTCAAAGCGAACATTCGATCTGCGAAACATCTAATTGAGCAAAACAATATTATTAAGGGGCTAACTAAAATTTTAAATTTACTTACAAACAAAGCCTTGGCTATAACACTGCGTTCAAATTTTCCTGGATGAAAAATATATGAACAATAGGCTTCTCTAGGATCCATTCCCTGTTCAATACCCAGACAATAACGATCTGGTGGTGGCTCCATAGCAGCTGAAACCCAATTCATTCCCATGCCCCGCATAAGTGAAAAACTTGAAATACTAAAATCACCCTCTGCATTACTCCATAGTGCCCAGATTCTAGAATCACATACATCAAAATCAGTTAAGTCCAACTGAGGGGCTGAAATTATTTTACGTCGCTGCAAACTAACCGCATTGGCATTGCTTGCATCAATTTGAAAGTCCAGACACACAAATTCCGAGCCAGATGAATGTGAGAGAAATGCACAAAAACTAAGATCATTTATTTTACGCAGTGCGTTACTTTGAGCTGGAATGAAAAATTTTATTATTTTTTTTTTTATTATTTATATACGAACTATCTCAACTTACGTCCTTGCATGCGTTGTTCACTTCCCTCACGTACACAATTTATGGCACAAATTATTTGCATGTTAATTGTAGACCAAACTCTTAAATGATCGTTACGATACAGAGCCAGAAGTATTACTTGATTGTTAATACAAGTGAAAATCAACGAATTTGCATGATCAGCATCTGATGTATCGCTTTTACCACTATAATACAATAAACAATAATAACAAAACAAGTTTTGAACAGAGATTTATAGTTAAAAACTTACATTAATGCTCCTTTTATATTAGAAAATAATCTGGGCATAATATGATGTTCTTTTAACTGATGACCTATCGTATGTCCAGTTATACAGTTCATCGTATATAACATTAATTGATTTTGGCAAGCCAAAGCAAAATATGCCTCTTCTCCATTTGATGAAAGGAAACTAGCAGCAGCGTGAGGTATATGGCTACCTAAATTTTAGCAAGGATCGTATAGTTTTTTACTAACATTTTATTTATATGCATGTAAATTACTTGATGGGCCTAAGGTATCAATAACATAAAAGCTATTTGGATCACGCGCAGCAGCTGCATTAGCATCCTTAAATATAGAAAATGATTGCGAATCACTAAAATCCACAGATGTGGCGTTGGTCCCTCTTGACCCATCACTGCCAGAAAACGAACCATCCACTAATGAGTCTGGGTGTGGGAAAGATATGCGATGAAGACTGCAAACAGTAGAAACTAATAAAACAATATATTTCCCTTGTTCGATTATGTTTACAGCAGTAACAGGGGAGTCGGTGAATTTGTAACGCAAATTATTCTGATAAAGATTAAAATCCAAGCTTATTTCAGTTAACTCCAGTATATCTTGATATGTACGCCAATAAATATAACGATTGCGATTGTGGTTTAAGGAAACATTTCTATAGCAAAAACCTCCCGCCTTTTCAGCTACTTTAATGTCCTGTAAAGTGCTGTGCGTTCCACCTAAAAAAATGAAACATAAATAAGAAACACAAAGTTTAATAAAATTCCTAAAATGAAAATACTACCAGTGTTTAAAGTGATTTCATGCCACTCTTCTTGGCAAGAGTTTGTAGTGATTACTTCACGATAACTTAAACTTTCCATTTCTGATTTTAATAATAATTATAATATTAATTTTATTTGTAAATTTATGACAGATGCAAGAAAACACAAGCGGCGGCAAATAATCAAACATAACCTAAAAATTATTAGGTGTCTGCCAAAGTTGCCAATATTCAATCTCATTTTTCCAGGTCTTCACGAAAAATAAACTTAAGCATTTTTATTTAAAAATATATTCAAAAATTATATATTAAAATGTAGACTACAACAGACATGAAATATCTAGCAAACCAAAACTATTCATGTCAGTGTTAACCGTAATCAACATAAGTAGTCTTAACATTAACTGAGCTAAACATTTGTGTGTTAACATTTTATGTCAAATTGATGTGTTATTTTATAAAATGTTGTTTTTTTGTTATAGAAAACAAAAATAAGGATATATCATTATTTATATATATATCACTATTTTTTTTTTTAATTTTCCATTAAAGGGGTTATTATATAATAAATAAATTTATGAAATATTTGTTAAGTGCTCAAAATTAATTTAAAATACTTCCCTCGGCATTAATCCAATATAACTGGTAGATGTGAGAGTTATTAACATAATATAGATATAGATGGTTAACCCCTCAAGCTTAAAATTGTCTTAATTTTTTCACTTGAATTATTAAAATTAACCAAATCGCTCGATTTTTTTTAGATATATTTTTTTGTCCGCAATAAACGCTCTTACAGAGCAACCTAAATAAGAGCGTCGAAAGTCAAGCGTCAAGTTATTTTATTCTTAGAGATAACGCTTATGTGTCAAACCTAAACAAGAACGTTATCGCTTTGTCAGCAGTGACATTTAAAATAAATAATTTATTTGAAATTACATACATAATTATAATTATACAAAATATCCAATTTTTTAAATTTTTAAAGAGAATAAGTCTACTTTTACATTAGTCAGGCTTGGCTCATCAAGTCTTGAATTTGTATGAGAAAAAACTAACAGAATTAAAATTGAGCAAACCTGACCGTACTATCAAGTTTACGAAAATTTGTATGATATTTAAAGAAAATGAAAACTGATGAAGAAAATGTTTGTGTGTGAACGTGAATGCAGGTTCAAAAGAAATTTAAAGAAAAACTGATCAAGTAAACCTGATTCGTTTGAAACGGGACTAATAAAAATGTTAGTCCCATTTTCATTTGCAGCCAAGTTTACTACCTACGCTTTGTCAAAATCGGATTATCCAACCACTTAGCATTTTAGACGCGTTATTAAAATACAACTCTAATGTAAACACAGCGGCGTTGCCAACTCTTATTAGTTTCGTAAATTGACAGAAGCGACTTTTTGCCGCTCTGTCATTAAATATTTTCTTTTTTTCCATCAGTATTTTGCAAATAAACAATTGAAAAAGAGAAGAAACACAAAATTTAGTTTTTTTTTTAATATATATTTAATTTCTAATTTTTTTTAATACTTATATTTTGGTTGTTTGTTAATTTTTGGGCTATTGGTTTAAATAAAAGTGAGATAGTTTTTGTTAAGTGCTTAAAAATTTTAATTGCCACATCTGTACAATTTCCAATATGGGAAAAAGACAATTTTGCCGTATTTGCCGAACAGAGAATAATCTGAAGTACTCCACCAAAGAATTAAGAGAAATTAACAAAAAGCAATTACTTTTAGCAAATACTTCTGAACAGGGTCAAGGAAATAATAAGGCTTCGAAAAAGGTAAGACACTTTTATGTAGAACGCAACACAATACATTCGACTAAACATATTTGTATATACATATGTATGTATGTACATACATACCCATACACAAATTGTATATGGGGAATTTCACAGCAATTAGTACATTTTATTTTATTAAGAATTGTTACTACCTATCACATTAATCAACAGTCGAGATGATAATACTTATGGAATTTTTTTATATACAGCTCTTGCTTACAACACCTACTTTGGGTAATATCTGCCAGGTATGTGATGGACGGATACAAATTTTTCACCGGTTGGATGATGGAGGTCATGACTGTTCTAGCGATGTTGAAATTGAAGTTGTTGAGAGCTCAAACAATGTGATGCCAACCAAACTTGACATACCAAATACAGAATTAATTCAAAGAACCGAACGTCCAGAAACACCAGTAATTGTGGACGACGATGACATGTTGTTTAATATATTTATGCAAAAACTTGATCATAAAAATCAAATGCAACGACATCATATCGATACGTCAATAACTCAACATCCGACAGACAGACAGTTTATAAATCAATTTCATACACCTTATACTCCACCACAATCTACAGCTGGTGGTAGTGAAGGAGACGAAACAAAGGTAATCGAAGTTTTAACATCGCGAGAAAGTACACCAGCCCCTATAAGACATACGCTGCCACCACCATCATTATCAAGTTCAAATCTGGTCGATCAACAGGGTCATCGTATAGTGGCCGTAATAGAAATAGATGATGCTGATGAAAACGAATCAACACACAACGAAGAAAGACCAAGCGGCTTATTGACTCCTGCAACTAGTTCTTCAAATGATTTGTCATTTACGGATCACAGTGTTGATCACAGGTCTGGTTTAATATCACCTATTAAAAGTCTAATTACTCAATCAGCCAATGCCGAGGAAGATGACGAAGAAATTGTGTTCCGCAAAGTTGATATTGACCAAGATATAACTCAAACAACGAAAAAAAGAAAACGTAAAAGCTACGATGAGAAAGAGCTGCGTTTAGTGGCGAGCTTAAGTTTAGTTTCAAGTGACTCTGAGACTGAGGATAGTCCTGCAAAGTCCCTTTCAAAGAAATCATTAAGTGCTGCCCCAGCTTCAATTGCTGCAGTGTTTATGTGTAAAGTGTGTAAAATAAAGCTCCCTGACTCGGAAAGCCTTTCTGTCCACGAACGCATTCACCAAGGAGTGAAGTGTATATTGTGTCAAGTAGGCTTTCAACAAGAAAAACGTCTGATCTATCATATGCGACGCAAACACCGCGAGTATAATGGCGTGGCTTTATTTGAAAAACCTCGCACAGGTCAGGATAGTTGCATGACCATTAGATTACGGTACGAGCATCGTACAACATTTTACGAATGCCAGTTGTGTGGCCGCATTGACGAGATTTTTGGGGAGCACAAAGAGCATATAATTGAGAAACATCCTAACGAATCTAAAACCCTTAAGGACCCCATTATGAAGCAACTCAAGTGTCCGGTGTGTAAGGCAAAGTGTGGCGCTCAGTATTTGTCATTGTGTCGACATTTAATAAGCACACATGAATATCAGGAGTACAAAAGTTTTCTGAGGGAGTTGCTGCATGTAAGCTCATTTGGTTGGAATGAAGCACGCCAACAGGAAGTTGCTAAAACTGCTAAAATTTTTCAATTTATTAAAAGAAAAACTTTCTTTTTCGAATGTAAAATATGTCGAAAAGTGGTAGCTGGTTATCTTCACCATATAAGGCATGTGAATAAGCATCAAACAGATACCAAAGTCGAAATAACTACCTCTAATGAAACTGCAACTCACAAAAGCTTTTCAATCAACTCGAACTTAGAATTGACTGAATTCGAGGATAATCTAAAAATTGATAAGCTTTGTTCATCAAAAAAACT
This sequence comes from Stomorhina lunata, assembly GCA_933228675.1. Taxonomy (NCBI): domain Eukaryota; kingdom Metazoa; phylum Arthropoda; class Insecta; order Diptera; family Rhiniidae; genus Stomorhina; species Stomorhina lunata. The sequence goes on from OW121743.1 coordinate 125,893,030, forward strand.
AAAAAATGTAGTAAACAAATCCAAAAATAATTTAGCTAAGAATAAATTAAAGAAATCAAACCAAGTAGATAAAGTGGATGAAAAACCTAAGAAAATACTTAAAACTAAAGTAAACGACATAAAAAAGTCAAAATTGAAAATTAATAAAACAAATCAAATAAAAATTCCGACTCAAGCGGAAAAATCAAAAAAGACTACTTTATCAACTAAACGCAAAGAAGCAGCTGAAGAAGAATCAAACAAATCTAGAAAGAAGATACAAATAAAAATTAACTTAAAGGCAAAGGACGAGAAAATAAAAAAAATATTAAGTGCAGAAAAATTAACCAAAGGAAAACCTAAAAGAGCTTTAAGTAAGAATATTAAAAAGGACACTGAAAAAACTAAAGAAACTAAAAAAGAAAAAGTTCAGAGGTCTAAAGTTAAAAAGATAAAAATAACACCACCTATTCGACAGATTGATCTGCAAAAATTCAAATGTAAATACTGTTTAAAAAAAATCAAAGGATTTCGCTTATTCAATTTACATCTTCTTCAACAACATAAGGAAAATGAATATACTAAATGTACCAAATGCAATAAACTCTTAAGAAATTCCTCGAATGCTGCAGAACATATCAAACAATGTACTACTGTACTCACATTTAGACAAAAACGTAAATTTAATCAACATTTGGCTGATAACACGCAGGAATATACAAAACAAGTGCCTAATAATTGTAATATAACTACTAATAGCTCAGTAGATAATTATCTGTGGCTTGAAGATCTTTTAAAGTTAAAGGAGTCATCAGAAACTAGCGATAATAAAACAACTTATCTTGAATCAACCAATACTGCCTTATTCATAAATAAACAATTAAATTTGCAATGCTGCTATTGTTTGCATTTATTTGCCAATGACAAAGACTTGAAAGAGCATACAAAAGAACAGCATTTAGTAAGACAAGAAATACTTATTAAATATAAACCTTTAAAAGCTATAAATAAATGAAAAATAATTGTATTTATTTTTGCATATTATTATTTTTTTTTTGCAACTTTGACCATATTTTTAAATGTTAAAACTTTAATAGTAAAATGTTCTTGTTCTCTCTAAATATAATTTAATTTCATTGAAATTTATTAAGAAATTTAAAGTTATTTGTTATGGCAATTAAATTACATTCATCATAACACAGTCGAAATAATCGTATGTTATGTTAAATCTAAGCAAAAATTAATTTAATTGTAACAACACTTTATTTTACACTATAACATCAATCCATATTCTAATTAAAATTTGATAAATGCATTGAGTCATATTATGTTTCTATTTTAATGGTCTGTGGTATATACAAATGACATTCGAAAAATTTCAATAGCTCGAAATTACTCAAAACTTAGTTTGATTTTTATTATAAAATGTTTAACAAAATTGTTTATATTTAATATTCAAAAGAAAAGCAAGTCGACATTTTTTAATAAAGTAAATTCTCAGTACCATTATATTAAACGATTCAGATATAAAAAACATTATTTTCCTAGAACAGAATGATACACAACTTTTACTAATTGTTAATGAATTAAAACCTCATATAATTTAATGTCCAATAATAAATACATATTAACTAATTTTAAGTAATCAATATTATTTCAGTTTCAAAACTATAACTTCCTTATATAAACAAAAACTGCTGAATAGTTAAAAATATGATTGTACTAATCTCAAATATTTAGGTATTGTATTAATTTTTGTACTGACCAAATCTTAATAAAAAGTTCATATTTCTTTATATTAAAAAAATTTGTATCCGTTTCAAGCAAAGTTTAAAAATCCATTTTTTAAACATGCATTGCATATGTATACATTTTAAAATGCTATTCTAGAACGAACAAAGGATAATTTTTTGAAAGGGTGATATTTTATTTTAACAAGTGTATTTTTAATTTTATTATAAACTAAATTTTGATCAGTACATATTTAACTTTTTACTTTAAGTTGTTTGTACATACTTTATATGTTTCAAAAATTATGTAGTTTCTTAAGTGTTAATGGACTGAAATTTATCATTTTAATAATTTTTTATAAAATTGAATAATTTATTAAATTAAACTCTGTGCTTTTTTCAGTTCGTTTGCAAATAAAATAAAAAAATAAAAATAATCTATTTATTTCCAATTATTTAGCGTAGAGCAAGGAATACCTAGAGTGGCAATTAAATTACAAATTGGTAAGCATAAAAGTGCACGTTAGATTACTTCTCCAAATAAATGCAAACAGTTGAACAAAATAGAAAAAAATGTTCCTTGATTCGAAGAAAATATGAATTTAAATTGATTTTATGAATAAACAAATTTATAAAAAACGGTTTATTTGAAATTATATTTATTCAAGACTAAAAATTGCTCCCAAAAGTAATTTCGAAACAAACAAAATTTTAATAAATACACATTTTATGTGCGCAATTAAAAACAGCGCGTTGCATTAAAAATTTGACAGAATTTTCTTCACAAATTTGAGTACAAAAAGGTTTAATAAAAACAATTTATTCTAAAAATCTTCTTCCATCATCATAGCTTCAGAAATAAACTTCTTGTAAATATTCATAAATTGTGCCACAAAAGCCTCTAAATGGAAAATATGTTTTGCACCATTTTGCATCCGATGCTCATACAATGCTGCATATTCTAAGGTCTTCGCTTTTATGGACATATCACAATTTTGCACCAACTCTTTAACCAGACCTTGGAATATAACATCGGGCGGCACTCCTTGTGCTAACAATTCATATAATCGGTCGCGAACTTTTTCTAATTTCGCAGGAGATTGTTCGGTAAGTATTTGACTAGCAGTTTCCCGTAAGAATACTTGCCAATCGAGTTCGACTATATCCTGTTGAGCAGTAAAGGGATACTGCTGTACTTTACAGGCCTCTAACATTAAAATTGCCCTTCGTAAATTGCGTTCCGATTTGTCTATAATGCGTTCTGCTAGTTCGGAAGGTAAAGCAATATTTTCACGCTTACTTATGGTCTGTAAGATAGAAATCATTTCCGCGGAGCTGGGAGCAGCTACACGTATACCCAAACAACGTGAGCGTATGGCTGGTATAACTCTTGATGTTGAATTTACTGATAAAATAATACGACAAGTGGCCACATATTTTTCCATGGTGCGACGCAATGCATGTTGGGCATCTTTTGTTAATTCATCCACTTCCGATAAAACAATGACTTTGAAATCTCGTTGACCATTGGGATCAATTTGATGTGTTTGTGCAACTTGCTTAATTAGATCAATGACTACAACACGATCATACATTCCAGCATCAGAAGGATTTACTTCTAGGTGATAATTACTGCTCACAGTCATCACCTCTATTTTACGATTTGATGGTGTTGTAAATGTCATTGTCTCATTGCGAAGTCTTTCTACGCCCGGACCATAAAGTTCCCGCAGCAAACACATTATACGAGTTTTTTTTCCAGCTCCCGATGGCCCATAAAACATTAGATGAGGAAAGTCGCCCTGTTCGGAAAGGTTTTTCAAGTTTTCAGCTTGATCCTTTTAAAATATAATAATTAGAAAAATACAAATTAAATAAAACATTTATTTACAAACCTTGTGATAATCTAATTTAAGCAATTCCCTTGGACGATGTTTATCCACCCATAAAGCCATTTTTGCAATAATTTATTCTTAAAATGCAACTTCTAAATAAATAAAACCGATCGATAGTAAACAACACGTCTCGCGCTTTTTTATAATTCTTTGCAAATATTCAGACAAGTGCTGTCTATTCAATAAAGAAAACGCTGAAAATAAGTCGTCTAGTAAATGATAATGCAGTTCAAATGTTTTTTTAAATATGGCAACCTTGTTTTTATTTACTTTAATTGTGATTTAGTTTATACAAAAACAATAAGTAAAACATTGTCAACACACGTTTTGTTTTGTTATTTTTTACTTGAAACAATTAAATGAAACAAAGAAATGACCGCTAATAACAGTTCAGTTAAGAAAGTCAAAAATTCTAATTTAATATGTTTGCCGGGGCAACGTCTTTGCCTCTCTGATGAAAATACAATAGCCGGTCAGGGCACATATGAGCGTATGGGATATATTTATGCCACACTTGCGGGAACCGTCGATATAAGGGAAAAAGATAATGTAAGTGTAAGCTGCTGAGATTTATAGCAACATGTTATTTAACATCTAAAGTAGTGTAAATTTATAGAAGTTCAATGTGCTGGTAGTCAAACAATAGTTCCGGTTGCTGGAGATGTGGTTACCGCACGTGTTTTACAAGTAAATCAACGTTTTGCTAAATGTTCAATAGTCAGTATAGGGGAACATGTTTTGGAACAAAATTATCGTGCCATGTTGCGTAAAGAAGACGTAAGAGCTACGGAGAAAGATCGTGTTGAAATGTACAAGTCCTTCCGCCCTGGAGATGTTATATTAGCTAGAGTAGTAAGTCTTTTTTAATATCAATTCCAAAGTAAATTGTATTTTAATAAAGTTTTCTTAAGTTACCCCAAACAGAATTGTCTTGCTACCAATTAAGCACAGCGGAAAATGAATTGGGAGTCGTAGTAGCCATATCCAGCGAATGTGGGCCACAAAGTGCACCTATGGTTCCAGTAAGTTGGACGGAAATGCAGTGTCCTAATACACTGGTCAAAGAACCCCGCAAAGTGGCCAAAATTGTTCCTGCTAGTGCTTTGAAAACTGAAAAAGTCTAATCTTTAAAGAAATTCTTTTGTATAAATAATTTTGTTTCTAACATTTATTTTACAGAAAAAATAAAAAAAAAAATTCTCTTAAGTTTTTATTTACTAAAACTCATTACAATTTTACATCATAACCTTAAGCAAAGAATATTCGGTAACAAATGTATCCACTAAATCTGGATTTAATGTACTCTTGGCTCTTTCGTAAATAATTGACATTAGCTTTAAGTTGCCCATATCTCGTTCAAATTTTAATAAATCAATCCACACTTCTACATTAGATTTGCCGAAATAATGTACAGCGTTTTCACAGCACTTGCGTATTTTGCTAACATCACCTTTGGACTGTAATTGTAATATAATTAAATTTTAATTTCGTACTAATATATAAATATTTTCTATATATAAATACTTACATGAGTTCCAGCTTGTAACTCAATTTCAGCCATTTTTTTATGCAGTTCTAAGCAGGGTGGAGGAAATTGACTTAACTCATCGTATAGTTCGCGGGCTTTCTTTAAGGATTCGTAACTCATTGTGTATTCCAAATAATATGCTCTAAACTGACCAAATTCTGGATGTATTTGTTTAGCAGCTTCTTTAAGGATTTCATTTAATCTTTTAGGGTGTTCTTCATAATAAGTTTTATAGAAATTTATAGATAGCAACCAAACTGAAATACATTTGGCAGTTCCCAAATCCTTGTTAGCTTTGCAAAATATTTCATAGAATTTAGGCTCATTTTGAGTTTCGGCATAGGCACGCATCCATAGTTCGTATAATTTTTCATTTGCATGTGTTTCCGTGGCTTCTTTAAGTAATTGTTCAACATGTGCTATGCCATTTGGCGATTTTAAAAGCATTTCCACACACGACTGGTAGTGTTCCACGCTCATAAGTCTTGCTTTATGGCCCATATTAAATGATTTCGCCAAACAGTGTCGCTTTAATTCTCCCTCCATTCGCACATCTTGATTAAGATCTAACATAGCGTTAATAAAAAACGACCACATTTCTTCAGTGGGTACAGCATCAACTGCTTTCTCATAAACACGAAAACATAATTCAATGCGTGTTTTTAAACTTCTTACTTTCCAGACTTCTCCTTTGATGGTAGGATCTTTTTCATCCTCCATATGAGATTGACTGTCTTGTATTTCTGCCACTTTCTTAGATGTTATCTCTTGTAGATCAATCATATTGTAACCTTTCAGTTCTCTTTGTGCTAGATAATCCCAAACAATGGCTTGAGCATAAAAATATTTTAAAATATCATCTATTATTTCCTTTTGGAGAAGAACCGTACAATTTACAAACTTGGGATCTTCGCATCTTTCGAGCAGTTTCAGATAGTATGACACGTTTGTTATTTTTGCTCTGTTATTACGATACAATAATACAGCTCTATCCAGGCCTAACTGGCGCTCGGCCACGTTCAGTTTATTGTCCTCGTTGGAAATTCTAACCGTTTCTTTGATTAGTACATCGAAAAATGTTAGATTTATAACTTCTGAAGTGGGGTGTCTCTTTAAAGCACGAAAAAATATTTCTTTGACATTTTTAAGTAATTGGGTTGATTCGTAAGCCCATAAAGCATAATCACACCATATGGTGTCCTTGTCACCATGATACTAGAATAAATATTTCAATACATACATGTCGATAAATAAGGAAAATCATCTTTAACACTTACCCTTAATATTTTCTCGTATATGCCAGCTACTTGTCCTGGATTTGATTTTTGACTAAACTGTATAAAACTCTTCCATAGTCTTTCATCCTCTGGGAATTGTTGTGTACCATTACGATACAATTTAATAATACGTTGAATTATGGACTTCTTTACATCGGCCAAATTGCATCGCATCAGTTTCTCCTTTTCTGTTATCCACTTATGGGTATTCTTCTCAAACTGTATGTACTCAATGTAGTTAATGGGAGTCTTTTTGCTCTGGATCACTTTTGTCTCGAAACGTTCACGTTCTTTTAGCAGTTTATGCAGCTCCTCATCGGAGCATATACCATTACTTTTAATGGCTTCATACTCGGACAAATCACGTTCCTGAATTTCTTTTATAATTTCCGCCATGGTTTCGTGCAATTACTAACTAGTTCGTTAATGTTTGAATATTTTTCTTCTATGTATATTTTTTACTATTTACGAATATTGTATACAATTTTTAGTAGCACGTTGTGTTTTATTATTTAGCAGGTATATTTTTACAAGTCTATTATAATTGATTCACAATAGTTTATTTATTTATGCTCTGATATTACTTAAGTCGATAATAACGTGGTCTAATAATAATTTTTTAGCGATCTGGTATCTTAATTTTGTTGGTATAAAATAAACAGCTGTATTTGACATCTCATTGTGGTGATGTGTAAAAAAGTTTTTGGTAATTTTTCCAAAGTTTCTATCTGTGGTATTTGTTATTTTTTAAACAATCTTATATTTCTATAAATTCACAAGAATTAAAAAAGAAGCATTTACAAATATATGCGTTTACATCTCTATTGTTAAAAAGTGAATATGAGTGATAATCAAAAACAACAGCGTCCCGGCGCTACTCCTATTAAAAATCCGCTGCTAAGTGCTTCTGTTACAGGTTTAACATTTGATGATTTTCCCAACAAACCTTTATTACTCCCGGCAGCACCACCTATTGTACATGCACCGGTTGTAGCCCCTGTAGTTACACCATCTGGATTACTGACAAGAGGTAAGAAGCTGAGAAAATATAATTTACTCCTATGTGTACATGTTAACATGTATTTAAACATTCATGCCAAAGGAAGTCTTATTTTTTTGACGGAATCTGTTGCTAGATTTTTGATCTGTTTTTTTTTTAACCTGTTGAATGTTTTAGTTTTGATGTTAATATGTAGTGTATTTTTGTGTCTACGTTATCAAATTTCCCCCTCTAATTTAAAAATTCTTATCAGAATATCATTGACAATTTAAATACGGGGCTACAAAATAATATTTCTAATAACCCTCATTTGCAAAAAAGGGTCATAACTTAAAATTGCCTTAGTAAAAAAAACTTGTTAAAATAATGTTATATTAAATGCAAAAGTATTTTTAAGGTGTTTACTAATAACGACACAAACTACTCATTTCCCTGTTGCACAATAACATTCGCCTTCTAAATTCTTATAGTTCAAAAACATAATGACTGTGTTATAAGGCATACTCTCTTATATGGATCTATTAAAAATATGAACACGGTAAAGCAACTTAAAACTACATAATGATATTGTAAGCTTTATTAGTTTTTGCAAAATTTCAAATATTAAAAAAATAATAAAAAATCGTAAAATATGATCAATATTGGCACTTAACTTGTATATTTACAACATAATAAAAAATAGTTATTTTATTCCATACTTCTGGTAGAATGTGATCGATATGTTGGCAAGTCCAATACTATCTTGCGACGACGACAACACCATACGATAGCCGCAATCAACAGTACAATAAGCAATATTAATAAAATTACTCCTAGAGTAATTGCTGCTATAGAGGCTTCTGTCAGTACTAAATCTCTTACATCAATAGTATAAGTACGTTGGTTGCCTGCAGCATCAAAGGCTACTAATGATACTTTCGGTTCACAACAGGAAGCTACATATGAAGCCTTTAGAGGCTCGTTAGTGCCTATGGTAAAAGATTTTGTATAAATTAAACCTGACGAGGGAGTCGCTTGTAAGCGCATAATTCCTGTCTGCCAATCTTGAGCCGTAATATACATATTCCAAAATCGTTCAGAGCAAGAATCAAATTCTTTAGAAACATCCTCACAGCGACTGCCAAATGTCCAAGAAATAGAGGGAGGTGTATTGTCCTGTTGAAGAGAAAAATTAATATAATTTGCGCTTAGGTTCTAATTTGCAAATTTGTTTACCTGTGCATCAATAACTGTAATGACTTTAAGATTCAGCGATAAAGAAGTTGTTACACCGAATGCAGTTGCTGAAAAAGTTATATGATCAATAGTATTGGCTGGAGTATTTTCCGAAACTAGAACTGTTACGGTAACAGTTGCTCTTTCACCAGCTCGTAAATATAATCTAAACATATAAAATTCATTTAAATAATTTTCTGAATTGTATGTGTTCGTACACATTATTACCTTTGTGGAGTTAACCTCATTAGAAAACGTCTTTCATCTACTACTTGTATAGTATATGCAGCCGCTTCATAGCCAGTATTTGATACTTCGAAATATAATTGTCCCAACACTCCGGGAGCAATGAGAATTTGCGATTGTGTACCCATTTCAATTTTTGTATTTGTTCGTTGTAAAAAGTTAATATTTCGTTGTTGAGGCGTTGATGTTGTAGCCGCCAGAGATGATATATTATTCGTTATGCTGTCCAATGTAGTCTGATGTATTTCTTTTGTAGAAAATGTTTCAACTTCATTTTTCGGTAAAGATTTCACATTATTTGGAAATTGTACTTTACCATGTGTTGGAAATTGCATTTTATCATAAGAGGGTTTTGTAGCATCACTTAGTGCTGGTGTTGGAATTCTTTGTAACTTACCGCTACGTACACGTGATGGGTATGAAGTGTGTCCCTCGAAGAAATAAGTTTCAAAGTGTTTAATCATGTCATCTAGATATTTTGAAAATATTAAACATTAAAAACTTTTAAAATGTGTTCGAAATAGGAAAAAGTGTATATCGTCGTTGAAAATCCAAAACTGCTTATCATCAAAAAAATCAAAATCGAGTTTTTGATTGATTATGATTTGTAAAGTTGTCTTACATGTCTCTACCAATTCTTAGATTTTTACGACCAAAAATAACGGTTTTATGTCAATAATTCAAAATTGCGTATCAACATGTGCACTATTTTCAAAATTCAAATATGCGTATCATCAAACTTGGGGTAAGATATGAAAATAAAATATTTGAATTTTAAAAAAATATATATTTGAATTTTTGCTTCTGCTGTAAAATTGTTGTTACGCAGTTTTGGATTTTCAACGACGATATAAATTTGTGGATTTTAAGCGGGTATGTAAATTTTCCTTAAAATCCTGTGTATGTATTTTTTACGGTATTAAATATTTATGTATATATATATATATATATATATATATATATATATATATATATATATATATATATATATATATATATATATATATATATAAAAATATTTTTTTTTTAACATAAATTTTAAAACTAAGTTATGATGACCTTTGGGTTAATTAATTGTATTTTAAAAAATATAAGGTAATATTTAGAAATTTGTAATAATTTCTCCTACAGAGACGAATAGGAAAATGGTGACATTTCGCCGGCACAACCCATGAAATAATAACAAGGAAGTTTCATTCTCTCTCTTTAAAATTATTTTGAAGTATATTGCGTTTTTGAAGTTTAATTTTTAAAAACAATTGAAAGAAAAACGGTGCCACAATAAGAGAAGGGTGCGTAATACGTTGGGATTAATTATCAAAATTGTGTAATTTTGAAGTTAATTATAAAGAAGGCATTCAGTATTAAATAAATATAGTTGAAACAAATACTGTGATTATTTATTGAATATTTTTAGTAAACATTCATAAGTTTTTTAGGCATAAATACATATATACTTACATCCCAGTAAAAAATAGGATCATCCAAAGAGTACTCTTGGAGCGCTGCTTTGCGAGTAATGGATTACTCCATGAAACTCCGAAACTCATAGGATTTTTAACACAGCATGTCCACAGACACGAGTACTCCTTTTAAGCTCCTTATGGAGTACTCCCTTTAGTCTTTAAAATGACGACAGAGGGAGTAATCGTTTTTGTCTCCTAAAGGAGCATAAAGAGAAACAATCATATAAAATACAAATTTGGTTATTTTTTTACAAAAATAAGAAAATATTGATTTTTATTTATATTGGAAACGTGTCTTTAAGTGCTTATGCAAAAAAATTAAGGAAAAGACAACTCGTAATATATTATTTAAAACATGCAATTAAAAATTCACCAATTACCGAAACAAAAAAAGTAAACAAATTTGTATTTATTTATTTTTTTGATCCATTCCAATTTAATTTGAGGAAAATATTTTTTGTTATGTCAAAGAAAAAAAAAAATAAAAACTAACTGATGCATCCCTTGTTGATCCATTTGGAGTATTAAGCGAGGCATAAACAACAAAACAAAATAAAAAGTTTCGATAGCTCGCTTATTACTCCAAATGGATGAACAAGTCATTACTCCTTTGTTGCTCGATTATGGATTAATCCATATATTTTTTACTGGGATACATTTTGTCATCATACAATACTAGAAAAGTGGGATTGTCGACAGAAATATGGTAGCGCAAACTTTCACTATCCTAACAAACGTTCAATGTGATATTATGCTTAGTAGTCGACGTGCTAACCAACTAAGCCACAGCACCCACAGCACCCACAGCACTAACCAACTAAGTCACAGCACCCACAAATATACTTTTCCGATATCTTTGGTTTTTACGTATAATTTAATAAGATTTATATACAAATGTCTGTATAACCTGATTTGAGCAGACAGATATACTCGCGGACATGTGTATGTAAACAGACTCTTTAGTGCATTCTGAGTCAATCGGTATAATTATGGGTTCTGAAAACTGATTGACAAAGGCTAGTTTGTACTTTACAAACTTGTAATAAAATGTTACATTTTTCGAATCTTTGCATTACAAAAACCTCAAATGAATTAGCTAAATGACGTACATTAATGTTGATGTTTCCTTTCAAGACAAACATTTTTAAGGGTGAATAAAGTTATCTTCTATTTTGAATACGAACAAAATTAAAAATATTCTTATCACTTTATAGTATTATTGTTTTTTAATTAATTTTGTATGAAAATACGAGATGATGTTCTTAAACAAACTCAGTTCATCTATAATTTTTGAAGAGTAAACATATTAAAATTTTAAACTTACCGAGAAATGTATCAGCTTTGCGTTCGCCTCTTATGAAGACACTGTATTCTGCTGACAAATCTTCCGGTATCACTTTCAATTTGTAAACCGTGGCTTTGCGCAATTTCGTTAGAGGTACATAAGCATCTAAACGCATTTCATCATCAGCAAATGCGGTTAAAGATTGTGTTTTGAATTTAACTAATTTTTTTAAATTGATTTCTAAATTTAAAAATGAAAATACAGAAAAATAAAATAACGGAAATTACATTGTGAATGTTTTTGTTTTTAATTGTATCATATTGTGAATAGATGATTAGTTCTTTTGTTGTGAATGAACACATTGAATGTATTAAGCTTACAACAAAAACGATAAAAAAATTAGCTAATGCCAAAATAATAAGCAAAAATAAAACGTCAAATATAAATGATAAAAGCTAATTGTTGTTGTTGTACATCTTCTTCGAGAAAAAAAAAATAGTAAAATACAATATACAATAAAAATTTCTTCTATATTGTATTAGGAAATAGAAATAAATAAAAATAAAAGTGTCAGTGTGAAAGAAAATAAACCAAAAAGTTTTTTGACAACGGACGATGTGAAAATAAATATATGTATACCAATTTAATAATATAAACGAATTTTTCCTAAATTATTCCATAACAACAAATGAATATACAAAAATTGTTAAATCAAAATACCTAGTATTGTTTATGTGAAACAGTTGTTAAATCGATTTCATCATCTGTGTTTTACAAAACACGAAACTTGAAACAATTCGGTACAAAAAAGGTAATTATTTAGTGAAAATATTTTTTTGAAGTCCCTAGAAATTTGAACAGTATCAGTATAATTAAAGGATGGAATTAAAAAATGTTGGCTTAAATTTGTACCACAGGAAGTATGAGTAACAAATATTGAATGTTGTCATAGGTTGTGTATGGTTGCCAAGTTTATCTAATTAGGGGTTGATTGCTCGTGGTGGACTGATGTAGAATGTTTATGTGTATTTATATTTAAATGACTTGTTGATTTTATTTAGGAGCAAATGTGTGAAAATTTAACATTATATGTATTTGTATTTAAATATTATGGTAGTTACAGTTTTGCATTTTATTTAGTTAAATGTCTTAATAAAAATTAAAAAAAATAAATTTTAAAATTTTACATAATTGGTAATTTTGTTTTTTAAACTTTTATGAAAAAATAACTCTACATAACAAAATCACATTTATTTGAAACTTCATAGATATGTGCAATTCGGTGAAATATCTTTTTAAAACGGCATTCTGAGATATCATTACATTGGGTTGGATAGTTTTTTCAAATATTTGTATCGAATTAATTAAATATTTTTTCTTGAAATCTATCACTTGCTGTAAATTCTACTTCCGAATACTGTACGGATAACAGATACAATGTACGGTCAATAGAAATAATAGAAGTTTAAATGTATATAAACAATCAATTTTGTAGAAATTTGTTAGTATATTTTTTGATAACCCCCCTATAGTAAAACTGGAACCATCCCTGTAGTAAAACTGGGATCATGTGTCTCCATGTCAACACTTTGTGTAACATCAATTCAAATGTCGCCAATTTTAGTTCAGTACTGAAATAGTGAATATATAGAGACAACTATTCTAGTATATATCTGGTGACATTGTCAACGAATGTGTCAACATATATGTATATCAATAGGCCCCGATTTGATCCCAATGTCTCCATTTGGACCAAAAGAACTACAAAGTCAATACTAAGTAAATAGTGGTAATGTCTACTGGTAGATTTCGTAGGAACTCTAAATGTTAAATGTCAATAGTAGATAACATTGGATGGGGCAAAATAGGCAAGTAGTACTGGAGACATTGTCAATAGCAAAACAGTATTGTTTCTCTGACGGCATTTACTGCAGGGATGTGTCTCCATGTCAACACTTAGTGTAACATCAATTCAAATGTCCCCAATTTTAGTTCAGTACTGAAATAGTGAATATATAGAGACAACTATTCTAGTATATATCTGGTGACATTGTCAACGAATGTGTCAACATATATGTATATCAATGGGCCCCGATTTGATCCCAATGTCTCCATTAGGACCAAAAGAACTACAAAGTCAATACTAAGTAAATAGTGGTAATGTCTACTGGTAGATTTCGTAGGAACTCTAAATGTTAAATGTCAATAGTAGATAACATTGGATGGGGCAAAATAGGCAAGTAGTACTGGAGACATTGTCAATAGCAAAACAGTATTGTTTCTCTGACGGCATTTACTGCAGGGCCATATAAAAATATATAATTAAAACAGTTACAAATGTTGATTTATATAAAATTTTTATTTAAACGTATCTTTAGAAATGTTGGAGCAGGAAACTTCCACTCATTGTCATGTATATTTAGATCTACTAAAGGAATTTTAAAACTTTTTAAAACTATGTTTTAAAAAGTTTAGTTAGTGTATTTTAGATACAACATAGCAGGATCATTTCAGAGGAAACTTTATCCCTCATCAGAAAATACTTTTTATAAAAATGATTTTTTATATGAAGCCTAGTTGAACCCGTTCCAAGTTCTCTAGTTGCATTAATACTCTTTTTTTGTTATCAAAATATAACATCCCAATCTATGACGAATAATATTTTAAAAGTGTAGCTAATCTCTAGCTACAAAAATTCGGAGATTTGGGAATTTTAATCCTAATTAGACTTTTTTGCCTAGATACAGTCTTAACACACTAGTTTTAATGATATGTATAAATGAAAATGCTACATATTTCATAATAAAATAAAAAAAATTTCCAAGAGATGTATAAAAGTTCTTATCGTTCAACTGAATGCATAAGAATTCCTTACACAATTAGTCATCTAAAGTTTTAATAAAGTATGTATTTTTACAAATCTAGTGAACTTTGTACACAATTTTAAAACGCTAACGTGGTCCGAGATTAAGAATTCACGTCACTTTCTTTGATGATTGAGTTATAATTTCAATTATTTACAAAAAATATATGTGTTTTTAAAGCAAACATTTGGAAATTAAAATACTTACTTTTTAGTTTGCGGTGCATTTAGTTTAAAAAAGTGCTACGAAAAAATATTTTTTTTAATAAAAGGACGGACACAAGAACAGGTACTAAAACGAATTAAGGCTTTAATTAAAAGACAAAGGACAATTAAACTTAAATACAAAAAATTGTTTATTTTATTTTAACAATTTTACAAAATTAAAATGTTATTTTCTTTTTAACTTACAAACTAAACATTGATGTGTGTATGTATTAAATATTTATAATTTTATGTTTGTACTACAAATAAACTAGATTAAAAAGTTTTTAAATGCTAAATATTTTTAATGGATATTAAACAAGAAACTAAAAAATTCCATAAAAAAATATTTACAAATTATTTTTCTCAGTAATATTTAACAATAGCGCAGTTTATAATCCTTTGCAAATAGTCTAGCATTGTAGCATTTGCAAGAGTGTATAGTAGCATATAAAAAATTTTGTATAGAAATTATAAGGAACAAATTTTAATTTGCTGGACAGATTTGTAAATGCTACGATGCTACACTATTTGCAATGGACTGTGAAGTAGATTTATATTTATAAGCAATCTCTCAAATAAAAGTTTATAATTTTTAATTTAAAAAATAATTATTGTTTATGTTAATTTAGAGTTAACAAATAATACATAAAACATACAATAAACATAAATTATTTATAATAATAAAAATAAACTTACTTAACTGACCAAAAATTATTAATCTTTTGATTTTAATTAAAGTTTTATTATAAAATAAAATTAAATAATAAAGGACAGTTGACACTTAATCAAAAATCCTTGAAAGTTCTTCTTTGATACATTAACATTTTAGGCTTAAAGTCCTTTTCAAATTTTAGTTAAAATAAAAGTTAGTTAAAAGTTATGGTCAATTATTCGAGTTATTAAATAGTTAGTTTTATGTTATTTAAAGAATTAAAGCTTAAGGAAGTTGTTTAGACCCTTAATAGAATTAAAGGTGGTTTTGTTTAACCCTTGTTAGTAAATATTTCTTAATTTTTGTAAGGAAAGACGTAAATTGTGCTTTTTAGTTAGATATTTAGAAAAGTGAATTTAATTTCAATAACTAACCACCATTGGGCGTTTCCAATACAGCTCTTCTCATCAGTTTATCAATTTTTACATGTAAACTGGATAATGTTGTGTCCACGGGAACATCGACTTCTTGAGAACCACGCAAGGCGTCAGCAACTATTGTAAGCTAAAGACGTTAAAAAATAGAAAAAATGTAATTAAACAAATACATTTTTAATAAAAATGTAATTAAACGAGACTCTGTAAAGTAAAGCTAACATGAAATTGGATTTTTTAGAAAAGATAAGTTCTGTAGGAGGTACCTCTAATAAAGAACTAAATATGTCTTTGAAATTTTATCACTTTATCGTTAAATCGACTCGGAATTATTCCGATCGGTATATTTAATATTTCCATACCTAAGATGCACCTATTTGGTGGCGATTGTATACAAATGTGTGCAGTTTAATCGTTTAATATTTTGGTTTTTTATCTCTTAAACTATATTATCATTTCTCTGTCTTATTTATATAGTAAAATTTCTAATTTTTGACAATTTTACAATTCTCAAAACGTTTTGATACACGCATTTTTTTTCTAACAATAACTTAAAACTGTTTAAAAAGTTGTTGAAAAACGTTGATTCCACTTTGGGGAATTTTTGGGAATAAAAAAGTCATTTAGTACCAAATTAATTTGACGTGAAATTTAGTTTGTAATTTTTTCATTATTCGTCACAAGCCCCATAAAAAAAGAATCGATTTAGTAATGTCTGTCTGTTGAAATCATGATTCTGGAGTTCCTAGAGGGTGTACCGACATTAATTTTACATCAGATTTTAGGAAATCCTCCACAGCATGCTATAACCATTTTTGATTAAAAAGAACATAAAAAAAAATCACCGCCTGTGATTTGTATGTTATTTCTTCATTTTTGATTTGTCAATTGTAATATGAGCGCCCCTATGTAAATGTATTGCTAACAGAGTTTCATTTAACTTCCACTAGTATAAAAACGAGATAGTTACAAATAGTCAATTTTTTTTTATTAAATTGGATGCTTTGAAGTGTTGCTTTGAAAATTAAGAAGATATTTGACTGCTTTTTACCATCGTGCAATGGTACGATTGAGACAAGTACATTTATTAAAAAAGGCGATCTTTTGCTTCGATTTCTGTTGGGTTTGTCTGCCTTGAATACAGTTTACTGCTATTTACTGTCGGGCTCATACATGCAAGCTTTGTTATCATCGCAATCATAATTTTTCAGCGATTCTTGCGAATAACCGAGCCTTTTTTGAGCGATTCTCAAAAAAATGTTTACAATAAAATTTAATTTTTTGGCCGACATGAATTTTTTAAGTTACTTAATTTTTAAAAAGAAATAGCGTTCACACTTTTCTGAATTGCAACTTTTAGCAATTAAAATACAAAGGAAAACATCATTTTTTTAACAACGGCTAACAAAAACATGAGTGCATTGTTTATGCATATAAACCCAGAAAATTAAAATTTTACTATGAGAGCGTGAGTTATTAGATAGCCGCATAGGGAATATATCTTATTTTTTAAAATCCCTAAATTTTATTTTAAAATACTTACATACATTTATAATTTTATATTTGGTATTATTTTAAATTACTATTTACATTCAAATCATTTTAATAAAAGTGTTAATACACACTGAAAACTTTGTAAAAATTGATACGTACTTTCTTATACTCTATTTAAATGTATACAAATTTACTTTATATATAATTTGATATCATTTACTTTCATATAAAATTCAAATTACACAGTTTCTTAAATCTACTTCAATATTTTTCTTCAACGTTTTGTAACCTGTAGTTTCCAAACAAATTGTTGCCTTTTGTCTTAATTTTTATGCGTTTGTTAGAAGAGCAAGAAAAAAAATTTGTATAATCATAATGATAATCACAAAAAATAGTTTATGCATTTACCTAGGCATGTTCACATGTCTAATAAACTATGTATAGTTAGATATACAATATTTGTAATGTATGTAAGTAGTGTAATACGTTCACTTTGTAAAGACAAGTTTAGTTTGTTTTTTCTTTATTTTTCTTTAGTTTAGTTTTGTATCTTTAAGGTGTAGTTGCTTGAATGCATAATAAATAAATTTGTTTTTACTTTCAAATCGATATCAAATTACCATCGTATAAAATATTTAAAAAGTTAAACTTACCGTACTACCTTCTAATTCTTGCGAATTCTCGCTACCCACTAAATGTAAAATTTCTCCACCTGATCGTATGGCCACCTCCCCTAATATCCCACCAACGGAGTCTTGTGTTTCATTTTCACTCAGAGAACGTTCACCAAACCAAATAAGATAAAGCTATAAATTAAAAAAATAAGTCACATTTGTACACATATACATATATGTATGTACAATGTAACTTTCGCAGAATGTTACATTGTAATTTTTTGAAGTACAAACCCTTATTCTCTTTTTGAGTAGTGTAATGGCCGAATCCTGCACTTGATCTGTATGTTTTGCCAATTGGGCTGTTGATATAAATACCGCACTGTCATATGGAACTAACTCGGCGGCATGTGATATTCCCCTAAAGGCATCTCCGCTATTTTGCTCTTTAATACTATTTAAACCGGTTAAAAATTGTCGAGTATTATTGAAATTGAATGCAGCTGGTGATTCCTCTAGATGAGAGAAAAAATAAATTCATATAAATACATCTTAATTTAGAAGCGTTACGTATTAATAGAGGATAATTTTATAATTTCTTTATTCAATTAAATAAAAATTTATTAATTGCAATAAATAATTATACTTTATGATTCTCTTTAATGTATACAATCTCAACTTGCGTTTAATATGTTAATAATTATGAGTGACCAGGTTATTATTTTAAATATTGGATCTACAAAAATTGTTGGTGTTATAATTGGTTTAAATTAGCTTTTCTTATATTATCATCTTCCTTATATTCAAAAATTTAATATTGCCGATTTTTTTTTCATAATTTTTAATTAAATCTGATTTCAATACAAAATCTAAAGAAAATAATTTTTTTTAATCGAATTTTGCGCAAATATTTTTTATGTAAACATAAATCAACTCTTTGTGACAAACATCAAGCAAAAGTTTTCGTAAAATTTAACAAACATTTAAATATTTCAAATGTTTAATATACGATTCAAACATATAACCTCAGAGGTCAACGGTATATCAGATTGTCAGACGTCCGGTATTTGTTTTTTTTATAATAAACAATCAACATTTTGAAGATATCGTTACCTCTTTAACATGATATAGTTTCAAGATAGCATTATTATAACAAGAAATTGATGATGATAACTTTGTGGAGCCAACACTTGATGATTTTTTTTTCTTTTTTGTCTGGCCACCTTTTTTGTGAAAATAAAACTTGTACCACTTACCAGAGTCATTTAATGTTACCAAAACAATTTTAATATTCAAATTTGTGCGCATAGCATCATTCCATAGTGTTTTTGTTTTCTCCAACGATTCTGCAGATGGATCTACAATGACCGCAAGTGGCATGCGTATGTAGGCATCTTCAATGTAATTACGTAATTGTTCATGAGGCAAAAGACGACGTCTACTGCTGGTTGTTGTTGTGGTTGTCACAACTGGAACCGTGCTGATAATAGGTATATGCTTGCCTTTTTTGTCATTGTTGATGGCAGCGGCGGGTATTGCTGCAGCAGCTGGTGCCGCTGCACTTGCGATGCGTGATGTTGTTATGCCCAATATATTTTGGGTTTGTGGTAATGGTAAAGGTGCAGAAGTTGTAAATAGGTCTAAGTCTAATTGTCCATTAAGAGGATTATTTCCGGCTAATGTTGTTGTTAAAGGGGTGGGTGTGGGTGTTGGAGGGGTGATTGTTGGGCTGATCGTGGCAGTGGTTGTTGTAAGAAATCCAGCAAATAAAGAGCGTAAAACACTATTGTCTGGTGCTGGTAATGTGGTAGTGGATGTTGTGGTAGTAGTCGTTGATACTGGTTCATGATATTCTTCTTCATAATAGTCTTCAGAACTCACTTCCTCTATATGGCGAGATGAAGAAGCATTTTCCGGCGGTATTTCATCGTAATATTTCATAGCTAATGGCACAATTTCATCATTCTCCTCACTAGAATTGTCTAGACTTCTTGCCAAAGGTCTATCAGTCACTGGTTTTCTTGTCTTGTGATCTTCAGGATCATCTTCATTTTCCGCATAATCAGAATTAGAAACATTAATGTCTTTTTCATCAGCACCTTTTTGTATGTATTGGGGCACTGTAGTAGTAGTGGTAAACAATCTACCCATTCTATTGTTCGAACCTAAAGGATTATCAGTTTCATTTTCTTCTTCATGGATGTTTGCTTTTAAAATTTCTTCAGTGTTTTGTTTAGATGTGTTATTCTCAGTATTATCCTCTACAACGTCCATCATATCTTGCTCAACTCCATGTTCTATTGAAATATATTCATTAGATAATTGATTATCTGATATATTGCGCACGTTTTTTAAAGTCACTTCTGTTTTTGTATCTATATCCAAGTCCATATTGTTTAATGCTTCATAGTTTCTTTCACTAGCTTCGATATGTTGTTGCAATTGGTCGGTTTCATAAATTTCATCATTCGCTGTGTTTTGTGTGTTTTCTGACTGAAGTTGAATTTGTTCCTCCTCATAATCAGGATACGCTCTTACTGTGGTTAACAAACACCCCAATAGCAGAGATATTGATATTATTAAAGGTTTTAAGATCATTTTGATTTTATTAAATATAAATAAGTTTTTCTTTTAAATTACAAATTGTTATCGGCTTAAATGTCTGCAACTTTAACACATCCTTTTTACTTCACTTCAATCGATGAACTGTAAGAAAAAATGTTTTTTTTATATTATTAAAAGCGTATTTTAAATATTACTTAAGCTACGGTCACATTGATTAAACATTTAATCGAAATTATCAAATATTTGATCCTCGTAGTCTGACCACAAAATATTTTTGAAGTTCAAACAAGAAATATGTTGATTTGAACAAAACAAAATCATTTGCCAGCAAATAAAAATTTTCCTAATGTGACCACGCAAGAGCAAATATTTTATTAAATTTTGATCAAATAATTATTTAATCATACAAAATTTTTGTAACATCAAACAGGGGCAAATAACAGCTGAGCATTTGTATTGTTTACTATTCAAACAGAAACAACAACATCAAATTTGAGAAACAACAACATCAAATTTGAGAAACAACAACATTAAATTTGAGAAACAACAACTCAAATATGAGAAACAAATTTCCAGATACACAATTTTGTTTTGAAAAAATTTGATCAAATATTTTTTGGGAAAATATTTATTCTTCAGTGTGACCATAAATAAAACTTGTTTATTTGTTTATACTTTGAACATATTTTTTCTGTATTTTATCAAATAAAAATCGTCAAATAAATGTGCAAGTGTGACCACAAATTTTTTATTATATTGTTTTGACAATATTTTACTCAAAATATTTGATTTAAATGTTTAATGAGTCTGACCGTACCTTTATACTCTAATATGGCTTAACTCAAGTAAAAGTTCATAAAAATATTCAAATGTCTTTTTCAAAACTACCTACTATATATATTTTTAACAAGAAAATATTTTGACTGTTGTGCCTATTTAATATTGTAAATTGCTTATTAAATTTTAATCACCAACTTTAAAACATTTCGATTTCGCTTTTAGCCTAACTTGCATTCGCATATATTTTCCAAATTTAGGTCATAAAAATCCTCCTCTGATTAAAACATTTTAATAATTATTACTACTAGATTTTAAAAAGTCAAAAATATATACTCGTAAGTAATCTATCTAACCGTTTTCAAAATTATATAAAGTAAACTTATATTTCTGTGATTCAGATAATTAGCAACAATAATTCGTAATGTTTAAGAAATTGGAGAAAGTTAGCACAGCTACGATATAAGATGCATTAATAAAATGTATTTAATGAATTAAAACAAGTTTTAATAATTCCGATTTCTTTATACGAGTAGGCTGAGTATGTTTAAATTTCTAAAGCTACGGTCACATTGATTAAACATTTAATCGAAATTATCAAATATTTAATCCTCGCAGTCTGACCACAAAATATTTTTGAGGTTCAAACAAGAAACATGTTGATTTGAACAAAACAAAATCATTTGCCAGCAAATAAAAATTTTCCTAATGTGACCACGCAAGAGCAAATATTTTATTAAATTTTGATCAAATAATTATTTAATCTTAAGCTACGGTCACATTGATTAAACATTTAATCGAAATTATCAAATATTTGATCCTCGTAGTCTGACCACAAAATATTTTTGAGGTTCAAACAAGAAACATGTTGATTTGAACAAAACAAAATCATTTGCCAGCAAATAAAAATTTTCCTAATGTGACCACGCAAGAGCAAATATTTTATTAAATTTTGATCAAATAATTATTTAATCTTACAAAATTTTTGTAACATCAAACAGGGGCAAATAACAGCTGAGCATTTGTATTGTTTACTATTCAAACAGAAACAACAACATCAAATTTGAGAAACAACAACATCAAATTTGAGAAACAACAACATCAAATTTGAGAAACAACAACTCAAATATGAGAAACAAATTGCCAGATACACAATTTTGTTTTGAAAAAATTTGATGAAATATTTTTTGGGAAAATATTTAATCTTCAGTGTGACCATAAATAAAACCTGTTTTTTTGTTTATACTTTGAACATATTTTTTCTGTATTTTATCAAATAAAAATCGTCAAATAAATGTGCAAGTGTGACCACAAATTTTTTATTATATTGTTTTGACAATATTTTACTCAAAATATTTGATTTAAATGTTTAATGAGTCTGACCGTACCTTTACAAAATTTTTGTAACATCAAACAGGGGCAAATAACAGCTGAGCATTTCTATTGTTTACTATTCAAACAGAAACAACAACATCAAATTTGAGAAACAACAACATCAAATTTGAGAAACAACAACATCAAATTTGAGAAATAACAACTCAAATATGAGAAACAAATTGCTAGATACACAATTTTGTTTTGAAAAAATTTGATCAAATATTTTTTGGGAAAATATTTAATCTTCAGTGTGACCATAAATAAAACTTGTTTTTTTGTTTATACTTTGAACGTATTTTTTCTGTATTTTATCAAATAAAAATCGTCAAATAAATGTGCAAGTGTGACCACAAATTTTTTATTACATTGTTTTGACAATATTTTACTCAAAATATTTGATTTAAATGTTTAATGAGTCTGACCGTACCTTAAGAAAGTATTTTTCCAAATATTAATTATAGTTGTATTAATTTAAACAAATTCAATATTAAAATTCTTAAAAAATAGACATTTATTTAAATATTGTATATTTCATCTGTCATAAAATTGTTGTCATATCGAGCTCTTAGATTTTAATAATCGTAAACGACATTCCGTTAAATATCTCTTAAACTATTATAGATAGCGTAGTAGAGTAAGCATATTTTTTTTCTTTCTTAAATAGTTTTCGAATGAATAAAAATCTTTTCGATAGGTTTATATTTGCGAAAGTTATACGGACCAATAGATTTTACATATGGTGCTTAACGTTGGCCCAGTGTAGAAGCCACTGTGCTATAATAGACATGTTTTAAAAAATTGGTATTAAACACCAACTACCCATTGACCGATTTCTGCATATTGCGCCATATTCCGCTCAGTAGTTTATAAGTTATTGAAGTAAAACTAAAAAACTTCACATACAATACTTTGCACCATAACTTTTAAACAATTTGAAAAACATTTAATTAGTGGAAAGTAGCAAACTAACAAAGAACAAAAATCTTATGCATTAAAACATTCCCCGTTTTTGTTTAATAACGATTTTTTGTCGCTTGTGATCAATATTTTTCCTGTCGCGTACGATCATTTTAATCTAAGGCTCGATATTATGTTTAATCCCGTACTCTAACGAAGCTATCCAAAACAGTCTGAAGTTGTCAGAAATTACTCAACAAACAACAATTTGTATTGAATATTTTGTACGGTAACACGTTAAAGTTTGGATTGTTTCGTTAAAGTAAAGGAACACCTATAATATTTAGTATTTATAACTTTATCAACTTTTTTTCTAAAGTTAATAATTGTAGCTTCTGTTACGTTTTGGGAACATTTGCTTTTACATCGGACATGTTCTGGGACACTTGTATGTTCTTTAATTTCTTGTTCACAATATTCCATTTGTCGGTTTTTTATCTAGCATAGTCTAATTTTTTACATGTTTTCTTAAAAAAAAAAAAATGCTTATGTTTTTGCTTTTGAAAGTAAAACACTAGTAGAATTTGATTTCGTTATAATTTTTATAAGACTAATGTTTAATCTTTTATTTGCATAACTAACAATATTATCTTTCGATACATATGTATAAGTTTGTTTTCGATAATATATTTCATGCAAGTAATAGCTAAAGGCAACATTGTATAAGATTGATTGTTCATTATGTTTAATCAATTAATCAATTTTATCAATTTGCGTATTAAAGGTATTTGATCATTAATTTTTTGTAATTTATTTCTCTCTGACTTTTACATGGCGATAGTGAATACCTTTAATATTTACTTCTTTAGCTTTATTTTTATTTATTATTAATCACAAGTAATAACAAATGCTGCAAATCGCTTGACATATTTTTTGACAGCGGCAATTAATCGGCAATACATAATTTCAAATATATTTTTGTTATTATTCATAAAGATATTTTGCAAGAGCATATATTTTTTAATTTTATAAAGCGTTTATATTAACAATTGCATAAGAATATTAATGTTATTTAGCAAATTGTCAAATATTTTTTTGAAAGCAATTAATCATAAAATAATTGTTATATGAAAAATAAAGAAATCTTATTCTTAAACACTATTAAAAAGTCATTAAAAAATCTTTTTTATGTACGTGTTATTGTGTCATTGTATTTTTTGAGAAATAATTATGGAAAAAGACAGCGAAAAATATGATTTTGTAGATGATGTTAAATGACAAATACGTTGAATTTTAAAAGAGAAAAAATTTTGTTTTTTTAATTTTCTCATAAAAACATGCATTTCATCGTAATATTCTTGAATATTTTTTTGTAAATCTCTTTATATCTTGAATGTAAATAATTATGTTTTAAGTATTTTTTTGATTATATTTAAATCAGCTTTTGATTGAGTAATTTTTAAGCATGTATTAAAATAAAATTGAAATACAATGTTTTAAAATTATTTATAATTAGAATAAAAAATAGAACCAATCAGTTCAAGGATAGTAATTATTTTATTAAATCATAAGCGGTTTTTTTTTTAAATATGAGCCAACATAATTTAAATGTTTTCTAAATTCGTAGAGACATACATATGTGTGCATATTTATGACTTGACAATGTTGCCAAATTTTGGTTATCGAATGTATGTTTACAAAAGACTTACCTGTACCTATAAATTTAAAAGCGTTTTTATGGCTTTCTAGGTATTTAAATGACTTTCGACAGTTGATCTTTTAAGGGAGGTAGTTATATTCAAATTTGAGATATATTCAAATATGAAATACAAAAAAATTTTTGACTTATGGGGCCAAAACCAAAAATAATCCATATTGGTCAATAAGTATACAGACATTTGTTTTGCCAAATTTCATTAATTTTTTGTTAAATTTGCGACCTGTACATTGATAACAAGCCAGCCAGACGCACAGCCGGACGGTCATCAAAAATCGACTCAGAAGGTGGTATACTTAAAGGTGGGTTTCACAATAATATTTCTATGCGTTACAAACATCAGCACAAACCCAGGGGGTTTACTACGTTTACTACATATTTTTCGAATTTTTATGCTTAAAGCATTGTATTTCGAAATTATTTTCTTTCGAATCTAGAAACTTAGTAACCCGCCAGTATATTCGTTCCACCTATGGTACATTTTCCTGGTCTCATTTGGCACCACGGCACTTTTGTAATATTCACACATTAATATATTTTTTTTTATCTCGAGAGGCAAAGGAATTAAAGTACAACAAAACAAGTGTCCCAGATAATCTACAATTTTAAGCGTAAGTTGACCTTCTTCTCTAAAAAGGCAACATTAAATCTTTAATGGATTTCTGAAATATGTCGATCAATTTAAAAATATTAACTTAATAACATAACATTTTAATTTCAGATAAATTGCAATTAATGTCCGTATTTTTTAAATTTGTTTTATGTCAAACGGTTTAAGTTACATTTAATTTAATACATGGAATAAATAAGAATCTGTTATTGAAATTCAAATTTATGCTTATGTATTTAAAACAGTGAAAGGTACGATTTCTGTTTTTCTATCACAAGTGGTACGAATTGTTGTTGTAGTTCATATAATATGTAATTGTGAGCCCATCACTGATTTAAAATACTGTTATATAAAATGATTAAAATCTTAAACCTGCGACTATACAAATTTTATTGTTTAGCATGTTTTTTGCTTGAAATAGCCTTAATTGTTTATTATTGTTTAAAATAAAGGGTGTCGAAAACCAGTTAGAACTGAATAATTTGAAATCTATAAAATGTTATTAAATATTAACATATGTAGTACAAACATACGTACATATGTATATTTTGCAGGTTATTGTCTTACTTCTTTTGTTTTACTAAACATATTAATAAATATTTTTAGACGTCACTAAATTTAAATTTTAAAATTCCCTTCTTTTTTGTTATTAATCACATACATATTTTATTATATTCAGTATTTGAATGAATATGAGCATTGTCGATATCGATTTGGTAGAAAATAATAAAAACTGCTTACAAATTCAATGATAAATTGTTGAAAAAATTATTTGAAAACTTCATAAATTTCTTTATGCTAAATAATAATTTCCTTATTTTTTTATAAAAGTTTTCAGTTATTTTCCACTTTTTAATAAATCATCTTAAACCCAATTAATATTGACATGTTTGTGTAAAAAATAGGCGCCAATTAGAATTTTGCATATTTAAATATTTTTTTCTAATAAGAATTTTATAATATCGGATACTTCAGAACCTTTTCAAAAACAAGTTTTTGTTTAAATTTATTATGACGTCTAACAAATAAAATAAAATTATTATAATCATAAAATATTGAAATGAAAAAGCCTATATATTTATGGTTTTTTAAATTAGCACATTTTAAGTCAACATCTCAACGAAGTGTTAATCACTATTAAAAATAAAATAATATTTCAATGTCATTAGGGACATAAAATCGGTTGTAAGTTACTAAAAAACTAACAAAATTAGTAATAATAATAATAAATTTGCTTTTGCAATTGATTTATTTTTTTTTATATTTGTAGAGCAATTTAGAGCCATTGAAACAACCACCACATCAGTTTAATTAACACACAAATGTTGTAAATTCGAGAAAAATTATTATTGTTTGTTAACAAAAAAAGTTATTATAAATATTCATCACAAAATTATATTT
Source organism: Stomorhina lunata (assembly GCA_933228675.1). Taxonomy (NCBI): domain Eukaryota; kingdom Metazoa; phylum Arthropoda; class Insecta; order Diptera; family Rhiniidae; genus Stomorhina; species Stomorhina lunata. The sequence goes on from OW121743.1 coordinate 125,920,259, forward strand.
GTATATGAATAATTGAGATGAAAAAAATTATAGAATTATTGTTTAATAATAATTTTTGTTAAAGACTATATAGAAATTTAAATAAGTAAAAAAATTGGAACATATAAAAAATTGTCGTGGGAAAATTTCGATTTAATCATACCCTACACCACTAATAAATATTGGCTGTTTTGATTAATTCATTACATTGCAACAGAAATCACGAACCAAATTTTTAAGTCGGCGAATATTGGTTTATACATCTCATACAACTTCTCAAAAATGTATATTTAATACAGTAACTAAAACAATAAAATTCCTCTTAGGAAGGCACAGCTTTGGCTAAAGTAATGTTGTGACTTTAGATATTACCAAGAGCTTCTTAGCTTCTTATTATTGCTCTTGATATCGTTAATCACTTTCGATATATGTTCCCAGAAATCGCACTGTACGAGTTGTTATAAATAGGATCTCATCATAAGAGTTCAAAATTAATTCAAGAGTACCGCAAGGCTGCGTTCTTGTTTTTCATGTTTTTTTTTTTTTTTTTCAAATGAAATATTAGTCTGACACTTGCCTTTAAGTATACCAATCGACTCAGAATCTCTTAAAGACGTTCGGGTGGATGACTGGAGTTTAAGTACAATAAAAGATAATTGCAATTTGGTACAGCCGTTTCCTTTGGTACAACGAATAATTGGTACAGAATAATTGAAGTTTGTTGCTAAAACTTTGCACAGATAAGTGTTTTGTAAACGATAACCGAAATTTGATAACATTTGGTCCACATTTGACCCATATTAGCACCTTTGCCGGAAAAGACATAATATAAAGTCACATATAAAAACTCGTTGCCATATACCAATTTTTTTTGGTGTTTTATCCATAAAGTGGGATTATTGCAATAAATAAAATGTAATTGAAACCTAACGCACTACACTTGGTATAACGTTTTGAAAAAAATATATAATGTTACCATGAAAAACTTGTTAACTATATATACATACATACGTTCTTCATTGATGATTACTTTTATCTCTTTTTAAATCATAAAAATTAAAATACTAGAATCCATAAATCTAAGAAACACATACACTATTAACTTATTTTAAACTGGCTTTCGAATGTTTTGTTTAAACTTCAAATAGATAATTGGTAAAACAAAATAGGTGTTTTACCAATAAAAAAATTCCGCTTAAAATAAAACCTTCCTTTAATTATACATTTCATCACTTAAGTTCATATGTTAAACCTTTTTAATTAATCAAAAAAAATTCAAAAGCAAACAGAAAACTAATCAATTATCTACTCAAGACAAATCAACAAATTTGTAAAAAAATTATGAAAAAATTTTAAATCTACTTTAAAGTAACAATCATGAGAAGAAAAAACTTGGTAATAACAATAATAATACACAAATTATATAGATACGTGCATAAATTAAAAATATGTTAAATCTAAAATAAAAATTCCTTAAATACAAAAATGCCAAATATAGCAAAAGATTAAGAATTATTTACAACAAAATACAAAATTCCAATAAACAAGATTTATCTATGACACCTGATCAAGCCAATTTGACGTGACCAGTTTAATATTTATCCAAAAAAAAAAAAAAAACAATACAAAAGTGTAAAGTCAAACCAGAGACGGCAGCATCAATACCACCGACCATAAATAGCACCGCTTGTAGCTGCTACTCATACTAATAACTGCTATGACGGCGGCGTCAATAACTCAAACCCAAATCCACCAACACCATTCGAAACCGAATTACCACCAACTATTTATATATGTATGTATGTATGTATATTGCAATAAATATTTAGTATGAACCACAGTCGACGGACTAACTGAGCCAGCCAATAAATAAGTGAATAGTCATAGCTCATACCCAGTGAACTCTTGAAGTTAAAAGTTTAAAATATTTTTTTCTTTCTGTTTTATTTCTTAGTTTTATTATTTATATTTTAAGAGCCGGCTTTTGCATTTTATGCATTGACCTTGCATTTTATACAACAATATAAAATGTAAGAAGAAAACAAAAAAAAAAAAAACAATTTATAAATAAAAAAAAAAATTAATACACATGCCTCAAAAGGCATAAAAATAAGTGTGAGCAAAGATAGAAGAAATAATCGAATGTACATATGAATGGTTGGTCTTAAGCTATGCTCAGGCTAGGCAAATGTTTGGCTAATTAAAACTACTTATTTTGGGTGCTAAGAGCTCTGAGTTTTTGGCTAATTATTAGAGATGTCGTGGTGGAAAACACCACATTTTCTATTGACCAATTCTATCCGATTTTTGCAATAGTCCGGTCTTTTTTGACATTATAGGGTAAATTTACCGTCTTGAACATGATCGTTTCTGTTTTTTTAGATTATCCAATATACAAATATTTGTATTACAGTTAATTTATCTAAAAAATCTGGTGCCAAATTACCGCATTCGATATCGATCGAAAACTCAGACTTTTAGGCGAATATTGTGAAGTATACTTTAGGGATGTTCAAAGTTACTTCGATGCAAAAAGCTTATTGAAATTTGGTATCTATTTTGATTCGTTTTTAAAAATATATATTGTTCAATTAAAACTCTTTTACTATTGTTCATCTTTTGGCAAATAACTTTAAAAAAATATAATAAATTGTGCATCTTTTTAATAATTTTGATTATCCTTAAAGTATGCTATACAAATGTTTTGAAAATATCTAAGATTTCGATCGATATCGAATGCCGTAATTAGGCCCCTGTTTTCGGCGTTTTCTTTTCACTCAACGCAAAGAGGGTTTAAATATCTACATATGTAGTCTGAACAAAGGCATAGTCGGTTTTTTCTTATGGTAAAAATATTCAAATAAGTTTTAAAAAAAACATTGCGAAAAAATGTATACTTTGCACAAAGTTTGTAAAAAGTTTCAACACACTAGAGTTTTAAAAAAAATAATAAATATTTTTGTATTATTTTTAGAAAACATCGCATTAAATTGTACTGCATACTCTTAGGAAGTCTTTTGTAATAAAAATAAATATGTTAAAATTAACATTTCTAAAATTTTGATTAATAGAAACAAAAAATATTTAATTTTCATAAAAAAACCTTATTTTGTTTTTAGAATTTAAAATATTGTTGAATTTCATGTAGAAATTGTGCACTAGAACTTTGAAGAAATTTTTTATTTTTTGGCATTTAATTAGCAAAGATGACATTTAAAATTTACAAGTCTAGTCAATAACTTAAATTACATATATCTTTTTGTTATTAACAATTATCAAATTGACTAAGCTTTGTAAATATTAACTCATTTTACAGCTATGATATAAAAAAATAAGTTTTGCCTTTTACAAAAGTAATTTTTTTAATTAAAATTAAAAAAATGTTTCTATACGAAATTTATATTTCTATAATCTAATGTGGGGTTTATATAACTTAAGCGTCTCACGATTGAGCGAAATTTCCTTGTATTTTGTTTTTGTTACAATAGTAAAACACTTGTTAATTTCACTCAATCGTCAGCCGCTTGAGTTATACAAACCCCAGATAAATCTAACAGAGAATATCGTTGTGCATACTTTTAGGAGGTTTATTAAATTATTCGTAGTTCTTAGGTTACACATGGGTTGAAGTAGTTTAGAAAATTTATTCATGTTATCATCTAAAAGTATGTAAAAATATAGAATTCCGCAATAAGGCTCCTAGTTCAATTTTAAAAATCTTTAAAGAAGATTTAAAAAAAAGTTTTAGTAAGCTTTTAGGATGTTTGAAATATAGTATATTGCACTAAAGCAAAACTTTAAACGTTGATTTTAAGTGTGTACATTAAAAGCGCTCAAAGATAACATTAGACAAACAAAAATGCTTATCTTAATAAAACTATATAATTTATTTTGAAACTCATAAATATATATTAAACATTTTATTACGAAATCTCTATAATTGCGCTTAGAAACGAGAGCGAGAATTCGGCTTCTACATAACATAAGACATACCTCTAACCCCAGTAATAAAAAAAAAGAATGGAAATATTTTTGCAAAAATAGTTACATTATAGTACATACATATGTATTAATATAAGCTTTAATGCAAATCAAAATAAGAATATGGTTTCCAATAAAAAAGTAACGTAGGAGGAATTTAAAATTCCTTTACAGTTTTAATTTCCTTAATAATAAGTTAATTTATAAATGTAAAAAGAATCTAATAATTCTTCTACATTTTAAGTGTTATAATAAGTTCTGTTTAAAGAAAACACTCTGAAAATTTAAATTAATTCCGCGTTTAAACAATTTACTTCAAAATTGCTGCTATTTAAGGTGCAAGGTGAAAAATCTGACACATGTTGTGTGCTAAATGAACCTTTTGAATGAAGTAACTAAATGTGTATAAAAAATAATTATTATTTATTAAAGTGAATGACTGAGCTACAACAATCTACTCCCAGAAGATATAGTAGATATGATGAATGATATATGTAGGTATTTTAATTTGTATAAAAACTAAAAAACATGTTAACATTTAAATTAATGGGTTTAATGTTATAGATTTATTACGCTTCGATTTGCGTGTAAGGATTAGTTAAATACTTAATTGCTGTTATTTTCAACGTCATTTAATAATGTTATAAAGGCGGAATTCAATTTGAGATATTATTTTGTAATAATAATATTTTTTGTGAACTAAATTAATACACGATCGTACAGATCGTCTAGATGATTTTCGAATATAGCTTCATTTGTAATTCTAAATCAGTCCAAGTGGTCAATAAAAAGTTTTTCCGATCCTTCGCTAGAGCTACCCAGATATGGGCTGTTGTATATAGCAGACTTTTTGCATGTCTACCGTAATACACTGAACAGTTAAAATTTTCTTAATATATGTATAGTGAAATTTTGATAAAAATTTTCATATAGTGAAATTTCGATCAAAATTTTCATATAGTGAAATTTTGATCAAAATTTTCATATAGTGAAATTTTGATCAAAATTTTCATATAGTGAAATTTTGATCAAAATTTTCATATAGTGAAATTTTGATCAAAATTTTCATATAGTGAAATTTTGATAAAAATTTTCATATAGTGAAATTTTGATCAAAATTTTCATATAGTGAAATTTTGATCAAAATTTTGATATAGTGAAATTTTGATCAAAATTTTCATATAGTGAAATTTTGATCAAAATTTTCATATAGTGAAATTTTGATCAAAATTTTCATACAGTGAAATTTTGATCAAAATTTTCATATAGTGAAATTTTGATCAAAATTTTCATATAGTGAAATTTTGATCAAAATTTTCATATAGTGAAATTTTGATCAAAATTTTCATATAGTGAAATTTTGATCAAAATTTTCATATAGTGAAATTTTGATCAAAATTTTGATATAGTGAAATTTTGATCAAAATTTTCATATAGTGAAATTTTGATCAAAATTTTCATATAGTGAAATTTTGATCAAAATATTCATATAGTGAAATTTTGATCAAAATTTTCATATAGTGAAATTTTGATCAAAATATTCATATAGTGAAATTTTGATCAAAATTTTCATATAGTGAAATTTTGATCAAAATATTCATATAGTGAAATTTTGATCAAAATTTTCATATAGTGAAATTTTGATCAAAATTTTCATATAGTGAAATTTTGATGAAAATTTTAATAAAGTGAAATTTTGATCAAAATATTCATATAGTGAAATTTTGATCAAAATTTTCATATAGTGAAATTTTGATCAAAATTTTCATATAGTGAAATTTTGATCAAAATTTTGATATAGTGAAATTTTGATCAAAATTTTCATATAGTGAAATTTTGATCAAAATTTTCATATAGTGAAATTTTGATCAAAATATTCATATAGTGAAATTTTGATCAAAATTTTCATATAGTGAAATTTTGATCAAAATATTCATATAGTGAAATTTTGATCAAAATTTTCATATAGTGAAATTTTGATCAAAATATTCATATAGTGAAATTTTGATCAAAATTTTCATATAGTGAAATTTTGATCAAAATATTCATATAGTGAAATTTTGATCAAAATTTTCATATAGTGAAATTTTGATCAAAATTTTCATATAGTGAAATTTTGATGAAAATTTTAATAAAGTGAAATTTTGATCAAAATATTCATATAGTGAAATTTTGATCAAAATTTTGATATAGTGAAATTTTGATCAAAATTTTGATATAGTGAAATTTTGATCAAAATTTTCATATAGTGAAATTTTGATCAAAATTTTCATATAGTGAAATTTTGATCAAAATTTTCATATAGTGAAATTTTGATCAAAATTTTCATATAGTGAAATTTTGATCAAAATTTTCATATAGTGAAATTTTGATCAAAATTTTCATATAGTGAAATTTTGATCAAAATTTTCATATAGTGAAATTTTGATCAAAATTTTCATATAGTGAAATTTTGATCAAAATTTTCATATAGTGAAATTTTGATCAAAATTTTCATATAGTGAAATTTTGATCAAAATTTTCATATAGTGAAATTTTGATCAAAATTTTCATATAGTGAAATTTTGATCAAAATTTTCATATAGTGAAATTTTGATCAAAATTTTCATATAGTGAAATTTTGATCAAAATTTTCATATAGTGAAATTTTGATCAAAATTTTCATATAGTGAAATTTTGATCAAAATTTTCATATAGTGGAAATTTTTATCAAATTTTCATAAAGTGAATCAAAATTTTCATAGAGTGATATTTTGATCAAAATTTTCATATAGTGAAATTTTGATGAAAATTTTCATATAGTGAATTTTTGATCAAAATTTTTACATAGTGAAATTTTGATAAAAATTTGTATATATTGAAATTTTGATCAAAATTTTTATATAATGAAATTTTTATCAAAATTTTTATATAGTGAAATTTCATATAGTGAAATTTTGATCAGAAATGAATTGCTGTTAAAAATATTTGTTTTTACTTACTATTGGAAACGTTTTTAAATTTTATTCCCAAAGTTAAAGGTTCCATAATTTGAAGCTTTTTTCGGGATAATGGTGATTCAGTTTATAGAAGTTCGACACTTTCTCAAAGAAATTAAATTAATGTTTGTTAGCAAACCAATTTCGCCTACTATTTACAAAAAAACCAAATAAATTCCAAAGAAAATTATAACAAAAAACACTGAAGTAAAGCTCGTAAACCAAATTGTGTTTACATATAAAATTTTAATATTAAATTTATGCCTAAAAATTATTTTGACTACTTCAAAAAATAATTATGTTACGACAATCAAGTTCAAAAATTAGTTTTTATCACGGCAACTAAGTCTATAAAAAATAAATGATCCGTGCAAGAATAAATTTTATTGTTAAACTCTTAATATATGATAATCTAAAAAGAATTTTGCTTAACTAGTGCCTAGTCCATATTTTAAAATTTTACAGGGGAGACAAAAAAGTCAAATATTTGTTTGAGTTAACACTTTTAAATTCTGTAAACGCAATATCATTTGCATTTCCCTTTTTTTTCTATGTGCTTAAAAGCAAAAGAACAAATAAGTATTTTCCGATAATATATGATTTTTAGGGATTTACTTATATTTATATTTTTTAATATTTTTTATATTTTTTATGGACTTAGAAGTTGTGTTTCATTGTTATATAGTTAAATGTGGACCAATCGCAATAAAATTTGTTACACTGATTTAACTACCTATACATTCGTATGATTGCACAATTGGACAGAAATGGCTAAATAATACATTTAACACTCAGAAAAAAGACATGTACTAAATTTGAGGAAAAAAAATTTCTTAAAAATAGTAAAAAAAATCCTTATTCAGAGTAAATTTTTACTCAAAACTAGGAAAAAATGTTACGTTCTAGTAAAAAATACAACATTTAAATAAAAAATGTATAGTTCATATACTAAAAAATAATTAACATTTTTCCATAGAAAAATTGCATGAATTTTGTAAAATATTATTTATTTTAAGGAAATGTTTGTTAAAAACTAGTAAATATGTCCTAAATTTTAGTTCATCACATCATAAAACTGGGTAATATTGACTTTAGTTCAAAAAATTTGATTGAGTAAATGATTTACTGAAAAATAGTTCATAAAATTGAACTTACTTAAAATCTGGAAGTTGTTGTCGTAAATTTAAGTTCATTATTTTCCTAATTACTAGGAACATTTTCCTAATCATGAATTTCAAGTTTAAGACTTTCTGCATTTTAAGAAAAATATATTTAAAACTAGTTAAGATAAATTACAACGTCCAATAGTATACAATCTTCTTATAATAAGTAAAATTGTAATAATTTGTTGAAAGTTATATACTTATATTTAGGATAATTTCCTAAAAATTAGTTCAGATAAATCAGAATAAATCATGTTTAAATTTATGAAGTAATTAGGATAATTTTTTTATAATGAGTAAAATTGTTATAATTTCTTGAAATTTATATACTTATATTTAAGAAAAATTTCTTAAAAATTAGTTCAAATTTTCCTAAAATTTAGTTCATATATTGAAAAAAGTAAATGTCAATAAATTATTTTCATTTATAATTTATTTTCAATTTTAGTTCGTGATAGTTTTCTTACAAATTCCGCTTTTTTTTCGATATTAGTAGTATAAAAAAAATTGTGTTATGAAAAATTTGTGCCAAAAATTGTGTTTGTTGTTTCTATCTTTGTATAACATAAGTAAAGGAAATATTAGCGATTAAATAATGCCTCAAAATAAAAGACCAAAAAATCAACAAGGGGATGAAAATTTCCTAAATATTAGTTAAAAATTTCCTAAAAATTAGTTTAAATTTTCCTAAAAATTAGTTTAAATTTTTCTAAAAATTAGTAAAAATTTTCCGAAAAATTAGTTAAATTTTTCCTAAAAATTAGTAAAAATAAATGTTAATAAATCATGTTTTCTAATATTGTCTTCGTCTGCTTATGCAAGTGCCCACGATTCAGCACCATATAATAACACTTGTAATTTTAGTTCCTGTTGAGTGGATTTCATTCCAAAGCTAAGTAAGTATGATTCTTCATTTAATTTCATTATTTACATTCGCTGCTGTACCTAGGTAAACTCTGAAGCTATAGTTGACGACGTTCACGTGTGCTCCAATTCTAATGAACTGCTTGCTAGTAGAGACCATCAGTATTGTTTTTGATTACTAGGCCTATTTTCATGGAATAATTTTCAATACCGGAAAAGGCGGCAGTCACTTCACGCAAATGTGAGTAACATGTAAAGTAAGGTAAGTGTCCATTTGTTTTTCTTGGTGGATTTACCTGGTCTAAAGTCGCATTGGGAGGCACCAATTATTTCGTTAATATTGAGTTTTAGCCTTGCACACAGGATGCTCGTTATCTTATAAGCGCAGATGGATTTATCACCTTTATCAGAACACTCTCGGTATGTCACCTGATTTCAAATCATCCACTCCATCAAATCATCCAGGAGATTAGAAGATTAGAGCAATCATATCACATTTGTACTTATCGGGTACATCCATCAACTGAATCGGGGCACCTCCTCTGTTAAGATTTCTGATATTCCAGGTACTTATCCTTAGATCATGATAATTTATTCGTTTGCTGTGGTCGTCAACATTAGGGGGTCGTTTTTATTCTAATTGTTTCTATTTCATATTAGGAGTTTTTTCCAGGAGCGGGTTACCAGCCTGAGGTCCTTGTTAGCTCACTACTTTAAGGATGTTAAGGTAGCTAACCAGGTGATACTACTAGGAGGTCAATGACCACAGTTGAGATGAGAGGTTGACCAAGAAAAATCTGGGCTTTCAAATTAAAACCGATTAAAAGCGTTGCTTGGCTTAAAACACCAACTATATCATCCTGAAATCTAGAATACTTCGACACAATTATGAACTTCAGCAGCCGTTTTCTTGAAATCAAAAAAAGGTTATAGGACTTCTCCTCATATCAAGGCTCAAACCATGTAAGTGATGCATTATCTATGACTTTAGAACACTGTTTTCTCAGTTTTTATATTAGGGTGGGTCTTTTTCAATGTTCGACATTAGGTTGTTATATATTAAATATCATAATTTAATGTCAAATTTAAAGAAAACCTTTAAATAACTCCAAAAGCAATCTTCTAAATGCAGTTATTGGATTTAGGTACAGTTTTTTTTATTATAATAAATTAATGGACAAATATTCAAGGTAAATACATTTTTAGATTGAGCTTTTGCGTAATACATTGATAAGTATCCAAAATTAAAAAAAATCGTATAGGTGTTTTAAACTAACAGTTAACTATAGTAGGGCTAACAGTAAGGGGCAAAACTTAACACATTATTTATTAATACAAAATCGAAAAAACTGTAGTTAAAATTCAAAAGTCATTGTTTGGTATAATTTTTTTCCTTTTGCCAAACACTTTAATTAACTCATGTTTATTGACATTCGGATGGACGAATATAAACCGAATAGGGTCAGATTGTCGGCAATGAATATTATTTGATAAAAGTGTGAACGAATTTATACCAACCAACTATTTTTGACATTTAATATAATTAAATTTTAAACTTTATTTTCTTTAATTTTTTCGATTTAGTAATAATAAAAATAAATAATGTGTTTTATTTATTATTTTATTTATCTAACTAACTGTATGCTCTAAATAAAAAATATAAAAAAATATATATATTAAACACCTATACCATATTTTATATTTTTCGCAAAATGACCTTTGATTAGTTAAATTGGGAAGTCTAAGGACCTCTAGTGTTCCGTAGCCAAAGATGCCGTGCGTCACAAAGAGCGTCCCTTCCATGTTATTTGAATAACAATTTGACTATGAAAAGGCTTTAATATTTTTCAATGTATTATACTGCAGTAAATTCTGAAGTACGATTTTTTTATTTATTTACCTTATAAAATTTGTCTTTATTAATAAATACATTAATATAAATACTTATCTATTTTCCAATAACTTACATTATGAACCAAAATTCTTTTATATTGAAATTTATATTGCATCTCCAAATAAATAAATTCTTAAACTTGTAAAAGAGGATCAGATATTTTTAATGGCAAAGAATGGGTAATGAAATACATTGAGTCATTGCCCACAGTTATTTAAATTGGAAGAAACTTTCACAAATACGAATGTGGAGAAATTTCAAAACTACTTCATCCATTTTTTATTTCTATGACTTTTAATTTATTGTATTTTTTTTTTTTTTGTATAAGTTGTTATTGATTGAAATTTCGGTAAAACCAAAAATACTCCAATTTTTCCCTATAAGAACAAATTTTACAGTTTGGGGGCGGATGCGGCACGCCTCCCCCTAATGCAATCTTTTGTATAAAATATTTTTTGTAACGGAAAACATTTCTTAGGGAAAATTAAGGTTACATTTTTAATAAATAAGGTACACTCCAATTTTTATGTAAATATATATATATAAATGTAAAAATTGTTATAAATTTAAATATTATTTATTATTTAAATATGTATATGTGTTTATGTTATTTAAAATATTTTTGTAAAGTTATGAAAAGATATTAATAAAAATACTTTATACCATTTTTTTATACTTTTATTTTATAAAGGGGATATATATATATATATTTTAGAAAATAATTTTACTTAATTTTAGTACTTTTTCTTGTATCATTTAGGAAATATATAATTCAGATAAGTATATAATTTACTGAAAACTAGAAATAAGTTTTATTAATGTAGGAAATATTTCATACTGGGAATGAATATTTTACTATAAATAAGTATTAAACTTATTTATTTTCTGGCTGTTTTTCTCACTTTTAAGGAAAATATTTCCTAAAAATTATAAATTTTTTATAAGATCAAAATAAATAATTTACTGGATTTTAGTAATCTTTTTCTACTATCGTAGAAAATTTGAACAAGTTTACTGCAGTTTTTACTTGTTTTAAGTAAAAATAAATTATCTTTTAACTAAAATGAAGGAAAATTTTCCTTATTTATAGCATTGACAAATATTTATCTGAACTAAATTAAAGGAAATATTTACTTGTTTTTAAGAAGTTTCAGATAAAATATGAACTAAATAATAGTAATTTTTTTTAATTTTTTAAGTATAATTTTATTTGATTTTAGTTAAAATTTGTTTAATATAAGAAATTTTGTCAAAAACTTAAGGAAATTTTTTTCTTGGAATTAAGGAATTTTTTTACTTAGTTGCTGTAAAAAACGGCTTTGGCGCCATACGACAACCATTTTTTCCTCAAATTTAGTAAATTTTCCTATATTTTAGTTCATTTTTTTTCTGGGTGAATGAAGCTTTTGATAAATTTGACTGAACGCTTTTGTTTATTACTACAAAACGAGATAGCTGAAATTTTTATTCTACAAATTCTCTGGTCTATCGGCTAACCGAATCAGATGCATAATCCACTGACGGATTTGGTCACTAAGGTCAAATGGCAATATGTAAGCACATACAAACTTACAGAAATCGTGGACAAGGGCTATTTATAAAGATATTTTTTGAGAAATTTTGTCAAAATTCGGAAATATGGGTTCTTGGACATCTTTAATCATTCGTATTCATATTGATTATCGTATTATAAGTGCAATCATAATTGATGTTATCTGATTATAATCACGGCAGTGTTTTTAATTTGAATATTTTTAAATTTTATATTGGGTCTGCAGTTTTCGTTTCATTTCAACAAAATTCCACATTTGTTTTGTATTGCCTTTGAAAACTCTTTATTAATATTTAATTTGTTTAATTTATCAAATCTTTTTAATATAATAAAGACTGTCGTCAATTTGAAGATAAAAAGACAAATATTTGCCTTTCAGCTTTAAATATCCAAAAAATTTGGCCTTTCGTTATAAAAAAATACATTTATAATTTGCTTGTATTATTTATTTTTATAATTCACGTGTTACTAATTTATTTATTAAAATATACGTTTTTAATATCTTAATATGAGTTTTTTTGTGGTTGTATTTGATTTTAGCCTTTATTCGCTGAGACTTGAATAAATCATTTAAAAATCTGTGTTAATCAAAATCAAATTAATCATCTATAAACATTAATGTTAATCATATTGATTTATTTGATTTTTAACAATTTTCAGCGATTTTTTTTTTTTGCAAAAATAAATATTTAATTACTATCATAGGTTTCTGTCGGTATATGTTTAACAAAAGAATTTAATTGAACTAAGAAAGAAGATTATTAGTATTTTTTTGCGTTATTTTCTAACAAAAATTCATTAATTGTGATTGTTGAAAAATCTTGCATCGTTTAATAATAGTTTTTATCTAAATGATCTCTCATTATAAATTAGTGTTTGTTTTATTTTTTTTATTTAAAAATTATTAAATATTTTTGAAATTTAAAACTATGATCCTCATGATGATATTACTAATGTTTTTTTTTTGAATAACTTTAGAATTAGCTTCGAGCAATTTTGTTTAATTTGTTATTTTAACTGAACAAATATTTGGATTTAAGATTAGGGGTTTCGTAGAGTTAATTAAACATTTTAAAATCTTATTATTTTTAAATTAATGTATTTGTTTTCTTAATAAAGTGTAACATGAAATTGGCAATTAGTAGATTGTAGCACGTAATTTTCTTATGTATATATTTTATCATTTCTGATTTTTGAATTGTAAAATGTGTGAAAGTTTTAAGAACACGTAATATTTATTCCAACTTCAATGTTTAATTTTAAAGAAAATATGAAAAAGCACGTAAAATTCTACATTTTTGAAATTTACTTTCATAACTTCTTTAAGATATTTGCAAAATTTCTTTTAATGTCAAAAAGTAAATTTCCGGTATTTTGGCCTCAAGAAAATTGTTTTGGTTCTGCTAATAAATTTTTTGTTTTTGATGATCACGTAAATCACTTCTTTTATAGAAAAATAAAATATATACAATTTTAACATATCGTGAGCCTATATTCAATACCGCCTATAAAACAATTTTTTTTAAAAAACATTTTTTATTGGAAAACTGCTTTTTTTATTAAAGAACATCTCTTGTAATAAAAATCAGAGGGAAGAATTCTATTAATTCAGTTATTGGTTTAAATATATTGTCAAGGAAATATTGACTTCTATTAAAGATTCTTGGATATTAAACACTTTTTTGCTTCTCCTTAAAAATATTTTATTTGGTTCATTGTCGGTATTGAATATAGACTCACTATATTCTAATATATGAGTTCTCTGATAAATTTAGTCACTGTGTTCTGTCTGTGTTAAGAAGGCGTTTCCGTATTGTATATCTAATTTTATATATATTATAGGTGGTGTGTTGTAGTACTCATTCCACCTTATCTAGGATGTTTATGTAATGGTAATGGTTTTTATCCATTGGAAATTTTCAGTTCTCCCAACAGTTTTTTTTTGCTTGAAATAAATATTTTTTTCAGGTTACATATTTTATAGAATAATTTAAATGATTTGATAAAACAATTTTTTTCTTTTCACAGAATTTAAAGGCATAGACAACTTTAAATTGAGAATAAAATTTTTCGTAAACTTTTTTTCATCAAAAATTCTTGTACTTTTTTGAATAAAATCATTTTATTGAAAAATTAGGTTTAATCAGGCTTGAGTTCATTTAACTTTCAAATTATTAATTTTGAAAATTTGAAAAGTAATTGTGGAGAAAAACTGAAAAAATTATTTTTGAACGCGGCTTAGTGGATTGCAATTTCTGTCCCGCCACAGGACGTCATCAGTACTTAGCGCCCTCGACCACAGTCGAGTTGTCAAATCGCAGAGATAATCATCAATTTAACTCATTGAGTTTGATCGAACATCACTACGTTTAATTGATTGTGTATTCTCCTATTACTTGTTTTGCTCGATCTTTTCACTTGCCGAAAAATCATTTTATGATAATAAAATAATTTTCCGTATAAAATATTTTTGATAAAAAAAAATTGCACGTGAAATAAATTTCTATAGAAATTTATTTATATATTAGGTTTCTCTATTACATTTATTTATTAATGTAATAGACAATTTATTGGAAAAAATTTTTGCGGGGGCAACCAATTCCTCAACGCGTTTCGATAATAGATAGAGATCAAATACGAACATTTTTTGGCTTAAAAGATATATAAAGTATTAATATTTTGTAAAAAAAACTTCTCGGAAGAAACACTTTGTATAGAAAACAAATTTGAAGGAACAATTTTCGGTGTGAAAATTTTTATAAAATTTTTATAAAATTTATAGAATGTAGAATTTTTAAAGAAAACTTTTGGTAAACAATTTTTATAGAAAATTCTTCTGCAATAATTTTTTATTGACAATTTTTCAAAATAAAAAAAATTATAGAAAGCTTTTTTTTTCGTTTTATAAAAATTTTGGGTATAAAAATAATTGCATAGAAAAATTTTTTGTAAACAAATATTTTTGTAGAAAATTTTAAGGTATAATAAATTTTTCACTAAAAAAAATTCATACAAAATTTTGCGGCAAAAAATTTTTATAGAAAATTTTTTCGCAAAAATTTTGGTAAAAAAAAGTTCTTTTATTTTTTTTTAATTTTATGCAATTTTTTGGTATACAAATTTTTACAGAAAATCTTTCGGTATAGAAAAAATTTTAAAAATATTTTTATAGAAAATTATTCATTATAAAACAACTGAATAGATAATTTTTCGTATTAAATTAAAAAAAAATATATTTAAAAAAAAAAAATTCGGTAGAAAAAAATATTTAGAATTAAAAAATATGTATAGTTTTATTTAGTTTATTTTTATTGATAATATTATCCTTTAGAAAATATTTTGGTATAAACAAATGTTTTTTAAACGAATTCCTTCAGTATTGAAATTTGTTGACATGTTATTTGCCATTAAATTTTTTTCATAGAAAAAAGATTTAATTTTTTTTTTAAATGATTTTTGCCGACATATTGTTATTGTTTTTTTTAATGATAATGTTTTCATTAAATGTTAAAATGTTGATGAGCTAAATTTCAGCTAATTTGTCTAAATAATAAAAAGACACAATTTCTTTTAAAAAGGTCAATCAAGTAAGTTTTTAAAACTCTTAATTAAATTTCGTCTACAAAATATTTTTAGTCAATAATATTCCTTCTAACAATTCGTAAAAGTTTTAGAGTAAATAAAAATCTATTAACAAAATTACAAAATCACTTAATAAATATTTTACAAGTTTTTAAGAGTCATAAAAAATGACTGAAAATCTGTCTGTATTTAAAAAATTTGCTAATCTATTGAACATTTGATATTTAACAAAATACACATTTTTAAATGTCATCCATAAACAAAATTAATAACAAATTTAAAAATACTTACTGGACTTATTTGTTTTGCTAAGCCAAGCAATATCTGATGAACTGATGATAAAAAGAATTATTCTGATTTAAAAATGTATATTTGTATTTTTTGTTGGTTTTATTTTTTTGTCTATTTCTACTAGGAAATATTATTAAAATATTGAAATTTGTTTTCTATTTTTTATTTTAATGTTAATTTAAGCAATTTGTCATATGAGAAAAAATTATCTAGACAAAACAATAAATCTTTATCACACAAATTATAGTAAAAAACTTCAAATAGCCAAAGATGTAATTTTTGTATTTATTTTGTTTGTATTTTCATTTGCATTTCTTTACGTTTTTTCGCATTTAGGAAAACATGTTAAACAAAGCACGTGCCATTTACGTTCATTATTTTAATGCGAGTATTTAAAGGATGATGTTTATAATTTTATTGTTGATTTTTTTTATATTCGTTTACATGCATGTATCCAATATTTTCCACTTTTTGTTTTTTTTTTTAATTTTATTGGCTGTTTTTTTTTGTCTAGTTGTTGTTTGTTGCAGTCATGTAGTTGTAAATGTTTATTTTGCACTTGAATTATTACACGCAATATAAACAAATATTTGCATAAATTTTTGTAATATGTTTTGTATTTTTTATAAATTTTATTCCGTTTTGCATAAAATTGAAAGGAATGCTGGCAAAAAAACAAAAGACTTAAGACACAAACATTTTTCTTTTAAATTTTTTGTTAAACATTTGGGGACTTTTTACTTAATAATTCAATTTCTTTAGATATTTTGCAATAGATATAATAAAAAAGTTTATAAACAACCTTTTTGTTAATTCTTAATAATTATTTAATATTTTTGTAAATAATTTTAAAATTTTTTTATTTTACATCAAAATTTTGTTTTATATATTTTTTCTTTAAAATTTTTGTTGTTTATTACTTGTTTTTTTAATATTTATCTTAAAAATTCTTTTTTAATATAAAATTTTCAACCGCTTTGCGAAACAACACCTGCGAAGTTTAAAATGAAACTGAAAGCATTAAGCTAACATTAGAGCTGAAACAAAATTGTGCTGAGTTAGCGACGTTCCCTTAAAATGAAAAATAAAAAATACAAAAACTACAACACCAACAAAAGCTTTGAAATAAAAAAAAAAATAATTCAACAACTTAAAAAACACGCTCTATACTCTGTGTATTTTGTTTCATATTGAATTTTTTTTGTTTAGTTCACAGTGTGTTTTATGGAAGGAAATTATGATATAAATTCAATAATAATATTTTTAATCAAAATTATTTGTATCTTTGTAAATAATCTAACATACGTTAGGCGAGAAACTAATTAATTTCTAAATTTCAGGTTAAATAGATATTAAGTTGAAATTCGACACTTAGTTGTTTTATTTTTTTGATGATCATCAATCAATGTAGTAAATTTTGTAACATTCGATCGACATTTAACCGTAGCATCCATATAATTCTCCAAAAATCTAGTAAGTGTAAAGTTGAAATACGTACTACTATCAAATTCTAGATAACGAAAGAAAATAACAAGTTGTGTGACTATTAAAAAAATAATAATATACCGATTTAAACCAATTTCAAAAGATTTTATTCCATTATCAAAATGACAACTTTTATCATCATAAAATCCTATACTTTAAATGGACTCTGGAAGTGATTCGGAATCGATTAGTACTAACTTTAGGTTGGGTCTCAAAGCGATCTCATGCTCAAAGCTCACAATGATTTAATCCAATTATTTTTAGCTTCGATCTTCGGGTCATCGAAGATCGGCTAAAGTACATTTAGTTAAAGTTAAGGCAATCTATCTATACTTATTTCATTCTGATTCTGATTAAAATATTCCAGAAAAATAAATACGCAATTTTGAGAATAAGTTAGAAGAAACTTAAAAAAAAAAAATTCCACTGTGTCTGTAATATAAAAATTTTTGTTTTATTGTTAAATTTTTGAACTCTCTTCTCGAGATATATGACATATAGAATGTCTGCTTTAAAATTTTGCGAAAAAATATAAACAACTCTCATAAAGATAACAAAAAACGAAAAAAAAAATTTTCATTATTATTATTATTCAAACAAATCGTCAAACGTTTTGTCTGTCCGTCTGTCTACTGCGAGTAAAATATATGTATAAACTAACGAAAGAGTCTGCTTAAATCGAACCATTGATCTAACACCAAACAAAACCAAACCATAGGCGAATATCTAACGAATCTCAAAGTAAAGCAAACAATCGCTTCTCATCAGATCGGATCACTTCAGCCAAAGGCTAAACGCTGTTAAATACATAAATTAAAAGCTGCACTAAACGTACGAAAATATTAGTGAGAAGCGACTAAATATTCTCTTCAAAAAGCCTGTTGTAAAGTTAAAATACTCTCTGGTTTTGATGTATTTGGAAACCTAAGTTAAATAAAATTTATTTAAAAAGTCGACTTTATTTAATACAATTTTAGTTGCGAGTAGAGAAGAAGTCTTCCTTTGTACTATTTTATTTACTGGATGATTTAATTTTGGTGTTTGTCTTCAATATGTTTGGTGCGTCAAAAATGTTATTTAAATTTTCAAACATATCTGTGTAAATGTTTGTAATATCTATTTATATTTATTTATGTCTATGGTATGTTGTTGTATTTTGCATTTTATGGTATTGTATTAAGTTATGTCGTTTTGTATCTCATACATCAATACAAGTCTATTATTGTAAGATAGACGGACGGACGTCAGTTTAAAAAAGCCTCCGTTTTGTCTAAGTTTATTACCACTTTTATTTTATAAGTATGGATGTGTAATCGCAATTGCGACTCCTATCGGGTTAAGTATGTGCTTCAAAAGGCCTGAAACTGAAATGATTTTAAAGACACAACACTCTATCGAGAATTCAGTACAATTTTTCATGGTGTGTTATTTTGAGATCTGAATATGAACTGATTACTTTGAAATAAACCGTTTGGAAGATATTTTTAATGTTTATATCTCTATAACAACAACATTTTTGCTTATTTTTATTTCCACACAATTTTAAGGGTTAGTTTATTGTGGCAGTGTGGTAATCACACTTAAATCATCCGGATCTCTTTAAAAAGCTTAGTCGGTATCTACTTCAGCTAGATTGTCTAGGTCTCCTTTTGAACGACAGGATAGGCCAAGTAGAGAATTGCAAAATTGCAACTAATACCTCGAAAAGGCACTCCTTCAACACCGACAATAACCGTGCAATTACATTATGTTGAACACTTTCCTTCTAGACTACATTGAATCCAATCACTTATTTAACAACTAACATTACTAAATATGGAGTGGTCTCATTTTATTTATCGAGTGTGTGAAAATGACAGGATGTGTCCAATGTTTGTCTAGGTTCCTTAGTGATCGTGTTAACATATAAAGGTTGTTTTAGACTAACGGTCCAATTTATAAAAATTTTATATTTTGGCTTATAAGCTTAAAATATTTATCACACACTTATTGTTTAATAAAAATTTGATTTTATAAACATGTTATGAACATATTATAACAATTATACACTTTTATAGTTTTTGTGCTTTTATGTTGGTAATACCACGTTTCAAATTGTCATTTTGTGCTGTTCAAATAAAAATTATATAAGTAAATTACAATTTGAAAAAATTTCGGTATATGAAGTAGCTCAGTGGGTAGTGTCTCCGCCTAGCAGTCGTAAGTGGTGAGTTCAAATCTTGGTGAAGAATTGAGCAAGAAATTTTTTTTTAATTTAGTTCTTTAATTACATTAAAAAATGTATCTTTATTGATGCCAGTGTTCAAATCGGACCAGATCATTTTTACTTTTTTAATTTTTCTTATTAAAAATTATTTTTTAATTAAAAAACATTTTGAAGAAAATTTACTCCAATCTGGTTACTTTTTTCAAGATTTTGGAAAATCGTGCCGCTAAGCAATCTACTCATTTAATATAAGATATACTGTGAAAGTATACATATGTATGTATATATGGTAAGGCGTTACTTTAGGTAGAATCAACATATTTTTGAATAAGGAGAAATGAATTATCGATTTGTTGTAAGGATCAATGAAAAATGCATTCATAAAGTCTTTTTTCTTTAATCGCAGATAAATAGTATTAAATAATATAAAAATCTTATTCCTTTTTCAATTAATGTATTAATATTTATATAAAAAATCATTTTGTTTGCCATCAAATGTGTTAAAAATAAAAAAAAGTCGCAATTATCAAATTTTTAAGCAACCAAACTTTTTATTGTATGCTTATAGTTGGGTAGAGGCCACAATAAAAATTTCAAATTTTATGATAGGTTATAACCAGAGACCGGAGATCGTTTTATTTTTTAAATCCATCAAGTATAAATATCTTTGCCGATGAAAATTTATTTTCATTTCGATCGAAAAATAAAAAAAGAGGTATTTATATTTGAAATATAAATATCCCTCATGATGAAAATTTTAAATATCTATAACGATAAATATCCGAACAGAAAAATATTTTATTGATTGTTTTATTTTTGAACTTCTGTTTTGACTTTGATAAAATAAAATGTTTATGAAATTTCAAAATCTTTCACATTGAATGTATGAATATGTTTTCAATTTATTGCAATTTTTTAGGACATCGAAGTTAAAGATAATAGTTCTAATGGGAACTATTGGTGGTTTCTTTGATTCGCGTCGCTATTTCTAAAAAAATTAACTTTTAAACGTTTTAAACGCATTTGGACAACGACCATTTGTTGCTCAAACCTATTTCAATATAAAATTTGCAACAATAATTGAATTTATTGCTTTTTAAACGTCCTAAAGATGCTTTATGCCCGGACAAATACACAAAAAAATTGATTTTTTTTCTATCAAAATTTATTTAAACTTCTCAGTTCTGTGATATTAGAGTTAAGATTAACTTGACTTTTCGGTTTTTGTTTTTTAGTGTTGTCATTTTTTATTTTATTTTAATTATTTATTTATTTATACAAAAATTTGTTCGTGATGTCCAGTTTTTTTAGATATAAGTAAATAATTAAATAAGGGAAAAATTTGCAATATACAAAAATACAATAAAATAAACAGACTCAAGTCCCCTGAAGAAGTTTCCAAAAAAGAAACGAAACGTTGGGAAATGTAAACAAACAATTGTTTTATTTACATCAACAATTAAAATCTGACCATATAAGCCTAAAGGTAACCCCTTATAAAATTAAAAAATTATTTTCATCGGATGAAAAAAGATGAAAATTATTTTGAACTGTACGGATAAATATCCCAAACGATTTTTTTATATTTTATTTTCATCGGATTGAAAAAAGAAACAAAATTTTTGAACAAATAAAAATCATGAGGGATTTTTAATATTTTTTTAAACTTCAATGATTATTTTTTTATGGATGGTCTCTGGTTATAACAGTTTAATAAAATATTTTTCCTTTTATAAATTCAATTTTTCCCATTTTAACTTATAGTAGCTTTAAAACCTATTATAGTTTGTTTATAAATTAGGCTGTAAGTTTCTTATTTTTTAATCTTCATGAATGATTTTATCATCCTTAGATGACAGCAAAGTTTAGTAAATATATTTAGATTAAAAATATAGTATATATGAAAATTGTACATCGGTTTCGTTGAAAATTAAAAAAAAAATTTAGTTGACTTTCTTTAGAGCAACCAATCCCAATGTCTTCCTAATTCCATACACCATACAACAATTTAAATCAATCCCTCTTTGCTTTTGCACATTCCTTTAATTCCTAGATCAACACAAAGCACCGAATTTATAGGAGTACCCTCCAAGTGTTGAAGTAATTTAACGGATGACTTTACATACGAAAACTTATTTTTCAAGGCGTTAAAACGTCAGGCCTTTCGATTGTTACCTCTGAATATTGATAAATATTTTAAAACACCAGACAAGTCTATTCATACTTGGTTTTAAAAAACATACATATATGTATTAGGTTTTTGTCTTTACCCCTCCGATCCTATCGCTGTTAGTGTTGGCAACAACTCAAATATAAAAACGCATCACAACTTGTTTGTAGTTATTGGCATTAGTTTGTCTGTTAGTCTGTCACTTAGTTACTCTGTAGCCGTGTTTAGCTCTTTTCTTATTTGTTTATTTCTCTTTGAAGGTTGATTACTTTTTTTGTCTTATTGAATTTAAGGTGAGAGTGTAAAGTGTTTTTTTCCGCTGAGATTATTTTGTTGCTGTCATAATTGTGCTGAAATTTGCAAATTATCATAATTATATGTAAGTATTTTTCTTTCTAAAAAAAGTAAATTGTTGGCCAAGAAGTGAAATTTCTTTTTAAATTCACAACAACAATAAAAAAACTTAGTTGAAATGAAATTTTATAAATTATATTTAATACGAGAAAATTAAAAAAAGTTAGTATAAAGATTCTTAAATCGTACAGTAATGTAAATGTAAAATATGCATTTGTAAAAATATGTTTTTATTTATATGAACAATTATTTATTAAAAATGTTTTTTAGTTTTAACCCGAATGGGTGAAGGCCATTTTTTAATGGGATCATTTAAAATGTAATGCTAAAGATCTTTGTTCTAAAAATTAAATTGTTGACAATGATTTACTGGTCTCATAATGTTTAACTTAATCATTATTTTGTCAATATTATAATAACAAAATAATTATAAATAAATAGTATGTACTTATATGATTTTTTTTAACTTTGTCATTCCTTCTGCAATTTCTGTATATTTTGGGGTGAAGATTTTGAAATATCCGACAGTCCCGGCAAAATGATTTCAACTGGCATAATAATATTGGCAAGGTTTAAGTACTTAACAAAACTCCTCTGTTTTTTCTACCGGAAGACTCAAAGATCTTATAATTTCGACTAAGGACTGCCACTTCTGTGTGTTTGTACATGGTTTAATTAAGCTAATTGTGGACATACATATTTCGCTCAAGAAAGAGTTTGGTAAAAATAGTCCAAAATCGATTGTTGTTCCGGAAACATTATTGCTGTGCGAAAACTGATACTGCAACATGTCTTGTAACTAACTTATGGTTATCTTAAATATTAGTGGAACCAACATTGAACTTTGGCTGTTTAAAAGATTTGTTCGTGAAGGATCACAAATAATTAAAAAATCGCTCAAAAAAGTATAGTATCAATAGTTAAAAAATACGATTGCAATGCTTTAAAACACGTGTAAGACATGGTAGCGAATTATAGATCAGCAGTCGACTGTGTGAATTTTTCGTAAGCATAACCTACAACGCACTAGAAACGCCGAGTTATTAACTCATCCGTCGAATAAAAATTAAAATCAAATTTCTGTTGAAATGTTCATTTGT
Source organism: Stomorhina lunata (assembly GCA_933228675.1). Classification (NCBI taxonomy): domain Eukaryota; kingdom Metazoa; phylum Arthropoda; class Insecta; order Diptera; family Rhiniidae; genus Stomorhina; species Stomorhina lunata. The sequence continues at coordinate 125,943,858 of OW121743.1, forward strand.
TACTGTAAACAACATAAATTCTGTGGGAACGTCAGATGACAGTCCTGGAGTTGCCCAATCTTGAAACAACTTATTATAAGATCCTAAGGCTATTTGAAAAATGTAGGGCGTTTAAAATTTATTTTAGCATAAAATAGTTTATTTTTCAAATACACGTAGATAAATGCATTTGTTAGCTTGTATAAAACATTTACGAAAAAGCGGAAATATATTTTTTCTCTCACAAGTAAGTGTTTCTTATAAAATTTTCTTAAGTTAAGAGATTTGTCTCTCAGCTTAGTATTGAAAAGTCAAAAATATCGTAAAACTGCCACATCATTACTTGTGTATACACAATTTGAAAAATATGTTTTTTTAAGAACTATATTTTTTTTTTTATAAAATTTTCCTTTAAATGGGTTACAAATAACTACAAGAAGAAGCTTATAACATTATTTTGCCACTACAAATAAGTAGCTTATGACTTTTTTGTATTAAATTTCATTATTCTACATTATCTATATAGATTCTAAATATTAGAAAGTTTTTTTGGGTTATTCTTAATCATTAATATATTGAATACAGAGCTTGTACTACTCTTCAAGGTTATTTTCGAATTGTTTAAATTTCAATTAAAATTAAAAAGTCTTTTTTAAATAACTTTTCTTCAATTAAAACAAGTAAGAAAGAGCTATAGTCGGTGAAGTCCGACCATACGATACCCTTCACCACAAAGGTAAAAGGTGTTTTTTTTCGTGTAAAACGACAAATATTTGCTAAATTTGGCCATCATACAAACAGTTTTTCAAAACTTCTGTATTCTGTTTCCGTCATTTGGATTATATGAGAGCTAGGGTCAAATGTGGACCGATTTTCTCAAAATTTAGCAAGTTTTACTTATGCAAAAAATAAATTCAAAATTCTCATTATCTTCAGATTTACGAGCGTTTTAGTGATTTTTGTCTCATTTAGTGCGTTTTTAAAGAAGAATTTGTATGGGAGCTATGGCCAAATGTGGACCGATTTCAACGAAATTTTGTAAGGTGATAGTTTACATAAGCAATATTTGTTTAAAATTTCATGAAAAAATATTGATATTTGTGGCCAATATATCAATTCCGGGAAATGGGACCTATTAGAGGTACCATAAATAATGAACCGATTTTGACGAATTTCAATAGCCATGGTCCCACTATCAAAACAATGATCTGTACCAAATTTCATCAAATTATCTTAAGAATTGCGACCTATAGTTTGATTACAAAGTTTACATGGGGGTCCAGCCAGCCAGACGGACGGACATCGCTAAATCGACTCAAAAAGTGATTCTAAGCCTATTGGTATACTAAAAGGTGGGTCTAAGACCAATATTTCTATGCGTTACATACATCAGCCTATGGTAGTGAAGGGTATAAAAAGTGGATAAATTAAATATTTGGGATATATGTATGTATCTTCAATTTTTTATAGATTTTTTTTCAATCTAGTATAATCAATCTTAAAAATCTTTTTAATGCAATATTGTTTATACTTTGAAAGGATTATTGAAATGACAACACTGCCCCTGTCAATTGACTCCTGTCTAGTTTATTTTTGGCAGCCGTTTACTAAAGAAGAAAATGGAAAAAGGTGAATTTCTAAGCATTTTATTTTGCGAAAGAAAACCATAACTTAAAACAAGGCAATGCTTGATATTTGTTGTGGGGACTCTGCACTATCCATTTCCATGGTAAATAAGTGGTTTCTGAATTTCAATGTGGCCGAAGCCCTTAAAAAAATATTGATATGGTTTTAACCGATCGGAGATTGAAAATGGGAGAGATTGTAGACACACTGGGCAATGTGGGTTGTCTAACGGTTTCAGACTAAACTATTTTTTATTTGTTTTTTAGAGAGTCTATATAATCAGATAAATTTAATATATTTCATTATAAAAGGATACCTTAATGGCCGAGTTACTTTTCAGTAGTTGAAGTTGAAGGTAGGGATACGTCAACATTTTTTATACTTAATATCAAGCCAAGATATACCAATTTTAGTCTTTTATTAAATGTTAAGTAAAGTGTTGAGGCAAACAAAAAAAAAAAAAAAAACTAATAAAAAATTAAATTTTTATTAAAAAATAAAATCAATGAAAATAAAACATGTTTTATAAACATCGAAACGCGTGGTGAATATATATAATTTAAATAAATTTATTTGTCTAAAAATTTACTCAGTTTTTCTCTCTATCTCTTCTTGGATTTGAATACATATTTAGAAAAACAAGTCCACGAACCCAACAATCCATCGATCGACCAAACAACAAACTAGTCAGCCACTAAATCAGTTAATTCACATAAATTAATAGCAGAATAAATAACAATATAAAATATTAAATTAATAGTGAACTTAAATTTATTTAATAATACAAACAAAAGTTTTTAAATCTTAAAATTCTATTTAGGGATACTCGTAGAATTTATAGAATTAGAAACAAAACCTACTAAATTATTAAACATCCACTTAAACGAGTGGATTGAATAAATAAATAGCTAGATTTTTTTTAAATATCATTTGTTATTATTTTGTTTAGAAGTTGATGAATTTAAAATTTTAATTGTAAACTTCTTTAATTCAAGTTCAAATGATTAATTAATAATCAACAAGATTTTATTATAATATAAAATATATTTATAAGTTATTGTTAAAAAACCAGTAGATACTAAAATGTTTTAAAATTCAATAAAAGCTGAACTGAATGTAAAATTATAAATTCTATCAGAATTTTTTATTAAATCTCAGTTTATTTATAAATCGAGAGCAAAACCAAAAATAAAATTTTCAATTCTTAAAAAGAAAATAATCAGAGCGTAAAAGATGTGTAACTCTAGGCAAGGTTAAAAAAGACGTCTTATGATTTTATTCTTTACTTTTAATAGGTATTATAGTTCAAGAATTATTAAGTAAAGAGATAATTGTTTGCAAGTATAAAATATACGCGACAATTTGACAATGTTACTGATACTTAGTAACACACATAATTTTGACCGAGAAATAAGTTGATATTTAGAGCACAGTGGTTTTTTATTATCGAAAACATCATTTAAGCATTTATTATATCGAGAATCTATACTCAATACCGATTATGAACCAAAAATAATATTTTTAACAGAAGACAAAAAACTGTTAAATATCAAAAATATTTAAATAGACATAAATTTTATTAAAAGGGATAAAAATGATTTTGAAAAATTGAAAAAATGATTTTGAAAAATTGGTTCATATTCATGATATTGAATATAGGCTCCCAATATTTGTTTTATTGGTATCAATACTTTTATATTAATATTTGTTACGTGACAAACTAATTTACTTTTGTATTTGATTTATTTTTCAGGTAAGCCCAATATTAAGAGTTATGGTAAGAAAAAGTATTTAATATTTTATATAAATGTTTGCAAGGCAATCACATCATATTTTAGTTGGAAAATCTGTTTGCAAAAGTTATATTAATAGGTTATACATAGTTTGATTTCCCTGAATCATAATTTTTACTCACTAAATTATAATTTTAACAGTTTTCGTAAACTGAAAAAATTTGAAATTGCAAATTTTCAAAAAAATTCAATTTGACGTCTGTCAAACATATTCATATTTTGACAATAGTTAATTTACAGTTGACACAAGTATTTTGCCTTTTCATATAAAATGTATATTTTTGTTTATATGATTTCTTACTTACTTACTTACTTGAATGGCCTATATTTACAAGCTGTTAAGGTCAAAGGTCATGAACCGTTGTGATATATATCAGTCATCCGCCTTGCATACCAGAGGTCCCAAGTTCAATCCCCGGCCAGACTTGAAAAAAATAAATTTAAAAAAAAAAGCAGTTCACCTCATAACTCTGCTAGCCATTGGTTATTGAGTATTAGGCTATGTAAAACATAGAGTACCGCATAGAGTGCGATCATATGTTTTACTAAGCACAAAAAAAAAAAAATAGAAAAAATAGCAAAAAAAAATGTATAATGACATTTCTTATATGAAGAAATGTACTTTTGACGTCTCTTAAATGTACTTGACAGTTTCGTCCACAGTCTAGTTCTGGTTTATGATGTAAAACCTCTATAACTAATGCATTTGCCGTTCGGAGCTGGACTTAAAACGTAGGTCCCTTTCAATGAGTCTAAAAGAATCGGATGCAGCTCATTGTCTGAGAGAAGTACACCTTGTTCCAATTGGAATTCTTCAATTTTGTAGTCCAAGCTGTTACTTCTTCTTTCCTTTTCTACCTATTAAAAAATTACTGTTGGGCTGGGCGATGGTTTTTTTAAGTTTAAACATTGTGAACTTTTATAAATAATCATAAAATTATATTTCTGAGAATTAAAAATTTTCAATTTATTCTATTAATTTTTGTATTTTTGGTACGAAATCCAAAAAAAAAAACAAATATTCTTAGATTTCTAAGACTTTAAATAATCGTTACTTTTATGTATAGGATTGAATATTACATATATCTGAACTATATATTAGACCCTAATTACTCTTTGTAAATAAATGCCGATTTTTTTAAAAATTAACTAGCCAAAAATGTATAAATTATTTTTGAATAAATTGATATAAATCACATTTAAAAATGCATGTTCAACAAAATATTTTTAAGAGAAAAAAATTTTAAATTGTATATTTTTTCTCTTAAAATCATTTTAGAACAAAATATCTCAAAATTAATTAATTACTCTTTACACAAGTTTTCCCCAACGTGGGACATATTACAAGCAATTTGCAACTTTTAAACAAATGTTTTATCTTTTTCTAAATACTGTTAAATTTCAAAAGAGCTCTACCGTTGTCGCTGCTGCTGCTGCTACTGCTTTTGGTTCTGCTGCCACTATTAAACCAGTTGACATTTCGATGTTAAACAACATTTTTACTGTAAACAGGTGGTTCTGGTGGTAGCAAACAAACGAAAAAAATTTAATAAAATTCTAAAATTATTATTAAATTATTGTCAAGAAACAAAAAACTAAATTCATGTAACGCTTGGTTAAAATTGCGGCATGTTACTAAAACAAAAAAAAAAAAAAAAATTTTTTAAATTTACACCAACAACAAAAACAACAATAACTGAACGCCAATTGATATCAAATTTAATATGTATGTAGGTTTCGAGATACAAATCCATAAAAATAATAACAATAACAGCAAATATTTGTTGTGGACAGTGGTCAGTATGAAATTTTTATTACAGAGGTTCTTAAATTTTATTTTATAAACATAATATTTTAAAAAACGTATTTCATATTTTTCATAAGTAGTCAATAGTATTATATCTTTTCATCCCAAATTCTTCCCAATCTACACATGCTTTTTTTTCATATCCTAGGAATCTCTGAAATTGTTATTGTTGTTTGCTATTACATGAATTGTTTTGTGTTCATTTGTAGTTCATATATTATTATTTAAACCAGTTTTTTACTTAATTATTTATAAACCTATTTTTGAAATAATTTCTTAGTAACATTTTAGATGTAAATGATTTTAATCATTTTGTACGCGTATTAAAACAAGCAAGAAAGTGCTATAGTAGGTTAAGCCCGACCATATGATACCCTTCACCACTTCTTTTCTCGTGTATAAAGACAAATATTTTCTAAAATTTGCTATATAAGCAGTGCTAGTTTTATGAAAATTTTCATGAAAATATATTGATTTGTGTGGCCAATATATTAATTCCGGGAAGTGAGACCTATGGGAGGTACCCTTAATGGTAGCCATTGTCCTACTGCCAAAAGAATTGTCTGTGCCAAATTTCATCATATTATATTTAGAATTGTGATCTGTACTGATATCGTTAAATCGTTACTTAAAGGTTAGGTCTAAGACCAATATTTCTATGCGTTACATACATCAGCACAAACTTATAAAACTCTTTCCACCTATGGTGGTGAAGGGTACTCAAATTGTTAATTATAGTATTATTATTAGTTAACAAAGTGGCAGATGTCATTTCCATGATCTAAAAATAATTCTAAAAGTTGTTTCTGATAAAAAATGTTTATAAAAATTTTGACAAATAACTGATTAGTTAGTGATCTGACATCCAGACAGAATTAGATACGAAGCCAAATCCAATACTATTTTCAATCTTAATGATATAAGTAAGTTTTCGAGAAAAACATGTTGCATTCTTTATGAAATGACGAAAGGAATGACTTTGAAAGTATTTTTTGAATTATTTAGTTTTTAATATACGAGTATAAACATAAACTCCACTGGGAGTCAAGGATAACAGAGGAAGAATAACCACAATACAAATTATTGGAATAAATTATTTTACAGCTTTTTTAAAGGTTTTTATTCCACTCTAATCGCATAAAAACTACTATAAGTTCTTATTTTGTAAATTTAAATTGTAAGTGCGAGTTGCTTTTTAGCACCAAATTTTTACAAAATGTTTGTTTTGGTAGCAAATGGGTTAAATGTTAAAACAATAATCTTATTTAAATTCTAAAATTTTTGCTAATACTTTCAACAAATGGGTCATGCAAATATCGTCTGATTGAAAAAGTATAAAAGTATGACAAAGTTTACTTAAGAATAGCCTGGAGATATTTCGCAAGACAGAAACCCAAAACAAATTAAATGAATCCATCCAAAGAGTTTAACGTTTACCTGTTAAGTTAAATTGATATGAATGAACGAAATATAAATTTTGTCGGTTAAATAAATATTTGAAATTTTGTTTTTTTTCCTTCACCTTTAATTTATTTGTTTTTTTTTTATATTATGTAAATAGATTGTCATTAAAGCGCCCGTTTTTTAATTTATTTTTTATTTTTTTGATTACTTAGCGAAATTAAAAATTGCAGTTAAAGAAACAGAAATAACTTGAAAATTGACAAACTTACACAAAGATGTTGATTTGGTTCGTATTTTTTATTTTATTTTGGCAAACAATTAACACTTTTATTTTATTATTATATTTTTTGAGTTGCGTGGAATGGAATTGTTTTTATTTACAAACTTATTAAGGTAAAGTTCAACAATTTTAGTATAGTGTTAATAAAATTACAATTCGGTAAATGAATTACGAAAAAATCAGTTGTTTTTTATTTACTTTTAAATATTTTTTCTTTAACAAAAGCTTTTTATTTTATTTTATTTGGAATTTATTTAAACTTTTTAACATTTTTATTTACTATAATACATTTTCAACTCTTAACTGTTTAACTGTTGTTTTTTTATTGATTAAGGATATTTTTGTAAAATGTATTTTAAAATTTTAATTTATGTTTATTCACAAAACGTTTTAAGCAACAAATTAACAATGAAATCGAAATAAGCGCCGGTTTAAAAATGAAATGTTTTTAAATTTTGAATCGCCTTTTTGTAGATTTTTTCTGGAATTGTTATATGAAAAGTTATCTATTTAAGTTAAATTTTTAGTTATCGAAATTTGCTTATACAGTTAATCATATTAGTTTATTTAAGAATACAAAATGTTACTTAAATACATAAATTAAATAGCCAGCAGGTGTGTCAAAGTCACAATATATTTAAAACCTAAAAAAAGATAAGATTGCTGCTAATAGACTTATTTTTGTTTAATATTTATTTACATGTCAAGCGGCTTTTTCTTTTTAGATATTATATTTTGAACAGGGAGTTTCCAATCTTAGAAATTGGCTATACGTATTATGTAAACTTATTACAAATTTAATGCCTTAAATTAAACAAATGAACGTCATTTCGCGTCTATGATTCATTTCCTTTAAAGTTATAACTATTTTTGGCAACAAATTTATGAACAAAACAATGTCCCACTTTTTAAGATATTTTTATTTAATTTTTAATAAAAATAAAAAAAAAACACTTGAATAATTTGATTCCTTGGGCAAAGTTTTTACATAAACTTAGCAACACTTCAATTAAGCGAGTATAAGACTAACGCTATAACACAATAATGATTAAAATCATTATCGTCATTTAAAGAAAGCAAAGTGCTTTTGTCTGAAGTTTGTTGCTTAAGTCTTTTGTTTTGATTTGCTAACTATTTACTTATCGAAAACATATACTTTTTTCGCTTTGCCAAATCTGTAGTGATGATGGAAACAAACGGAGCACAGTGGCTTTTAAAACATTAACTTTAACCAAACAAGGAGTGTTCCGAATAAAATAGGCATTTACTATTTTAAGAAAAACTTATTCATAGAGTAACAAACAAATAATATTTTTTTTGTTTTTGGAAATATCCTTCAAAATCACTAAATATAATAAAAACTTAAAATTAGAAAAAAAATCTGATTCTTGATTCTCACATTGTTTCAAATACCATTAAAAGGCATTAGGATGATCTAAGCATTTTAAGTAAACCTCAGAGAAGAAAAACATGTACATTGAAAGTCAAGCAAATTTTTCAAAGAGCGCCTTAAACTTGTATAAGAAAAGCAGCTCGTGTGTTAATGACATAATACTTTTGTGAATAGATCCAAATACTACTTCTGGTCCATTATTCAGAAAGACTCGCCCACAAAAAAGCAGAACAAACTCCCCGAGAAATTTATTTCTCAAAGAAAATTTTTTTCTCGGGAATAAAATCATCCAATTCCGCGATAGATAGAATTAAAAAAATGGAAACAAAATTAAAAGTAGTTATACAAAATAAAAGAATAGTAAGTAAAAGTACACATATTATTTACTAGAAATTCATTATTCACTAATTCCACAGTTTAACGTAACTAAATTACGTTTTATAAGGATTGAATTTGACTTATATTTGTCGTTTTATACTTAATTATTGTATCCCCCTTATTAAAAAACGAAAAATAATTTTACGACAAGTTTTAAATCATACTTTCCATACCAAATTCCTACAATAAGCCTTTTATATTTTTATACATCGTTTATGAATTTGGGGGTATATTTTCATTATTTTTTGTTATTAAAAATTGTTGTATAAAAATATAATTATTCTTCATTTTAATCCAAATTTCCTAAGTATTTTTTTAGGAAAAAATCTACTTTTTGGGAAAATGGAAAATTTCCGTGTGGAAATGAAAAAGAAAGAAATTTCATTTAAATTTTATATCGAAAGTTTATCTATACAAATTTTTATCGACTATTTTCTTTAATATCGAAAACTTTTCTACAAAAATGTATACCGAAAATTTTTCTTCATAAATTTTATATCAAAAAATTATATTTGCTGTCCATTAAATGCTACTGTGCCAAAGCTAAAACTAATTTGTAGATTTTTTTCTCAAAGTTTTTTAATAAAAAAAGCCTTGTTTTTAACGAGCATAGCCTTAAGACAATTAAGTTTGTTTGTATATAAATATTTATTTTTAAAGTGTGTTCAGGTATGTAGACATAACTATAGCATAACGCTACCGTTTTTAAAATATTCGTATTTTTCCAAATTATTTTTTTAATTCAATCCCTCTTAAAGTTCAATGCCAATTTTTTTTTTATTTTCAAATTTTGAACTGCAGCTTTCAACAAAATTCCTGATCATCTTTTGGCAGTTACGAAACATGTGTATAGTATACATGTGTATATATATATATTCTTGTAGTTTAAACCTTTAAATAACTTTTGCCATTTCTAAAGCGTGCCTGGCATGTGCTTAACACACGTTTCATGAAATATTTAAAACTTTTCCACAGCATCTGCGTTTTATGGATCTTGTTTTGTCATTTTTTATGCGTATTTGGTCTACCTGTACTCCTTTTATTTTCAGCATTTTTTTTTTTTGAGAATTCTTGATTATCAGTGGTGGTATTTGTTAACAATTTTTAGACTGTTAAATTTGGAAAAAAACAATAATTTATTTGTTGTTTACTTGTATTTAAAGTTAGTCAGTTTGTTTGCAGCTTGTGTCAATCCTGAAGCGGTTCTCATTCAAATTTTTTATTTTTTATATTCACAAAAATCTTACAAGACTCTTAGACACAGCTAAAAATATAGTAGGATGTTTATCAAATCGACCATTGCAAACATTTGTCCATCCACATCTGCTAAGGGGAATCTTCTTTTTTTAACACATGACATCATTGTGTTCATTAGGTTTTCGTTTGTGTTATTTATACCTTTTTTAGGTAAGAAAAACATTTATTTAAAATAACAAAAACTCAACTTAAGTGCGAAGTAATTAAATAAAAAAAGTAATTTGCCCAAATTTAAATTCCAAACTTTTTAAAAATGGAAAAATTGGTATTTGTGATTTATGCGTTGTTGTTAAAGTAGATCGTTTAAAATAATTAAAATTTTTGTAAAATTCCAAAAAAAAGATCAAGTTTTTGATCATTAATAACATTTTTAACAATTTGTTCAGGTTTTCTAAGGAACGTTAATTTAAAAATATCTAATTTTTTATACATGTGATTTTATATGATTTTTTTATTAAATCACGTATCATTGCTTTTGTCAGAAGGTGTTGTATAGAAGCTATGGTCAAATATGAACCGATTTCAACAGTTCAGTGATTGATGTTTATATAAGCCATATTTCTTCCGATTTTCATTAAAATATTCTAAAATCTGTGGCCAAAATCTTTATTCCGAAATATTAAATCTATTTGAAGTATACGAAAATGTAAATTTGAGTCTTGAAGTGATTAAAAAGGTTTGACAAGAAAAATTGCCAAATCAACGCATAGAAAACGTATGATAATCTTTGTTTTCAACCTAAATTTAGACGACATGAACTGATTTATAAAAAATGACTAATGAAAATATGTTTGTTATTATATTTATATTTATCCAGTCAGTCAATAAACTTTAACCTTGTCAAAGTTTGCTGACATTTAACTAAATCATACTCGTAATATAGATTTTCAACTATATATACATATTAAAATTAGATCGTAAATGTTTAAACAAATGAATATAAATTTTAGTATGGGGCATATGAACAAATATTACTTTTATGTTTATTGTTATTAATAGGCAAATATTTTGTATAAATAACTAATCAAAAAATAATAAAAATAATGGAAATGTTAAAATTCTTGGCACGTTGTTTTGGCCTAACAGCTTCCTAATTAGCTGCTTCACTCTACTCAACCTAACTCATTTCACTTTATTCGCTTAACTTAACAAACACACTTCCTCCTAGTGACGCACGTTTACTTAATCGATTGCTCTTTTCTACGATCGTCGTTATGACTTTAACGCGTCAAATTGGCTACAAATTAATGTAAAATAAAATAATAGTATTTTAAATTCTGTAGATCCAAAAAAAAAAAAGAAATGTTTGTAAACAAATGAAAATTACATAGAAATTAAAGTTAAATAACTTCTTAGTTACAGAAAAACTTGTCCATTAATATTTATGTGTGTATGTATAATATTAGCATTCGCTTGTCAAAATCGTACATGAGAAGAGCTTTATTTGCGTATAGAATTTTAAATAAATTTCCAAACCTGACTTTTAATATAATTTTTTTAAAAACTTATGTTTTGGTTATTTGCAAATTTGTACCTAAAAATTTGCTTTAAAAAAAATTAGCTTAAAGGTGTTTGTGGTATATTTGATTTTCGAATCACGTTTCAAGATCGAGGTAACAGAGCAGGCAAAATTAAAAAAAAGTCTTTAAGTCTTTTAGCTGAAAAAATGCAAAAATCCAAAACTTAAAGAAATCTTCGGAAAAAATTTGTTAAAATGTCTATGCATCACGTTTGCTTGAATTTTCCGTTGAATAAAAATACTAAAAGTCACCAGATTTTTTGTTGTTAAAAAAGTGTTAAATTTTTTTCATCTTTTAGTTTGTTGTTGTTTTCTTCATTCTTATAAATGGTTTATTTTCATTTAAATTGTTTATGTGATTGTTATTGGTGATGACTTTTTGTGGGTTAAAGTTACGTTTTATTTCTTAAAAATGTTTTGTTTGCAACAGGGAGTAAATTTGTGGTGAATTTGTTTTGTTAAAAGACTTTTAGACAAATAAATTACGTGAATGTTACGTAGGTTTCCTTATTTTAATTTTGCTTAAGAATTGATTTGAAATTGGTTTAGGATTTAGATAAATATGAATATTATATCACATCTGCGTAAATATACTATAATTACAACCTGTTAAGGTCAAAGGCCGCTTTAATCGCATATTCTTCAATTTCGTAGGCCAAGCTTTGAAAGTTTATCATCTACTTGGTCTTTTTGTTAACATAGTTCCCCGGGTGATATCACTAGGAGGTCAGTGTCCACAGTTGAGATGAAGGATAACCAAGATAAGTCTGGGCTTACTAAGTTAAGATCAATCAGAACCGTTGCTTATAAGGCCCTATGTTCCACCAGGAATTAAAGGACTAAGTATATAGAACCGTTGCTTAATATCCAACATCCCCCATGTCACCCACACATCTGCGTAGTGCCAGAATTTAAATTACAAAAGTTTGATTTTCAACATAGTTAAAGCGTAGTGAAACTTCACAAACATTTTTTTATAAAACAAGTAAGAAAGTGCTAGTGTCGGTCAAGCCCGGCCATATGATACCCTTCACCACTAAGGTCAAAGGTGTTCTTTTTCCCGTATAAAGACAAATATTTGCTAAATTTTGCCATCATACAAACATATTCCGACATTTGGACTTACATGAGAGCTAGCGTCAAATGTTTAACGATTATTGGCAAATTGATTACAGTTGTTACAAAAATTACGTATACAAAAAATAAACTTATAATTCTCATTATCTTCGGATTTACGAGCGTTTTAGTGAATTTTGTCTCATTTAGTGCGTTTTGAGAAAAGAGTTTGTATGGGAGCTATAGTCAAATGTGGACCGATTTGATACAGTGATTTAAGTTTACATAAGCAGTACCTGTTTTAAATTTCATGAAAAAATATTAACTTTTGTAGCCAATATATCAATTTCATAAATAATGCACCGATTTTGACGAATTTCAATAGCCATGGTCCTATTATCAAAAAAATGATTTGTGCCAAATTTCATCATCTTATCTTTAGAATTGCGACCTGTAGTTTGATTACAAGGTTTACATGGGGGTCCAGCCAGTCAGCCAGACGGACGGACGGACGGATATAGCTAAATCGAGACAGAAAGTGATTCTAAGCCTATTGGTATACTAAAAGATGGGTCTTAGACAAATATTTCTATGCGTTACATACATCAGCACAAACTTATAATACCCTTTCCACCTATGGTGGTGAAGGGTATAAATATTTCAGTCGCTTTTACTATTGAAAGTTTTTCGAACTAAATTTTATTATAGAAAAATGTTCAATGTATTTTTTTTTTGCACAGAAAAATTTAAATTTTAAATATTTTTCAGTAAAATTATTTTATAGAAAATTTATACAAAAATTTTTGATGTACATTTTTCCGATATTTTTCTTAAAAAAAAAAATAAGAGGGTGCAGGTCAGTTTGCATGGTATAAGAAAGTTTTATAAAATTCTTAAAATTTTTCCAAGATAAATAAATCTAAACTTACTGTCCCTCGTATTCATACAATATTCCTGGTTTTTATAATCAGACACCTTTTCTGAACATTTTCCAAAGGTTCATTCAAATTATGATCTTTAACTATAGTTGAGTATGGATTGATATGTTAGTTAAATGTCGCCCGTCTTCTTTAGTTTTAACTTATGATATTTATTCATTGATGGACCTTTTTTAGCCAAGTTTCTTGCATGTTTTGTTAGTCTGTCTGTCTGATTGGTTGGTTAGTTGGTTTGGATGGGATTGGATGCATGGCCTGTTTGGTTAAATAAATTGTAAATGTCATGACATTTAAATACATAATTTATTTATATTTGAGGTTTGGATTTATAATGATTTATTACAAAAATGTAAAAAATACATATAAATAACACATTTTGCATATAATTACTTTGTGTGTTGTTTTGTTTTTATTAAATGTTAATTAAAAATGCAAAAAATATTAAATAAATAATAAAATTATAAAACGCAGTTATTTTATAGCTTTTTTCGCCAAAGATAGTAAAGATGGTCTTTAATATTAAACCCACACAATATTTTGTTGTTCATAATTTATTTTATAAATGAACAACAAATAAATTCAAATTTGATTCTAATATCAGCTTAATCATACTTTTAACATATAAAAAATGCACTTGCAATTTCCAAATATATCTTAATATAGTAATATAAGATCATTTGTAATGTTTTTTTAAATGTTCTATTTTATAAAAGTTTATCTTTAATTAAAACTTACATATTTTAAGCAAAAGTTTGTATATTTTTGGTAAAAGTGAAATATAAAATTAAATTACATGAACCTATAACTTAGCAAAGACTCAAACCATTATTTCTAAGAAAACTTACACTACTCGGCACAATTATTTTGACATACCAGTTTTTCTTCTTCTTTTCTTATTTCCGGTCCTATGCAATTAAATAAATAAATTAAAAATATTGTAAATAGTAAAAAATATTGTAATTTATTAGAAAACAAAAGACCTTTGACATTTTAAGAGCTTGTATATTTTTTTAAATTGAAACTAAAAAAGGAAATTCCAGTGGAGTAGGGAACATGGTTCCTGTTGACAATTCCATAAGCCATCATCAATATTTAAGAGTATTGAATGAATATGCATTTCCCTCCGGCGATAAATTGATCGGAGAAGCATTTATTTTCCAATAGGATAACGCTCCATGTCATAAGAGAAAAATGATCACAAAATTTGTAACAGAGGCTGGTGTTCAAAACCTGGATTGGCTTCCCCTAAGTCCAGTTTTTTATGTTATAGAAAATTTGTAGTCATACAGAAAGCAAAACAGATCTGCAGATTTAAAAAGAACAAAAGATAAAACGGTTATTGAGGTCACAAATGCTTGAAAAGAGACTTCAATGGAGTTTCTACAGTTGTTGGCGGATTCTGTTCCGAACCACCACCAAAAAGTTTTAAATGCTAAAGGAGGATACATTTTGGATTAGTTTAAATAATTATTATAATTTTTTGTTGACCTTGAAGCTCACATTTTTTTAAATATTACTCTGTAAAAATATGTCAAAATACTTATGCCACATCCTGAAATTTCCTTTTTTAGTTTCATAGGTCCGGAAATAAAAAAGAAGAAAAACAACTGGCATGTCAAAATAATTGTGCCGACTAGTGTAATTGAGTTTGGTTAACTTCGGTTTGATTTTGGTTTAGTTCTGTTCGTACGTACGGGAATACAACTTATTAATCATAAAAGTCAGAATATTATTTCTTTATACAATTTAAACAAAGGAACTTAATTTCTTAATTTCTTTGCGGTTGATTGTTATTTTTTACAAAGTGATTACGCCAACTAAATAAAAAGTTTAATTTAATTTATCAATTTTATATTGGACAGGTATAAGATTATAATTTACTGGTTGATGGAAATAAAACAAAATTCAAATTTGTTTAAGTCAGGTGTTAAGCAGAAATGCATGTAAAACTGAATTTAATTAATAACAAAACAGGTTCAAATACAAAGTAATTATTTTCGTTTTATTATTGCTAAGAACTACAAAAAATAACACTGTGCCAGTTAAAAAAATAAGCATTAACACTTATTTTAATGGTGGTGTTTTTTAGGTTGTCTCAGATAAGATAAATCATATCCGTGATTTTTACCGGATCGGGTAAAAATCGATTTATCCTTTAAGGCATGATTGGCATGTATGTATGTATATACCCAAATATGTATGTATATAGCCAATATATACCTAAAGTATTGATCTATTGATCTGCTATGAAATCAGTATGAATTGAATTTTCGTTTTGTGCACAGTGTTATTAATAAGTTGGGGAATTTATTCACAAATTAAAATAGAAATCAAATATTCATAAAAAAATTATTAAAAATGAATTACCGAAATGTAAAGTACTCAAATTTAAAATGATACGTGAGAAAAACTGAAGTAATTTTTATGCAGAAATTATTTTAAATACATTAATTTTGATTCCGATTTAATTTTCATAGTTTTGCAACCTAAATTTAAAAAAATAAATAAAATCTTGCTGGATTTTCCACTTAAAATTATAATTCAAATTTTAACCCTAATTTCTTTTGCTTCTATCCCAAGAATAGTTAATTTTGAAATTGAAACTATCAAAAGTAATTTATTGTAGATCCTTTTTTGGGGGTATGACGTAAATGCTTCCATTATCTTTATTCTCTATCTGTGTTTAATGTTTTTTTAAACATTATTTAACACTTTAATAAAAAACAATCAAAAATAAGTAAATTAAATGACATCAGTTTTAGAAAAATATAAAAAACCACGAACGACATAAAAAAAGAATCGGAATGTGTCCTGAATTTTAAAAAGCTATTTAACGTAGATTGCCTGTTTATTTGTTTCAAAATATTATAACTGCGTTTTACAAACAGATACATTTTTGTTAAAATATTTGTTAATAATTATTAAATTTATGAGTTTTGCACAAAAACTCGATTACGAGTCATAAAAAAAGAACAATAAATTTAATCCCTGACAAAAGCGTAAACACCTAAAAAATTTTAATTTGCAAGTAAAATATATTAAAAATATATTAAATAACCATTAACCCGATAAAAATATTAAAAAATTCATTCACTACTTTCCTCTGCGACTGACAACATTAAGACACGGATTTCAAAATGCCCCTGTCATCATCAGAATCATCATTTCAAAATGTGTAATCAAAAATTTTTATTATTTATTTATTTGTTGCATTTGTAAATTTCGTAAATATTGACGCAATTTGCATTACGAACATTCAATATGTAATTTGCAATAAATTATTATTTTTTATTATAATTAGTTTTGTTTTTATTTGTTATTTTTTGCATAAATTATTATAATGATAAATTAATTAAAACAAGACAATAAAATAATCATAGTATTTACTTAGACAGACAAACTGACTAACTTATTTATTTAGTTAATATTTATTTAGTTACTATTCTCACGAAATTTATAAATTGATTTTTTCCTGTATTATATTATTTATTTTTCAAACTTTAGTTAAGTATAATCGGTTATGGCGAATCTTATGTATCCTTTAATTTATATCCCATTTTAAATTATTTTGCGGCATAAAAAATAGATGTGGACCGATTCTCAAATCTGCCAGATATGCACACAAAATTTCATGAAAATCGATCGAGTTATTTCAGAGGGTTTGGCAGCAAACACTGTCACAAAGGAATTTTATATATTAGATATCGAAAATTGTTTTGTAGAAAACAAATTTTAAACAAAAATTGTTTATTCTATAGAAAAACTTTTATATCCAAACATTTTCTATAAAAAGATTTTTGTACTGAAAATATATCCAAAAATTTTTTATTTTTTATCGAAAATTTTTTATATGTATAAGGAATAAAATATCTGAAATTACAATATAAAGGATTATCCATTTTGTGGTTTCAAAAGTATAGAACTGTAATTCGACATCTGTCAAACTAAGTTGTTAAACCATTTTTTTTTTCAGTTGAAAGTCTGACATTAACGAAAATGGATCGCTTAAGTATGACACAACGCATTAAAATTATCAAAACATACTACAAAAATAGTGATTCTGCAACAGCCACATATCGTGCTTTAAGAGGAGATTATGGTTTACATAATCGTCCAAGTACGCAAGAGACTGGAGCGGTTTAAAATATCGTAAAGCCTGTGCATCATCGTTTCTCTCGTTCCGCTGAAAATATCGCTGCTGTAAGTGGAAGTGTTGTCGATTTCTCGTCATTCTCAGGAATAGTCATATGATAACCGACTTTTTTTTTGTCTGCTATTCAAGAATACGACTTGGAGAATATATGTTTCACATATAATGTCAACGTTAAAACTTCATAATAAAAAAGAAATATGAAAAAAAATATTTTATATGTGCTTTATTTACGTTCACTTTTGAAACCGCAAAATGGATAATCCGTTATATATATTTTTTTGTCCAACAAATAGATAGACATCAATAAATTATCTCCACTACTGTTGAATACTTTTTAAATTACAAATGAAATGACAAACCTAAACTCGTCTTATAATATAATTAAGGGTATTATGAACATTTAAATTTAAATAAATGATTGAATCTTAGATAAGAAAGATATCTATTCGGACATCTTGACACTTATATTTTAACATCTTATTAAAGGGATTTTGCAAAACATATTCACACTCAACATTTTAAACTGTAAACGAGGCAATCATATATAGTATCCTCCAAAAAATAGACTAAATTTGAGCGATATCTGTATTTATGTCTATTTATTCTTTTAATAAAAGTAAAGGTAATTGGATATTTTAGATTAGTAGTTTTTGATCCTAAGTACATCTTTTGAACAAATTTCTTACAAAAAATTATATAGCACAAAAATAAAAAAAAAATAATAACTTTCCCACAGCATTTTGCTAAATACCATAACATTTTTATTAAATTTAGCATTAGTCACAGGTCGGTAAGAATATAACTTTGTTTGTTATACTCGTAAATAAAAAACTATTGACGAGTATTTGTGTGAAAAAAATCTAAAAACAATATATTAACACTTCTTCATAAAAAATTTTTTTTAACTTCTTCAAGGCCAATTTTGTAAAAGACAAGAAAAAGTATCTAAAATAGACAGTAATTTATATAAAACTATATTTTTAATTATATTTTAATACAAGTAAAATAACTAATTATAATTGCAAATTGACGTTTAATTTAAGATCAAGTAATTAAAATAAAACTATCTTTCAATAAATACGTCTATACAACAATTTATTATCAAATCCGTGAGAATATAAGATAAAAAATATATATCTATCAATATTTTTCAGAACATAAATCATTGGTAACAGTGGGATCTTCTTCATTGGACACTGAAAACTTGGATGAAATTAATTTAAATACTTCGAATGAAGATAATCAGCCGAGTGATCTAACAAGTGATCTGAATGCAAATCCCCTTTTAGAACAATCGAATCAAGGAGTAAATAGTGATTCGATATTGAGTCAAGCAGCTTCTTCATTTTCTGCATTGCCTTCGGTGGCCTCAAATGTATTTTCAACGTTTTCCAAACGTATAACAGCTATTTCAAGTAGAGAAACAACTCCCTTTAACGATCTGTATCAGCAAGATTCAAATTCCAACTCCTCAGCTCCACAATTAGAAATACAACCGACATATACACAACAGCAGCCAGGAGGATTAGCTCAAGCTCCACCACCTTTTTATGCTTCTTCTCAAGGAGGCAATTATTTTTCAAGGTAATATTTAAATTAATTGAATTGACTTTCTACATATTATGTAACAATTTTTTTAGTAATCAACCGGAAGCACAGGCAAATTTAACGCCAGCAGAACCTCCGAAATTGTATACGCCTACTGAGGTACCTACAATACCTCCATCAAGTGCTGGTCCTCCAACTAATTTAGGTGGTCAAAATAATTTCCGTTTTTCCTCGAAAAAGAAGTTATATGCTCCCATACCCGGACTCTCCGATCAAAATCCAATAACATTAGAACCACCGAGTGCAAGTGCTCCAATTACTTATGACTCTTCATACGGAGGAAACACTGTCAACAATTTCTATCAACAGCCACAAGCATCAATTCTATATTCCGAAGACCCAAAAGCTGATGACCGCAAAGTTGGTAGCGGTTTATTCTCGAAAATAAGCAATCTTGCTCCAACTGGTGTATTACAAAATATAACGGGTCTTGTGCAATCAGCAGCGGGATCAATAACACAAACAATTAAGGCTGATTCATATCAACAGGCTCTACCCTCGAACTTCGAGCAACATAATAACTATTTTGGTGGATCTGCAACACCATCAAATTATTTAGTAACTTCTACTTCAAACGAAGGGCAAATAAATCCTCCAAATACACAATCTCCATCGGAGTTGTGTAGTGATCAACAATCGTCACAAGTCAACTTTTTTAATCAACAACCAACTGCAGACAGACTACCTCCTGCCTCAACCCTTTTTGAAAAAAAAGCATCTGCTACCGCATCACAAGTCCAAATACCCTTCTTTAATCCTTCCAACTTGCCACCTTCATTAAATCCAAGTCCTCAACCCAATAGGCCACCATCCCGACCTTCATCACATTCATCATATTTGCCAACAAATCCTGACATACAATCATCCTCATCATTTTTGAATCCAACGGAACCGAACTTAATCCCATCTCCGTCAGTTCCTTTATTTAACCCTACATTTAATCCATTGCCACCAACTACAGATCACAAAATACCACCTCCATCTGGAGGTAACACTTCATACCGATTACAAAAAGGAACTAAACTTTACAAAAATCCTTTAACACCACAAGAAACTGCTTCTATACATGTAACACCAAATCAAATTCAACCTGTAAATACATATCCTACACAACCAGGGTTTTCTGCACCACAAAGCGTACCTTTGGTTGCTCCACCACCTGTATCAAACGAAACTACACAAAGTGTTTCTTTGTTTGCTCCAGTCCCTGTATCGAACGAACCTGTTGTATCAAGTGTTCCCTTGTTTGCTCCACCACCTGTATCAAACGAATCTACACAAAGCGTTCCTTTGTTTGTTCCACCACCTACACAAAGTTTTACCATATTTGCTCCAGCAAACGAAACTGTTCAAAGTGTTTCATTGTTTGATCCACCACCTGTATCAAACAGTCCTTCACAAAACGTTCCATTGTTTGTTCAACCGAGCAAACCTGTACAAAGTGCACCTTCTGCAGAATTGAAATCCGAACCCAGCCAATCATTTCAAAGTGTTGATTTCTTTGGTCCATCTTATAATAAACCGGAGCAGATTCTTCCTTCCTTTTCTCCAGCCGCGGTTGAGTCGACTAAATCTTCAGTTGAACCAATAGAAAACATTCCTTCGATACCTTCACAACAAAAGCATTCTCATTGCGAAGAACTTATACATAGCGCTCCTCCTGTAAAGAAACTGAAATATAACGAACCAGTCGAAACTGAACCTTCAACAACTGAGAATACATCATTGGAGGAACTCAAAACTAACGAATCACAAAATATTGCAACTCAGTTTTCTAATCAAGATATAAACCCCGAGGTAGTTGACAATAATGAACTGCAAACAGTTAAACAATCCTTCGTAGAGGAGAACAACTCGAAAACACCGAAAGATGTTATCGGAGATTCTTTGGAACAAACATTGGAAAAACTATCATTGAAAACTGAATTGACTTTAGAAACTAAAAAAGATAGATTACCACCCATTACTACAATTGATACAAATTTGTTTAATCCTTATCGTGGAAGTTCAAACACGGAAACTTTAAAATCTTCTGCGAACTTACCAACTTTATCAAATTTCTTTGCACCTTTACCGCCAACTGGTTCGGGCGGTTTAAATTTTTTTGCTACTCAAGATAACGAAAGTGAAGACGATTTTGAGACTGCAAATTTTTTTGCTAAACTAAACTCCGGTGTTTCCGACGTTCAGCCTGATTTAATACCTTTGGAACCCTTTACTGCTGTACAACCACCAATATCAGCTTTCTTTCCTAAACTCCCACCAAGTTTGGGAGTGGTACCAACCGTTTTAGAGGACAAAACCAAAGTTAATAAGCATTTAAATGAACCATTTGTGCCGGGAAGCGTCCCACCCCCAATAGGATTTGAAAGTTTTACACAACCTGAATCTAACCAAACTTTTAAGGTAGACAATAACACAATTGTTCCACCAGAAAATACAAACGTTCAAACAATTCAACCTCAACAACCGGAAATTGTTAATAGATTTTCAAATTATTTCAATCAAACAAATCCAGAATCCGAAATTATTCAAGATTCTTCCAATTTTTTTGATTCATTTCCAAGTCAACAGCAACCGCCGCAGCTACAACAGCAACAAGAAATCAAAACAGCTCCTGCTGCCGTTGTTACCAACGAAGAGCAGCGTATACAACATTTTTTCAATAATCCGCCACCAAAAGACGCTAGTGCTGTGGGAGATTTAAATTACGATTTAGTTCACAGTGGTCTGGGTATAAAAAATATACAACAACGTTCTCTAACACCAATTTCTAATTTGGTAGAACCACCTTCATCCGCTTGTTCCGAATTTTCAGAAATAAGCAATTCTACTGCTGGACAAAAATCATTTGTCGCCAATCTTTCTATAACAGAAAATTCTGAGAAATCAGTCGAGAAAGAAGAAATCAAAAGCCTTGACAATAGTGTTACTCAGAAAGAGGATTTATTTGCTACAACTGATAACAAGACAAAGTTTTACGAAGAGTTACCGGAGGAAATTTTAAAAGAGTTACGAATGGCCAATATTATATCAGCTGACAAATTGGCAACTGCTACAGGGGCCAGTGTGGTAAGTGTTTTTACTTATTTTTTGTTTTGTTTTTTGAAAATGTTGATGACTTTCTGTTTTATTTCAGTCATATAAACCTGCTGTAAAGCACTGGTTCTTTAAGCGCACTGTAGATGAAAAACAAATATGGGTTCCATTTAGTCATTACGATTCAGCTATTATAGAAACAAGTTTGGAGACTGGTAAGTTTTATATCTTGATAAATGTCTAGAAATAATTCTAAACTTCTTTCATCTCTTGAAAGATGACAAACCCAACATCGTAGCTGTACATGGTGGTCGTTATGATGTCAACATTAGTGAACGGAAAATGATGAGCGTGTACTGGGAGAGTGAACCTATTGAAGTGAAACGATGCTCATGGTTCTACAAGGCCCTCGATTCAAAATATGTACCCTACGAAGAACAAACGGCCGAGATATTAGAGAATGAATATAAACAAGCAGCTGAAAGTGGAGTTTGGCATAAAACTATTATTTTGGGTATGGGCGAACAAGTTGTGTTCCATGGTCCCACAGTTATAGTTCACTTCCAACAACAGCAAAATGCGGATGCTTGGGGAGGTACTACGGTAAGTTTGTCAATAAATTTAGTTTATTGAATAAATTTAATTTTGTTAATTATGTAAAAATAGCAAACGGCTACGAGACCTCGTGTAGTCAAAAGAGACTTGGATGATTTTAATATTGAACAGGGTGAATCGCAAAAAGTAGACCATTTATTGTTTATGGTACATGGCATTGGTTCTGCTTGTGATTTAAAAATGAGATCAGTTGAAGAAGTTGGTAAGTTAAAGATTAATTAATAAATAAATATACAAAATTATAACACTTTATCTTTTTTCTTAAAATAGTTGAAGATTTCCGGACAATAGCTCGTCAACTGGTACAGAGCCATTATAAAAACTCTAGTGATTTGGGTTTGGTGGGACGTGTTGAGGTTTTGCCCATATCTTGGCATAGTCACTTGCACTCGGTTGAAATGGGTATAGATGAAAAATTACGCATGATCACTTTGGAGTCCATACCAAAATTAAGAAATTTCACCAACGACACCTTATTGGATATACTTTTCTACACTAGTCCCACATTTTGTCAAAAAATTATGAATACTATTGTTTCATCAATGAATGCTCTATACACGAAATATCGCGAAAGACATCCCGAATTTAATGGCGGAGTTTCATTGGCTGGCCATAGTCTTGGTTCACTCATACTCTTTGATTTGCTTTGTCATCAAAATCCTATTAAAGAAAGCGAAGAGAAAAATCTCGAAAATCCAGATCAGTTTGGAACATCAAGCTCAACCAATACTCCAATGGACTCGAATCAATTAGAAGATAATCAAATCAGTTATACTATGGGACCAGCTGGAACTGGACAGCCTTTTATTAGTTATGGTCAGCTTATATTTCAACCCAAAAAATTCTTTGCTTTGGGTTCTCCTATAGGTAAACTTTAGCTACTTTAGACTCGTCTTTTCTATAATTTATTAATTTTGTTTCCGATCAAGGCATGTTTGTTACCATAAGAGGCATTGATAAGTTGGGTTTAGATTTCCGCTTACCCACCTGTCCTGGCTTTTATAATATATTCCATCCTTATGATCCGGTAGCCTATCGCATTGAAGCCTTGGTTAATCCCGATTTAAGTGGTATTCGTCCTGTTTTGATTCCTCATCATAAGGGACGCAAACGTATGCATTTAGAATTAAAGGAAACTATGACACGTGTTAGCATGGATCTGAAAAATCGTTTTTTGGATAAATTTAAAACTACTTTGGATAGCGTTAACATATTTGCTTCAACCAGTAAATCTAGAAAAGAGGCTGAGGAAATGATGGAAAAAGAAGTTGACAAAGTAAATACCTATTAATGATAAAAAGTAACATTTTAAACAAAATCTTAAATGAAACAATTCCCTTCATACTCAGGTTATTCAAATGCAAATACAGTTAGAGAAACAAAGTCAAAATACAAACTCTCCTGAAAAATTGTCATCTAGAAGTGATGCCTCTGCTACACCCAGACAGAGAACAGAATCAGTATCTACAGCTATGTCGGACGATGTAGTCGAAATAGATTTTCCTTTGGGCAAACTAAATGATTCTAAGCGTATAGATTATGTGTTGCAAGAAGCTCCATTGGAATTTATTAATGAGTATATCTTTGCTTTAAGCAGTCATGTATGTTATTGGTAAGTAATTATTTAGAAGTAAATAAATTGTAATTAAATCTAATATAACTTCATAATTTGTATGTTTCTAGGGATTCTGAAGATACCATATTGTTTGTAATGAAGGAAATTTATTCCGGTCTTGGCATTAGTCCCGATAGTCAAGTACCTCAGCAAACAATGACCATTGAACGTCCAAGTTCACGTAATAGTTTATTATCTTCTTCATAGATTTATTGCCTAATAATAAGTTAATATTTTTCTTTTATCTTTTATTTTATTCTATTACTTTTCTCTCATTTAAGTGTTATTCTTGTTTTTATAAGCTACAAGCAAACAAAATTTAATGCTGCTTATCAATTCAATTCAATTATTATCAGCTTTAGCTACAAGTTTTTATGGTGTTAACGTTCCAACTTAATTCGTCATGACAATTATGCAGCCTTTTTTAAATTTATTTCTAAAACTTTTTATTAATATTAATTTTTATCATATACAAAAATATTTAACTAAATGACTTGGGAAGGGTAATTGTTAAAATTTTGATGATCGTAAATTTGTTAAGAACTTTTTGTAAATTTATCCTAATTTTATTAAAAATATTAACTAACATTTCTTATACATACATACGTGCATACATACATATTAATAAATATTTATGAGATAACACAATTTTAATTTTCCCCTTTGGTTTTATTTGTTTCAAATAGTTGTGTCGAACTGTTGACTGAGATGGTGGTAGTTTTTCCTGTACCAATTTTATTTGCTGATTGTGAGTGTTGAGAATTTGAAACTTTATAAAAACTATTTAACTGTAGTTTATCTAAAGCGATTGAACTGATTTCTGACGAACTTAGACCATTTAAGATATTTCCAATGATGCTGACCTAAAATTAATAAATTATTAAAAATTTATTGGATACCTAGGTGGTTATTCTGCAATTAGATAACGAAAATACTTAAATCTAATCTTATTTTTAAAATGTGTCATTTATTTTTATTTAAATCTAGTTCCAGAATAATCACCCAGATCTCTAAATATTTCATTAACCAACTTCCAACTTTGACCATTTTTGCGGTTCACCAAATGCTTCAGGTTGTTTAGCAAGATTCGCTAAGGCCTCTAAACGATCCTGTGGACACTTTTCAATCATGCCAATCCATTCAGCAGCTTCCCTTTAAAGAAAAACATAACTATGTGTTTATTTTAGATTATGTATTATATTTTGAATACTTTTTACTTAAATGCATCAGCGTGTATATCCTCGATGTCGGTTACATTTAAATAACACAAAATGTCTCCCATAGCTTTTAGATCATATTCCGAATACGTGTAAGGATATTTTCCCAACCACTCCGAACGAACTTTTTGTGCTAATATATTCAATTGTTCTGGCATAAAACCAGTTTGGTGAAGTTTATTATAAGAAGAACGTATAGCACCAAATGCCTCTATAATATCAACATTTTCCATACTAATATTTTTTAAATCTTCAAGAGGTATAAACGTTAGGGAATAACCCATATATTTATATGATTCAGCTGGTATATTATCGAAGGAATCGAAGGCCTTTTGTATAAAAGTGTATGATAAAATAAGCAAAAGTTTTATAAACTACTTACAACTTTCATTAAACGCCATATATTTTCTCCAATATCTTTTGAAATATCCTCACCGTTTACTGTTGTAAGACATTGCTTTAAATATGACCAGTTAATTTGTTTAACATGTTTATCTTCTAAAATCTCATGACAATAATTAGTGGGATTTGAAAATGGAATGGCCCAAAGCATATTGCAAGCGAATAGCATAGGTAGGAGTTTCATTATCTTGAATACAACAAACTACTGCAAAGTTTGTAAACTCTGCTACATAGAATGTGGTAAGTATGCCAAATGTTACTAGAAACCGAGGTAATTTTTAAAACATTTAATATGCAATAGTTACCTTTTTAATTGAATTTTATATTAGCTTTACAATTCCATGTACATATATTGAATTGAGTCAATGTTAATTTACAGAAGAAAAAAAAATATATATATCGTCACCTAAAATACGAAATAACCTATCTGCAGTTTTCAAAAGTTTACAGGAGAGGGAAAAAACGTAATAAAATTGGAACTATTCGCAATATTTAAACGAAAATTATGTATTTAGATTAAAATGAAACCAGAAATATATATCGGCTGAAAAAATGTTGTTTTTCTAAGCACAGCTTATGTTACGTCACTTAGGTTATTTGGAATTGCAAAAATCTGGAACCAAATAACCTATCTGCAGTACAAATTAGTATGAATAAATCAAATTCGTTTATACATATAAATATTATATAAATTAAATATTAATAGTTATAGTTTCTTTTACTGGTTTAAGTAAATTAAAGTACTTAATGATTGTTTAAATTACACTATGCAACAAAATTAAACTTTTATCGCTATTTTTGATGATTTAGTTTTATATTTTTTAAGTGCGTAACGGTTCTCTAGGTACAAAAACTGTAATAATTTGGTCATTTGTGATATTAGATATTCAAAATTTTGCGCAGATATACGTTATGATATAGGAAATAATAATCAATTAAAAACTAAATTTTTGAATTTTTGCAGATAGGTTATTTGGTCTTTAAGATGACGATATATAAAGTATCAGTTTTATATAATATTGAACTTAATTTCAAAATCTGAACTTTTAAAATTGGTCAATAGGATAGTCTGATTTTTTTTGCAGGAGAGTAATTTTAAATTTTGAAGTACCTACATTTTAAAAAAATAGTCAGTCCTATTCTAATGATGACAATCAAGTTATTTAAAAAGATTTGTTATTTGAAAAATAGCATACAATTATGTAAGCTTTTATTGTGAATGAGATTGCACATTGAAAAAATAATAATAACGTTGATACCTTAGCTTAGTACGTCAATTTATAAAATATTACTCATACGTATTAAGTTTCTGAAATATTATGCATACGCCTTGGTGTCAAAAAATTTAGCGGTATTTCTGGGAAGGTTTTGTCCTAGTTAAATTTGGACATCATTTTCGGATAAAGCGTGTGACAAAAATACGTAATAGTGTTTTTCGGCTACTTTTGACCTGTAGTTAAGGAGATATTCGTCAGAAACGAATTTCAAGCAAAAAATTTAAAGTTGCTGACTTTTACTGTACGGCTTCTTTGATATTTTAATTTGATCCCTAAAGTATGCCACACTTTTAAATTTTTTTTGAACGTGCATTTTATGTATTGCTAAATTTGTTCCGTTAAATGCAGTTTAATCAAAAGCTTTTAAGTCAGTTTTCTTTTTCATGGCCAATGTTTAAGGTACTCCGAATACTTATCTGTATATTTAATTGGATAATTAACACACTTTTTCTAAATTTTTATTTCAGATTGTCTTTAAAATGTTAAATTTATTATACAATAGAATTTGTTCAACATTATTTTGTTTTTTTTTTATCTTCCAAACCTTCTTTGGGGTTAAGAAACATTTAGATACTTAAATTAGAAATTTAGTGCAAATAAATTATTTATAACTAAATATAAGGTTAAGATTTGTTAACAATATGTATTTATACATTCATACATATTTACCCTACATAAATGATTAAATTAAACTATTAAGGTATATAAAGTTTTAAAAATATTAGAATTAATTTACAAATTTTTCTAAAGGATAAATTAATGAATTAATAAAAAATGGGCAATAAATCAAGACAAATCATACACAACCTTTAACTAGATTAGAGAACTTCTAGTTTAAAACAAAAACCTTAAACATACTATCCCTCTTTACTCCAAAGTTTATTAACTAAAACTTATCATCTACCAAATCACTTATACCATCCACATTCAGGTTTAACGATAGAGGTTTATCCAGCACCAGCAACGGAGGAGATTTTGGACCCATGCCCGTTAAGCTGAAAACAGGTAAATCCATACCTAACGAATGCAGATGCTGTTGCAGAGAGTCGTTGCTTAATTGTGGTATGTTTTGCAATAGCAACTGCGATGAATTCATGTTCTGATGATGTTGCTGATGGCAATTGTTTGACATCATATATTGATCGTTTTCCTGTGTTTGTTCACTCAGAAATATTGAATGATGATTATGAGTTGAATCTTGCTGTTGCAAACTATCAAATGACAAGGCTGTTGTAAGAGAATTTTGTAAACTCATGTGTTCTGACTTCTCAGTTTCGTCAAGAGATAAGGTATGATCCATATTTAAAATACACTCGGCCTTTAACTGATCGATTGTGTATTGATCTACATTTAAAAACTTCATTTCATCATATGTCGAAGTGGAGGTGTTGTTGTCAGCTAAATCCAAAGAGCCATTAAAGCAATTATCACTAATGAGATTCTGTGCATTTTGATTATCGCAATGTTGATGCTGCTGTTGAAGAATAATATTATCTTGAGTTTTCATCATTAATGAAGATAACGAGGTAGGTTGTAGCGATTGAAAAGAAAGCGGAGGTGATTTTGTTGAGGTTGAAGGCATTGTGGCTAAGCTATTACTGGCCAGTGTCGATGGCGGATATGTTGACCATTCCATGGACAAACTACCACCACGTTCTAGACCCATATGATCGATATTTAGATTAAGGAATATATTTGGAGACATTCGTGATGGTGTGGTAACACCACCATCCCCAACTATACTTTCATCTGCTCTTTCAACACCACTACCATTTTCGTGGCTAAATGGATGTTTACTTTCATTGTCTAACGAATTCGAAGATTGTGGAGGAGTATCAGGTAGCAAAGTTGTACCTTTAAAGTAAAAAAGAAAATTAAAATCATCGATGAACTTTATTATGTAGCGTAAAATACCTAAAGGTTGATCTAGATGTGCCAAAACATTTTCGTCGTACGACTGCAAGTCATCGCCGTCTTTTAAACCCACCTTTTCCTGTTTACGCCATTTGGCACGACGATTTTGAAACCACACTTGAACTCTAGCCTCCGTTAAGTCTATACGCACAGCCAATTCTTCACGAAAAAACACATCGGGATAGTGAGTACGTTGAAAAGCTCTTTCCAATTCTTGCAATTGTATTGTGTTAAAAGTCGTTCTATTTAGAAATGAAAGTAAGATAAAAGGAAAAAAGAAAATAAAATACATATACATATGTACACACATACATATATTTATATCATAACTTTTTGTGTTATTTCAATCATTTGTACTATTTTTACTTTAGCAAATTCGAAACAAATGTCGTCTCTCAGTTTTCCATGTATGTATAGAAACGATACGATACAATTGTTTCATAGAAACTCTTGAATCCAATAAATATTGAAAATAATTGAAGATTTTGCGATTCCAGTTCCGAAACAAAATTAAAAAAGCTAATATTAAATTTCGACCCTTGCATTGATTTTAAGATCATTGATTTTACAGTCTCTAAATACATATAACTTATAGTTTTTCAAACGTTAGTTCATTTTCATAATAGTCAGAACATAAATTTTATTAGTTTTTTAATGTATGTAATAAGGTCCAAGTTCGTTAAGAACTGCTTGAGTTACATAGAGGTAAATAACTCAAACAAGATTTTTAAATTTTTTTGAAAAAAGTAATTTTTAAAAAAAAAACAAAATCAATACTTAAACGTTATATAACAAAATTCTTGGCTTAAAGTAGATTAAGATTAATAGATTAATAAAAAAATTTTACTCTTGATATACAATTTTTTTTTCTGATTTTAACTAATCTTGAATAATTCTAAAAACATTATGGAATTAAACTAAAATAACAAAATAATTAAATTTTGTTCTATATTTAACATAAAACTATTGGAAATGTACAGCTTCGATTTGTAGTATAGTGAAATAATCTTCAGTTATTGTTTGTGGAAAGTTAAAAGCTAACAATTTCCATACATAAAAAGGAGTTTCCATGAAACCAAAAAAAAATTTATATATCCGGAGTATTTTTCCTCCATAACATGCATTGTTACTTAATGCTCATTTTAGTATTTAATCTACCATATGATACCCTACATCACTGAGGTGGTCACACAATGGACTTTAAAGTTTAATGGTGATTTCTTTTAAAAAAAAAAAAAAAATGTTATACCCATGCAACATAGTAAAAATCTTCGTGTTTCTTAAAAATAACGTGGAACCTTTTTAGGTTGCATGGGAAAATGTTATATTTTCTACACTCACTCGACTAGCACATGCTAAAAATACCACTTCCTTATAAACCTGCTGTTACTCTTTTTTACAAATATGAACTTTTTTTATTTTATTTATATATTAATAAGGTTGCAAATAAAAAAAGAAAAATTTTAATTTCGTTTCTAGTAGCAAAAAAATGTAACACTATTCGAGGGAATTGGTAAAACCCAAAAAATGTGCATATTTTTACTGCAACATTGAGGCTAAGATATTTATGTAGAAATCACCAGACTTCCACACGAACTTAAACAGTGTAATCATTCATTTAAAATCATAATTATTGCTGTTGTAGCATGTGACGATCTCTTAACACTATTTGTTAAATGAAACGTGTGCCTGTTTTCTTAATAAGTTACACTGACCAACAGCCAAAATTACAATTTTGATAAACTATTTTGTGTTATGTATGGTCCCCCAAGTTCTTGTTATATTACCATATGTGGCAGCGCATAGTGAAAGGGACCTAAGGGTAATGGTTTTGTTCAGGAGAGACATTTTAAAGATTTAAAAATCGTCACCTAAAAGACGAAATAACCTATCTACAGTTTTCAAAAGTTTACAGGAGAGGGAAAAAAAGTTATAAAATTGGAACTATTTGCAATATTTTAACGAAAATTATGTATTTAGCTTGTGTTATGTCACTTAGGTTATTTGGAACTGCAAAAATCTGAAACCAAATAACCTATCTGCAGTGCTAATTAGTATGAATAAATCAATTTTTTTATACATACGAATATAAACATTATATAAATTAAATAATAACAGTTATAATTTCTTTCACTGGTTTAAGCAAATAAAAGTACTTAATAATTACTTAAATTACACTATGCAACAAAATTAAACTTTTATCGCTATTTTTGATGATTTACTTTTATCTTTTTTAAGTGCGTAACGTTCCTCTAGGTACAAAAACTGTAATAATTTGGTCATTTGTGATATTAAATGTTCAAAATTTTGCACAGATATACGTTATGATATAGGGAGTAACAATCCAAAAAACTCAATTTTGAACTTTTTGCAGATAGGTTATTTGG
Organism: Stomorhina lunata; assembly: GCA_933228675.1. Lineage (NCBI taxonomy): Eukaryota > Metazoa > Arthropoda > Insecta > Diptera > Rhiniidae > Stomorhina > Stomorhina lunata. The sequence continues at coordinate 125,975,515 of OW121743.1, forward strand.
TCTTTAAAATGACGATATTATTTTTTTACCTTATTTTTTACCCTTATGTCCCTTCCATTCCTCGAAGCCACAAATGAAATTTACAACAGAAATATTTGGCAGTTGGACAATTTCTATTGAAATTAGCAAAATCAATTCAATTTTGATAAAATTTAAAAGAAATATTGCTAATATAAATAAAAATCACATTTTTTTCTAATCAGTCTATATTTGATCATAGCTCCTATGAAAAGCTTCTGACAAAAGCCACTGCGTCGAAATTTACATAAACATTCCTAAATCTGAAAATAATGACAAATTTATGATTATTTGTTGCACACATCATTTTTTTATAGACTGTAATAAAATGATTAAATTTCGAGAAAATCGGTTTACATTTGAGATGAAGATACAAAATACTCAATTCCAGTTCACATATTTTCTTTATTGTAATATCATGACTTTTCAATAAGGAAATAAGGCTTATTTTATGTTCACAGTTTTAAGATCGAAGATGGTTTTTGACATCTTTAATTAAAAAAAAAAAATTAATTAATTAAAAAAATATATATGTTTTTTTTACTTTAAAGAGCAAATAACTCAGAATCCGTTAAACATATACAAATTGTTTTAAAGCGACTTAACTTTTGTGCTGCCGTGACGCCAAAATTAAGGTAAACGTCAATTTGAAAGCCATAGAATATTTAAGTATGAAATTTTAAGTGGTCTTTTAATATTACTTGGATCAAACATATTTATTGAAGCTTAACTTATGTTCACTATTTTTTCACCCTTTTACTTAATTTTGTAAAATGTAATTATTTTTTATATTATAAAATGGTTCATTATTATCATGTCGGTTTTAAAACTCATTTTTTATTCCTTCGAAAATTTTGTTTAATAAATTAAAAATTTTGCCAAAATGTAATTTTTGGTCATTATTTAAATAAATTTTTGTTAAATTTTACTGCTGTTTGATTTTGATAAAGCTTTTAATAAATATTATTGGCCAGTGTATGATGAATGTATACCGAGTTTTTGTTATTGTATTTACTAAAAAACTTGATTTAAACCTTAAACAAATATGGGGACTAAAATGGTCGAAAATTTTAATTTCATGTCTGGTAGTGGTTAAAATATATTTTTTTAAGAAAACAAGTAAGAAAGTGCTATAGTCGGACAAGCCCGACCATACGATACCCTTCACCACTAAGGTCAAAGGTGTTCTTTTTCCTGTATAAAGTGAAATATTTGCTAAATTATGCAATCATATAAACGTTTTCTCAAAGCTTATAAATTTAAGCTGTTTCCGTCATTTGGACTTATTGAGAGCTAGGGTCAAATGTGGACCGTTTATGTCGAAATTTGTCAAATTGATTACAGTTATTATAAAATTTATGTATGCAAAAACTAAAATTAGCATTATATTCAGATTTACGAGCGTTTTAGTGATTTTTGTCTTATTTAGTGCGTTTTGAGAGAAGATTTTGTATGGGAGCTATGGTCAAATGTGGACCGATTTCAACGAAATCGTAATTTAAGTTTACATAAGCAGTATTGGTTTTAAATTTCATGAAAAAATATTGATATTTGTGGAAAATACATCAATTCCGGGAAGTGGGACCTATGGGAGGTACCATAAATAATGGACCGATTTTCACAAATTTCAATAGCCATGGTTCCACTATCAAAAAAATGATATGTGCCAAGTTTCATGAAAAAATATTGATATTTGTGGAAAATACATCAATTCCGGGAAGTGGGACCTATGGGAGGTACCATAAATAATGGACCGATTTTCACAAATTTCAATAGCCATGGTTCCACTATCAAAAAAATGATATGTGCCAAGTTTCATTGCGACCTGTACTTTAATTACATCGTTTACATGGGGGTCCAGCCAGCCGTCCAGCCAGTCGGACGGACGGACTGACATCGCTAAATCGACTCAGAAAGTGATTCCTAAAGTTTTGACAAAAAATCTAAATGGAAAGGTGAAGTTGTGCAAGATATTTTTTGAGTTTTATTCTCACATTTGTATATTTCAACAAGACGAACAAAAAGTTCTTAATTTATAATTTCGAAAAAATTGCATAAAATTTTTTCACAGTGGTTTTGAAATCATTCGAGAAAATTAAGGGGGTTTTGCATAAAAAAAAACTTTAATTTTTTGAGGACACTCAAGTGTGTATATGTATGTATATGTAAGATTAGAATGACAGTAAGAAGACAGCTACATCTGCCTCCATAAAAAATGACGTAATAGTTACTAAATTGTTTAAATATAAATATAAATAATGATGTGTTATATTTGAAATTCGTAGTAAAATAGTACCTGTAACGTCTTTGCTTTCTTTTCATAGTTGTGCCTTTTTCCATTCAAAATCGAATAAATTTTGAATTGTGTTTTAAATCTTATTTGAATATAAACAGAAATAAAATATTCTAACTAATATTTTGTAATTTAACTTAAAATAGTAACAATAATTTTTAATTTAAAAATTAATTGTGTATGTGTGTGTTTCGGATTCCAATTGCATGTAAATATGTAAGCATTTACATATGTATTTGTTCGGGGTTTAGTACGTGTGCAGCTCCATTCTGTTTTGTTTAAAAGATTTTTTAAACATTTTTATTTTTATTTCTATTTGTGTTTGTTTTTCTTGCCAGTTTCAGTTTATTTTTTGATTATTTTTTCTTTTTTAATTCTGAAACTACATTTCTAAGGTTTCACTGAGAGGTTTTGAGGGGACTCTTCCGTAGGTGAATAAAATAATTCGTTATATTATATATTTTTGGTATTTTTAAAATTATGTTTTTTACTCCACTAGACCGTTTGTCCAATAATTTTCGAATTTTATTTAAATAAATATTTTTTAATTGTATTCAGCACCATTTTTTTATTTAAGAAAAGGTGGATTTTTCTTAATTTTAAAAATTTAGTTTAAGCATTTAATTTTAATTAAAAATTCTATATTGCACCGTCAACAGCACCGACCCGACTAAATTAGGAAATAGTTAAGTTTCTTTAAAAGTTGTGGATTTCTTTTTTACATATTTTTTTATTTTTTAGCATTTGTATATTAAGACTAGAAGAAAGAAGCCTTAGGAATATTTTTACTATTCTAGGGTTTATAAATGTCTATTTTGTTATTTTTCTAATGTCTATTTTTCACTATTTTATATGAGTATCGATATGTCTGACAACCCCCATTGTGGGAAAATACTTATACTTATTGTTCTTTTGTTTTTTTTTTAAGGAATTATTAACTAAAATATTACAAAGTTTTGTATTTTTAGTAAATGTTTACATTAAAAGGACGATATTTTGAAGATAATATTAAAATATTCGTATAAGTTTTTATTCATCCACTTTTGAATATATAAATGGGTGACCATTGAAGTATTCATATTTTTAAAATCATATATGAACATACATATGTAGACATTCGCACCAAAATTTAACAATTCAATTTTTTGAAAAACTTGAATTAATGATGCTTTACTGATGTTTTACTGGTCTCTATATTTGTGGCTTGTTGCTAAAAGGGCCAATGCCAATTTTCGGCTGTTTTGTGATAGTCGTTGCATTAGGTTCCTCTTTTTGCTATATTTTATTTTCTTCCAACAGCCACTCTTTAGTTTATCCCAGAACAGCTTTATAAAAAATTTCGTCAGAAACTACGCACAGTGGTTTACGGACGCTTTTTTTTTCAAATAATTCTGTAACTTTTGAACGACTGGAGATATTTGAATGAAATTTGACATGGTGGTAGTCAAGGAGTATTTGAGTTGGTTTTTAAAAGCACTGGTCCATGAGGGGTCGGGAGAGTGATTGATGGACCTTCAAAGTTGGTCACCTCGGGTGTTCGATTTTTTTAAAAATTCGCCAAAAATCCATTTATGTATGGATTGAAAAGAAATTTTAAACTTAAGTTGTCCTTGAGAAGATCTACAAAAAATATGCTTAAATGTGTAGGTTATCTCCTTTGGATTTCGAGATATTTGGGTAAAAAGGAATTTTTAGGTTGATTTTTTACCTCTTTTTTTAAGCTTTTTTTGATCTGGTGGACGCATCTGAGGACCAAAAATTTTTTAAGAATATTCTTTAAATTTGTAATAAAATTCTGAATAATTTTTGTGCAAGTTAGTTATAGAAATCTTCTTTTGTTTAAAAGTTAAAAATATTCAAAGTTGAAACTTACAAAAAATTTCGCTTTTTTTTTAGTTTTTCCCCAAAAGATAGCTATATTTTTTCACTAATAAAAAAATATTTTCTTAAGAAACATAAAAAGATTTTTAAAGTTTTTAAAAGAAAACATAATGAGAATGCGTATAAAACAAATTTCTTGCTAATTGGACTTTTGGTCCTCGCACATGTCCTCTCCAAAAAATGGCAATTTGTAAAAAAAAAAATTAGTTTAAACAAAAATTTCTCAAAAGGCAAAGCACCGATTTGAAAAAAATTATAATGTTCATATTTTCCAATATATCTGTTATTGATTAGAAAAGTTTTTTCTGAAACGCGCTGCAAATAGAGACAGTGTTGCCATATTTGTAAAAAAACTCATTTTTTGAAACACCTTTTTCCCCAGTTGGGAATTGGGGAATTTTTAAGTTAAAATTGGGAATTTTTTTTAGTCTATTGCTTTTACATCTTATTGGTCTACATTACTACAAAATTTCATTGTAATATCTTTATCCATGTCATTTCCACAGAATATCAAAGATTAAAAATATTTTCCTTAAAAAAGCAGAAAAACAATTTTTTTTTGTTTTACGATACAAAGTGTAAAAAAAGTAACGCACTTAAAAAAAACTTTTACTTAGTGCTAATCTCCTAGTCTTTCCCGATCTAATGATACTAAACATGTATATAAAGCATTAATACCGAGTCTTAAAAAACTCTGAAAAGTTTGGCCCCCGTAGCATTTTTACACTGTTTATTTAAATATAAGTGATGAATTTGTGCATATAAAGTTAATTATCATACTCAAATATTTCACTATTTTTAAGATGACAATGATCCTTCGCTAATAAACAAATATTTTCTTCAAAAAGATATAAATAGTTTTTTATTTTTTTAAAGAAAACATTATAAGAATGACTTAAAAAATTTTTATTCGATTTTGCCTTTTGTTCCAAGCTAAAAAATAAAATTTTAGTAAAAGATTCTAAATAAGTAAGTACGAGTAAGGCACCGATTTTGATAACAGTGTAAAGGTAATATATCCATAATTTGTAGCAAAAGTTTAATTAGAAGAGTACTTTTATAGTAACAGTGTGACAATTTATTTAAAATAAGATTTAAAGGCATTTTTCCGGTATTTAAAATTGGTGTATTTGAAAAAATTGCAAAATTATGTTAAGGTTATAAAATGTTTTTTAATGTGAAAGTTAATGCAATAGGTAAAAATTGTTACAACTTGGGTTTTTCATAATGGTCAGAAAGGATATGGTTACTCACCTCCATACAGGTAGGTTTTACGAGACGCACATATTGGTTGAGTTATATATGCACCTATTTTTAGAGGTAAAAAATACATTAATTCATTGATTTCTTTATTATTCTTTGGATACAGGTATATATAAAAAATGTTTTTTTTTAATATAAAAAAGAAAGTTTTAAATGTAACTGCTATTAACAGTTAAAACATCATGGCTATAACATTGGAATTTAAAGTGTTGTGCGATATTCTTTTTGAACAACCAAGCAGTTCGAGAGCAGAAAAAATTAAAATAATCATGCGATATGCTAAAAGTCAAACTAACTCCATGATTCTCAATAGTGAGGAAGACAAAGTCGTAAAATTTGTAAAGTTATTTGAACTTAAAATTAAGTCGGTTAATTACTGTTTAAAAAGATTTGAATCTAAATTTAAAGACTGGCTGAAGGACTCAATTGAGCTTAAAACTTCTGGTGCTGGAGCCCCTCTAAAAAACTATGATGATCTCGGAGAAAGATCTAAAAAGATGCGATTATCCGAAGTTCTTTCTACTCATTCGGATACTGAAATCAAAGATTCCTTTAAGGAAGTGCTCAAACGAAATAATCAACCAGCTGAAGCTAAACAAATAGCAGATATTCTCCCAGAGGCTTCTCCTAAACGTCTTAAGCGAATTATTAAGAGTATACCAACTCCTTCTTCTCAATCAGAATTTTCGGAGGAAGAAGCACTTGCTCTTATGCTCGAGTTGAAATTGAGTAAAAATAAATATATTAAACTCTGTAAGGCATTACGAGACAAAGGACACTCAATTTTACCAGGATATAATGCGTTATTAAAAACCAAAAAAAACTTAATACCAACAAACGTGATAGGAGACGAAAGTGCATCTGTGGATTTATCAAAATTATTGGAAAATACGGCATCAAGGCTGATATCTACTACATTGTCTGAAGAAGAAGCCAAGAAACTTGACAACAAGGACTTAACTTTAATATGTAAATGGGGATGTGACGGTTTATCTGGATTACCGGAATACAAACAATCAACATCTCATCAGAACACAAATGACTACAGAAGCGTTTTTATGGCATCCCTAGTACCACTAAGATTAAGAAAGAATCGTTCTGAACCATCCACATCAAAAGAGCGTACTGAATATGTGTGGGTTAACACATCTCCAGGATCAAAGGCATTTTGCAGACCGATCAGATTCGAATATTTAAAAGAAAATGCAGCAAGCACAAAAAATTGGGTTGATGATATCAAATATTCAATAGACAATTTGAGTCCAGTCTGCATAGACATACATGGATATTTGATTAATGTAAATTTTGAGCTTCAATTGACAATGATAGATGGAAAAGTAAGCAACGCTATAACGGAAACCCATTCAACTTGGAAATGCTCATTATGCGGAAAGAAGAAATCGGAATTTCTACAAACTTCAGAAGATGCATCAGCTAGTACTGCAATTAATCAAGAGGTTCTGGAATTTGGTATATCGCCCCTACATGCACGTATCCGATTTTTAGAATTTATGCTACATATAGCATATGATCTGAAATATAGGAATATACCTGATAATCAGCTAAAATCCGTGAGAAATAATAAGGAACTGATTGAAATGAGATCCAGTGAAAAAAAAAGGATTCAGGAAGAATTCAAAACTATGACGGGTCTAAACATAGACAAACCACTTGTAGGATATGGCAGTACAAACGATGGTAATACGGCCAGGCGATTCTTTGAAAATTATGAAACAACTTCAAAGATTACTGGAATTGATGAGGAAGTTCTTCGTAAATGTTACGTAATATTATCGGCAATAAATAGCAAATATCAAATAAATGCTGAAAAATTTCATTGCTATGCCCTCAACGCGTTAACTCGTATACGACATTTGTATCACTGGAAAGAAATTACACCAACAGTTCATAAAGTCCTTCAACATGGTCGTGAAATAATTGAATCAAATCTTCTCCCACTTGGTGAACTGACAGAAGAGGCCCAGGAAGCGCGGAATTCAGATTTCAAGTATATCCAACTATTTAATACCAGAAAATGCTCAAGAAAATCGCAAAATCAGGATCTAATAAATTATCTCTTGTTGTCTTCTGATCCTGCTCTATCAACGATAAGAAAGAAATGGTGGAGCAGTTATACAAAAACTTCTGAAAACGAACACCTGGAAGAGGTTCTTGATATAATAGATTGTACTGATTATTTTACTGAAAATAAAAATTAAGTAAATAACTACTTTTATATAAATATGTAATAAAAACTGTAAGTTTAAACTTTAACTACAAATACTTCAATAAAATGTATTTCACCTTTTAATATAAGTACAAATTATTTACATTTTGATATTTCATAAATCCTCATGATATTTTCTTTAAAAAAATAAAAAAATATTTGTTTGTTATCGAAGGATCATTGTCATCTTATAGTGAAATATTTGAGTATGATTATTAATTTTATATGCACAAATTCATCACTTATATTTAAATAAACAGTGTAAAAATGCTACGGGGGCCAAAGTTTTCAGAGTTTTTTAAGACTCGGTATTAATGCTTTATATACATGTTTAGTATCATTAGATCGGGAAAGACTAGGAGATTAGCACTAAGTAAAAGTTTTTTTTAAGTGCGTTACTTTTTTTACACTTTGTATCGTAAAACAAAAAAAAATTGTTTTTCTGCTTTTTTAAGGAAAATATTTTTAATCTTTGATATTCTGTGGAAATGACATGGATAAAGATATTACAATGAAATTTTGTAGTAATGTAGACCAATAAGATGTAAAAGCAATAGACTAAAAAAAATTCCCAATTTTAACTTAAAAATTCCCCAATTCCCAACTGGGGAAAAAGGTGTTTCAAAAAATGAGTTTTTTTACAAATATGGCAACACTGTCTCTATTTGCAGCGCGTTTCAGAAAAAACTTTTCTAATCAATAACAGATATATTGGAAAATATGAACATTATAATTTTTTTCAAATCGGTGCTTTGCCTTTTGAGAAATTTTTGTTTAAACTAATTTTTTTTTTTACAAATTGCCATTTTTTGGAGAGGACATGTGCGAGGACCAAAAGTCCAATTAGCAAGAAATTTGTTTTATACGCATTCTCATTATGTTTTCTTTTAAAAACTTTAAAAATCTTTTTATGTTTCTTAAGAAAATATTTTTTTATTAGTGAAAAAATATAGCTATCTTTTGGGGAAAAACTAAAAAAAAAGCGAAATTTTTTGTAAGTTTCAACTTTGAATATTTTTAACTTTTAAACAAAAGAAGATTTCTATAACTAACTTGCACAAAAATTATTCAGAATTTTATTACAAATTTAAAGAATATTCTTAAAAAATTTTTGGTCCTCAGATGCGTCCACCAGATCAAAAAAAGCTTAAAAAAAGAGGTAAAAAATCAACCTAAAAATTCCTTTTTACCCAAATATCTCGAAATCCAAAGGAGATAACCTACACATTTAAGCATATTTTTTGTAGATCTTCTCAAGGACAACTTAAGTTTAAAATTTCTTTTCAATCCATACATAAATGGATTTTTGGCGAATTTTTAAAAAAGTCGAACACCCGAGGTGACCAACTTTGAAGGTCCATCAATCACTCTCCCGACCCCTCATGGACCAGTGCTTTTAAAAACCAACTCGAATACTCCTTGACTATCACCATGTCAAATTTCATTCAAATATCTCCAGTCGTTCAAAAGTTAAAGAATTATTTCCAAAAAAAAAGCGTCCGTAAACCACTGTGCTACGTCACTCTGAACTCATCTACAATTGTAAGTGCTAACAAATTTTATATATTTTTAATTCTGTGGCTAAGTGCTTAAAGGGTCGATGTCAATAGTTTTTTTTTCACTTTTTAGCAATTGTATACCATATGTTATTATACGTATATCCACTGAATTCAATAATATTTGTAGTAACATAACAAATAGTTGCTAAATAATGTTGTCCTCTTTTCAATATTTCCTGTTAAAAAGGCCAATGTCACAAAGAAGTATCACAGAATGAAATATATTCGTGCAAAAAAGAATAATGTCATATTTTTTTTTTCTTAATTTCGAATTTTTTAAAAGAATTGATTCTAACCCATATTTTATGAGCGAAACTAAGTAAAACAAAATCTTATAATATCCCAGCAAAACTTTGGTAATGGCAAGTACTCTGATAACTGGTTACCTTGTAACGACTACAACATACCATCCGAATAAATAATAAGTTATTACAGAAGTACTTATTTGTAATTAAGATGGTAATTTAAACTGGGCCATTCAGTTTCAAATCCCACCAAGGGCAACAATTTTTTTAGTTTTTTTTTTATTAAAAGAGTCTTTTTAAATGATTTTTGAATTTTAAGAACTTAAATATTATCTTCTGTAAAAAAAATTTGTAAAACTAACTCACGTTAATGAAAAAATACCATCATGAGTCAATTTTGATTATGTAGGGGATGTTGAATAACAAACACGATTCTAATTGGTCTTAACTTGGTAAGCCCAACTTATCTGGGTCATCCTTCATCTCAACTGTGGACACACACCTCCTCATGGTATCACCCGTGGAGCTAGTTTAACACCCATTAATATTGTGAGTTAACATGTTTCGAGAGTTGTCCCATAAGATCGATAAAAATGGGTTAGGATTACGGGCTAGTAACCCTCTATTGAAAAAAAAAAAATACAATGAAGAGGATAAAATTAGAATTGAAATGTCCCACTACCTAGTGTTAGAGGAGGATGTCCGAAACTTCGATAGAAAGACCAAGTAGAGGAACATTTTTCAAAGCTTGGCCTATAAAATTGGAGAATATTCGCACAAGATCGAAATCCATGGAATTCTAAAATATGCTCGGACTTTGACCTTAACAGGTTGTAACATTTAAGTAAGTAAGAGTCAATCTTATGTAAAAACTAATACAAAAAAGAAGATTTAAATTGTTTAAGTTTTAAAATAATTTTAAAAAAGTTTTAAAAAAATTACAAAAAATCATATAAAAATATTTTTCCAAAAATTACAACAAAGCAAAAAAAAAGCAGGGAAAAACAAAGTTATTTTCACATGATTTTGGATCTAAAAATAAAAATTGTTTATATTAATTATAAGCTGCTAAGTTTCAACTGGGTTCGAGCCCCCATGGGATCATAAAAAAAATTTTGTATTTCGTTTAAAAATATATGTTTTTAATAAAACAACAACAAAAAAGTTGTTGCTGTTGTTGTTGTTGCTTTCAAATTGCTTATCCAAGTCATTACTTTTCTGCAATTGGTAAGTACTTGCCTCCAATGACATCCCCATGTTAATGTAATGACTTAAACAGCGAATGAGTAAGTAGTTCGTATTCAATAGTTTAACTGCTTAGCTCATTATTTGGTAATGAAAAGTTTTACTGGGATATTTCTAATTTTTTCAATAATGATTTTTTTGACATTGGCCATTTTAGCAACAAACCACAGATATTATAGTTGAAATCGCAGAAATGCACCAAAACGTAGCAACTTTTATAAAAGTTTAATTTTTACGAAAAGTTTTCACTTAAGACTATATGTTTATATATGGCGATATATTTTTGTATTAATAGTGATTGTTGTCGGATTTTTCGTGTTTTTTTTTTCTAAACAAAAAAATAATATTTTTGCACCAAAAAAATAAACATTTTTCATTTTGACCGTTTCAAAATGTAACTTTTTAAATCGATTGCACCAAAACGTAACTTATAATCATTCTGGCGGTTAGAAACGAGAATTAATTAAACAGATATCTTAGGGCATCGTCTTATAATTTCAAGCACAAATTATTCCCATAAAAAGAATATGACAATTTTTAACAATTTATAATGAAGAACATGTTTTCTCAATTAACTAAAAATAATTTATGATGGAATTTTACGTTTTGTTGCGAACGTCTACATATGTAGCTCGGAAAATCATTTAATTTATATACAGTATTTTTTTCGAAATATGAGATTTTCAGAAAAACAGCAACTGTGCTGAATTTTTTTTAATATACTCGTATATATCGACTTGAGAAATTAGAGATTGATTATGATAAAGCAACTCAAAAAACATATAAATAGCTTCAAATTTTTTATGCGATTTTATTTAAGAAAAATTAAAGGTTTAAAATGTTGCTCAAAATTTGTATTGTATCAAGCCCTTTTCGTTTTAGAAAATATTAAGTTTGTAGTTTACGAGTAAATTACTCGTTATTAAAGTTTTCAGGAATGTCTTTACTGTTGCATTGTTGACCAAATTTCAAAGTTTGGAATTAATATTTCATTTAGTTTAAAAGTTATGATGTTTTTTTGCTTATCAATTACTATTCGAGACTAAGATTTTTAAAAGGCTATAAGTTAGCTTTCGGACCTACATTGACTTGTTTGTCTATAGGTCCACTCTAAAGCTCCTCTGTTCTAAGTATATGAAATTACATTAAAGTTTTTTCTGAAATAACTCTTCAAATGACCTCTGTATGTCGTATTTTAATTTATTTAAAAGTTATGTTTTTACATTAAATTATGTTACGAAAATAATCTGTTACTACTTTTAGGACCCGTCTCTATATTATTGACAAAAAACTTTATGCATTTTTAAAGGTTTAAATTTTTGCTCAAAATTTGTTTTAGAAAATATTCAACTTGTAGTTAAGCATTTTTAGTTTTCAAAATCCCTAATTTTATAAAATGTTTTCTTTTTTTTGTTTTTAATTGATGAAAAAAATGTCGGATGTTTTTATATTTATGGGACCATAACATATTAAAATAGTTTAACAAAAATGTAATATTAGCTGTTGACCAGTGTTATCTGTTAAATCAGGAAGAAATTAAACCTAGAAGCAATTTATTACAGGAGATTAAAATGGAATCAGTTCCAATAATAACGTCCAAAAAAATTTATTACACTAAGAAAGAAAATGCTAAATATCTGAATGGATTGGAATATAATTGTTGTAACTACCTAGTGTAACGATTGATTCTAATATATTGTGTCAACCATTAAAACACTAAAACTAAAATTTATTTAGAATTGAAAAAAAAAATAAAAATAGAAGTAGATGTTTCCATCAGGAGTAACATTCATTTATTCAATTTATCCCAGAATAAATTCAATGACATAAACAAAAGGAACAGCTAATTACTTTGACGTAAAATCTTTTAACCCATTAAATCACATAATACAATTCCAAAACAAAAGGATGTACAGATGTAAATACGTGCTTACAAAATAGAATAAAGGGGTGAATGTTTTAATATAAAAATATAAACATTAATAACATTTTACCAATATTAAAATTTATAGAAAACAATAAGAAATTTGATGCCAATACTGACTTACGTTCAAAACAATGGATATATTTTTTTCTAATATTTCTGAAAAGGAATTATTTGCTATAAAAGCTCAAATCATGGACAAAATAAGGTGCAGTAGTAGTTCTTAAGTGGCCATAAACAGACACATTGGTCATTATGCCAAAGGTGTTAAACTATTTTATAATATTCTTTGTAAAATAATTTATTAATAATTTTCTTTCTGCCATAGACCACATTATTATTGGTAACAGTTTTATTTGGTGTAATTTGTGGTAACCGTTTAATAGATAATCATCGTCTATTAAGATCATCATCAGCATCATCATCCTCTTCAGCATCATACGGAACTTCCTATAACAAAATAAGTGATGTCAGCAGAAATGTATTTGATACAAAATCTGACGAAGATTTAAAATTAAAGTTTATAGAAAAATCTTCAAAGACACAGGATTTACCGTGTGGAAATGAGTTTGAATTTGAAAGTGATTTAAGGAGACGAAATTGTAAGTCCTTTAGAAATCAACCCAATTACTTGGTATATGATGGCACTAATGACTTACTACATAAATCATATGCAAATGTTGGAGATTTTGAGGATATTTTCGATATTGAACAACCATTAACGTCACAAATAAATTCTAAAGATACAAAAACGATTGAACAACCAAAGATTAATATATTTCCAGTAGCAAACTACAAAGATTTCTATGATGATTTAGTTTTGGAAACTGCTAAAGAAGAGATGACTAAACGAAATGGAAACTCTTTGGCGACAGCACTTGGTTCACCACCTCCGAGAGGATGTGATTGTAAAATAAGAGTAAGTTGTTGTAGAATTTTTTTCCATTTAAAAATCATAATTCAAAATTTTCAGAAAAAATTTAAATTTTTTTCAAAAATATAAAAACTTTACAGGAAAAATTTTAGTACAATATTCTTATACGATATATCGCACTTGTTCAACAAGAGAATATTAACTCAAAGTTTTTAAATTTTCACTTTTTGGAAGAAATTGATGTGAAATTGTGTGGTCTTATCTACCCACTGTAAAAATCTGACATCATTTTTACTATAATTTCGCCAAAAAATTCTTAATATGAAATAAAAATTTGAAGAAATAGTTTTTAAAATAATTGTTCATATAAAATTGGTAACTTTATATTTAAGTAACGTTTTAACTTTAGAGCTAAATAAAATTTTACAACTTACCGGAACATATCTATTTTATTTTAGAATGACTTGGTCGATTTAGGACAGCAACATTTCCCCCGGTATTTGTTAAATGCAGTTTGTCACTCGGAAAATATACGCAATGATTTGGGACCGAAATGCTGGAGTGGTTCAGTATGTCGACCTTTGGAATATAAAGTTAAAGTGTTGACATTTCGTACCTTAATGGATAATATGCAAAAGGATCCAACGTTGGCATGGTTGCCGGATGATTTAAGAGAAATATGGAAATTTAAGACTGTAACAGTAACAGCTGGCTGCTTCTGCTCTTAAAACGAAGCTTTAATGCAGGGCAAGTGATATACAAAAATGGAAATGATAAAAATGATATTATTAAATATTAACAAATTTGTAAATATAAATAATTAAAATATATGTATTTTGCTGTAAATAAAATGCTTAAATATTTTGTTTTTTTTTGAAATATCTTCTATTTATTTATGATCTTTTATAAGTTTTTCTTGTATACTAGGTACTTAGAAAAAAAAAGTGTGAAAATTGATAATGAAATTCTTTAATTTGTTGTGCATTGCTTTTAAAAGAGAAAATATCATTTGCCGCTTTCAATATTTACATAATTAGAAAAATTAACAATAAAAAATCATAAATATTTTATATGCAAATTATGTAGACTAACTTACAAAATATAACCCTTATATAAAATCTTTTTTTTGTAAGAACTTATACTTAACGAATCGAGATAGAGAAAACAAATTAACTTAACTACATAAATGAATGAAAAGAAATATAAAATTTAAATAAAATAAATGAAAAAAGAGGAAAAATAAGGACATTTTTATATTGTTCAACAATTAATGGCAAATATTGAAGAAGTAGAAAGAAACATTCCTGCATCATCTGTTCTTTTCAATTGCATTTCTTTTTTTTCATAAGTCTTAAACATTCTTCTTATTTTTTAATTTTGTTGCGGTTTGAGTGTCTTACAGTCTCTTGCAGGTGGAAAGTGACAAAACTGAAACAGAATTTGTGACTGGAGGTTATGATATGATTGTTTCAATTGTGCTTTTATCATTAAATTGATGTTCACTTTCAATTTCATGTTCACTTTCTATTTCACTTCTGTCCTTTTCCTCGGTATCTTGTGTAGTAATGGATGATGATCTAGAGTTTAAGTATTCTAACGACAATGGCGCCTGTGTGGAGTCCAAAAATGGATCAATATTTTCGATGCTACTAACAATGTTTGATACATTTGTTTGTGGTTGTGGTTGCGGTTGAGGTGTACTGCGAGATGTTTTTTGATGTTGTTTAATTGCCATCGTGAGATCAACTTCAATATCAGAATCCATTTCATTTTCCGACAAAGACAACGAAGTGCCAGTTCGCTTCAACTTTAATTGATTCTAAGAGTTAAAAAAGAAAAGTAAATGTTATAAAAAGTATTTAACTAAATATTAGAGAATTTTTTTTAATTGTTTTATTTAATTATAAATTACTTACTCTATTATAATTAGATGGTTCGGATATGTAACCATCATAATCCTCATCCTCGCTATAGAAATACGTGTGATGTTGCTGTGGATGATCCACATAAGTTTCAGGCAACTTACAAACAATTTGGGCCAAATCAATAAATGTATATTCACTTAATGAGGCATGATTATCTTTCTTAGGTGGCTCTTTATTAAACCATTGATTGAAACGTCCCAAACGACCAGCTTTGGCCATATTTTCAAAATAGTTTTTGCCAAAAACATAGCCAACATCACGTATTTCGTCAAAGCTACCAAAAGCTAAGGTTTTATACTTATCTATTGGTGGTCGTATATATTCACAATAATCCGAATTTTTAACTTCCTAGGATAAAGGAAACCAAATAATCATTTTAATTTAACTTAACGGTTTTTGAGGATGTGTTTAATACTTACCTCCAATTGGCGTACACAAGAAACATAGGCCAATCTCGATTGAATATCCGGAAGATCGGGTACTTTGACTGGCGATGTAAATGGATTCCATTTTTTGTATAATAACCACCAACCCGATAAATCATCACCATAATTTGTTAAATCAATATCATCTTGAGAACCGACATCTATGGCTATAATATGTGCAGCTCCCAAATTGTGCATTACATCAGCTAAAGCATGTGATTTAAGGTTTTGAAAAATATTGTAATTGAACATTATATATTATTTTCTCTGAATAGGGAAAAGAGGCAATTCTAATTATATGGGACAATTTTAATCATATCTGTGGCAATATGAAAAAGTAGCTTAAGTCGACATAAGAGAGGATTGAGTTAAGGAGTTTAGTGCATTACAGAAGCAAAGGCGCTGAAATGTGTTCAGTCCGTTTAATAAAATTAGGGTTTTTATCAATGTTATGTACTTTTACTTTTTAGCTTAAGTTTCTTGAATCAATAATGCACTGATCAAAACAACTTATGTACACATTCTTTTGTGTACATATTCAGATTTTTCTTTCATCATACAACGGTTTCGCTTAACTTCACTTAAGCTGTATTAATGTTGACCTTGAGGAAATAAGTAATTTTTTATAAAAAACTTATGTTTACATAAAACTACAGAATATATATACTTTATATTTAAACAGAATACATTTTACTTAAACAGAGCCACTTAAGTTACTTAAGGTCTAGTTCAACGCAAATTTCAGTTTCGAAAAAGAGCTTAAGCAGAAAAAAAGTAAAATCTTCTGAATTTAACAATATTTTTTTTTTAATTCATCATTCTTCTCTAATAAACATGTTACCAATTTATTAGTACATAAATTATTTGCAGAAATCAAGCAGAAGAAAAATTACACAAAATTGATGATATCACAAAACTTCAATTTTACACTTAAGCTATTCTTCCATATTGCCACAGATATAATAGTTCTCTACAAGTTGTTATAATGAATCTTTTTAGTTAGAATTTTATTAAGACTTTTTGTATTCCTCCTAATATTTTAGAAAACTGCAAAACGTATGAACAATATGTGTGGTTTTACTAGTTATTGGTAAGTCTAATGTCATATTTAATACCATTTCAATATTTCACATACAGTGTTGCCGGAATACATACATATGTATTTAATTTTAAAGTTACACATTAGTTTTAATTGAAATTACATGTATTTACAATATATCTTGCTTTTTATTAAATTTATTATTTGTTAAGATTCCGATGAAAAATTAGTTGTACAAATTCAGTTTCCTTAATTTTCAATAGTATTATGTAATAATCGACTATATATGGTCTAAAGGGCTCAGTTAATTTAATTGTTAATTTAATAACAAAAAAAGTACATACATGAAAACATAACCATTGTTCAAAAAATCCCAAATATCTAAAAAATTTAAGTTTGCTCTTCGCACTGTTTCAAATCTTCCTGGATCAGGAAGAAAACAAGGTCCAACAGATATTGGCAAAGCAAAAGATCAGAAAAGCTTAATGAGCATCGAATTTTATTTAAAAAAAAAAATTCACCAGGCAAGTGCCTACAAAAACGGCTTTTCCGTTTCTGAGACAGCAATTTCTGGCCCGATTTAAAATCATGAATGGTTTTCAAACAATAGCATAATTTGCATACTTCGAGAGGCTAATCCCTCCAGAGCTTTGGCCTCATACAAAAAATGAGTTGAAGAACGTAAAAAGGTGTCCCAAAACATGTTCGATTTTAAGCGTAAGGTAACAGGCAGGTAACAGAATATATTTTCTTTGGTGGCATATTTGGAAAAAATACACATTGTTATACCCTAATGTACAAGCTTACATGTTCTTAATATCATGTAATTAATTGTTTCGAGATAACCAAAATTAGAAAGGTTTGAATCGGCAGCGCTGCACTTAAATTACCTAATTTCTTCATAAGATAACGCGGTATTAAAAAATAAGTCTGAATTGCCATACTAGAATTTTCTAGAATTTTTGGATTTTGATATATAAATTATACGAACATATTCTCTTTCTCGTTCTCTTATAACAACTTGTATTAAAAATATAAATTTGTTAAACTCACAATAATATTAAACAAAAATGCAGTGCGGAAATTCAATAAAAATAATCACACATACGATTGTTTTGTATCACATGCAATATGTATATGTTTATAGAAAATAAATAATTAATAAATATAATCAAGAAAATAAAAAAAGACAATTATATATAAATTTCCAACCATGTTTATATACATATATACCAAAAATAAATAATACTTAAAAGGGAATTTCGAACGGAGATTTATAGAAAAGCAAATTGTTGAATAGAATAGCAAGTTGTTAGCCATAAAATAGCGATATTACCTGGAACATTATTTGTATAACAGCCATCAAGTAACAAATGACCATCTTTATAATCACAAAACGGTGGAAACACACCAGCAATAGACATGCTAGCGCGTACATAACGCCACAAGTGACCTAAAGGACGAAACACAATAACAACAAAATAAAAATAGAAAGAAAATGTAACAGAAAACCGAACTTAAAATAATAAAAAAAAAATTACAGTAAGAAATGACGTGTTTTTAAAATAAATAATTTTTGAATGAAAACGAAATTATTCAGCTGCTGTTCAGTTTAACATTGATTTTATTTTTTTGTGTTAAACAAGAAAAAAGGATTAAAAACAGAAAAACACATTAAGTTAATAAAATGTGGCTGGTGTATCGAATATTAATTGTTTGTTATTGTAAAAATTAAATAAATAAAATTTAATTTTTAACTTATTTATAGTATAGTTTTTATTTATATTATAAAAATTTACTATTATACAATTCTGAGTTTTTTTACATTAAGAATTAAGAAATTTCTTATAAAAACCATAATGCATATTTACCTTTTTAAAATACCTTTTAAGACTAATTAAACTAATAATTTACTAAGACTAAAACAACAGGTGAAGTACTTACTTATTATTATGATTAGATACTAATTTGAAAATTCATTATAATTCAAATAAAATATAATAAAGATGATAAACAATAAAATTTCCTTTTACTACTGCATTTTTGTTTAATTTTCTTGTTTTTTTTTTTTAAGAATAAAACAAATTATCGTAATTCAAAACTTAATATTACCTGGTAAATTATTTACATAGCCACCATCCAATAGTAAATGTCCATCTTTGGGATCACACAGGGGCGGCATGTAACCGCTGAGTGACATGGATGAACGTACATAACGCCATAAAGATCCTGTTTTGGAATAGAAAGATGGAGAGTAGTGGAGGAGTTTTTGCAGGTTTTATGAGTGGACATTATTATGTTTTTTTTCGATTATAAGTTTTATTTCATTTCACTTTGTAATGTCAAGCGTTTAAAATTTACTTGCTTAGTTATTTTAATAATGATTCAATGAATGTTTCGCAAACATATCTATCATGTCAAATATTTAATAACAAAAAGGACAAACAAATTACTTCAAAGTCACACATTATTCCTTCGTCTGAGCTGCGAATTGCTGTATAAATTCTTTTAATAATTTTAAGAAGTAAAAAAAAAAACAAGTAAGAAAATAATATAGTCAGTCATATCCGACTATTAGGTACCAAGGCATACATATATAATATACCTTGTTTTATACCCTTCACAACTAAGGTTAGGTAAGATATTGGTCATTGTTTCAAAATTTTCTTAAATCTTAGAGAGTTCATTTAAAAATAAATTTTTATTAGATTAATAAGCGTTTTTGAGATTTTCTGGGTATTTAAAGAGTGTGTCTCTTACGGTAGGTATGGTCAAACATGAATACCATAAGCAATATTTATGCTGAATATTATTAAAATATAAATAAATTTGTGGCTGTGAAGGACTACTTCTATTCTGAAAGGAAGCTCTAGAAGTGATACTCGAAATAATTATCCGATTTTGTCAAAAAAGTAAAAAAAGTCGGTGTTAAGTTTCATTAAACTATCACTTAAGTTACGACCTGTAAGTTGATCATAAATTTACAGCCAAGCAATTTAGCCAGCCGGACGGACAACTTTAAATTGACTCAAGGGGTGAATCAGGGTCGATTGGTATACTAAAACCAATATTTCTGTATTGGTACAAACCAAACAAACGACAAAATTTTGATAACCCATAGATTTATTAAGAGTCTTTTTAGTTAATAGATAGAAAAATATTTATTACCTTAAAACGAAAAAGAATAACAATAAATGTATTAATCGCTTTTGAATAGTAGTTTAACATTTGATGTTGTCCTTTTTTGTTATACTTTTTTTAATATTGCAATTACTTTTTGATGTTGTAACTTTACTTGTAATAAAAAATAAATTTGTGTCAAATGAAAACAGGATTGGATAAACATGCAAATAGCTAAAATTATCCAAAATGCATTCTTATTATAAATTTAACCTTTAATTAGGCTATAGGAAGGAATATTAGTGTTGTCATATATCTAACGTTATTGCCTTTCATGTTTCGTAATTATATGATATTCAATATTAAAAAAAAACGGTTAACATTTTGTTAAGACTTCAAAAATCTTTAATATTTCAATACAAAAAAATATTAGTGTCTATTCTAAAAATAAAAAAAATAAAAAAACCAAATTTGTTTCTAAAATAAATCTTATTTTCTTTTGCATTTTAATTTTGTGTATATGTCATCAAAATATTATAAACAAACAGCAAACAAAAAATACAAGATCTCGAAAACTGGACATAGGATTTTCAAAATTGGTATCAGTGTATCCAATTTATAAAATGATACATTCCAGAGGAAGGTTTTTCAAAAACTGTCCATTCTTGTGTATTGAAATTCTAATTTTCGAAATTTCAATGTAGGAATGTTGTTTGTGTTTTGGATCATATCAGGGCTATTTATGAACTCGAAAATATAGCTATAGTAACGTGAACTAACTTAATAGCAACATCTCTTTATAATGTTAGTACAGATATTCATGACGCAAATCAGCACTAACATTATTTCTCAGAAATTGTTTTATAAAACCTGTTTAAAATGAACTCGTGATAGATTTTTGATTCTTGAAAAACATATATAAGTAAACTGATAAGTTAATTTGATATTCATCATAGTGTTTTGGACAATTTCTGGCAGAAATGGATTTTAAAACGATGAAAAATAGCAAATTCAATTTTATCAGAATTTGTACATCTATACAGGTATGTGATGGAAAACGATCGTTTTCAAATCGATCGATTTCAGATATATTTTTGAGATTTTCGGTTATTTCCCCAAAAAACTCAAACCAAATGAAAGATAAAATATCAGTCAAAAGGATTAAAGCCAAAATTTTCATTATTTTTGGGGGAAATAACCGAAAATTAGCTAAAAAATATGTCTGAAATCGATCGATTTCAAAACGAAAATGTCCATCACATACCTGATAGTTTTTTTTTTCAAAACGTACTTTTTGCATTTGTTGAGAAATTCGTTTTTTGTTATTTTTGGATTATTTGTGCTAAATTCCATTGAAAAAAAGGATGTCAGCTTTTTATTTTTTGTAAAAAAAATGTATAACAAAAGGTATTTTTAAATTTTTTTCCAATTATTAATGCATTTTATTTTCACTTGTTTTATATTTAGATGTCCTTAAACAACAATAAAAAGTATTAAAAAATTGCACATCAAAACAATTTTTTATATGTTTATTTCTTCAATACGTGATTTTAAATTTTTTTTGAAACAAAACGTTGTTTTTGTATCAAAAAGCAGGTCCGCTACATTTTTTAGGTGTTATTTTGTGGTGGGAAGGACCTTGATACAAGAAATAAATTCATAGTAATTTCCGATTTGTAGTGCTCTTTAATGTGTAGATATTCTTAATTTCCCACAAATTTGAAAAAATCAAAAAAGGACGTCTTGAAAAAAAAACTTCTGACATATAAATATATATATAAAATTGTGTAACATAACAAATATCATTTTAATAATAGACAATTTTAAAAAAGCAATATTTTGAAAGTCATCAAGGACAATGAAAAAGCAAACAAATTGTTTAATAGAATGAAGCAACTAAGGAATAAGATTAGAATATTAAAAATATAATTAACTACAATCTTGGTCAAACATAAGAAAAATGAAAGAGTACAAAATAAACAATGTTTAACAACTTTTTAAATTTACTAATTTACTAATGTAAAAAATCTCAGAATATGAATAAGTATAAGTAAATATTAATAATTTTAAACAGTTTTTACTTTACATATTCATTTAATTTAATTTTTTTAACTTTCAATAAGGAAAGCAGCAGTGGTGAATAGTCAGTGTGGTGTACATAAATAAAATAATAAAGTAAAGAAAGCCTTTTAATGTGCATCGTCGTGTAAACAGTTAACACAAAAAATACATTGCGTATGGGTTGTGGGTGTTGAGTGTTAAATAAATAAAAAATGGATACAATGGACAACTTAAATAAAACAAAAACTTACCATTTGTGTGTATTCTGTGACAACTGGCCGTTATATCAGTGGTTAGAGTAAAGTACGGAATCCAAAGATCTTCAATACTGACATCACCAAAAGTTTCACGTATGGTTTTGTTAAATTCACGGCCCGAAAACATGGAAGTGATTGGATATGTTAAATCCAATAATTGTAAAAACCACTTTGTCATTTTCTACACAAATAAAAATAGATTATTAAATGCGTAAAATGTAAGTTATTAATAAAAAATAATAGTTCATACTTTGCACCATTCTCTGGCTTTTTGTGTTACAGTTGTGATGTTACGATCAGAGCACCATAATGCACCCATTAGAGCACCTATGCTAACACCTCCCACCATATCAATAGGTATACCGGCCTCTTGTATAGCTTTTAACATGCCAATATGAGCAGCACCGCGAGCACCGCCACCGCCCAATACCAAACCGATTGAATTACCAGTAAGCCAGCGGGCTAAACGTGAAAAATCTGAATGCATATTAGGTTCTGACATCAGTACGCGACTGTAGAGATCATTCTAAAAATAGTTAAAATTTTATTAACTATTAATTCATAAAATAAATAATTTTTTATTTAACTTACGATTCTGTATTGACTTTTTCTAGTGAATATACGTTTGACACATTGGATGTGATGGTGTTTTGTAACCCAAGGTCTTGCATTTAACCATTGCAGCGAGTTCAAGGGCTTAGAGCTGTCACTTTCCGAATATAGCAGCACTAGTTCCTTTTGAGTACGCATAGCTAAGCGATCAATTTCTCTTTCGAATTTACCCACAGTTGGTGGTCGATCTCCCATACCAACAATGATAATGACATCAGCTTGACGCATGCAACGCTGGGTCCAAGCACTCAGTGAGGTGTCACATTGATACAAAGTAATAATGTAACGATCTTCTTGTTGTGCCAGCCAAGAAGTCAAACGATACTCATTGCTTTGTTCAAAAATGTGAATTCCCAATTGTTTTCGTACAACTTCTGAGGTCAAACGTAAAGTTGGACCGATGGCACATAACGAGTGAAAAAGTTCATAAGTGAAAGCCGTAAGAGGAACATCTTCAGAGACTGGCACCAAAGCCACTGTAGAGTATTTATGGGTTACAGGGTTAGCCTCAAGGGGAGCAGCAGTGCCACCAGTACGAGTTTGCATCGTACCCAAAATACGATGACTAAGCAGACTTATCAATTTTGTTACAACTATGGGATATCTAAGTTTGATGGCATTAAATAAGCCTTCAGGTAATTTGGCAAGTTCGGAATCTCTTACAGCCATGACTGTGGTAGTTCGACAAGTTTCTGTTATCATTTCAACAATACCCACCAAGTCGCCTTTGCCGTATTCACCGACAATCTCTTTTTTACCGCTTGACTGTGTGATGACGGAACGCATACGCCCACTAAGCACAATATATGTGCTATCACTTAATTCATCTTGGCGGTATACAGCACGACCAGATTCTAAAAATATCCAGTCCAGTGCATAGTCACATTGTCTTACCAGTGGTGATAGGCGTCTAACGACACCATTACCGAGATCTAAAACAATTTTGGGTCTTTCACGCATTATTTGATAAATGGCAGGACGACGTATAAAGGCAATTCGACTGGGAACTAATGAAATTATAGTATAAGCACTAGCTTCTCCGGTAAGAATGGCTAAAGCTCCAACAATTTCCCCCGGATGCACATGATGGATAAATACGTCGGATTTGTCTGCTTTAAAATTTCTAATGGCATCCACTCCACTTTGATAGACAGCCAAACCACCAGTCATAACAAACCAAATACAAATATCGTCTGAGTTGCCCTCTGTTATAAGTTTAACATCAGTATCTACCTCACGAACTTCCACGAATGGTTCTAAAAAGGAACGGTCCTCCTCCGGCAAACCCAATTCCTTAAGAAAACTATCGACAGCTGAGATGTGAACTAGATGCATATCAATTGAAGATGCATTTATATTGATCTCCGCAGGTGTCACAGAGTAACGACGTGTAGACAGATTTCCAGCACTGCATGGTGCAGAATTTTGATTGAACTGTGAAGATGTTGCTAAAACGGCATAGGGAAGATTTTGATGTTGACATGGTGTTTCATAGGCCAAGTCAACTAACATATCAGGGGGAGGCACAGTTTCCGATAGACTGTGTTGAACCGTTTCCGCTTGCGTCTTACGATGTCCTGGAGATCCTTTTTGTTGTGTTTGCTGTTGTGTTGTGGTAGAACTACTCTGCTGTTGCTGTTGAGTTTTCTTGTGGCGCATATGATTTTGTACCAGTTCGGAATTAAGACCCAAATAATTACGTAAAGCAGTAAAGAGTACTCTCTGTAAACGTATCATAATTACTTGAATGACACGTATCATTATATCGGGATTTTCATCAAAAACTTCTTTAAAAGCCTAAAAAATAAAGTATTTAAAAATGTTTAATAATATTAACTTTTATTTCTAAACTAAATTTCGAAAACTTGTTAGTTGGAATTACACAAGTTAAAACTCGACACTTATTGCTTGTTTGTTCCTTAAGCATTAAAAAGATACCATGCAGATATTTTATGGTAAAATTTGTAGAAATAAAAAGAAAGAAAAATATTTACTTACTTGCATTGGCAATCTGATAACAATGCTCTTCTCTACTGCTTTAGCTGTTACAGTCTTATAATAACTGGGATTGCCCGATAAGACATCTACAAAACTCAATAGAGAAGTTACAGATTCACCCTTGCGAACAGTCTTTAATGACAATGTACTACCGTCAGCGTTTGATATGAAAACATTGATCTGACCAGATTGTACTATGAAAACACTGTCATCAGCATCGGTGATTTTGAAGAGAAAATCCCCTGGTTCTAAAGTTAGAACTTCAGTGTGTTTACATAGTTTAAGGAATATAGGCTTCTCAAAATGGCCAAAAATTCGTATACTTTGCAACATATATAAAGCATCTGGTGGTACACGATCAGAACCTTCTATTGTTTCTTCTAAATATTCAGCCGGCGGTTCTACTGTTCTCATTTGCAGGGGAATATTTTCTCTTCTCAATTGTAGAAGTCTTTTGGCAAAACGCATAACGGCCCTACGTTTTCGACCCTGACCACCATAAACTTGACCAGAAACATTCTTCACTTTACGCAACATTCTGCGACCATAGAAGAGCATTTTGTCTCTTTTACGAAAACGCAGCCCTCTTAAATCAGCTGCAGAATATTCGCTTTGCTCCAAAAGGTACTTTTCACGTTCCTTATCACGTAACCATTTTCTGTAGTACATAAAACAGATAATGAGGATAACAGTTAAGAGTCCAATTGAGATGTAAACTGTTAGCTGAAAGTAGACAATTTGAGGAATAAATTATTAATTACACTCTGATACACATGGCTTATGATGTACCAATTCTGTTTTGTTGGAGTCCATGGAAAACGAAAATACATTTGAATTTTTAGGTCACTTTGGAAAGTAATTTTGTAACGAAAAACTGGTTTTCTTAGATTTCCAACCGTTATAAAATCACTTCTCGAAGTGAGCTAAAAAAACGAAAGGTATTTTCGTTTTCCATGGACTCTAACTAAACAGAATTGGTACATGAGAGCTATGAATAATTTGTATTTTTCAACTTTAGTTATTATGCTTAAAACATTATACTAAATTGAAATTGTTTCAATTATAATTGAAAAATCTCTATTAAAACTACATTGGATATAAAAATAAAATAAAAATATTTATAGTAATGATAACTATTTTTATTAATGTTTCTCTTAATTTTTCTTTCATGGGTGTATTTTTTCCACTTTTTGTTTTTATTTTAATTTTCTATTCGCACACATTTCAAAAGTATTTGCATTTACTATATTTTGTATATTCCTATTCGCAAAAGACATTGTCATTGAATTTTTTTTTCAAATCATATCGAAAATAAAAAAAAAAATGTTTACAACAAATATGTATGCATGTACATATATATGTACTACACATATACATATGTATTAACATACCTGTACTTAAACAAATATACATACAGATTTTCAATTTTGCGTGGCGGCATCTAGTACAAATTCGTATCTTATTTAAATGCTTATACGCCATCAAGATTGAATATTATTTATAGCGACCGCTAAAGCAACAACAATAATTACAATAACAATCTGTCACCCAGTGGTCGATTTTTTAGTTAAATTTCCGCCTTTTTTTCTCTGATTACAAATTCTAAATAAATCTCAAATGTTTTTCTTCTTTTTGTTTTGAAAAACTATTCAAATATTGACTCTCTACACTTCCTTCCTCTAGTTGAATTAGATTTTAATTTGTATTTCTTGTTATTGTTGTAAGTTATTGAGATTATAGAAAAAGTCGATCGAAAGAGTAGATAGATTATTATTTAAACTGTATACGAGAAAGAAACTTTTTCGATATTTATATGTACATACATATGTATATCTTTTATCTGGAGGGTGGGCTTGCTTTATTTTGAACTGAAATCTTAGTTTGCAAAATGTGAAATTAACTATAAATTAGTTTCAGACATATGAGTGTACGTAAATCGCTAAACTATATATTTTAAAATTATTAAAAACTTTACATTAGCTATACTATAATACTTTTATTAGATAAACTTTCGATAAGGCTCACATTTCGTTTTAATAAGCCGTAAAATTAAATCAGGGGCCAAACCGTCGCATTCGATATCGATTGAAACTCAGCAAATATTTTGTAGCATACCTTAGGGATTTTCAAAATAATATATTTTGCAAAAATTGTATATCTTAACATATCTGTTTGTTTGTCAAAACATTTAGTTTAAATAAAATTATTTTTCTACCAGGAATCTTTTGGGCCTGTTCGGAAATGCATCACTGCGCTGCATCACGACTTTTAGCACTTTATAATAAGCTAACTGTATTATTTTACTCCAAATTTTTTACGCAAGTAGAAAGCAGTGTTGCCCAAAAATATGTATGCCTTACCAGCGCATCATAGTGTTTCATGCTGCAAAGTTTGCAATCGTGATGCAGTGCAGTGATGCATTTCCGAACAGGCCCTTTATTAATTCCGCCAAGTTTTGAAAATTACAAATATGACTAATGAAATTTAAAATAATATATCAGTGGAAAAAATCAAAGTACCATAATTTTCAATAAGCCCCAGTGTTACAAAAAAAAAAGAGCTGCATTTGTCAACTGTTGGTAAACAAAAAATATAAGTTTGGTTCAGTAGGGCTCTTCTCGTGTAGGCATGAAAAATATTTTTTTAACATTAATACGTAATAAGATTTTTTAAAAATTTAGAGGTGTTTAGATAGACTGCCAACAATTTAGTCTTAGATAATAGTTCAGAGTCAATTAAAAAATTGAATTGAACTAAAAGTTAGATCTACATATATTAAACAATGATTACAATAGACATATAATACTTCTACCAGCTACAGTACAGAACGCACCAATACGTATGTATGTTTTTGTTTACATGTAAAAATATATACAAATCAAATTTTAATAATAAATTCTTGTTATTTAATACTTTAAAGAGGTAATACTTTACAAACAAATAATTTTCCGGCAATAAAAATGTTGTTACTACATAAGTTTTTGTTGTTACTACATAAGTTTTTCTTTTTAATTATGTTTTAATATTTTATTGTTTTCAAAAATATATTTGTTATTTACAAAAGGACAAATCATAATAATTAATTTGTCCATTATAATTCAAGTGTTTATTTCAAAATTTATTCCCAGTGAATTCATATATAATTTATATTGTTGATTTGTTGGTGGGTTGGGCATTTCATATTAAATTTAAATGTACAATCATTTTTTTCTTGTACATTTTAAATTTGGGTTTTCAAATCAATATGCCCTTTGAGGGTTAATTAAACAAAGTCAATTGTAACAAAAAATGAATTTTTATGATTTTTATAGTATGTACATAAGAAACTTATTTATATGTGTACATTTATCCATATTTACATACCTACATATGTACGTACATATGTATATTCTAAAAAGATAAAAAAGTAAATATTTTTTCTTTATTCAAACTAACCTTTCTATTGTATGACATTCAATCAGCATTTAAATAAACTAAAATCATTTAATACAATAAATCTGAAATGCTCATATTTATGTAATACTGATCTGAGTTAATTTCAGTGGTAGACTGTGAAAAATTACTTTGAACAAAATACCATAGAAATAACAATATCAATATACCGAGGTCAAAACACGAGGGATTAGCAGGGTGGTGGTGTAGGGTATAATCAGAAAAAAAAATGTTGAAGAGTTAAGTCGGATGTTATAATATTTTAAATAAACCCTTATTTAAATTATCTACAAGTAATTAAGCTAAATCAAAAAATCAGTATTAATTTTCAAAATAATAATTAGAATAAATAATGACGTTGATTTTAAAGTTCAATAAAAATGTCTCAGAATGAACATTTTTTATATAAAATTAAACAAGCAATATTTTTTTCTTATCTTAGATGAATTACGCAAAACTATTGTATATTAATACATATTTTCTTTAATATTAAACATTTTAAAAACGTCATTATTAATGTCCACATGCTAGTCACACATATAATTTCATGAATCATTACACACATTAAAAGTACCTACTAATGGTTCAACGCGCTTTATTATATATATATAGCTAAAGATCAGACAAAAACCATTTTCAAATTTTACTGATTTCAATGGTAATCTTACAGATGAATTCATAATCAAAAGTTGTGCACTGCATATCTTTTATTTAAAATGCTTTTTTTAGTACTGCTTTTTTTTATAAACTGCAATTTTTTTTATAAACTGCAATTATACAAAAAAAACTTTTTAAACTACCAAAAAAACAGTTTTTGACATGTAAAAAATTAATAGAAATTCACAAAAAGTATTTTTTAGTTACAGTTTGTCTAAAACCCAATTTAAAAAAAGTTTCATACAGATATTTTATTGAATAAATTGTTATCGCAAGAAAACACATCTCTTGTTTATGTTATTTTGCTTGGATGTTTTTAAGACACGAAAAATTGGAGAGAAGTTCAAAGATAATTGGAGCGTTTCCTATACCTCATTACTTTTCTCATTATGTAATCGTCTAATAATGTTTGTAAATCTCTTAAAATTCTTTCCACAGTGGCTAGCTGAGTTGAGGTGAACCGCTTTTTTTAATTTATTTTTTTTTCAAGTGGGTCTGGCCGGGCTCCGAACTTAAGACCTCTGGTATGCTAGGCGGAAGACTAACCTACTATTACACAATAAATATATATTAGTCAACGTTTAGTACTTTAGTACTACTATTGAGGTCAAAAATGGTCGAAGTCAAGTAATTGAATTGAAAAATTATTTTCAATGCACCATCATAGCGTTAACGCAATTTTTTGTAGCATTTAAGTGACTTATGACTGTACCCTTGTAAGCCTTAACATTTTTAGGGTTTTCAACACTGAGGGAATTTACCAGAATATTACATGGTGCTCAAAGAGTTAGCTAACGAAAGCGCCTAAAATTTTTCTTTATCGGATATCAGCAGTATATAGATCAATGTTGGGCAAAGTCTCACTAATTCTCTCTTACTTTGTATTTTGCCTACCCCTAGGGTTAGCAAAATTAAAAATCAGAGAGACTTTGTCCAACATTGATATAGATACAAATGCTATGTTAAATTAAAAGAAATTAAAAATAGAAAAAAAACGAATAAAATCAAATACTTATTAAAATACCTACTACCCGAATCGGAAGTACTTACATATTGTTATTCTTTAAGACTTTAAAAAATGTTAAATAATATAAAGTACAAATTGCTATATAAACCCTACAAATAAAACCTAAATGCGTAAACTATGTATAAATTTAAGTAAATAAAAGCCGAGAATATTAAAAAA
Source organism: Stomorhina lunata (assembly GCA_933228675.1). Classification (NCBI taxonomy): domain Eukaryota; kingdom Metazoa; phylum Arthropoda; class Insecta; order Diptera; family Rhiniidae; genus Stomorhina; species Stomorhina lunata. The sequence continues at coordinate 126,005,756 of OW121743.1, forward strand.
TTGCCATGAGTGTGCATAAAATTTATTACTTTACACATTCATTTAATTCTAAAATTATAAATAAAAATTCCATGACACCTTATAAGATTGATAAAGGTAATTCAATGAATGTATTTAAAATAAAAATTAGGAAAACAAATACATTTTGCAATGCAAACAAAAGACAAAGTAGTACGAAGTAATTTAAAACAATAGCATCAGTTGCATTCTAATTTTCTATGAAGAAATGTTTTAATTTGATTTACTGATTTGCAAATGCTAAGGTGCTAGACTATTCGGAACGGATATATTATTATGTATTTCAATTGAAATTCTTAAAACTGAGACATTTTTAAAAATAAAATTGATTAATAGTAGGTTATTATGCTTAAAGATTATTATCAAACCGACATTTCTATGCATTATATACCTATACGCTTCCGTTCAATAGAGCTTTTTTTAAGAAACATTAAATGTAAAATTAGAATTAGTTTAAAAATGCTAAAATTAAGAAGCAAGGAAAGAAAGTTAGAAATAAAAAACTAAATAATAAAAAAAAACTACTTTTTAAAAAAAGAAGTCAATATCAAAAAACAACTTTACCTAGATAAATAACTAAGACTGATTATTAAAAATTTTACGAGAGTTAAGTTATGATTGGTTCTATTAATTTTTCAACTTACCGCTGTTTTAAATTCCATATAAAAAAGATGCCACCAAACATCCGAGAATATGTCGCCATATTCATGAGTTGTGGCTCTAAATAAGCCTATAATATCCATTGTGAGACTCAATGATTAGGCTGGTACAAAAATTAAAAAAATAGTTTCCGGTGAAGTCGAACGAATCTCATCCAAATTTTCTAAAGTATTTCGAAAAGTTAGAAAGATGAATGCATGTGTAAAATGTAAACAATTTAAACTATCTTACGTTGTTATTTTGACTTTAACATATGACCGGCACTGTATTTTGTTATCAACCAAACAATAATAACAACAACAGTCAATACAGAAGCAAAAAAGAGCAGCTGTTTATGAAAGAAAAAAAGCAACTTCTTTGTATTTCTCTTGTTATTGTTGTTGTCTTGTATATTCTTAAAACGCACACACAAACTTTTTCTTCTTTTTGTTACTTTTTGCACAAATTTATTTTCGTTTTTGATTGCAATTATTTGATAGATATTATATTTATTTGATTTATATTATTTCAAAATTGTCATATATTATTAATATCTGCGGCAATGAACTTGTTTATTTGTTATTACTACAAAAGAAATAAAATATATGTATAAATTTTTTGCAAATATTGAATTTTCTCAATCGTCAGAGGGTGAGATTTCTCATCACTTTTGTTGGCAGCCAATCGTTGGAAAACTTTCTTTTATCACACTTTTTTAGCACTAAGAGCGTTTTATTTACTAATTAAACTTTTATTTAAACTAATTATTTTAAGATTTTATAAGATATTCTATAAACTATTTTTCCGTGTATAGATTTTACGTTCTGCTACAACTGAAGTTTCTGACAATTATAAATTTTTGTTATGAAAACACAAAATGACAGACAAATAAGGTTGCCAAACTTTTCGAATGTAAGGTTGCCAGTCCTTTCAAATAGTAATGAAATCTCGGAATATTAATATTATCAGTGTTGCCGTGATTTAATATAGTTGTATATCAATTCATTCGCCAGAAAATAAATTAGTGTTCAGAATAAAAAAATGCATTTACTTATTTATTTAAGGCAATACCTACCTAATAATGACATCATTTAGAATACAAATAATTCACTATTTAATTTAAATTAAAGAGCATTAATACAGAATAATACTGTCTATCCAAAAAAACTTTTTTTGATTTCAAGCTTATTCTGAACAAAAAGTCATATAAAAATAAAGTTCAGAAAGTTCCAGATCAAATTTTATAAGAAAATGCACCTATTGGGTAATGGACTCTTTATGAACGAAGTACATTGTTAAGGGAGACTAGTAAATAACAGGATAAAAAAATTCAAGAAAAATCTATTTTGTGGAAAGCAATTTGAAGTTGTGACAAAAAACTTCGTTTGTTGTTACAAAAATAATATTTTTTTAATGATTTTTATTTGTACAAAAAGATGATGATTTTTATTTGTACAAATCGAATTTCCAAATCTTTTCATATATTTTTAGATTCCACCAGTGAATAAATATTATTTATTAGTAAAAAATCTGCCAACATTGCATAATTAAAGACACTGTATTTTAAGTATTGGATTTATGTGGTCATTTTCAAAAACGGAAACTTTTTAAATCTTAATCTTATAAATAATTTTTGTGTATAGCAACAAAATTTTTGTGTAATTTCTTAAATTAATTTTTCGATATAAAAATCTAACATTTGAAATGTTGCTTATAAATGATCAAATTTTTAATCATATACACATATTATTTCTCAAAAAAAAATTTTTAATTTTTTAAATTTCTTATAAAAAAGGGAAATTTTAAAATTTTCTTATTAAATGGGAAATTTTAAATTTTTTTCAGAAAAAAGGTAAATTTTGAAAATTTCCTATTAAAACGGAAAATTTTGAAAATTTTCCATATAAATGGGAAATTTTAAAAATTTCTTATAAAAAGGTAATTTGGAAATTTTTTTATAAAAATGGGATATTTTGAAAATTTCCTATAAAAATAGGAAATTTGTAAAATTTTCTATAAAATGGGTAATTTTAAAATTTTCCTATATAAACGTTTTGAAAATTTCCCAAAAACGTGAAATTTTGAAAATTTTCCATAAAAACGTGAAATTTTGAAAATTTTCAATAAGAGCGGAAAATTTTGAAAATTTCCCATAAAAATGGAAAATTTGAATATTGTCCACAAAAATGGAAATTTTATTTTTTGTAAAAAAGGAAATTTTTTATAAAATTGGGAAATTTTTTAAAATTTCTTATGAAAATAGGAAATTTCCTATAAAAATGGGAAATTTTTAAATCTTCTTATAATAAATGGGAAATTTTGAAAATTTCCTTTAGAAATGGGAAATTTTTAAAATTTTTTGTAAAAATGGGAAATATTTTAAATTTCCCAATTTTACGAAAATTTTCAAAATATCCCTTTTTTAAAAGAAATTTTTAAAATTTTAATTTTTATAGAAAATTTTAAAATAACAATATTTTGATTTTAGATTTAAATGTCATAATTGTAACGGTCCCTATTGCAAACAATTTAAAATAATAATATAAAAGAGAAACAACTGCTAAACATCGATTGTATGCATTTTTTCGTAAGTTTTAATTTAAAAGGGTAAGTAATAATTCATAATACAAAACAGAAAATCAAGAACACAGTATTTCTAGCAATTTTTGTAGTATACTTTAGGGATGTTAAAACTATTTCTATTATAAAAAGTTTCTACAAAATTTGATATTTGAATAAAAATGTATTTTTGTTTAGAGAATGTATAGTTAAAATGAAACCTTTTCACTATCAGACATTGTTCGGCTAATAGGAAAAAAGAAGTAATCTTTATATGTTATAAATTATTTAGAGGATCCTTAATTATCCTTAAATGCGGTAATTTGGCTCCTCACACAATGTATACAAAAACATATGTACATAAAACTTTAATAACTTAAAATAATCAATAAAGATAGATTTTTATAAAAAAACAAACATTTTTTAGAAAAATTAAAAAAAAGTGAAAATCTTTTTGTATACATAAATATGAAAATCGACTGGAATTAAAATTTATTTAATTCCAGTCTTTCTTTAATTGCAATAGAAAATAATAATTTTAATGACTATCTTTACATTTTTAATTTTAATTGTTAAAATTATAAATAAATAGAAAATGTTATTATTTTTATGTTTTAGTTGTTAAAAATGTTTTTTTACACTTCCATTAAAAACCAAAATAAAATAATATACATACATACTTTATATACGAATTTATTATACCCTATATACAGATATGGGGCTATAATTTTTCAAAATTCGTAATTTTTAGTTTGTGATGTGGTATATAGCGGAGATAAAATAAAGATAAACTTATTATTTAAAGGTTTAAACAAAAATATAGTTAAGTAAAGTACTTCGTCATCGTTAATGGATACATTTGAAATTTATTAAGAAGAAATTCATACAAAACACCAAAAAATAATAATAATAAATATCTAAAATTAAGAAGAAAAAAAAAAACTAAAGGAAAGATGCACGCATTCAAAAGCATTGGACTGATAAGTTGATCAGTTAGCTGCCACTTTATTTCATAGATTTAGTGCAAAAATACATATGTACATATGTATAATATTTACTCGTATAAAATGTACATAGTACATCCATATAAGAGTAATGTAAAAAGTACTTAACATATCAAATCGTACAGTTTTTATTTAGTTGGTAGTTAGTCAGTCAGGTGGTACTACTTACTAACTGTTAGATGAATGGATTTAGCTAAAAGTTTTTTACTAATTGCGATAAACAGAGCATGATTGGCATAAGTCGTAGAAAAACAGACTTATAGTGTTGTACATGCATATTCATTTCATTTATTTATTTTATCTTTTTATCTCAGTTTTACGAATTTCTGCAAAACCATCAACTAAACAACAAAAACTTATTGTTAAATTCATGAAATTTCATTTGGCTGATGCATTTTCTTATTTTTAATTTTGAGGCTTAAAGCAATTTGCTTAGATGTTCATATAAAGGGTAATTGAAGAAGTGCTGTTTTTTGTAAGTAAAATTTTTAATTCAAAATTATCTTTCAAAATATTTTTGCATGTAAACGTTAAAAATTTTAAATAATTTAAAATAGGAAATACAGAGGTTTTTTAAGAGTTATTTCAGAAATAACCCCGTAACAGTTAAAGATACTGAAATAAAATTTCATATAATTAGAACAGAGGAGCTTTAGAGTTGATCTGTAGACAAAGAGTTTAATGTACGGTCGGAAAGCTAACTTATAGCCTTTCAAAAATCTCAGTCTAGGATAATAATTTTTTATATGATAAGCAAAAAAACATTTTAAACTAAATGAAATATTAATTCCAAATTTTGATATTTGATCAACAATGCAACAGCAAAGATATCCCCGAAAATCTAAATGACAAAAAAGAGTAATTTTTGAGTAAAGAGTGCTCTAAATAAAATTTGTAGTTGGATTTTCTTAAATAAAAATCAAACCTTTTAATATAAAAACTCTACAAAATACGCAATATAATGACATGTTATACAAAATCATTTAGCATTAAATTGTTTACTTAGTACTCGGGTTTTGCAAAATTATCGACTTTTTTCGGAAACCCTCCCATTAAAGATTTTACAGTTGCTTCTGATACCTTTTTGGAGCATGTGTTCCACCTGCGCTTAAAATCGGACATGTTCTTGGAAATCTTTCCTGTGTTCTTCAATTCCTTTTTTACCAGAGCCCAATACCTTTCCACAGGCCGAAGTTCTGGACAGTTAGGTGGATTTGCCTCTCGTGGTACAAAAATGACATTATTCTTTGAGTACCACTCAAGTGCCTTTTTTCCATAATGGCATGATGCCAAATCGGGCCAAAAAAATGTAGTCACTCTGTGCTCTCTTAAAAAGGGTAACAACCGTTTTTGTAGGCACTCCTTTATATAATTTTCTGTGTTTATTGTGCCAGATGCCACAAATACTTTACTTCTTTTGCCACAACTGCAAATAGCTTGCCACACGAGAAACTTCTTAGGGAATTTTGTTTGTTTTTTTTGTGCAAAACTCTTGCCGAACATTGCCCCGTTTATCAGCAACATAAAAATCTTGTCCAGGAAGTTGAGAAAAGTCTGCCAGTACGTATGTTTCATCATCCATCACACAACAGGTGTATTTTTTTATAAAATCAGACTTAAATTTTTTCGCTCGTTTTTTTGCTTCTAAGTTCTTTATAGCATTGCGATCTGGAACCTTTTGGACTTTGTATGTCTTCAGTCCAGCATAAGCTTTGACTCTATGTGCAAAATTCGTAGAACATTTCACCGTACGAGCTGCTTTTCTTAAAGAAGTGTTAGGCGCTCTTCGAAAAAGTCGCTCGACTTCTTTTGCCTTACCAATATCTGTAGGACCTTTTTTCCTCCCTGATCCAGGTTTTCTTTCAATGCTCAGGTTTTCTTTATACCGTCTGATGGCATTAGAAACCGTTCGAGGGTCAACTTTCAAATTTTTAGCTATTTTTTTAAAAGTCCATGACGGAATTTTTTGAAAAGTTTTAATTATATTTTCACGAACTTTTTTTTTTCGCAGTCCATTTTGATTGAAATAACTATTGAAAATTAATAACTTCTAAAATAATAGTATCTGACATATCTATAGAAACTAACTTGATCAAAAAATAAATTATTTCTTGCACTATGGATAAATTTTGTCTAAAATAGTAAATGCATATTTTTTTTAGAATACTCTTTAATTGCAAAAAAAACAAAAGGGCTTAAGCACAAGCTGAATATTTTCTGAAACCAAAAGGTCTTAATTACAATACAAATTTTGAGCAACATTTTAAACCTTTGGTTTTTAGTGTTAAGCATACAAAATTTTGTAACTAGATGTATTTTGGGTTGCTGTATCGTAATCAATCAAAACATCAATTTTAATTTTTGTGTTAATTACGCCCTTTTGCATTTCAGGTGACGATATAAAACATTGTATGTAGTAGAGCGACCTCAATTTGTGTGGAACAGAAAAAAGATTTTGTTACCCCTCTTTAAATAAAGCTTGATATGTTTTACGATAATACCCAATCCGTGAGCTGGACCATTTTAGAAATAATATTCTGCTTTTCAAATTGAACCTGTTTGAAAAGTACAAAAAATTCGAAGAACTGAAAAAAATCATTTTTCAAAAATGGTTTAGCTCACGGATAGCCAAAGCTAGAACCAAAATATTTTGGGAATCATCATAAAACATATCAAGCTCTTTTTTTTGTGTGAGTCGCTTTATATACAGTCGGTCAAGTTCGACTATAAAAAATTCTTTTATTTTTCTTGCACAAATATTTTTCAAATATTTTTTTTCAAGACCTAACTACCTACCTACCTATTAAGGCCATATACGGAATTTTTTCAAAATTTTGTGATTTTCTTATCATATAGTGACTTTTGACATAAATATGACATACAAATTTGAGGTCAAAATTTGAGGTACAAACAAAAAACGGATCGATTTCAGCAATTTTAAATAAAAATGTCTGAACCAAATTTTATCAAATTGTTTTATAAATTGCGACCTGTACATTGATTACAAGTTTACATTAATGGCCAGTTAGCCAGTCGTGCAGATGGACGATCACCATTAAATAGACTCAGGAAGTAATTGGTATAATTATTTGCGTTACTACATCAGCACAAAATTATGTACCTATCCATCTACGGTGGAAAAGTATATCGTCGACTAAAATGCAAAAGGGCGTAACTAACAGAAAAATTGTAATTGATTTTTGATTGATTATGACTCAGCAACCCAAAACACATCTAGATTCAAAATTTTTTTTATGTATTGTAGTTAAGCCCTTTTTTGTGAACCGCCGTGGTATAGCAGGTTAGTCATCCGCCTAGCATACGAGAGGCCCAAGTTCGATCCCTGGCCAGACTCACTTGGAAAAAATAAATTTTCAAAAAAGCGGCTGTTCACCTCATAACTCAGCTAGCCACTGGTTATTGAGTATTAGGCTATGAAAAACTTCACTAACTAATGCATTTGCCGTTCGGAGCCGGCGTTAAAACGTAGGTCCCTTTCAATGAGTCTAAAAAAATAGAATCAGACGCAGCTCATTGTCTGAGAGAAGTACCCCTTGTTCCAATTGAAATGTTGTCGGGGAATTATATATATATATAGTTAAGCCCTTTTTGTTTCAGAAAATATTCAGCTTGTAGTTAAGCCCTTTTGTTTTTTCACAATTACTTAAAAATTACTCATTTTTTGTCATTAAAGTTTTCAGGGATGCCTTTGCTGTTTCATTGTTGGCCAAATTATAAAAATTTGTAATTAATATTTCATTTAGTTTTAAAGTTATGATGTTTTTTTTGTTTATCATATAACAAAATTATTATTCGAGACGAAGATTTTTGAAAGGCTATAATTCATTGACATGTTCAACTACAGATACGGGGTTATTTCTAAATTAGCTCTTGAAATAGGTATTTTATTTAATTATAAAAACTTATCATTTTACATTAAATTAAGTTTCGAAAATAAACTGTTACTATTTTTAAGATCCCTATGTTCCACCAGGAATTAAAGGACTAAATATATATATTTTTAAGATCCATCTCTATATTATTGGCCAAAAACAATATGCATTTTAAAAAGTTTAAATGTTTGCTCAAAATTTGTACGGTAGTTAAGCCCTTTTGGTTTCAGAAAATATTCAACTTCTAGTTAAGTAAAAAACTAAACGTGTGTTTTACCATTTTAGTTTTTATAGTTTTTTTGTTTGTTTGCTTGTTGACCCAATTCCAAAATTTTGATTAAATATTCCTTGTAGTTTAAAAGTTATAACGTTTTTTGCTTCTCCTGTAAAAAAAACTAGAAGTGATATAAAAAGTTTGACTTTAAAAATTCGTTTTTTTATATCGGAAAATTAAAAAAAAAAAAATAAAAAAACAAGTAAGAAAGTGCTATAGTCGGTCAAGCCCGACCATACGATACCCTTCACCACTAAGGTCAAAGGTTTTATTTTTCCTGTATAAAGACAAAACTTATATATTTAAGCTGTTTCCGTCATTTGGACTTATATTAGAGCTAGGGTCAAATGTGGACCGATTATCTCGAAATTTCGCAAATTGATTACAGTTGTTACCAAAATTATGTATGCAAAAAATAAACTTAAAATTCTTATTATCTTACGAGCGTTTTAGTGAATTTTGTCTCATTTAGTGTGTTTTGAGAAAAGAGTTTGTATGGGAGCTATGGTCAAATGTGGACCGATTTGGTACAGTGATTAAGATTTACATCAGCAGTATTTGTTTTAAATTTCATAAAAAAAATATTGATTTTTGTGGCCAATATATCAATTCCGGGAAGTGGGACCTATGGGAGGTACCATAAATAATGGACCGATTTTGACGAATTTCAATAGCCATGGTCCCATTATCAAAAAAATGATCTGTGCCAAATTTCATCAAATTATCTTTAGAATTGCGACCTTTAGTTTGATTACAAGGTTTACATGGGGGTCCAGCCAGCCAGCCAGACGGACGGACGGACGGACATCGCTAAATCGACTCAGAAAGTGATTCTAAGCCTATTGGTATACTAAAAGATGGGTCTAAGGCAAATATTTCTATGCGTTACATACATCAGCACAAACTTATAATACGCTTTCCACCTATGGTGGTGAAGGGTATAAATATACGTATAGAAGGTAAATTGTTCAAGTAAATTAAAAAAAAGAAAACATTTTCTCTAGCGACTCGAAGTATACCACAATAGCTGCCCTTGTGTTTACTGAAGATATATGTATATATTTAAAACAAACTACTGCATTTATGGAGCAATTGCATATATGTATTTTTCTTTCTGGGACAAAGTTTTAACTCCAACCCAAATTGAGTTTTATTAACTGAATCCCAGAAAGACTTGCAAAAAAAAATATCTACTCTGTTCTTCATCTTATATTGTTAGTTTAAAAGAAAAATTACTATACCACATTACCAGCCTATACCGCACTTACTCTACAATTTTATTTTTATATTGAAAATATTTTTATTTTATTGAAAAATTATGTATGGAAAATTTTTGTATACTACTATTTTATATAAAAATTTTTCATGTATAAAATTTGTATCAAAAATTTATTTCACTTGATTTCAAATTACACTATACAACTTACTATATACCTTTTAAATTGAGTCTTAGTGTGGGGAGCTTCAAACTATTTCAAACAAAAAATCAACGCCAAATGATGGTCAGGGTTTCATATTTTATGGTTTTTGATTCTTTGTGTTAGTTTGGCCATAAAAATGGAAATTTGTTTTCAGACATAGTTTTCTTAAAAAATCCTAATTACAGTTAGTTACTGTTTGTTAAACAAAATTACAAATAAATTTTAAGTTGAGTTAAAAAATAATAAAATAAAATAAAATAAAATAACAATTTAAAGACAGACAGACTCACTTTGTTTTCGTGTAACAAATAAATAAATGAAAAAAGAAAAGAGAAATTTTAAAGATTTAGGTTTGCAGAGCAGACGGATACGGACAGACAGACAGACAGTCAGTTACAAATACAAATAATCTAACTGACCCTGAAAACTTTTTGCAACGATCAATAATAACAATTATTGATTTTTCTTTTAGAATTTTCTATAGTTTTAATTTCATTTCCAAAAATATTTATTTGTTAATGCTCATTTTTAAATTTCCCACCATCCACCCATTCAGATCACCCCTCATTCGTAATGATTTTTTGCAAAAACTTTTAAGGGTGTCAGTCAGTCGGGCAGGTGAAGATGAAAAGTCTTTGTGTTTTTTATGGGGTATCTCTGCAGTTAATGGCCAACAACCGAAATGAAAATACAATATTTTTGAAGAGTTTCTAAAGGCAATACAAAAGAAATCGCAGTTTTGAACCCCAGCTGAATTCTGCTTATCTTTATTGTAACTTTTCCATAAATTTCCATTTCAAACTCCATAATTTTGGATTTTTTCTTAAACATGTGTGCGACTCTCAGTCATCCTGACTGTCTGCCTGCCTGCCTGATACTTTCATATGCTGCAGTTCCAAAAATATCTAGGAAATAGAAAAATAAAACAAAAAATCCACTTACACACTCCCAATACAATTTAGTTTGTCATCATCACACCATCACTTTTAGTTTCTTTCTTTTCATAGGGGTTGGTTGATAAAATATATTTTAGTTCGATATGAATGGGATGGAGGTACAATGTTAGTATTGCTATGTACATTACATATCATCTACTTATGTACATACTTACATATATCAATACAAATATATTTTTGTTTTCTGTAGAACCAAGTGATATTCAAGTGGCGCAATGTGTTTTTGCTGTAGAAGTGATACTCGTACCATTTCGTATGGAATGGAATCAGGAAAAAGCGAAGAATTGTAACATTTTTACTTGACACATGAAAATATTTTGGATATATATAAACCTAAAACTAAGAAAGTGTAGTCGGCTAAGTCGGCTATGAGATACCCTTAATATAATAATATGTAAAACTTTTAGTTTATTTAAGGCTTGTTATCGAAGTACAGGTCAAAATTTTCAAAATAATCATAAATGTTTCACATTGCTATTGAAATGAATCACATTGTTTTATTATTACGGATATCTTCCATAGGACTGAAATTAAGATTGAGGAATAGCACATTTACAGACAGAAATAACTCTACAATTCGACCCATATTGTACCACAACTCCCATACAACCCCTTCTTAAGAAAGTCTGTTGAATGTGAAAAAAATAAGAGAAAAGGTCATAAATATCGGGGTTCTCAACAGGGAAGCTACAAAAGTACAGCGAGAGACAGCAGGCTACGCCATATTTCTTGCTGCTCTTATGACATTTCTCAAAAGATATACGAGCCAACAACGAGTCGAAATTATTAAAATTTACTACCGAAATTCGGAGTCAGTGGCTTCAACGTTAAAAGCTCGAATCATCTTCGGCGATGAGGCTCATTTGTGGCTGAATGGCTTCGTCAATCAATCAAAATTTTTCTATATGAAAATTTTGATGAAAATTTTTCTATATGAAAATTTTGATGAAAATTTTTCTATATGAAAATTTTGATGAAAATTTTTCTATATACAAATTTTGATGAAAATTTTTCTATATGAAAATTTTGATCAAAATTTTTCTATATGAAAATTTTGATAAAAATTTTTCTATATGAAAATTTTGATCAAAATTTTTCTATATGAAAATTTTGATAAAAATTTTTCTATATGAAAATTTTGATCAAAATTTTTCTATATGAAAATTTTGATCAAAATTCTTCTATATGAAAATTTTGATCAAAATTTTTCTATATGAAAATTTTGATCAAAATTTTTCTATATGAAAATTTTGATCAAAATTTTTCTATATAAAAATTTTTATATAGAAAATTTTTGATCAAAATTTTCATATAGGAAAATTTTGATCAAAATTTTCATATAGGAAAATTTTTATTAAAATTTTCATATAGGAAAATTTTTATCAAAATTTTCATATAGGAAAATTTTGATCAAAATTTTCATATAGAAAAATTTTGATCAAAATTTTCATATAGAAAAATTTGATCAAAATTTTCATATAGAAAAATTTTGATCAAAATTTCAATATAGAAAAATTTTGATCAAAATTTTCATATAGAAAAATTTTGATTAAAATTTTCATATAGAAAAATTTTGATCAAAATTTTCATATAGAAAAATTCTGATCAAAATTTTCATATAGAAAAATTTTGATCAAAATTTTCATATAGAAAAATGTTGATCAAAATTTTCATATAGAAAAATTTTGATCAAAATTTTCATATAGAAAAATTTTGATCAAAATTTTCATATAGAAAAATTTTGATCAAAATTTTCATATAGAAAAATTTTGATCAAAATTTTCATATAGAAAAATTTTGATCAAAATTTTCATATAGAAAAATTTTGATCAAAATTTTCATATAGAAAAATTTTGATCAAAATTTTCATATAGAAAAATTTTGATCAAAATTTTCATATAGAAAAATTTTGATCAAAATTTTCATATAGAAAAATTTTGATCAAAATTTTCATATAGAAAAATTTTGATCAAAATTTTCATATAGAAAAATTTTGATCAAAATTTTCATATAGAAAAATTTTGATCAAAATTTTCATATAGAAAAATTTTGATCAAAATTTTCATATAGAAAAATTTTGATCAAAATTTTCATATAGAAAAATTTTGATCAAAATTTTCATATAGAAAAATTTTGATCAAAATTTTCATATAGAAAAATTTTGATCAAAATTTTCATATAGAAAATTTTTGATCAAAATTTTCATATAGGAAAATTTTGATCAAAATTTTCATATAGGAAAATTTTTATTAAAATTTTCATATAGGAAAATTTTTATCAAAATTTTCATATAGGAAAATTTTGATCAAAATTTTCATATAGAAAAATTTTGATCAAAATTTTCATATAGAAAAATTTGATCAAAATTTTCATATAGAAAAATTTTGATCAAAATTTTCATATAGAAAAATTTTGATCAAAATTTTCATATAGAAAAATTTTGATCAAAATTTTCATATAGAAAAATTTTGATCAAAATTTTCATATAGAAAAATTTTGATTAAAATTTTCATATAGAAAAATTTTGATCAAAATTTTCATATAGAAAAATTTTGATCAAAATTTTCATATAGAAAAATTTTGATCAAAATTTTCAGTTAGAAAAATTTTGATCAAAATTTTCATATAGAAAAATTTTGATCAAAATTTTCATATAGAAAAATTTTGATCAAAATTTTCATATAGAAAAATTTTGATCAAAATTTTCATACAGAAAAATTTTGATCAAAATTTTCGTATAGAAAAATTTTGATCAAAATGTTCATATAGAAAAATTTTGATCAAAATTTTCATATAGAGAAATTTTGATCAAAATTTTCATGTAGAAAAATGTTGATCAAAATTTTCATATAGACAAATTATGATCAAAACCTTCATATAGAAAAATTTTGATCAAAATTTTTTTTTATTTATTCTTCCATTATATAAATAAGCACAGAATGCCTTATATAGTTATTAAATGCTACTTGATATAAATATAGAAAAATTTGATCAAAATTTTCATATAGAAAAATTTTAATCAAAATTTTCATACAGAAAAATTTTGATCAAAATTTTCATATAGAAAAATTTTGATCAAAATTTTCATATAGAAAGATTTTGATCAAAATTTTCATATAGAGAAATTTTGATAAAAATTTTCATATAGAAAAATTTTGATCAAAATTTTCATATAGAAAAATTATGATCAAAATTTTCATATAGAGAAATTTTGATCAAAATTTTCATATAGAAAAATGTTGATCAAAATTTTCATATAGATAAATTGTGATCAAAACTTTCATATAGAAAAATTTTGATCAAAATTTTCATATAGGAAAATTTTGATCAAAATTTTCATATAGAAAAATGTTGATCAAAATTTTCATATAGACAAATTTTGATCAAAATTTTCATATAGACAATTTTTGATCAAAATTTTCATATAGACAAATTTTGATCAAAATTTTCATATAGAAAAATTTTGATCAAAACTTTCATAATATGCATTATTGGTCAGACATCAATCCATACGTATGCCATGAGTCATCATTGCATCCCGAAAAAATAACGGTTTGGTGTAGTTATAGGCCGCGCTTTTTTCGTGATGACTAATATTTTAGGACGGCGCCACAAGCTACACAGAGAATGTCACAATCAATTTATTGAAAACCAAGTTTGGAGAATGTGTTATCTCACGAAATGGTCCAGTCGATTGGCCGCCTCGGTTGTGCGATTTGACGCCGTTAGACTATTTCCTGTGGGGCTACGTCAAGCCTATGGTCTATGTCAATGAGCCAGCGACGATTGGTGAAATTCGTACGAATAATTAACGTAAAATTGCAGCAGTATCGGCCAATTTATGCTCGAAAAAAAATTTGTTGATGACAAAATATTGCAAATATGTATAAGTTTCGAAAAGGAACTTTTTAGTTTGCTAAATATTGGTTCACATTTGACCCAATCGGTATATGATTTAATATTGTCTGACTTTCTTATAACTTTTATTTTTATGTTTATTAATTAAAAGTTACTTTCGACATACTTTGGGCGAGTATTGAAACTATTATTTGGACATTACAAACATCATGACAAATTTAGTCACTAGTGTAGGGTGAGTAAAAACATATGACGAATTTTCAAATTTGTAAGTGCCCTATCTACAAATATATTATATTTTTAGCTCGATTAAAAAAATATTGCGTCGCTGATATTAACTTACATATGGTTTTATTTCATTTCATTAAAATTTTTTAAAGTTCCGTTAAAAGTTTTTTCTATAAATTGTTTGGTTATTATTTTCGAATACTTAATTACTAAAGGAGGTTTTTGTTCTAAATAAAATTTAACAAGAATTAATTTGTTTCCATATTATTTTTCTTATTTGGTCAAGGATTTCTACTTAACATTTTTAAAATATTGAAAGGATTTCTTAGAGTGTCTCAGGATATAGAGAATATATAGTTACATATAACTATATATTTGGCATATTTAAGTTATTAAATGTGCCAAATAATCAAAAATTTATGTTATTTATAAAAGTTAGCCCAAGAGTGATTAAAAGACGTATTTTTTTTCATTAAATTTTATTTTTTACTTTTACTCTTTATATCCAAAACTTATTGGTTGAAAATATGTATGTATGTGAATTAATTTAAAAAAAGGAACAAACTTTGTTCCGTTCTTATACCATAAATTGACTTTTAATTCGAGTGTTTTTTAAATCTTAATCGATTGCGGTATAAATTTTGTGTATATACACACAGGTTTAAAATTCTAACAAAAATTGTTTTGACCAATTTTGATTTGACGTTTTCCGATTGTTTTCTTGTTTTCCTAGTAAATCTAAACGAATTCAAAATAAGTTTTAAAAAATAAAGGTGTTCTTCCTATCTTTTTAGTGTGTAAATCGTAGTTTTTACAATTTTTACCCTTTTTCATCCGTTTTTAGTTTTTTTACTCTAAACGACCGTTTTTAAAATTTTAATTGATTATGGAAATAGTTTTGTTTTTATTATTGTTTCATTAGTTCCAAAGATAAAAATGGTCTCAAAATAAGTTTTAAACACTTTATGCCTGTTATTGTTTATTTCTCAGTTCGTTTAATGTTCGATATCAACCAAAATAACAATGTATCTAAGATCTCACCATTTTCCCTTACAACATGTTCGAATCAAACCAAAAAACATCGAACTAATAAACAAACACAAAAGCCGGCTTTATGTGAAGAAAAATGCAGACCCAACGAAACAAAATTTCATTCGAGTCTTGCAACGAGTCGTGAGTGGTTGTCTTTAATTGAGAAGAACGGATTCAGTCAGTTAATAGGATTTTTGCCAAGTCAAAAGGAAGTCTCTCTACCACAAGTTAAATAAATATATAATTCTTAGAAGAAAATAAATAAAATTCTCTAAATAGAACTAACTCTGAAAAATATCCTTAAAATATATTTTTTTAATAAAAGAAAATTATAAAAAACCGCAATTAAACCAAAGTGATTTAATTTTTGAATAAAAAGTGAAATTATTTTGGAACAAAAAATAAATTCTACTGCCAACAACAACAACCTCAAAAAGGGTGTAACAGAATACAGAAAAATACAACAACAAGAAAAAAAGGTTAAAAGCCGGTTACATTATAAGAGGAAGAAAAAGTGCGAAAAGTAAAAATACGGAAAAAATATTAAGAATAAAATAAAATTAAGAATAATAAAAATCTAAGAACCAACATTTTTAACAAAGGATTTCCTAATCGAACAAAAGAGATTTTTATAAAAAAAGTAAGTTTTAGTTGTTAAGACTTGAGTATCTACATTACAAATAAATTTCGATCTCGGTAGGTACTACCGATAATTAATAGAAGTTATCCTAAGGATTACTTATGGAGTAGGCCTAATTAAATAATTAAATCTTAAACATTTTCTTATTTATTTTTTTTTAATTACATAGGAACTCGCACTTACATACATATTTATTTATGTATCCATATAGGTACAAATGTAAGCAAGTAGACCTATGGATGTGGTTGGACTATTTTTAATTTGATTTTTATGATTATTACGGTTTCGGTTTAATAATAATTGGTTTGTTTGCTTCGTTCGCTTCGCCTTTTACTTTGCTAGCGGTGCAAAATAACCGGCTCCGTCCGCTCTTTGTTTTTGCGTTATTTTGAAGTTGTTTTTGTTGTTATTCATTTATCTAATTACCGCGACATTGGCATTGCATTAAAGTTTATGTATTTCATTTTTCCCCATTTTCCATTTTCTGCTACATTTTTGTATTTTACATACAAAAATATATAAATATACATATGTACAAAATACATACTCGTATGTATAAATGTATATTCATAATAAGTTTTTTTTTTTTTAATTTATTATTACTACAAGTCGATGGCGGTGAAGATGATGATGAAGCAGAAATAGACAAAGACGAAGAAAAATAAAACAAAAAAAAATCCAACTTACACTTGTCTACGAGTTTATCCGACACCACCTTTTGTTGGCTTTCAAAGATTGCCAATTATGTGTATGTTTCTTTCATACTTGTTCTGTATTCGCGCATTTGTTTCTCGATACGCAGGTCGCATGAGATGTTTTTTGAAGTTTTTATTCACCACCTGGAGAATAGGTACTACAATCTTAAAATAAAATGTTTAATTTTGACTTCAAACTATAGCTACGATTAGTTTTTAAAAGGTTAATGTTGTGCCGAATAGATTTTAATCTCAAAAGTTTCAAACCAAAACACTTTCCACTTTCATACCTTCAGAAAGAAAAACTGCAACCCATAAAGCTTGTACTGCAAAAGTTCCAATGTATCTAAAAAGGCACTAAAAAATACATGTTGACATACAGAGTAATTGTGATATCCTTCGTCGAAACTTGTCAAGGTACAAAAGGTATACAACTCCCTAAAAATCTCCTCTAAACTGAGTGTAAATTTTTCATTTGTAGGGATACATGCGAAATTTAAAGATAAATTTGAGATCTTATTTAAGATTTTAAGTCTTAAATAATATCTCATGGTCGTTTATACAATTTGTTTTATTTCTTAAAGATGTTAACATTGTGGACTAAGAAAGTGAGAAAGATCTTGATGTCGAAAGCTAGGACAGAACAAACGCCACAAGTAGAGGTGCTTCACAAGATATCTGGGTTGTAGTGATAAAGTTAAGCTCCCGATGCATCAGTGAAAATCGATGCTTCGAATTTCCCCACTTCATAATTTAATATTAAAATTCAAATCAATCTATTCATATTTAAGCTTTGGTCATTATAACTTAACCTTTAACAATATTGATATTTTTGTTGGAATCCTACTTAAGCGACTCGTTGTTTTGAAGTCAAAAAGTAGTTTATGAGAGTGAATAGATCGAGTAATGTTTGTGTATAGTTTTTGTTTTCCAATTTGTTACATATAAAATTAAGTATCATTGACGGCGCTTGATGTTTGCAACCATATACCTATTTTGGTTCATAACTCATTCTTAAAAAGGCTAATTGAATGAGTATGAAATATCACCTTCAAAGTCGTATTAAAAAGTATTTTAGTTCAAGTTAAATATTTGTTAACTATAAATTGAAGGAAATGAATTGTTTTAATGTAATGTGTTTTTTTAGAATTACACAGTTATAGAAGGACCCTCGTACTTTGAGAGTTGCCAATTGAAATCACATTCGGATAAGATAATCTGATCTTCATGGTGTTTTTTTTGTGCTTAGTTGCAATTTGCCTCTATTTCTGGAGTAACATTAATTTGTGTGTGTAAAGAATTCGATACAGCAAGTGTTAATTTGCAACATTGTAATAAGATGTGAATCATTTTAAGGGAAATGTTAAGAGAATTACACAGTTATAGAAGGACCCTCGTACTTTGAGAGTTGCCAATTGAAATCACATTCGGATTCTATATTTCTACAATTCTTTCATATTTCCTGTGATTTACGTGTGATATGTCTGAGTAAGTTCAATTGTGTTTGTGTAATCAAACAGAAGAAAAGATGCCTAAACTAATTTGCTCATGTTTAATTTATAAGTCCTGTTAATACTATTATAAGTATTTGCTGCTTTGGTCGTCTTGCGGCTGCAACATTGCTGTTGCCATTGTTTAAGAAATTTTCTCAGATCAAAAATGAGTTATTTGCAAGAAAATACAAAACTATAAAATCATCAGTCATCATCAGTTGTATTCTTCGTTTTATATCATTCAAAATACTCCAAAGACGATTAGTTTGTCTGTCTGACAGTCATTCGGTCGGTTGGTCGCTTTTACTGACTTCATGAATATGAGTGAAATTATGTATAAAGTGTTATTTATATATGTTCGATTTTTTTTTACAGTATTTCAATCTTCATTTCAGTCTTGATTTCAGTCTTGTTAGCGGTTCATTCGTATTGGAAATGCTGTAAGACAACATCATGGTTTTTCATCTGTTTACAAGTGCCCCAAAAATGGTTAGATTCTCTTCTAGAGATTGTTGATTGTTGTTTTTAAAATTATTTTAATTGGTCTACATTTGAATTGTTTTCATTTATTTAATTGTAATAAATTATTTTTAAAGTGTTGTTATTTAATAAACATTTTTTACTTTTTTACTTTTTGTTGTTTTAGCTATTGTACATTGGCGAAAACTTCATCTTGTCCATCTGTTAGTTGGGGAGTATTTCTATTTTTTGTGTATCCATTTTTCCTATTTAGTCCTTATTCTATCTACTACCTTTTTGTGTTGCTACAGCTGCTGCTGCTCTGTTACATACATATTTCTGAATGTTGTTGTTATTATAAGGCACCATAGTTCGTTTGTTGTAGTTGTCGCTTCTGACGATGATGATGTTTTTGTTTCATTTCCTTTTTATTACGTTTTTCGTATATCCTTGCGCTTTTGGGGCGTGTGCTGCTGCAGTTGCTTTTGTTTGCTATTCCTATTAATCTTTGTATTGTTAGTTCCTGTTGTTAGTTTTAATATCTTCCCACTCTGGAAGATTAACAGAGAATAAATTTTATTCTTCATTTCTTTGCTGTTTTAAATGTGTCTACTAAATCCATTATATCTTAATATCTATCTATACAAACACATGAGTAATTCTTTGTTAATTTAAGTGCATGTTTAAACATGTTTTTTTTACAAAAAAAAAACAAAAAAAAAAAAACAATAATTGACAATATTAAAAACCATTAATTAATTTTGGTCATTGATCTGCTGTAGAGTTGTCATTGACAGATACACACGTACATGCAATAAATAATACCAATCACTCAATTGGCCAATTTGCATGTTTAAAAAAGTGAAAAGCATGATCATTGCGACCACAATTTTAAGAAATATCGATGTTTGTTGTTTAAACTTGATATAATAAATACTATAAATCAGTATGCGCTTTCTTAGTATGTTTCATGTTCACCTATTTTCCATTCTAGGTGTCAGCTTTTCAGGTCAAATATATTTCGTAAAACTCAAAATCACTGAAGATTTTGGTGTAATTGACATAATAGCCAGTTCGGACGAAAATTAAGAGGTGGTTTAAAATACATATATTCAATACATTCGTTAAAGTCAAAATGTTATAAAACTTCTAATGATAAGTTCAAGATTTAATACATACGTTAAATTTTCTATTTTACCATTAAACACAAAATCGGTTTCCACACACTGTTTCTTAAAGTGCGAACTGGGTCGATTTTTATGTTAATTGTCATGGATATATTCACATTAAATCACCGTCGAATCTACTTTCTGTCTACATTATACCACATTAACATTGGCCGAAAATGGAAGAGAACTTTCATGTATTTCTTTCAGCTTGTCGACTGCCAGCTTCATTTTAAAAACTTTGAAGAAGCATTCGCAACATTTACCGCGAAGTCATGTATTTTGACTCTATTATAGCAAAGGAACAACTTCAGTCCTCAAACTGAGTTTCGCATTTTTTGTAAGCAAATGTTTAATCTGTACTTCAGTACAATCACCCAGCGGCTTTTAACTAGGGAAACCATTGCCCTAGAAAAATACTTTGAATATTCTTGCCTCTTGGCAATTGACGTTGACAACAGAAATTCGTATAAAGAAATAATGGTGGTTAAAAGGATGACAAAGTATCCAAGCAATGAAAACCTCCTTTAATCAATATAGATGACAAATTAACAGATCTTCCATAATAAAATGCTACTCATATCCTGGAACCCTAACAAACCATATTAAATGGTTATCAACAGTTATACCCTATGCTCCAATGGAGTTAAAGAAAATGAATGTTTCCAACTCTATAGATTCACCGAGTTATTGTAGTATAAAAATCGGAAAGTGTGTTGCCTTTATTCACATCAGATGTTTTTTAAATGTCCATAAATACAAGGAAAACTTAAACGCCTACCATAACATAAATACCTACTAATACGATTTGAGCCACAGACAAAATGAAGATTTGATTTGAATTTGGCAAAAAATATTTAAAAATCATAATATGAAATCGAAATCTGGATAAGAGACAAGTTTAAGATTAATTTTAAATTAGTGTGTACAAATTTGGAATAAAATTTAGATTTATTTTAAAATATTCCATAGAAACCTAAAACTCTAAATTTCAATTTTAAAATCAAAATTTCCCCAAAGTGAAATAAGCGAAATGAGAGACTTAAAGTTGAAAGAAAATTTATAATGAAGCTGTGTGTCACTTGGCAACATGGATAAAAACAGTCATCTGCGATATCACAAACACGAAAAGCAGCAGCAGCAACAGCAACAACATCTACAACAAATAAATATAAACTTCATCACAAACACATGGAACTGGCACATGTTAGCAACATACGACATATGAACATTAAAGACATGATATGGGGATCCAATTTTTTTTTTTGCCACTTTTAAATTTTTTAAACAGCCAAGAAATCGGTGGAAATTGTATTTTATGTGCAAATACACAAAAAATCAGCCAATGAAGCAAAAAAAATTCCGGGCGCCAAAAACAAGAAAATACCGATAGCAACAACAGTAAAATCTCCAGCAGCAGCAGTTCAAATGAAAACTACAGCAAATGCGGATAAAAAAAACAACCAGGAGTAAAACAACAACATAAAACTCCTGGTCATACAAAACAGTCAGAGACAAAATATGTATGACTGTATCCATCTATTTGTCTGTTGTATTCGCTTTCAGTTCGGTTGTTCTGTTCTGCAAATGCTCAAGATAGACGGACAATTTTTTTTACCATTCAACACCGAGTGACTGAGTCATCGTCATCACAACAAGAAACCAACCAAACCCAACTAATGTGAAGTGTAGTGAAGTGAAGCGTCATGAACTGAATGCAACATGGAGGGTTGAAGGTGGAGGATCCTTAATGCAAAATCCAGGAAAAAAAGAGAAAAACTAAAGGAATATGAACAAATTTATATTTGAATGAATTCTTATTTATGTATTTTCTGTTCATAGAAATGTTTGCGGGTGCAATGAGCCTTCCGCAGAATTTTTAGCATAATAACAAGATATATATTTTGTGATAATCTTTAGCCCATTTCAAACTTAAATAATACGTGATATAATATAATTTGTTCAGTGTCCATTAAGTAGAAAAATTATTTTGATAATTTAACATTTTAGAGATTTGTGGCACAACACGTATATTGATTTTTGTAATGTCTAAGATAATCTGATCTTCATGGTGTTTTTTTTTTGTGCTTAGTTGCAATTTGCCTCTATTTCTGGAGTAACATTAATTTGTGTGTGTAAAGAATTCGATACAGCAGGTGTTAATTTGCAACATTGTAATAAGATGTGAATCATTTTAAGGGAAATGTTAAGAGACCCAAAGCGAGTGCAAGTTTGATCAAACCATTGGTATTTATTAGATAGTCTGGATTGAGCTAATTTACAGCTTGAATGACCAAACCGCACAAACAACCATTCGAATCGACAAATGATTTTAAGATCGTTTATCAATGTCTCAGGGTTTGAGAAATAAACTTTTTTTTAAGACAGATTTGCGTTTAGGGTATATGTAGCGATAATGATCGATGCAGTCAAGTATGATAAAAAACGCCAGTATTTAGAAGGTAAATTTTGGACTCATATTTCTTTGGCGACCTAAGAGATCAGGATGATATTAGCCAGATCGCCTTTAGGTGGTTAAAAGGAGGGTGCTTGTGATAGGGTATTTTATAATATACTATATGATATCAAAAAAGACATTGTAGTATATATATGTGATTCTGATTACTCAAGACTAAGGTTCCCTGAAATGAGAAACAAAACAAATATTTTAAATCGAAACTGGCCAAAGAATGTTCATAGCACATATTGTATAACTTTACAAACTCCAAACATAAAAGACAGTGTATCTGGTTTGCAAAGATTTTTTTAAAATCATAATGAAATGACATTTAAAACTGGTACCAAATTTCAGTTTCACAAGTATTTAAGTAAAAAATGGGTTCTAATAAAAGATATTAATTGCTGAAACATAATAGGAATATCCTTAAATTCCCTAAAACAAATAAAAAAATCTAGCCACACTAAACCAAGTACAACACCCAAGAGTAGTTTTAATTTTAAATATAAATCATTATTTGATTTAGACAACGTATTAACACGCAAACAACACTCCCCAACAACCACCAGAGTTTAAATCAAAATTTTACATAAATTTCGCTTAAAACACAAAAAGCTTTAAAATGGTAAATGGAATAAAAGGAAGTTAAGATAAAATCAAATTGCCAGCAACCCTTAATAAAACTTTTATTTTTATATTTGTTCCTCCAACATTAACCATTATCGAAAGCAGAAAACAAAAGTGTGTCTGTCTGACTTTCAGTTTTATTCGTTTTGTTTCGATTTCTTACAAAAGCTTATAGAAAGAAACTTTAAGCCAAATACCTTAATGACATTTTATTTCAAGCCCTAAATAGAATAAGGTGTGTTCCAAAGAAAACACCCCCCGAAATTCACAAGAAAATACCCGTACTTTTATATGAATTTATGAAATTAAATAAAATTTACACAAAATATTTACGCATTATTTGACAAAGTCTTTAAAGGGGTGGTTTTACAAATTTTAAGGAAATATTAAAAATTTAATTTGAAGTAAAATTTTTTAATACATACAACATTTTACTCAAAATCCTTACAACCTAAAAAGGCAGGTTGAAAAAAGTGACCGATCTTATTGAATTGTTTTAGGTTTTTCAACATTTTTCTTCAAGTCTTGAGTTTTATATTATTTCGGTTTTAAGTTAAGTTCGGACTGAATGTATTTCGTCTAATGTAACCAGACACAAAATAGTCGACGTTTTATTTATTAATATGAATGAATTACATATATAGTAGTCACTAATATTTAGTAGTTACTAACATATATAGTAGTTACTAATGGGCTCTGCTCAATTTACCAGAATGTGAGAAACAAATTTAAATCTGAATGAAATGCATTGTGGAATAACTCAACGCGATGTACTCAAACGAAAGCTCTATGGCAGACAAGAGATATTAACACACTAAGAACTATATTTTAAACATGGATAAAAATGATTAAAGATTTGTATGTATGGGAATAATAACTTAAGGCACTTTTTGAAAAAAATACGTTTAAGAAATGACGATATGTGTAGATGGTGCAACGAAGAAGAAGAAGAAGATACATACCACTTCCTTTGTCAATGTGTTGCACTATCTAACAATCGATTTAAATGTTTCGATTTTTACTTTTTTCAGAATCTTAAAGAGCTAAGGAACGTGCATCCTCTAAAGATGATAAAATATATCAAGTTGTCGAAGCTCTATGTGAACTGATAAAGGAGACAAAAAACGTGCTAACAGTTGGAAGCTTCTGGAAATGAAGCTACTTATTCGAGGACGCACTATGGATCAACACCCATGGTCTTGTGTATAATCTCACAGTTTTTCTGTGAGGTCCTCTTACCTAATCTAATCTAATATCGCCAAAAATTTAGTTGTCAATTGGACTCCAGTTTCAAATATTGTGAACTTGTTATTTTCACATATCGACTCAAAAATAATACTAATACTAGTAGCGCCACCAGGCTACAAACTTTGCATTTAAGCTGTTAATAATATTTAATAAATAAATATTGTTTATGTCATTTCTGTTAGAAACACTTTAATGTTTTCTATTTTAAATTTCAATGTAAATTCAATATCAAATTAGTTTGAATAATTTGTCTAATATGAAAAAAATTTTTCATATTAGTTTGTCAGAAATTTTCATACATGAAATAAGTTTTATTAATAAATATATTTTTATATCTTATCTTATATTCAAACAAACAGCTATGAAAATAAACGGACAGGTGTTTGGTACTTTTTTGAAACTATGTCCGATAAGGGGTAAAAAAGGGTGAAAATAGTGTTTTTGGTACCTTTTTAACCCACTCTTATATTTTAAACTAAGGAATATAGAAAGAAACTTTGTACTGCAATCAATAGATGTGAAAGAAACTTTAAACACGTATTTGGTGCTTTTTTGATTTTGGGGCCAAAATGGGTAAAAAAGGGATAAAATGATAACTTAACATCTCAAAAAGTAATATGAATAGAAACATTAAGTTAGCTGCATTTTAATAAAATGTACCGAATTCAATTGGTACCAAAGAAGTACCAAATATGCATATGGAACTTTTTTGAAATTAGGGTATAAAAAGGGGAAACAATTAGTAATAATATACCTTTTAAACAAATGAATGTTTGTCTGTATGTATGTTCTTTATAGAATAGTAAACTGTGCATTTGATCATGTTATGCTCTTCAGCGAAGATGTTGCGGATAAGCCGGCGAAGGTTTTAAAGTTGATAAGACTAATTTCCGATAGATGGCGTCACTGAAAATTACTAAAAATTAATTAAATCGTAAACTGTACATTTGATCATGCTACAATCTTTAAATTAGTCGGTATGAAGAAATTTCGACAGGTGGCGCTATTGAAATTTACTCAAAGTCAATTTAATCGTAAGCTGTACATTTAATCATGCTATAATCTTCAGCAACGTTGTTGCGGATAAGCCGACGAAGGTTTATGAATTGGAATGAGCAACGTCCGACAGGTGGCGCCACAGAAAATTACTCAAAGTGAATTAAATCGTAAACTGTGCATTTGATCATGTTATAAACATAAGCAAAGTTGTTACGCATAAGCAAACCAAGGTTTCTTAGTTGGTATGAACAACTTCAGGTGGCGCCACTGAAAACTACTTAAAATGAAATAAATCATAAACTGTGCATTTGATCAGACTATAATCTTTAGCAAAGTTGTTGCGCATGAGTCGACGGAGGTTTCTGTTGGTATGACCAACTTCCAAAATTATTAAAATGAGTTAAACTGTAAACTATGCAAACTATGGTCGGACAAAATAAATAAAATAATTCAAAATTAACTTTATAAAATATATAAAAACTTTCAAACTTGCCTCAAAATGCTTATCATAAAGCTCCGAGCAAGGCTCGGTCAACCAGGTACTAAGAAATAATATTCGGAAATTTTAACAAAGGTTATGGGCCAATAGCCTGGGAATCGAAGAAACAGAACATAGTGGCGTTGAGTTCTATGGAGGCAGAATATATAGCGATGTGCCAAGCTGCTAAAGAAATAAGTTTCTATAGAAGTTTACTTGACGAACTGAAATTTAAAAATTTGATTCAAAGTCCAACAGTATTGTATTGTGACAATCAAGGAGCTCAGTATTTAACAAAAAGCCAAATGACAATGAAAAGAAGCAAACACATTGATATTCGATATCACTATATAAAGGACAAATATAATGCAAAAGAAATTAAATTGGAATATGTTCCAACTGATAGTAATACAGCTGATATTTTAACCAAGTCTTTGCCAAACCAAAGTCATTTAAAATGTTGTAATTTATTAAATTTAAAATGAATTGTGTTAATGTAATTTTATATCAATATTTTATTTTGATTTTGATAATTATGTAATTATTTAATTGATGATAGAATTTACATTGAGGAGGCGTTTGTTAGAAACACTTTAATGTTTTCTATTTTGAATTTCAATGTAAATTCAATATCAATTTAGTTTGAATAATTTGTCTAATATGAAAATATTTTTTCATATTGGTTTGTCAGAAATTTTCATACATGAAATAAGTTTTATTAATAAATATCTTTTTATATAAGAAATAATATTCGGAAATTTTAACAATTTCCAGTAGAGGGACTAATGTGAGAGCTAGGGTCATATATGGATATTGATTTTTATCTCTCTAAAGTTCATATCATTTTGACTACAATATTTTTATGTTTAATGGATGCTATTTTTTCCAGCAGAGGAGTTACTCCCTATCTCGATGTAAATAATATTTTGTTGAATTTGTATGCATTGTGTTTTCTTTCTAATCGAGACGGATTAATACCAGATTAAAAAAGAAAATTTGCTCAATTTTCGAACTGTCAAAATATTGATATTTAATTTGAATTTTTTTAGTAACTGACATTAATTGCACAAACTAACCCCCTAATTCATAATCAAAAAATAAAGCTATAACAAGCTTATAATTCAAATTGTCCATATAAATTTCAAATTACAAGGATTTTATAATTTCAAAATTTGTTTATGAATTAGGGAAGTGTAAAGCAGTTGCCTATATTTCAATTTATGAATCACACTATGATAAAAACTAACCCAATTTTTCAAATAAACATATATACAAATTTATGAAGTACTGAAATTCATAAAGGTAAATTAAAAAAACTAAGTCACGATTTTTTCACCCAAAATTTATAAGTTACAAAAATTGTTTAGAGCTAAATCATAAGATTTATGTATTAAACTGTTAAATTACTTTAAATGACAGTTTTTGTATGGATGAATTGCTTTAAGAATATTTAAAATTCTACAATTTATTGGCTTCCGTTCAATACCGGAAATTAGGTATGAATTTATATGTAGACGACTAGTGCCGGTTTAAGTGTAGTCATATAAATGTAAAGTATGTAAATCTTTATGTATGTATGTGTGTAGTCATTATTGGGTGGGTAAAAGACGTTGACTTAAATGTTATTGTAAGTATTTTAGTTATTGATGAAATTTACTTTGTAGATACTAAATATTATGGATTCAAGTTTGTTTAAGCTTTTTAATGGTTTCTCGAGACAAATGGTTATTGTACCTATTGTACTTATGTATACAAATTTGTATAGTCGTGAATACTTATATAGTACATATGTACATAAGTATATTGTCTTGCATTTTAAATGCATTTACTGATGTTTATACTTATGTATTACCTTTATATTTACTATTATATATTTTATGCACACTTTTACGAGTCTTTATAGGAAATGTCAAAGAACTTTATGTAAAAATGTTGTTAAACTGAAATTTATATAAAATACTTAAGTATTGTATAAGAAAATTAGCGACAACGGCGACAATAATGTTGACAAAAGGAAACCCATAAAAGATTTCACATTAAAATGCACATTTTGTTCACGCTTGCAGTCGTAATTTACACGCTGTACATTTTAACTTAAAAGCATAGAGAGTTACCCTTGAAATATTGTTGCTATTTTTAAATATTTTTTTTCTATTCCAATTAAAGTTTTTATGAGTTTTGTAAGTACGCTAAGAAGAACTAACAGTTGCGAGACCTTATAGTGGGCCTTAAAAAAAAATGTTTCATATTTTATTCAAAGATCAGAGGCTTAGCTGCCTTAATTTGCTTTCATATAACACATAGTTTATTTTATTCTCTAAGTAGAGAAAATTTTGATGGAAAGGAACCACGATCACTTTCAAATTAGAATTATTAGCCCTTAGATAAAAATGATCGCAAACGACAGCAAAAATATTGATCGTAAGCGACAAAACATCATTATTTAATAAAATGGGCAAAGTTTTGGTGCATAATATTTTTGTTCTTTGTTAGTTTGTTACTTTCGACAAACTAATTACATTTTTTCTAAATTGTTTAGAAGTTATGGTGCAAAGTATTGTGTGTAAGGTATTTAAGTTTTAATTCAATAACTTTTAAACTACTAGGCGGATTTTGGCGCAATGTGTAGAAATCGGCAAATGGATTGTTAGAGTTTTAGACCCATTTGTAAAAAGTACCTTCTGTAGAGAACAAAGTTGAGCCCAATTTTATGTAAAATCTATTGGTCCGCAAATATAAATCTATCTATCGCGTAAACATTTATATTGAGGCCCTAATCACCATTGGATTTTATCATTACCCACTAGGTGTCCCGTTTGTCGAAAATAAAGTGTCAAAATCATATTATGTTTCACATTAGTACATAGTCGGAATTTGTTTAAAAATCCCTGAAAATATTGTGAAATTTAAATTGTAAGTTTGCTCATAACACAGTACGACAAAATAAATTTTTTTTGAGTACACATGAGTAATGTTAACAGAATATATACATATGGGCAAATCCTTCGTGACGGATGATACATTTGTACGGATTTTGTACAGATTTCAAAGAATATTAGGCCATCGATTGTGCTATCAAATGGCATTTCTTAGTTTACTTCTTTTGGAGGAAAAAGATATTCGCTTTTAAAGTGCTGTGTCGGACGCTACAAAAAAAAGAAGTGACTTTTTTTCAACACGTGTTTCTGTAATTTTCATCAAATCGGTCATAGAAGTAAACAAATTGTAAATACATTAAAGATAGAGGAAAATCAGAGGATTACAAAACAGCTTTTATAAAATATTTTAAAGTTTCCTGTTTCACCAAAAATCCATTAATGAACTGTTGCGGACGCTACGTGACGGACGATACAGTTTTTACTTGAATGTTTTTTATAAGGAAAAAATTAATTTTTCTTATTTTTTTAAATATTCGTTAATCAGTGAAAATAATGGTTTTATTTGTCCCCGAATTTCACCTCCTTCCTTTTTATGTTCGCGGTTAAAATGTGTTTTTTGGGCACAATTTAAAATTTCACAAAACGGCTACATACATATATCTATTTAATGTTTTTTACTTTTTACATCTTATTTTTCGTCGAAAGAATGCAGCGGCTAGCTGTTAGAGTGTCCCAAAAAAAAAAATTCAAAAGCATCAAATTTGTCCCACTGTATATTTTTTTGACACCTAATATCTTAAATTTAATCTGTGGATATAGACAATGTTATTGCTTCATGAATAAGACCGACATGTGTTTGTAAATATTGTATTTAATAAATATCATTTTGTAAAAAATATATACTGTGACGGACGCTACACACTTTCATTTACATATTATTCTGTAAAATGCTATATTAACATCTATATGTTTTTAGCCTAATATAAAGCATACTCTTTACGAACCAAGTTCAATTGGAGAAAAAAGAAAAATTGCACTAGTCAAATTAAAAAAAAACCTTTATTTCTGTGACCGACGCTACACACTGTGAGCCCTTTTTTACTTAACATTATTTATACCACTCCAATTACTTTTGATGGGGTCTTTTACATCTAATTGTATAAAATTAAGCAGACTTTGAGCCCATACTGAAACTTGATACCTAAATGGATGTTTTTGTGATTTTTATTAACTTTTGTAAAACCCATGAAATAAATATTAAAGGAAGTGCCACTTACTTTTTATTTTGTAAACATTAACCATTTGACAAGAAAGAATATCTGAAGTTTACACAAAAAATGAGGCTACCTTACTTTTCAAAAAAATCCCATTTAAGTATCGAAATTGTTTGGTAATTTTTAATATTTCTTAACTTTTTTTCCTATTATCCTTGACTCCCAGTGAAGCATAGGGCCTCAACCAATCTTTTATATCGAAATGTTAAAGATTTTGTGGACATAAGGTCTGTAATACAGGTAGAGACTGGTTATTGAGTATTAAGTTATTTGCCATTAGGAGCCAGCGTCAAACTGTAGGTCTTCTTCAATTAGTCTAAAAATATAATCTAGTACATGGGCTTGACTGAAAGAAGTCCCCTCTATTTTTCTTGTAGAATTTGGGAAAACTAAGTAAGTAAAGTTTATGAACTGAGATCCACAAAATTGCTCCTAGTGGGTGTTTTCATGTCAGTCATGTTTTCAAAGTCTATCGAGTCCTTCCCTAAACTTTTAGAAACACAAGCTGTAAATATTATCTCAAACGCCACAGCAGTTTGTCCGTAATTTGTTATTCAGTAACACACACGAAATATTTTTTTAATTTAATGGTATAATTGAGATCTTATGTATTTTAGCATCTACAAAAATTTTATTAGACTATTTATTGAAAATATTAGTTATTTTAAATTTTATTTTTTTTTTTCAAACTACACATTTTAATTTACAAATTTCCATAAAATAATCTACGAGTGTGGCAACGATCTGTGTAATATTGACAAAATATACAAACTTCAAAGATATTCTTTATAGTCAAAAATTTTGAAGTGGCACTTCCTTTAGTATTTATTTCATGGTAAAACCTATTATTTTCAAAAATGTATAAAAATTTGAGGTGGGTGCAAATAAAGACCTGCCATTCACGGAGAGAGCAATCAAAAATTGTATCCATTATATATTCTAAAGGATCAATATATGGTTAATTTGTTCATAAACACAAATACGTGATTTTGACAGTTTTAAAATTTTGCCCTTGGTTTAATGTTGTTCGGATTTGCCCATATATTAGATCATGTCACTCATACTTTATTTTGGAATAAATATAAAATTGTTTGTATATGTACATAAATATGTATGCAGATGACTTATATACTACTATAAAGCTTGATTTTTTTTATTGATTTTTATTAAATATCCTAACTAAACTTATAAAAGCTATATAAGTTAATATAACATTTATCTATATTACATTATATTTTAGGGGAAAAAACAGTTATTAAAAATATGATCACGATAAAGAGTTACACGTTTCTAAAAATTGGCAATTCTAATTTTAAAAGATTCAACTGAAAATCACATATATATTTTGTCAGTGCTGATAAATATCTTACATATTTCGGTATTAGGTTTTTCAATTTATTAAAAATAACTTTAAACATTTCTCTTTCTATCTTTCCAGATCACTTTTCTTATCTCAACAATATTTGTAAGTATGAATTTTAATTAATTGTTGCTTAAAAAAATGTAACAAGAAATTGCTACAAGGTTAATTAATTAACATTTTTTTTTAAGAAAAACAAAAAAAAAAATGCATAAAATTTTGCTATTGTATTTTAATTAACGAATAAATTTTCAATTCCATGGAGACAAGTACTTACGTACATATATATCAGATATAACATAGAAATGTATATTTTAGGTATAAATGCTAATGAGGGAGTCAGACATACATATCAGTAAAATATACAAGAAATAAGATAAAAAATAACCTCAGAAATAAAGGGAGGGGGAGTTATTTTTAGCTATAAATCCAAACAATATGGCAGATTTCAAATACAAAAAAATATTATTAAATATATAACAGAGAAACGCGATAATAACTGAACTAAAAATTACACAAGTTTACAAAATTACGGCTAACTTTTGCATCAGAGCAGATGAGAGCATATCTTAAAGTTATTTGAGATGCTGATTTCAAATCCGGTTTTAGTTTGTCAAAATTGATTCTAGTTTGTGAGTTCTCTCATGTTGGCTGCACTGCGTTATCCTAATAGCAGTCAGCTGTTGACATCGTTAAAAACATTATTTAAACCGACAGAAACCGACAGAAATTTTACAAAATGTTTAAAGTCCATTGAAGTAGCAGCATGGGAATCATTTCTCGCTAACCTCAAATACCCGGATTTCAAGCAGATAATCGACAGTTTGTTGAAAAATTATTGCAAGATTGGAGCTCGAATGTCTTCTAAAATACATCGAGCCATAACCGCCAAAAGGGCTTAAACGACATGGCGGACGATTTTAATTTTATTATTAAAATTTATTATTCATGATCATCTGCATCATCTCACAAAATATCAGGGCAATAGATTTTACCGTTATGATTTTACAGCAAAAACAATAAAGACTTAAGGACAATTCACTGTCCAAAGATATTTTAAAAAATGATTCTCCTGTAAATTTTAGTTTTTGGCGCTTAAGTCTTTTTGGCGGTTAGGGCTCGACATTTTCTGCATTCTCATCTCGAATTTTTAATGAATAAAATGGATATTAATTGTGTTTTGAATCCTATAAACTACATTAATCGATAAAGAAAATGTTTCAAAGTTTCTAACACGGTGATTTAAAATCAAAACCAAAAAGTTATACGTTTAAAATTTTGTACCTATTGTCCTATTTGTAGGATTAAAAGTTGTTCAGTTGTTTAGCACGTAGTTTAAAAAATATGACGATGTTGCAGCAAACGATATTTATATAAGTGTTTTAGGGGGCAACAACCTTGTTTCCAAAAAGAACAAACAAATCGTGTACCAATAGTTTTCTTACTCATAAACTTCACCATATGAATCATGTTTCATCAAAGTACATACGTAAATACATACATATTTTATTATGCTTTTAAATATTTTTTTGCTTATTTTTTTCGTCTTTCAAAATTTACTTAAAGTTAAGTTTGTGATGGGATTGTATTATTTTTGTATTTTTTGCTTTAATGCAATTGTTTTACCACAAATCTGACTGACTGTCTGTCTGTCTACCATGACTGCAGTTATTTAGTTTTCTTCAGAATATCTGAAACACACAATAACTTAAAGCCATGGATTTGGAATACAATAGGAAATAAAAAGGAGAACTCTAATGTGAATTATGTCGCGCCAAACGGTTTCTATTTTATACACATTAGTTTTGCTCCATTGGAATGTTGTTGATGGAAATGGTAATAATGGAGTAGTTATACATACAGTAGAAATAATTAAGGTGACATTTTAATTAAAATTATTTTGTATTCACATTTTACTATTTATGAAATTTTTGTTTAAAACAAAAAAACCTTTTAAAGTTTCATGAAAACTATTTTGTACCATGTACCTAAATTTTCATTTATTTTTTTAATCGATTTTTTTTTTCGGTGTACCTGAAGCAGAGGAGAACGTACATGCAATGAAGCATGCAGCAATTCTTTTCTGTCTGAATTATGAACTGTAAGATATTTTTATTTTCTTCATTTCACGTCACGTCTCAAGACTCAGTTTCTTCATCAGCATTTTCATCATAGTCAGGTTTTCTTGGTGTTCATTTCTTTGGACCACTACTAGGCCATTGTGATTATGAGCATCTGAGTGTTTACAGGAAACTGTATTAATTGTTATGCTACATTTGTGTCTTAGGGGGTTAACTCATACATTAGTTATATAAAAATTATAAAATAAAGACAAGATAAATAATTGGAATTTTAATTGAATCCTTTTTGGGTTTAAAACGCCAATCAGCTGTTTTGAAAAATTATTTTCAAAGGAAGTTATATAAGTGCACATTTTTGTGTAAATTTATAAAGGAAATATTTTTAAAGGAATGTCTATAATGATATCCTTTAGATTTCTAGCTGATCTGCACGTAAAGTACATCGATTAAGTTATGTTTAGAATATTGATTATGATTAATACCAAGATAATTTATTCTGTCCTTCGATCTCCACAAGACGGATGTTTTTTTTTTTAAAGTGGGAATAATTAATTAAGTAGCTGATATATGTAAATTTGTTTAAGATTTTAAACAATTGTTATCATAGTCATCCATTAAAAATGTGATCTGGTGGATTTTGTAAAATACTCGTAGAACTGATGATAATTGTGTCTGAAATGAAATTTGTGTCGGTTTTTTTTGTAAATCAACACATCACATACGTAGCGCATGCATCTGACCAGATACACTTGTAGTTTGTATGAAGAATTATGTATTTTATTTGCATTTTTTAATGTTTTTTGCGTTTGTTTACTTCAATCAACTGAAACTGCACTATATTTGCACTCTGAATTATTGTAGCTTAGTATAAATTACACTGCTCTGCAAAAATTCATTTTTTGTCTTTCCTTTTAATAAAACTATGCGGACTATATGGATCTTGATGCGCTAAACTCAGATCCGTTGTTGGTTTTTTTCCATCAGATCTGGATTTTTTTTTATGGGCGTGGCAAATTTTTTCCCTTAAATTAGTCAGGTACGGAGACCTATTTCGTCCTAACTCGAGAACGACTCATCCGGTTTTCAAAATTAAAACACTTGAAGATGCATAACAAAATTGCATTTATTTTAGTCTAATATAATTTTTCTGTATCTCTTATCGTTTTGGAGTTATTTATATATTAATGGAGAAAATTTTTTTTTTGTAATTAAAAAAAGATAAAGTAAAATTTTAACATTTTAAACATTTTTCTAAGAGCTACATATCTTAAGAATAAAATAAGCTATAAACCATAAAAATCGGTTTAAAAATGTGAATTTTATTATTTATTGGTAATAAAATTCATATTTTTAACCCGACTTTTATGGTTTATAGCTTATTTTATTCTTAAGATATGTAGCTCTTAGAAAAATGTTTAAAATGTTAGAATTTACTTTCTCTTTTTTTTAATTACATTTTTAACCTGAAATAAATTACGAATTTTGCACGAAAAAAAAATTTTCTTCATTAATTTCTAAATAACTCCAAAACGATAAGAGATACAGAAAAATTAAATTAGACTAAAATAAATGCTATTTTGTTATGTATCTTTAAGTGTTTTAATTTTGAAAATCGGATGAGTCGTTCTCGAGTTAGGACGAAATAGGTCTCCGTACCTGACTAATTTAAGGGGAAACATTTGCCACGCCCATAAAAAAAAATCCAGATCTGATGGAAAAAAACCGACAACGGATCTGAGTTTAGCTCATCAAAATCCATGTAGTCCACATAGTTTTATTAAAAGGAGGATTTGGCTGCAGAGCAGAGTTATAAGCCAAAGATAACGAAAATTCGAACCAAATAAAGTGTTTGATAGTGACAATTATTCTGCCGGAGATCCTTTCCTTAGTAAGGATGGTACTTTATGGTATAAAAATGAGCCAAATATTGGAACTCGTATACTTCAACACATTTCATGCATATAACATTTGTTATACACAATTTCTGAAACGAATCGCCATGGAAAATCTGTAGTCGAGAAGATGAATGTAGCTAATCTAATTGGAGTTGGATGCATTCATCGGTACTCTTTTGGCGGCTGGTTAGTCCCACAATAATATAATAAATATAACAACTAATTTTTGAATCGAAATTATTGGAAACATACTTAAAAAACAATTATTTTTTTTTTGAAATAAAACAGAAAATTTAAATTTTCTTGATTTATTTGTCATTAGTTTTTTCCTGGACATTTGTTTTAGTATATATTAAGTACGTGTATTTAGAAAAAATTGCAAATATTTATCTGCCTGGCTTGCTAACAATATAACGATATAATATTATCAAAATATATATATATATTTTTTCACATTAATGTATTGAAATACATAGTGTATCTGGCCAGATACATGCGATACGTATGTGACTATTGAAAAATGTGCATAATGGAGGGTTAATTGAATAAGTATTTCAAATAAAAAATATTTTATTAATCGAAATAAATTATTTTGTTTGAAAAATGTCATTCCATTTAACAATAACCGCTTTTGAATTCGATAACGGTCTACGATCATCATTTACATAAAAACTGTAAAATAACAGCAAAATCAAAGACTTTATTTAATTTTCTTATTATGTTGGTCTTTTGAAATAGAAGGGGACTTAATGATGCTTTAAATATTTTGTTATTCAATAGATCATAGCGAGTCATTGATAAGAAATTTACGATCATTTTTATATATTGAAAAATAACGTTGTCAATTTGTTTTAAAATTTTTATTAATTGACCAAAATCTGAGCAATTTATCAAGAACGCAGAATTTAAAAACTTACAGTATTTTCCAGTTATAGCCTAAAACAACGTAAGTGCAACAGATATTATAAGTTTGTGCTAATGTTTAGATAGAAAAGTTTCTTGGAAATAATGGTCATACACCCACCTTGAGTGTACAAATCGATTCGGAATCACTTTCTAATATTAATTTAGAAATTTATTTCATGTGCCCTTCACAGCAACAAATTAAATTACACTTCAATGAAAATAAGCCATATTATTTGTATAAAAATTAATAACTTTACTAAATCTTCTTAGAATAAAAATAAAAATTTGAAGAGATTTTTTACTTTACCAAGAATTAGGAAATTTTTGAGAAAAGCTTGACGAAAAATACACGCTTAAAGCGGGAAATGTTGATGTGAAGTTCCTCAAAAAAATCATTCCCTAAAATTTCATTTGTAAAAAAATTCGCCCGAGAAACTATGTATGCATTTACATCGGGACAGACACATGATTTTTTGAATCCTTAATAGACAATAATAGCTTAAAAAAATTTTTATTTATAGAAAGTAAATTTTCGAAAAAATGCCTATAAAAAGCAAATTTTTGAAAAATTTGTTATAAAAAGTAAATTTTTGAAAAATTTCTTAAAAAAGTAAATTTTCCCCTGGTTATTTGAGGGTTAATTTCTAAAAAAAATGTGACAGAAAGAAGCTTTTGAAAATATATTTTAGCACGCATATTATAAATAGTAGTTATTTGTCAGTTTAAAACTAGAACCATTTTGAGCCTATGGGTACGCAAGGGTTAATTGTATAAAAATGTAACTTAAGACTTCTTTGAATGATTTGTTCAATTTTTTTACAAATATAATAATAAAAACATGTCTTTTTAGTACCTTTTTTTGAAGAAATTGAATATTTTAAAAATTTTACTTTTGATCCTGGTGATAATAGGGTTAATGACATGCGATTTCAACCAAAATTCACATATATATTTCCACCCATCAAAACAATAATAATTATAATTCTGTTTATAAAAACTGCTAATTTATAACAATTCACGTGCTTTTTTTATAACTTTGGTGAAAAATTGGGTTTTTGTCCAAATCCTTTGACTTTAAGTCGGAGGTACGCCTAAGCCGTTAGAGATATCGATTTAATTCTTCTTTTGTGCTAATCTGCAGGGTGTTTTTAATAACACTCTTTTTTCGAATTCGTTTAACAAACTATTGAAAAAACCAAAAAAAGGAGTTTTGAAAACGGTATGAAAAATAATATTATTTCAACGAAGATGGATAATTAAATATGTTGAGGTTTCAAAAAAGTAAAACCAGTCAAACTTTTTAAAATGTATTAAATATAAAAAATTTGTTTATTGCATATGTTCAGGAGCTTCTTCAAGGACGTAAAATATTTTGGGAGACCCTTAATATTTCAACCGATATTAATGTCTTATATCTCGTTGGAAAGCCCATTTTGTTATCTGTAGGAAAAATGTATTTAAAACCATATTCTATGTAGAAACATTTTGAAGAAATCTAAAGAACCTCTCAGTTTTCCCATATAACTTGGATGTCCAAACTTTGACGTCAAGTCGGCACGCTTTCTCTTCATCTGATCTGAATGAAATTTTGTATTTGGATACTTGTAATGTAATACAAATTGGGAGGTACGTCTTTTTATACAACGACATTCACTTTTTCTGGGACACTCTAATGTATATGCAAATTACATATTTTTTAAACTGTTATAAAGTATAGTCTTTATTTAACCTGTAATTTGCAATAAATTTAGTTTTGTAAGCAATTTACGAAAAAAGTATAATACTCCTAAAATGTAATGAACAAATTACGTTCAAATTAATGAAGTTTGTAAATACTGACATACATATATAGAATCTAACAGTTAGATTGGCTTACGCAAATCTCTCAAATAAATTAAATGTATGTATTTGGATTCCTAATTGATTTAGAATTTCATCCATTTAAAATTTAACAAATTTATATTAATCGGAACCAATTTACGTTGATTTTAATTTGAATAGTTATTGCATATTAAGACTTATTCAGAATTTTTGTAAAATATAGAAAAGTCACTATCAACATAAAAAAATCAATTAAACCATTTATGGAAATCATTTAGACCTAAATTGGTATAAAACATATTAGGCAAAACATTTGATAAATTTTTGAACTTCCTAATTAACAAAAATCCAGAAATGAAAATAATTGAGGTGAAATTTAAAGAAAACATTTAACACTTCAAAATTGTTTCTAAAGAAGTTTTAATTGCTCAAATAAATTTAATGGCATATATACGTGATTAAATAAGAAAAAAAAAAACAAATGTGTAATTAAACACCCTCTTTTCCAGCAATTGCTATTTTCTAAGAAAACTAATTGGCAACAAAAGATCTTACCCAAGATCATTATGATGGTGTGAGAGATTAAATCAAATTAAAAACAAAAATAGAAAAAAAATTTAAATTGCGACCTTCAAGTAAAGTGTCAATGTAAATTATTTTAATGGCAATGACGATGATACTCAACGTCAAACATAAGGAAAAACAGAAACTACTACTTCTAATGCTTCAATATCTAAAGAAAAATCTAATGCTTACTCGTACAAGCAAATGAAGACAAGTTTAAAGCTGCATCTATCTGGTTTTCTTTTATGCCCAATTGCAAAAAATATACAGTCTGCAACATTTATTATGGCACACGACTTGGAGACAAGATCTAAAAATGAATCTTCAAATGATAAATTGTAGCATTTAAGCGCTTTTATTACGCGTGTTAAAGTTATTAATAATTACGAAAATGAAAGATAGAAAATCTCAGCGCATTACAATAATTAAGTCTCGAGACTTAAAAACAATTGACAGATTTGTTTGTTGTTTTTGTAGATCACTTGTTGGTAATTTTAATTGTAACTCATATTACTTGTAGTTGTTTTTTTTACTACGTAATGAAAATAAAAATATGTGTATATTTTTTCTCACAATAACTTACAATGTTGCATTGTTATTTCGTTGGAAAAAGAAACTATGTTTTATGTTTAACATTATACAAAAGTTGCAAATATTGTCATTGAATTGTTGATAATGTTGTTCAATGAAGTGTATCTTCAGATATCTTACAATGTATTGTAATTGTTTTCTGTTACTTTTAAATTCTGTTTCGGTTTAATTTTTGTTGTGGTATTTATTGTATTATCTTATAAATTAACTTTTTCCAACGCTCCGATTTTAGCAAATGTCGATCTTTTTTGCACCTTAATGTTAAAAAAACTCAACTTATTGTAATAAATACTTTCATTGAATCATTGTTTATGAGCTTCTCAGTTTTGCGATTCCAATATATAGATTCTTTATATTAGTAAGATTCTAAGTCTGAGAAAATTGAAAGGGACCTACGTTTTAACGCCGGCTCCGAACGGCAAATGCATTAGTTAGAGAAGTTTTACATAGCCTAATACTCAATAACCAGTGGCTAGCTGAGTTATGAGGTGAACCGCCGCTTTTTTTTTAAATTTATTTTTTCAAGTGAGTCTGGCCAGGGATCGAACTTGGGCCTCTGGTATGCTAGGCGGATGACTAACCTGCTATACCACGGTGGTTCACTAGTTTTGTATTGTAGCTATGATTAAATTTAGGCCGATTTTAAAGAAATTTGGTATAGTGATTTCTGATTTACATAAGCAGTTCCAGTATTAAATTTCAGGAAAATATCAATTCCGGGAAGTGAGATCTACGGGGAGTACCCTAAATAATGGACCACTTTTGATGAAAAATTTCTTATAATTAGTAAATTTTCCAAAAAATTCCTTAAATAGTCAATTTTTGAAAAATATCCCATAAATATTCAATTTTCGAAAAATTTCCTATAAATAGTCAATTTTCGAAAAATTTGCTGTAAATAGTAAATTTTCGAAAAATTTCCTATAAATAGTCTATTTTTGAAAAATTTCCTATAAGTAGTAAATTTTCGAAAAATTTTCTATAAATAGTCAATTTTCGAAAAATTTCCTACAAAAAGTCAATTTTCAAAAAATTTCCTATAAATAGTAAATTTTCGAAAAATTTCCTATAAATAGTAAATTTTCGAAAATTTTCCTATAAATAGTCAATTTTCGAAAAATTTCCTATAAATAGTCAATTTTCAAAAAATTTCCGATAAATAGTCAATTTTCGAAAAATTTCCTGTAAATAGTCAATTTTCGAAAAATTTCCTGTAAATAGTCAATTTTCGAAAAATTTCCTATAAATAGTCAATTTTCGAAAAATTTCCTATAAATAGTCAATTTTCGAAAAATTTCCTATAAATAGTCAATTTTCGAAAAATTTCCTATAAATAGTCAATTTTCGAAAAATTTCCTATAAATAGTCAATTTTCGAAAAATTTCCTATAAATAGTCAATTTTCGAAAAATTTCCTATAAATAGTCAATTTTCGAAAAATTTCCTATGAGTAGTAAATTTTTGAAAAATTTCATACAAAGTAAATTTTCGAAAAATTTCCGATAAATAGTCAATTTTTGAAAATTTTCCGATAAATAGTCAATTTTCGAAAAATTTCCTATAAATAGTCAATTTTCGAAAAATTTCCTATAAATAGTCAATTTTCGAAAAATTTCCTATAAATAGTCAATTTTCGAAAAATTTCCTATAAATAGTCAATTTTCGAAAAATTTCCTATGAGTAGTAAATTTTTGAAAAATTTCATACAAAGTAAATTTTCGAAAAATTTCCGATAAATAGTCAATTTTTGAAAATTTTCCGATAAATAGTCAATTTTCGAAAAATTTCCTATAAATAGTCAATTTTCGAAAAATTTCCTATAAATAGTCAATTTTCGAAAAATTTCCTATAAATAGTCAATTTTCGAAAAATTTCCTATAAATAGTCAATTTTCGAAAAATTTCCTATAAATAGTCAATTTTCGAAAAATTTCCTATAAATAGTCAATTTTCGAAAAATTTCCTATAAATAGTCAATTTTCGAAAAATTTCCTATAAATAGTCAATTTTCGAAAAATTTCCTATAAATAGTCAATTTTCGAAAAATTTCCTATAAATAGTCAATTTTCGAAAAATTTCCTATAAATAGTCAATTTTCGAAAAATTTCCTATAAATAGTCAATTTTCGAAAAATTTCCTATAAATAGTCAATTTTCGAAAAATTTCCTATAAATAGTCAATTTTCGAAAAATTTCCTATAAATAGTCAATTTTCGAAAAATTTCCTATAAATAGTCAATTTTCGAAAAATTTCCTATAAATAGTCAATTTTCGAAAAATTTCCTATAAATAGTCAATTTTCGAAAAATTTCCTATAAATAGTCAATTTTCGAAAAATTTCCTATAAATAGTCAATTTTCGAAAAATTTCCTATAAATAGTCAATTTTCGAAAAATTTCCTATAAATAGTCAATTTTCGAAAAATTTCCTATAAATAGTAAATTTTCGAAAAATTTAGTATAAAATGCCAATTTTCGAAAAATTTCCTATAAATTTTAGAAAAATTTTCTATAGTAAATTTTCGAAAAAATGTTCTTATAAAGAGAAAATGTTCGAAATAAAAAAAAGAAATTTTTTAAAAAATTTCCACTGATAGGAATTCAATTTTCAAAAGAATTTCGATAAATTTTAAATTTTTAGAAAAATTTTTATAAATAATGAATTTTCGAAAAATTTTCCGTAACAAATTTTGTATAAATATTTTTCAAATTTATTATTTCTTTATTATTTCTTGTAAAATATTTACAAACAAATTAAATTTTTTATTACATTTTATCTTAATTTTTTTGAAAAGCAAAAATTCAATTTGTTTTGTTTTGTTTTCCTCTCCATTGATCCGTTTGTGTGTCACATAACGCAATCATAAAACTTTAAATGGAAAAAAGAGTCAATAGTTACAAGTTGGAACTGTTCAAATAAAAGTGCTAATATTCTCGTAATCAAGTTTAATGGCTGCCAGCGACAAATGGATTCAGATCTCGAGATCTCCTGGTGCCACCATCAAGAGTAAACAACAGTAACTGCAATTTCATTATAAAGATCTTGTTGATCCAGTTTCAATTAGATCGTCGCTTTTTGCTTTTTGTGTTGGCTTTTGCTTCTACTTTTTATTTCAAATAAACTTTAGCTTCTTTCTGTAATAATTTCTATCTCTTTTCACTTTAAGCTTAAGAAAAGTTAACATTTATTGTATTTCTTCTGAAGCATTTCTTTCACATTTTGTAATTTATTGCAGTTGCCTCTACGAAAGTTGTATAACAACCTATTAACTACAATATTAACGTCGTGCACAATTTTCTTACGATACTTGCAGCTAAATTGTTAGAGAAGTATCTATCTATCGAGCGAATTGTTTGAGATGGAAGAATGAATATGTTCTATGGGTATCATGCAACTTGATCAATGACTTATTTGCAGAAATTTTTTCTTCTTTTTTCTGTTTTATTTTTATTTGTAGGTTGTTGTTATTTTATTTTTTTATATTTTATACAACTTTTTCGTTTCTTACAATTCAAAACCGTTAACTTAAGGAAATTGTCTTAAGATTGAGATCATTTTTGTTTTATTGGAAATACAGAATATTATTATATTTATTTCTAAATTGTTACTTTGATAATCTAAAATTTATACAATACAATATTTTGGGTTTTATTGCAGCCCCGATAGATTAGAGTAATTTAATAAATGTATCTTGCTTTTAGTTTAAATTAATCTAAATAACTAGAGAGACGTGCATGTTCCTGGTCTATTAGGCCAGAATATTTTTAAAACGTTTTTGCAACAGTTTCTTAAACGGAAGAATTTAAATTGTTATTAGATATTGAAAAAATGGTGTTTTAGAGGATTAGATTTTATTATTTTAAAAGAAGCACGATTTTAATTTTTTATAGAATTATTTTTGAAAATTGTATATATAAAATATTTGAAGTTGATATCTCCCATATTGATATCGAACGTTTGTAACCTTTAAACTAAACAATGCACAACAAAATTCTCAACACGAGAAATGTGGAGTCACATGCCAGCTTTCAAAGGCTCTGATAAGTGGTTACTGTCATCTATTGGCAAAAAGTGCAAATATTGCTTAGATTATACTTTCAAATGTTATATACATTATTCCAACGATTTTTATTTCTTTTCTATTTAGTTAAATGAAAGCCAATTAATTTTGAAATTTGGTTTAATTTTTATTTGAAACCCCAAATTATTGTTCTATAAATCATGATTTATGATTATTAATGCTTTTCTTTCATTTCATGTATAAAGTTTTTACTATAAAAAAATTGTATTTACAATAATCATTAAAAAAAAGTTCAATCTTAAATAGAAACGAAAGAAAAATAAATTGGATTTGCCTTTTTGGCAGATATTTTGAAAAACTACTTTTAAAAAGAAACTTAAACTATATTGAATTGGATTGAATTGAACTCAACTCAAATTGAAATGACTAAACAAAGGAAAATATTGTAAAAAAACCGCCAAGCAACCAAACCAATCATTTATAAATTTTGTGGCTTTCATTTTTAGAGCTCGTCGTAGCTCCCGTAGCCTGTATTTATAAATTTTATTATTGAAAGACAATCTCTGCATCTGCTTATCTTGGGTTTTCGACAGGCTATCGAAGTGGAAAGAAAATAGAAAAAATTTGAAATAGAAATAAAAAT
Source organism: Stomorhina lunata (assembly GCA_933228675.1). Classification (NCBI taxonomy): domain Eukaryota; kingdom Metazoa; phylum Arthropoda; class Insecta; order Diptera; family Rhiniidae; genus Stomorhina; species Stomorhina lunata. The sequence goes on from OW121743.1 coordinate 126,049,933, forward strand.
TAGCTGGAATACTCGTAACAGGAGTTGTTTTTTTCTTAATAATTTTCTCTAACATTTTAATGCTATTCCAATCAGAAAAGATTTCTTAAGACTTTAAGCCATTTTTAAAAATTGTATTTTTATTTATTTCTTTTAACACAAAAAACGGTTTAAGAGGCGTAACTAAACACGAATCTTTAATAAACCACAAAAGATTACAGGTTACAGCAACATTTTACGTTTCCTTTAAAATCATACAAATTTGACTATGAAATGTTTATAACAAAAGCCTTTCAAAACTTAAAAAATATTTGAAAATAGATAAATTTCTACAAAAAGATAAAACTATCTACTCTTTTGTTTAAGGTTAATTTTGACACCTAGAAAACACTTTAAGAAAATTGTAAGAAATTATATTTTACAAGTCAAAAGACAGTTTTGAGTATTAAATTGATACGTACTTTAACATGTTTACATATTCTAATAATTTCTATTAACTCTTTTGTTTAAAAACATTTGTTGATAATTCAAAAAGTTAAACTGTTTCGATAATTATATTTTGCTATTCACGTTCTTTCTCTCATTTCGATTTTGTTTTTAATCATTAAAATTTGTTGTTAAATTTGGTCAAATGTTTTGATTGATTTTAATTACTTTAACGGTTTTTAAAATTTGTATTATTAAAAAATCTTTTTCTTTCTTTCTTTCTTGAGTTGCTAAAATATTTTTCCATTATAACATAATACGAGTATGTTAAGTTAATTTGTTTGTTTGATTTTTTTGCAAAAAAAAAACGAATAATTATTTGAATTCATCTTTTTAATTTTGTTTTGTTTATGTAAAACTTTAAACAAAAGAATAAATTTGTTTGAATATTTAAACTTTTATTATTGGTTATACAAATATGTTATGGCTTATGTCGAGGAAATAAATTTTTACGTTTTAAAAGATTTCTGAATAAATTTTGTAACTCAATTATTCGAAACTGGCATCCGTTGTTCTTTAAAGACAAAAATTTGCTAAATTTTGCTATCATACAAACATTTCCTCAAAACTTATTTAAGCTGTTTTCGTCATTTAGACTTATATGAGAGCTAGGGTCAAATGTGGATCGATTATCTCGAAATTTGGCAAATTATTACAGTTTTAACAAAAATTATGTATTCAAAAAATAAACTTAAAATTCTCATTATCTTCAGATTTACGAGCGTTTTAGTGATTTTTGTCTAATTTAGTGCGTTTTGGGGAAGAGTTTGTATGGGAGCTATGGTCAAATTTCAACGAACATTGCTATAGTGATTTCGGTTTACATAATCAGTATTTGTTTTAAATTTCATGAAAAAATATTGATATTTGAAGCCAAAATATCAATTCCGGAAAGTGGGACCTATGAGAGGTGCCATAAATAATGGACCGATTTTAAAATTTCAATAGCCATGGTCCCGCTATCAAAAAAATTGTCTGTGCCAAATTTCATCAAATTATCTTAAGAATTGCGACCTGTACCAGCCAGTCAGGACGGACTGGCATCGCTAAATCGACTCAGAAAGTGATTCTAAGTCTATTGGTATACTAAAAGGTGGGTCAAATTTTAAAATAAATATTTCTATGCGTTTCCACCTATGTAGCAGTTTTGAATGAAATTCAGGAGATTCGTACTGAGCGAACAACGGTCACGACTGAAGATACTTTACCAACACATTGATTAAAAGCTTACTAATTGTGATGTATGTATTTTCCAAATACAAATGAAGACTTTATTTTGAGTTAATGATTGGGAAAGGTTCTGCAATTGTGGATCTTACTATGAGAAAAATAATTAATTTTAAATTTAGAAGACTTACTAATATATTGACAGTCAAATATTTTGTAGTTAACGATTTGATACAAATTTTTATTTTAAAAGTGGTTTAAGTCCCATGTATTTTTCAATTTAAAAGAAAAAATTATTCAAACAAAAATTTTACTTTTTATAGGAAATTTTTAAAAAAATTACTTTTTATAGGAAATTTTTAAAAAATTTACTTTTTATAGGAAATTTTAAAAAAATTTACTTTTATTGGAAATTTTTAAAAAATTTACTTTTATAGGACATTTTTCAAATATTTTCTTTTTATGGAGAATTTTGCAAAAATTTTCTTTTTATGGAGAATTTTTAAAAAATTTACTTTTTATAGGAAATTTTTAAAAAATTTACTTTTATAGGGAATTTTTCAAATATTTACTTTTATAGGAAATTTTTCAAAACTTTTATAGGAATTTTTTAAAAAATTTACTTTTTATAGGAAATTTTTAAAAAATTTACTTTTTATAGGAAATTTTTCAAAAATTTACCTTTATAGGAAATTTTTCAAAAATTTACTTTTATAGGAAATTTTTCAAAAATTTTCTTTTTATAGGAAATTTTTTAAAAATTTGCTTTTTATAGGAAATTTTTTTAAAAATTACTTTTTATAGGGAATTTTTTTTTTAATTTACTTTTTATAGGGATTTTTTTTTTAAATTAACTTTTTGTAAAAATTCTTCAAAAATATACTTTTTATAGGAAATTTTAAAAAAATTTGCTTTTTGTAGAAAATTTTTGAAAATTTTGCGTTTTATAGAAATTTTTTTCGAAAATTTACTTTTTATAGGAATTTTGCTATGAAAAATATTTGCAACATTTTTTTAAACAAAATTTTTCATTTTATTTGTTTTGAAAGTGGACTTATCCTATACATTTTTCAATTCAAAAGTAAAAATTTTTTCATACAAAACCAAAAATTTTAATTTTATTTGTTTTGAAAACATTTTAAGTCCCATACATTTTTCAATTCAAACAAGTAAGAAAGCGCTATAGTCGGTCAAGCCGACCATACGATACCCTTCACCACTAAGGTCAAAGGTGTTATTTTTCCTGTGTAAAGACAAATATTTGCTAAATTTTGCCATCATACAAACATTTTCTAAAAACTTATATATTCAACCTGTTTCCGTCATTTGGACTTATATGAGAGCTAGGGTCAAATGTGGACCGATTATCTCGAAATTTGGCAGATTGATTACAGTTGTTACAAAAATTATGTATGCAAAAAATAGACTCAAAATTTCCATTATCTTTAGATTTACGAGCGTTTTAGTGATTTTTTGTCTCATTTAGTGCGTTTTTAAAGAAGAATTTGTATGGGAGCTATGGTCAAATGTGGACCGATTTCAACGAAATTTGGTACAGTGATTTAAGTTTACATAAGCAGTATTTGTTTTAAATTTCATGAAAAAATATTGATATTTGTGGCCAATATAGCAATTCCGGGAAGTGGGACCTATGGGAGGTACCATAAATAATGGACCGATTTTGAACAATTTCAATAGCCATGGTCCCATTATCAAAAAAATGATCTGTCCCAAATTTCATCAAATTATCTTTAGAATTGCGACCTGTAGTTTGATTACAAGGTTTACATGGGGGTCCAGCCAGCCGTCCAGCCAGCCAGACGGACGGACGGACGGACATCGCTAAATCGACTCAGAAAGTGATTCTAAGCATATTGGTATACTAAAAGGTGGGTCTAAGACAAATATTTCTATGCGTTACAAACATCAGCACAAACTTATAATACCCTTTCCACCTATGGTGGTGAAGGGTATAAAAAATGAATATTTTAAAACGTTTGTTTTCAAAGTGGTATAAGTCGATTCAACCCGTTAAAAAACGCATTTCCAAATGGGTTTATTAATTTATTTTTATGAAAGAAAAAATTTGATAGGTTCTGATCAAAACTTAAGATGTAATTTACTAAAATTGGTCACCTATATTAAAAAAAAAAAAAAAAACTAAAACGCTAAACTAAACCCTTTATATCTCAATTAAAAAAATGGACTTATCCATTTTTCAAAATAAGGTCTTCAAATGTAACATCTTTTTATAACTAAGAATTGCAACTTTAATTTAAACAAACTACACACACTGACTCGTGGATACCCAAAGATATGAAATCGGAAAAAATATTACAAATATTTGTTACATTCCTGAAAAAACCTATTTGAGAGCTTTCAAAATGTATTGTAAAACACGTGCCTATATTTTCAACTAACCAGTCACAATATCTGTGTTTAGTAAATGAAATCCAATATCTTTGTACTAATATTGAATTTATTATTTTTGAGATTTATGCCACATTTAGTTTTTATTACAATTTTATACGAATATTGTTTCTTTAATAAAAATAAATGATTGACTTGTGGTTTTCTTAAACTGATTATACGAGAAGTTGACGTTATTAATAATATTTCGTCTTATAGCTCTAATAAATTAAGGTGTTAACATATACCGTTTGTGAATCTATTAAATCGTATTATAGATTTTTTTAATTATAAATTTGATTTATGGCTTTAAAGTAGAGAAAGCTTAAAATTATGATTAAATTGGGTATAAGATTTTATTTATACATTATGTACAATTCGATTTGCGAATTCGCAAAAAGTTAATTGAAACTTCAAATTGTTACCGCGGCTGACTTTATGTTTGTGTTCTAGTACTTTTGGTGGAACTTATCTGACTTTTCTTATGGGAATTTAGATGTTTATGTGAAATCATTATTACTTAATTGTGCAATTAATTAATACATAATTTATAAATATATTTGCGAAAAAAACTTCAAATATATTAAAACATAATTAGTACTAAAAAGGAAAGTCCATCATGACTTGTGTTAAGTGTTACTTTTGACAAATTTCACTGCAATTATTAAAAGGCGAAAAACATCTTAAAAATTTATATTTTTTATTTCAAAAGTAAAAAAAAAACTATTTAATTTCTTTATTATTTCGGATGGCAGAGATAAAAATGTATTTATTCATAAAATTGTTTATAATCTGAAATTGTTTGAACATGTCTTATTAACTAAATAATATTTATTAATGTTTGTACGGCTGCTCTAAAAGTAGTGATGGGACAAGGGTAAATACCCAAATGGTAAATTGGATATTTAAATGTAAATACCCAGGTATTTACCCAAGCACTTGGGTATTTACCTAAAATGTGGGTATAAATTAGAATAAAGAAAAATATAACATGAAAGAAAAATATAACATGATTGCATTCATTTTTAAATAATAACAAATGCAATCATTTTTAAATTTAATAGTAATCGCTGTCGCTGTCCGTATCCGATAAAAACTCATCGAGTAAAAATTTTAAAAAGCTAGTTGCACGATATATATTTTATTTTACCTGCTATTTTTGTTGTTAAACGGTTCTTTTTTTGGTGTGAATGAAGCTGTGGGTGCTAAAGGAACGTTCAGTAGCAGCTGGAGTACAGGGAGCTGTTAAAACTCGAACAGCTTAATTTCGTTCTTCCACAAATTCCTTTCCATCAAGTTACTGGAGAAATTTCATCCAAACAGCTCCAGACAAAAGTTTTTGACCAGAACTCATTTCTAGCCTTGTAATTTACAAAATCTGCCATTACGTTTATGTTTAGCACCTATATATATATATATATATATATATATATATATATATATATATATATATATATATATAATTCCCCGACAACATTCCAATTGGAACAAGGGGTACTTCTCTCAGACAATGAGCTGCATCCGATTCTATTTTTAGACTCATTGAAAGGGACCTACGTTTTAACGCCGGCTCCGAATGGCAAATGCATTAGTTAGAGAATTTTTACATAGCCTAATACTCAATAACCAGTGGCTAGCTGAGTTATGAGGTGAACCGCCGCTTTTTTGAAAATTATTTTTTCAAGTGAGTCTGGCCAGCAATCGAACTTGGGCCTCTGGTATGCTAGGCGGATGACTAACCTGCTATACCACGGCGGTTCACATGTTTAGCACCTATGACATTGTTTTTATATTCAAAATAAATTCGAAAATGTTCACATTTCTGTTATTCTACGTAACAACGAGTATTTGTTATTGAAATGAGTATATACCCGAAATTAGATAAATACCCGGGTATGAAAATGGGTATAAATCGGTAAATACCCAGCGTTGGGTAAATACCCAGGTCTAAACCCATCTCTATCCAAAAGTAGCTGTAGCTACGAAAAGCCTAGTTTTTAAGATACAAATTTGTTCAAAAATCTAATCCATCTAATTCTACTGCTATATTCAAATTTAAATAGGAAGTCATTTCATACGGCTTCAGCTCCATATTTTTCATGTAGAAGTACCTGTAGACTGACTCTGTATTATTTTAAAGCATTTAAGCTACAACAGCTACCTTTCAAAAAAAAAAAAAAATACAGCTGCAGGTAAAAGTAGCCTTTTCGCGACTTCAACAGAAAAAAGATTCTACTTAATTTTTTGCTTCAATCTGAAAAGTAGCAAAAATTAAAACATTATTTTTTGCTACTTTCTGGCTACTTTATGCTTGGAACTACACAATACAAATATTTATGTCTGGCTACTTATCGACATGTCGGACATTGTCGCGACATGAGAAGAACGATTAAAGAACGTGTATTATTTAGTTTCGGTTTTTCCTTTTTTTAGGGCAGAATAAAGTAAACTGAAAATAAATCTGGAACTATTAAAATCGTGAAGTGTTGTTACTCTCTTTTGCATTTCAGGTGACAATATTTAAAAAAATGGATGCCAAAAACAAGTTATTATATTATATTATTGTTAATTTTAAAAAATTACAAAAATCAATTACCCACTTATATATTATATAAAAACTTGTTATTTTAATTAAAATTCGTGATATTTTGATAAAAGCTTCAATTTTCGTTATATTTTATTTTTTTCTTGTTAAAATAATGCTATCTACTTGCTTTAGTACTTGAAACGATAAAATTTTAACTCGTAAAAAGTGCTATCTACTATAGAACCGAAAATATAAGGAGTTAATAAAAAAACTTAATTTGTACAAGATCTTAGCCCCAATTTGTATGGAATTGTAAAACAAAGTTTATTTACTTCTCTTATAGTTAATGACAAAAACAGTTTTTTCCCTCTCCTGTAAAATTGTGAATTTGTAGATAGCACTTTTTGAATATAAACCCGCGATATATTTTTTACAGATAGACCAAGTAAAATATTGGAAATGTTTTCGATATCTAAAAGACAGATTCACAGATACAAGTAGTAAAAAACTGAATGACTGTTGTCATTTAGATAGGAGAGAAAATTATGATTAGTTATCACCAATCATTATATGATCATCAACATTAACAGCACTGGATGACCGACCGAACGACTAGTCTTACTTTCTGGGTACTATGAGCAATAAAAATGTTTGTTTGAGATTAATTTATATTGTTACTTTGCAATGGACTGGTACCCGTATCTTCATTGTCTCCGAAGTTAAGTGGACAACATAATTTGATGTGCGAAACACTTAGAAATTGAAATGCGTTTATTATTTCGAAACATTAAGATGATTTTCTTTATTAATTTGTTTAAGTTAAAATTTAAAATTTATTTATTTATCTACTACTTGTCTAAATAAAGCCTTTAAAAAATAAAAGAAAAAAAAGAAACAACAATTGAATACGAATTATCATGGGCATGAGCGTTTAAAAACTTGTACAATTTGATTGTTTATATATTTGTACGTTTTATATTACAAACGCCCATGTTGGCAACATCATTTGACATGATGTGCGGTAAAGATGTTAAAATATCTTCGAAGCCAACCACTGGATCTGCAAGTGCACAATCGAATATATTCAAATGCAAAAAAATAAAATGAAAAATAATTTCAAATTTAAGCAGTTGTTAAACATGTTATTTGCATCTTAATATCATGTAATTTTAGACAATTTTTTGTTACTTGCGGTTCAAAACCATACAAGTACATATTTGTAAGAAGAATTAAAAAGAAATAAAAATAAATATTTAATTTTCCCAATAAATAAAAATACATAATCCGTAATCTAAACTAATAGCAATTTTGCGGGAAATAAAATTGGAGTCAGGTGTAATTTCAAGCTTTAATTGCTGTCAGGCCTTGATTTAAACTGTAAATTATATCAATTAGCAATAAAAAAAGTAATATTATTTTAAGTCGATTTGCAAATTTACCTTGAAATCAGCATTTATTAGGAATTTTTTTAGTAGTACTAAAATTTTCACTACAATTAAAATTTAAAGCCATATTAATTTCAAATATTTTGCTTTTAAAAATCCGTATAGGCATTTTTTACTAAGAACATGCTAAAAAAAGTAAAAATTTATATATTATTTATATTAACATAAAATTCAAAATGCTCTGCAACTGACGTAGTTGTCTAGCAGACACTAACAATAATTAAGTTTTGTTATGCCGATAAATCAACACATAACAAGATTTTTAGCTTTGAAATTATAAAAACAATTAAAAATAACGGTTTGTTTAGTTTCACAAATCGGATCTTGAAAATATAAGCCATGAAAATGTTGTATGGCAGTCTACCACATCAATAAAATAGTTAAAAATTTTCACGTCAGTTGCCGAGGGTTAATACTCCTGTCATACGTATCAATAACGGTTTTATTATGCTTTAATACTATACATTTGGAAACAGGAAACAGGTGTATATAGACAATATTTTTTCAAGTATAGTTAAATTTTTAGGAGTTTCCCGAAATAATTGACCGACCTCGACAAATTTAAGTAACGATAAAAGTGCAAAACAAAAAAATGTCTGTGCAAAATTGAATCAATTTATTGATAAAGTTATACAAATACATAACTTCGCAATGCCCCAATTCTGCCGTTTTCATAAAATGTTGGTAACATTTTTAAGAATCTGTAATTTTTTTTTGAAAAATAATACATTTGCATTTAAGTAATTCATGAAGTTTTGGAAATTATTGAATTCAAATGACATCCACCCTTGGTGACACATCTGCCACTTCTAATCAAAAGTTATTTAAACGGACTCTAAAGCGTTAAAGCGGCGTACCAAAATTGTCACTAGTATTGATGTTTAATAGGATAACAGTTCCGTTCATAAGACCCATTTTTTAATCTTCAAAATTTCGGTTAATATCGTTGATTAACGAAAAATGATCTATGTACAAAATTAAAACATTACATTTCGGACTAATTGTCATTTAAACCAGGTCTGTTAAATTTTGATTACGATTAGTAATCAGTAATCTTTACATTACATTTTCAAAAGAATCATAATGATTATATAATTACGACTACTTATAATCGAAAAATAGTCTGGATTACTTTACGATTACAAAGAGTAATCAAAAGGAATCTAGATTACTTTTCGATTATTTGTAATCGTAATCAATTACTAATCGTGCAAATCTGAAAATAATCGTAATCTTATCACCTTTCAAAAAAAGTAATCAAATTAGTTATCATTACGATAAATAATGATTACTTAACAGCTATGACCAAAGGCCAAAATTTTTAAATAGTCACCAATAAAAGGGTTAATAAAAATAATATAATACAATATAGTAATTAAAGGTTATTTCAGGACTTCTTGTTTTGAATTAAATTTTAGAAAATTATTTATTGGGTTAGAATTGACTGCTATTTTTGACTGTGTACAAGAACATTTTCGTTCTTATTTTGTTTTACCAATTTCTAGGCCAGTTTAAAATTTCCAAATCTTGTTTAAATTGGCTGATCTTAAAGATGTTTTTAAAAGAGTCCAAACATGTTTGTGATAAGACATTTTCGATGTAACTTTAATTGGTTTTAACATAACTTCTATTATCAGTTAATTGGTTTCATTTTTAGATTTTGGTTATTCTCAAAGAATTTACACTTTAGCTTAATTGGAATAACTAGAGCTTTCTAAACTAATAACTAGCAGAATCATTTTCTTCGTATTTTTTTTTTTTCAAGTTAATTTTATTAATGGAATTTTTGCTTAAAATCAAATATGTAAATGTTCGATACCATTTTATTGCATGTCAACTGATTAGTCTAGATTGATCTTAGTATATTTACTGAGAAATTCATTGATCGGGTTGAACAAATTTTTTAATATATTTTATGTTAATGAATTATTAAAATTTAAATGTTTCCTCTTTTTATTAAAAACCCAGTGAAAAACTAACTCCAATTATTTTTCCATGGTCGCTACAAATCACATTCGAAAATCATCGCACTGCTACCAATAGTTTTATTTATCAGGTTGACACTCCTTAGCCAAAACTGAAAAACTGAATAAATTTAAATATTTTAACACGCAATTAATTCAAATAACAGGTGGACTAAAAAGTACAAGATATTGGTGTTGGCTCTTTACCTTTTAAGGAAGTTCATACAAATATTCTTCGTATTTTATGGCAACAGGTATATTTTCAAAGGAGACAGCTATTAGTTTTGGCTTTTTAGAAAAATCACCTTAAATGGTTAAAAACAAATTGTGGCAATTTCCCAATAGCGACTAGATTTTCTCTAATACCAATATTTAAATATAATATATGTTCTTATAAAAACTGTTTTTATGGTTAAGCATTTTTGTATACCTTGTAAAATCATAAATCATATTTAATTTTTAACCAGAAAAACTTGAAACTAGATTAGATCTAAAATCATCAATGGGCTTTTTCTTGCTCTAAATATTTATCTTTAATTTTGAGATTTTCGTGTTGTGATGACAAAAACTGTTTACATGCAAATGTTGTGCCTTAATTCAGACATAAATTTTATAATTGAAACTGTAACTTTTGTTAGTCATTTTAACTTATCTCCAACTCCTACGTGATTCTTTCACTTTACTTAAGTTTCGAACATTGACAAAACATTAGAATAATGTCTTTACATTTGGCTTAAAAAATTTTTAACATAAACTAGATCCTAATGACTAAACATTTACAAGTGGAGACTTTCCTGTCTGGAATAATAAAAAAAACTAATTCCTATAGATACTAAAAAGCTGTTTGTGCAGCTGAGAGAACCCAGTAAACAAATTGATGTACATTATACACCAATTTAAAAGCTTCCTTGTTTATTAGCTGTTGTTATTATGTCGCTTTAAGACTTAATAAATCCTCTGCATATTTAGCCTAAAACCTATGAGTTTTGAAATATTTTAAAAATAAAGCAGAACTAATAGATACTTTTTCTTGACTTATCAAATTATGTGTAAGTTAGGTGGGTGCAAATTTCTGTCTAATAAATTCTAACTGTTCAACACACTTAAGTGTGTGCTAAAAACTTATATTCTTATTTTGGCTATAATAATTTGTTTATTGGGTTTACAAGATTTATTTATTTTAGCCATTAGGATTAATGTCTGACTAAAGAGAACAAATAAGTACCACATCTATTCCAAACATTAATGGTTTGAAAAAATTTGTTACTATTGTAATCGTGAGGCTGGTTTTATAAAAATTGTATTCTAATATATAGGGTATTTAGCTACAAATCGTCGGTTAATTCCTTTTAAAATGCGATACTTTAATCGATGTTTTTTCCATTACTGTACATAAAAAATTGAGACCTAAATGTACAACTAAAAAAACTGCAATGTTTTTTGAATTAATAAAAATTGCTTTTCAAATTATATGGAGTGAAATCAAATTTTTTCGAACTAAAAATACGATTTCTGACCCTCACCATATCTGATTTTGATTAAATTTTACATATCTTATATTCTTAAACGAGCAATAATTGTATATATATATATATATATATATATATATATATCTGTGGCAATATGGAAGAGTAGCTTAAGTCGACATAGGAGAGAATTGAGTTAAGGCGTTTATTGCATTACAGAAGCCAAGGCGCTTAAATGAGCTTAGTCCGTATTAAAAAATTCGAGTTTTTGTCAATTTTATGTACGTTTACTTTTTAGCTTAAGTGTTTTGAATCAATAATGAATTGATCAAAACAACTTATGTACACATATTTTTTTGTACATATTCATATTTTTCTTTCGTCATATAAACAATTTCGCTTAAGTTCATTTAAGCTGTATAAATGTTGACCTTAAAAAAAAAATCATTATTTTCAAGCAACTTATATTTACATAAAACTACACAATATATACTTTTGATTTAAAGAGAACCGCTTGAAATTACTTAAGGTCCAGTTCAAGGCAAATTTCATTTTCGAAAAAGAGCTTAAGTAGAAAAAACGCGAAATCTTTTGAATTTAACAATATATTTTTTAAATATTCATCCTTCTTTACTAATAAACATGTTACCAATATATTAATTCATAAATTATTCACAGAAATCAAGCAGAAGAAAAATTACACAAAATTGATAATATCTTAAAACTTAAATTTTCGACTTAAGCTATTCTTCCATATTGCCACAGATATATATAAATATATATATATATATATATATATATATATATATATATATATATATATATATATATATATATATATATATATATATATATATATATAATGGCTATCTCGAAAACGGCTCTAACGATGATGTATAGGTCGAAGAAGAAGGGACTTTTGGAACTTTTACCTCTAAGAGGGTAAAAACGGGTAAAAAGGGGAAAAATCGAAAACGCTATGTCTCCTAAAGTAATAGGTATAGAAACAAAATTAAAATTACTTTCTAAACAGCTTTGAAAATAAGCGGACAGGTGTTTGGTACTTTTTTGAAACTATGTCCGGTAGGGGGTAAAAAAGGGTGAAAATAGTTTTTTTGGCACCTTTTTAACCCACTCTTATATTTTAAACTAAATAATATAGAAAGAAACTTGGTACTGCAATCAATAGATGTAAAAAAAATATGAAACACGTATTTGGTACTTTTTTGATTATGGAGCCAAAATGGGTAAAAAAGGGATAAAATGATAACTTAACATCTTCAAAGTAATATGAATAGGAACATTATACATTATGTTAAATGCGTTTTAAAAAAATATACCGAAGTCAATTGGCACCAAAAAAGTACCAAATATACATATGGAACTTTTAGAAATTAGGGAATAAAAAGGGGGAAAAATTAGTATTATTTTAAACAAATGAATGTTTGTCTGTATGTATGTTCTTTATAGAATAGTAAACTGTGAATTTGATTGCGTTATGCTCTTTAGCGAAGATGTTGCGGATAAGCCGGCGAAGGTTTTAAAGTTGATAAGACTAATTTCCGACAGATGGCGCCACTGAAAATTACTAAAAATTAATTAAATCGTAAACTGTACATTTGATCATGCTATGATCTTTAGCAAAGTTGTAGCGCATGAGCCGACGAAGGCTTTTTAGTTGGTATGAATAATTTCTGACAGGTGGCGCTACAGAAACTTACTCAAAGTCAATTTAATCGTAATCTGTACATTTAATCATGCTACAATCTTTAGCAAAGTTGTTGCACATGAGCCGACGAAGGTTTCTTAGTTGGTATGAAGAAATTTCGACAGGTGGCGCTACTGAAATTTACTCAAAGTCAATTTAATTTGCTATAATCTTCAGCAAAGTTGTTACGGATAAGCCGAAGAAGGTTTATGAATTGGAATAAGCAAAGTCCGACAGGTGGCGCCACAGAAAACTACTCAAAATGAATTAAATCGTAAACTGTGCATTTGATCAGACTATAATCTTTAGCAAAGTTGTTGCGCATGAGTCGACAGAGGTTTCTGTTGATATGAATAATTTCCAAAATTATTCAAAATGAGTTAAACTGTAAACTATGCAAACTATGTGTTGGTGGACAAAATAAATCAAATAATTAAAAATTAACTGAATATTTCTACAATGTCTTTCCTCTAAATTTATTTTAGCACTTTATAATATAAAATATATAAAAACTTTAAAATTTTCCTCAAAATGCTTATCATAAAGCTCCGAGCAAGGCTCGGTCTACCAGGTACTGCATTTTAAAAGCTCATATAAAAAATGTTTATTTCTCTTTAGTTCAGGTTTTTGGTGGTTCAAATTTGTCTTTTTTTTAAGATTTTTTACAAAACTTTCATATGTCTATAACTTTTGATACTGTAACCCGAATATTATTAATCTATTAAAGGACTAGGGAAGCTAATTACACTGGCCAACAAATTTGACAAAAAATGTTGACTGGGGAAACGAAAAACAAATCGCACATGATCAACAAGAGGGTATTAACTCAAAATTTTTAAATTTTCAGTAAAGTCAAAAAACTATTTTATTTTACTACTACTTTCATATAAAGAAGAGGGGTAAAACTGCAGTTTTTTTTTGCGAAATTATAGTGAAAATGATGGCCGATTTTTACAATGGGTAGATATGACTACTACACATCAATTTCTTCTAAAGAGTGAAAATTTAAAAGTGAATGGCGTTGGCTTGGTTTCACGATCGTTTTTACTTTTGTCCCAAAATCCTTGATAATTTCTTTGAATTTTCATAAAATCATTTGACCCTGGCTTTTATATTAGACCCAATGTCGGAAATGATTAAAATCTTTAGAAATGTTCGTATGATGACAAAAAGTAGCGACATTAAAAAATTATTTTTAATGTCAATCTGTCCACATTTAACTTCAATGGTAAATAATATCATATGGTCAGGTTTAACTACGAGTAACTATAATCCTTTCTTACTTGATTTTGTATATCTATTGGTTAAAATAATCTGATATAAATCTACAGACTTTTTTTGCATTGTTTCGTATGATGAGTGTGAGTTTTTTTTTCCAATCTGGAACAGCTGAAATAACAAAATAAATTCTAACAATAAGTGAGATAAAAATTTATAGCTTTGCGAAAACTATAAATTATTTCAAGAAAAAATTTCCGGGACATGCATTAAAAGAAGATCTATTTGATTTAGCGGCTGTCAATGATGAAATGAAAATAACACAAGTGTCATTGATAAGTTCAAATAACAGAAATAAGATTTAAAAAAAAAATGAATTAAAAAAATTTAAATTTAATTGTTGTCTGAATTTAAGAAATTGTTAGATATTTTCTTAATAACAATCTAATAAAAAATTAGTTTTTCTTTGGAAATAAGATCTTTCTCTCTTTTCATTTAAAAGTTCAGCTTAAAGTCATACAAAAATTTCTATTTGCAATTACAGTTTCTAGCCAATGGCTAGAAAAACATATTATTTATTAAGGCCCTGTTAACATTTTTAAAAGAAAAATGTTTTTCTATTTATTTCGTATATCTTTTAACTTTGCTGCTACTTTTTTTTGTAAATTGTTGCCTGATTGACTGACAGCCATGAAAACAATGCAAAACTTGCGGTTTATTGTGTTTTTTTGCTTCTTTCACCAACAAAACTAAACAATGTAAAGGTGATTTTTTCATGTTAGAGGTAGCACTTTTAAATGATACTCTAACTAACTAACTATACCAAAAAAAAAAAAAGGAACAAATGAGGGAATAATAGAATGGCCCGTCCAATTCTTGTGCCAAATAAAGCCGCATTAAGAGCTTTTCACAAACAAATGAAAAATAGTTACAAAGAAAAAATATTGTTTGTATCTAGTTTTAAAATAGAGATTCCTGGCTTTATAGTGGTCAATTACTGTCTTAATGGATGGATATTTAAAATAATACCGTTTTCTTTTTAATATCTATTATATTTTATTTTATGTAATTTAGCAAAAAAATATATGTAAAATCAGCTCGTTTAGCAAAATTAACATTTGATGACATGTTAATTAAAATAATTAAATTCAATATAAGTAAAAGCTTTCAATTTAAAACAACTTTTTTTTTCTTAAAAAAAAAAAATAAAATGGTAAAAAATAGAAATAATCACGCATTAAATACCAAACAATATGAATTGAAAGGAGTTTTTTTTTTTACAAATGTCTAGATCTTGAGATATACGAATATTTTACAATATTTCATCAACTGGTTTTTTGCCATGATTTTGAGATGGTGTCAAAGAAATATGTATTACAATTCAGGAAAAACTAAAGCAAAACCTGTGATGCTGTTGTCCACGACGATGATGGTGTTGAAGGATTTTCAGCATTAAAAAAAGACCAGGGTTAAATGTTGAACATGCATTTTCATGTTTAAGTTTAATAATTCATATGAAAAGTAATGATTAACAACATGACAGTAAAAATATTTTTTATGTAAAGTTCGGTAATACATTTTATATATATTGCTCTAAAATATAATACAGTAGTCGCTCGGTCATGTGAACTAATTCAAACAAAGCCTGTTCACTAAATGGAATGTTTATGTATTTAGGGAAACTATTACATAGTAAAAGGCATGCTTAAAGCTTAAAACAAATTAATAGGAACTCAAAAACTATAAAATGGCTATTTTAAGAGTGTGCAAAAGTTTGCGTACAGGAACTAAAATTATAAAATATTTTTGTCAAACTAAATAGTATAATATATATTAATACGACGTTGGGTATCCACGGAGTTTTAAAACCTCATTTAAGCGTTTTGGCATTGAGGCGACCAGTTTTGCAGTATATTCAGCACTGATATTGTTCCATTCTTCGACTAGGACTGTTTTCAGTGTTACTACATGGTTTCGAATGCGCCGTTCCAGCAAATCCCATAAATGCTCTATAGGATTTAGGTCTAGGGCTGCGGTGGGGTTTTGAGCTGTTTTTTTACGTTATACAACAACCAAAGCTTTGTATTGTACGCCGTGTGCTTTGGGTCATTATCTTGTTGGAAGATATAATCATCCTGAATGCCCAATTTTCTTACACTTTCTTGAAGATTTCTTTTTAGAATATCCAAATAGGCCCTATGATCTATCGTTGAGTCAATAAACTCCAAGCTACCCACACCTTTACTACTCATGCAGCCCCATACCATCACTCCACCACCACCATGTTTTACTGTTGGCTTAAAATTTTTTTGATTTAGAGCTGTACATGGCTTTATCCACACTAGCTAACGACCTTTTTTGCCAAAAATGCAGTATTTACTTTCGTCGGAGAACAGGACTTTTTCCCAGAAATCTGGCGGCTTATTTATATGCTCCTTAGCAAATGCTATACGCTTTTGTCTGTTGATTAAAGACACAAGAGGTTTTTTCCGTGCGACACGGCTTCGATAGTTGGCCTTTCGTAAAATTCTACGAACTGTATCCCTGAAAACAGTTTTGTGGAATTGAATGTCTAAGTTTTCCACAAAGCCGTGGTTTTTCTTTAACAGATTGCACTACAGCTCTTTTTTTCACGGTGAGTTAGTTTTGAAGGACGACCTGTACGAGCTTTGGAAACTAAAACATCAGTTTTTTTTTAATTGTTGATTACTCTCTGTATGGAGGAGTGCGATCTTTCAACTGTATGCCCAATGTCTCGTAAGGTTTTCCCTTCCTTCCATAGGTGTACAATAATTTTCCTTTCTGCCACACTTATTTCCTTTCCTCTTACCATTTTTTTATAATATTTAGCAAATTAAAACGTAAAAATCCTTCCTAGTATTATTTTTTTAAGTTTAAGACACTAAATGCACTAAATATGTGATCCCTTGCTTGCAAATAAACGTTACAAAATACTACTCCATTTTGTGTACGCAAACTTTTGCATACGTGTAAAGTTGCCACATTAAAGTTTTTGGACTCCCAAAACTTTTAACAGTATGGGAATGCACAAAATAAATGCCCATTATAATTTTTTCTTGTTTAGCTATCATTGAGAATAATTTTAAATGCTATTTTTTATTAAAGAATGCAGCCATCTCAAAGTACAAATTTAAATATGCTTTGTGCGCAATCTTATGCTGTCGAGTGTATATATTCTGGTAAATTTGATTGAAACAAGCTACATAGACTTTAGTTTGTTTCTATATACATACCTTCATTTTTGATGTGGCGCTTTTAAATGTCATAAAATCTATAAAGTTTATTCACGTTAAAAATAAGTGAAATTCGAAAAATTATCATTAAAACTTACTTTTAATAAATATATATTAGTCTAAGACCGATTGACTGAGAATCACGTCCAAATATTGTAATCATCTAAAATTGTCGAAATTGGTCCATTATTTCGTGTACCTCCAAAAGAACTAAAGGCAAAAAATTGTGATTTTGACTGTATTTTAAAAATATTTAACAAAAATAAAGCATTTTATATTAACCTTCTGAAGTCATTTAAATGAGCAGCACATTATGTGTAAAAATGCGTAGGCATGATAAATTGTAAGACAATATATCAGCATTCGTCCATGGCTTTATATAAGATCCATACCAAAAAAATATATACATAAATACAACAATCAGTCCAAATTTGACCTCGATCGAACTGAAAAACTTTGTATGAACAAGCGATGATCATTGTATTTTTCGTTGATAACTTTTAAAACATTTATGACGATTAACAATTTTGTACTTCGAGGAACGTTAGAACGGGCCACTAACATTTATCGGTTTTATTAACAATAATAATTAAAATAATATGTATATGCAAAAATTGTGTGATCTTAGTGCACAATTATGTCAAACTTAAAAAAAATAAGAACATTTTCTTTAAAATTTGTGTTTTGATTATTTTCTTAAAAAAAATGTATGAATAATTTTTGTATCAAAAAATTTTTTATAAAAATTTAATGTCAAAAAAAATTTCTAAAACAACTCCAAATTCATAAACGATAAATAATGATATGACAAGCTTATAATCAAATTTTCAATACAAATTTCCTATTATAAAGCTTTGTAATTTTATTATTCGTTTAAGAATTAGGGGGCAAATTTTTATGATAAAATATTAATGTCTAATTATTCCACAAAAAAATAAGTTTAAAAATTTTTGATATAACGCCATAACAGATGCTTTCTAATTCAATTTGCTATCTTATTCGCCAATACTGTTATTTAGCACTTTAACAATAAAAACCAAAAAATTGCAACTTTTTAAGCTGCGTTTTTCTTTCTCTACAAACAATTAAAACTATTGCATTTTGTTAACTGTTTAAATGAAATTAATAAAATTTTACGGTTTGCAAATTTTTTTGTTTGTTTAAAAAACTAAATACATCAGCAACAGTAGTTTAACAAAAAAAAAAAAAAAAAACTAATGAATTTCTTGGCTGACTAATAAGCCAATTAAAATGAAATAATTGTTTACAAAAATGTTTAAAATAGAAAAAATCTTTAAATTTCCACAAGAAAAAACAAATAATAATAATAATGTATAAAAAAGTTTACTGTTGCAAAAAGTAGAAAGAAACTTTCTTTACTAATTTAAAATGAATGCATTTTAGAAAAAATTTTAGCCAAGCTTAATTGCTAAGCTAATTTTTGGTAAAACATTTTTAAGATTTGTATTGCTTAAACAAACACGACTTTAAATTGCTAAAACAATACAAATCACACTTTAAGTTTATGTTAAATAAATTAAAGAAAAATCTTAAAATTTAAAATATAATAGATTTAAATAAAATTTATGTTAAAACATAACCAAGACTTTTA
Source organism: Stomorhina lunata (assembly GCA_933228675.1). Taxonomy (NCBI): domain Eukaryota; kingdom Metazoa; phylum Arthropoda; class Insecta; order Diptera; family Rhiniidae; genus Stomorhina; species Stomorhina lunata. The sequence continues at coordinate 126,069,168 of OW121743.1, forward strand.
CTTTTTATTAAAAGTAACTTGTATTTATAACCGTCATTTCGAATGCCATTAAAAAGCCTAACTGACTGACTGAATGACTGAATGACTAAAAAGAAAGACAGAAATAGACTTAAAACACACAAAAGACAACGCCCAATCCTTTGTTTAACCAAATGATGAAAAATATCGTATTTTGCATCGTAACCAAACTCCAAGTTCCAACATTTGCATTTGAACTTTTGCATTTACGAGTTTGTTCGAAATATTCTTAGCCACGTTAATGAAAAATTAAACAGAGAAAAAAACAAACGTTTCTCCTCTTGTTATTAACTCATTATACGTTTGCAAAACCAACAAATAAAGGAAAATAATTCTTCCTTTTTGTATAATTTTCATTTCATTTTATTCATTTGTTCCTTCTGGCATTTAGTCATTTAACGTAAACGATACTCCTGCCTTGTTAGGAGTTTTGTGAGTTCACCGAACACGATGATTGTCTTAATTAGTATGCAAATCCACACACCCAGTCCACTTTTAAATAAATTGTTAATATAAAAAAAAAAAATAAAAAAAAAACAATGCAAAAACTTTATAAGGAGTAAAAGGGAAAAGAACTAGAAACATTTAATTTTTTACTATTTTTGACTTCACAATATCAACGTCATAAATAAATAGATAGAAAGACAGAGTGACGGACGGACGGATGGTCAGACGATGTACAATCCACAATAAAGACAGATAAATGCTAACGATTTATCATTGACTTTAAAAGGAGACACTATTCCTGTATATTAAGGTGCACCTTATTTTACGAATGTGTTGAACCGTTACTCCAAATCGGGAATTATATATGTATATACATATATATATATATATATATATATATATATATATATATATATATATATATATATATATATATATATATATATATATATATATATATATATAAATATATATATATATATATATATATGTATATATATATATATATATATATATATATTTTTATATCGTTACTTTAATATAGAAAAGCCCTAACTAATATTTTTCTTACATAACAGGACAGGGAAAATAAACTAAATAAAATCTTAAGTTTTGAAGATACAGAAATTTTTGAAACGCAGTTTTTTACTAAATTCTCTGAAGGATTTAATGCCATAATAATGTTGTATGAAATTAAAATATTTTTATAAAATTATATAATTTAAAGCTTTAAAAAGCAATTTGAATGAAAAACGACTTAGGGCTTTTCTATATTAAAGTAACGATATATATATATATATATATATATATATATATATATATATATATATATATATATATATATATATATATATATATATAATATATATATATATACATATTTATATATATATTTATATTTATATATATATATATATTTATATATATATATACATACATATATATGTAAATATATATATATATACATATATATATATACATATATATATATATATATATATATATATATATGCAGTGGTGGTCACATATTTAGCACACTAGTTATGCGTTTTTTTCAAAACCGTATATTTTTCTGTTGGAGTAGTGTTGGTGATTTGTGAAATAAATTCGAGAGGATGTCCTGTAAGTGAAATAGCAAGTATTTTAAATTGCTCCAGAAAGATGGTATATAATGCTTTGAGCCATATAAAAGCACACGGAACAATTAAAAAACGGTTCACGGGCACCTAGACCAAGAAAAACGATAACAAAATAGGATTATTTAATACATAGAATGTCAGTGGCCGACCCTTTTTAGAGCTCCAGTGAAATAAATAGTGAAGTGTCATCAAAATACGGTATTGATGTCTCCGACAGAACGATACAAAGACGCCTTAATGAAAAAAACTCGCGCGGCTGTATTATGCAACTCAAGCCACATGTGTAAAAAAAGAATTTGAAATCACGAATTTCTTTCGCCCGATAGCATTTGGAAAAGTCATTCGATTTTTGGAAAAACATACTTTGGAGCGACGATTCAAAGTTTTTCAGATTTGGATCTGATGGAAAGAGATATGTATGGTATCTTCCGAACATGCAGCACAACCCAAAGTATACGTCAAAGACTGTAAAACATGGTGGAGAAAATGTGATGGTGTGGCTTGCATTCTCGGAGCATGGAGTTGGTCCAATACATAAAATTGACACACGTATGGATCAACACGTTTATAAAAATATTCTAGCCGATATCATTATACCATAAGCAGAGGCAAAGATGCCACCTAGCTGGCGCTTCATGCATGACAATGACCCTAAACACACTTTACGTACTGTGAAGTGTTGCTTGGAGGAGAGTGAAATAGATGTTTTGAAATGGCCAGCTCAATCTTCAGATCTCAATCCTATTAAGAATCTTTGGAATGATATAGAGAAGCATATAACAAGCGTAAAACCTAACAACTTAAATGATTTATGGACGGAAATCCAAAAAATATGGCACGCTATCCCAAATGAGCTTGTGAAGAGTGTGCCTAAAAGATGTGCAGCAGTTATACAAAATAAGAATATCCTACAAAATATTAGGTTTTTTTCAAGAAATTTTAATTAATAACTTGTTTTTGATTTTTAATAAATATTGTTTTCAATTTGTGCTAAAAATATGTCCAGTATTTTTTATGGGTTAGTTTTAAATAATTGCAAAAATAAATATAATTTTTAAAAAATATGTATATAAAAGGAATACGACTTCATCTTCGCATCACGTGTAATACATTACAAAAAAAAAAGTATTGAAAAAAATTGAATTAGGACTTAATATTTCCTATAAGAGATAACAGGTACCATTTGTGCTAAATACGTGACCACCACTGTATATATATATATCTCCTCGACAAAATTCCAATTGAACCAGGGGTACTTCTCTCAGACAATGAGCTGCATCCGCTTCTATTTTTAGACTCATTGAAAGGGACAAGTTAGACAAGTTATACATAGCCTAATACTCAATTACCAGTGGCTAGGTTGAGTTATGAGGTAAACCGCCACTTTTTTGAAAATAGATTTTTTCAAGTGGGTCTGGCTGGGCATCGAACTTGGGACCTCTGGTATGCTAGGCGGATGACTAACCTGCAATACCACGGTGGTTCACAAAATGTTCTACGTAACATAAAAACATTTTCTGCATTTTTTTTTTTCAAAATTGCATAAGGAAACACGAGCCGCTCGTCCACAAACTGTTAAACTTTTTTGTATTTGAAAAAATGGAAGTATTTTCCGTTTTGCCCATATTTAACCACTAAAAATTAAATTATTTAAATCCACTAAGAATTAAGTCATCAAAATTAAAAATCCATTAAGTAGTTTCGGAGATCTTGCAATTTTTTCCAGAAAATTCGTGTCCTTAACGACACGCCTAAGGATATGCAACCAAAAAATTTACTTTAGGATAAATACATTTCAAAAAAAGACATGAGATACAATTCTATGACCTGTCAGTGTTAAATAGTCGAGTTTTGTTAAAATATAACAGAATTTTCTTAGTTTTTTTTTCATATTAGAGAATTATACTTTTTGAAAAATATTTTTTTAATTTTTTAAAATTTTTGTTCAACAAATATTGTAAATAATAAATTTGATTATTATAAAACAAACAAATACAAAAATAAAATCCAGAAAAAATGAGGTCGATATCTAAAACCGTTTCGCGTACCTGCGATTTGAAATCGTAGAATTTCACGAAAATGTGAAAATTACTAATTTAAGATTAACAAAAAAAAAAAAAAAAAAAAAACAAATTGAAAACTTTTATGATTTACTAAAAGTTACTAAATTTTCTCACAAATATTGTGTATCCATTTGCAACCCAAACCAGACTTTCTTTCTTGTGACAGAAAATTTTTAAAAACTCATTTGTTATTTTAGTAGAAATGAGTTTAACAATGGAATGATTATTTCTTTTAAGTCTTTAATAAACAAACATTTTTAAATAATTAATTTTTATAACTTTTTTTAAACTATAGCATAATTTTTATTTTTTGCAAGCTTTAAGCCAACGCCCTGTGGCTTTTAAGGGAAGTTTTCAATATACGCTCATATGATTAACTTTAAAAATTATTAATCTTAAATCAATCAAAATTATTAGAATATAATCAAAAATACAATAAACATATCCTGTTTTCTAAAAGAAAACGTCTTAAATAATAATATTAAATATTTATTGATTTGCTCCATTTTTTAGATTAGATAACATTTAATTTCAATCACCATAAAATTTAAAACTGAGCAATTGATTTTTTAATTTCCTTAAGAATATTAAAAATCTCGTTGGATTATACAGAATTCCAGTTTTATTAAATATTAGCATAAGATTTTCTTTAAGAATAAAAATAACTATTCATTATAAATTTGCATAAATGTCATTAGCTGATACACTATCAATTTAGACGCACATACATAAGTACGAGTATTATTATAAAAACTAGTCAACTAGTAAGAAAAAAGGGTAAAGGAAAATAATTTCCAGATATTGCTCCTTCCACTTATACATACATATGTACATACAAACGATTGTTGGAAAATATATTTACATTTTTACATAAATATTTACTAAGTCATATCCATAACTTATATGATTTCTTCGCCACGACCGTCTACATATCCCATGATTTATATAAAACTAAAGAAATAAAAAAGACTATCGTCAAAGAAAAGAAAGAGTAAAGGTACAGGGCCAATACACGCGGCATGCGGCTGCGGGCGGTCGTAGTATTGCCAGTACATAAAATGTGCGCTTGTTTACAAAAATGTTCATATAAAAAAATATTTGAGTAGGATATAATTAAATCTGGTAGCACTGAAAAAATCTGCCGCGCGGAAAAGTAGAACAAAGTTCTACTTTTTTCCATTGCCGCTTGGAATTTGACAAATCAAAAAACAGCTGATTGCCGCCCGCAGCCGCTTGCCGCGTGCATTGGCCTTCTACCTTAAAGTTTCAAAACCTCTTTAATTTAACACATTTAAATGCATCTGCATTAAATTATGCAAGTTATAAATAAATTTATGAATATATATCCAAGTCAAATTCAGAAAGAATATTTATATATAAAGAAAAGTAACCACAGTTTATAATATACGATATACAGGGTCAAACAAAAGAATTCTTAAAAACTTTTAGATCGTAAAAGAATCGAAAATTTTCTATAAATATTTTTAGATCAAATAATTAAAAAAAAAAAAATTATTGAGATCTTAAAATTGTCTATAAAAAATTTTAATCCGAAAAAAATTCTGATCTTTCTGTTCAGTTCCTATCTGGCAGACGGATATCGCACAAATGTCTTAGAATTAAGCTGTTGTTTTGGGCATTATAAATTAAATTCAAATCTTAACAAAAATTTTTTAAAAAATTAAAATTTTAAATCAAAAATTCTCTAAAAAATATTTTAGATCGACAAAATTTTCGATAAACACAAATTTTGGATCGAAAAGCTTTAAACAGGAACATAAAATAAAAAAGTCAACCACAAGATGATGTTATTGCAGAACAAAACCAAGCATTTTTTGGACACATTTTTTAAATGAAATGTTTTTAAAATTTTTTTAATTCTTTTTAAGAAATAATTATTTTTTTACTTTTATTTTCTTATTGAGTTCTTTTAATATTTTTGAGCCATACAATTTTTTAAAAATAATTACATAAACACCCTGTTAAAATATATAACTATAAACTTCAGAAAAAAATCTCTAGAAAATTTATTTATAAATCAAAATACTCTTACAATAACATATCAATAATAAAAGAAAATATTTTTTTTAATTCTTATTATATTTTCAGACTACGGAGAAATAAAAAGTCATAACTTCTTGAACAGATAACGCGTACTTGGGAGACCAAACAAAAGCGGAAGTTATAAAAATATAACTTTAACAAAAAAGAAAAAAAAAAAATAAATTTCTTATCAACTCTTTTTCACTCGCTGTTTAAATAAATCGTCACCATTGCTCCCACACCGATAATCAACTCCATCAACAACACCATGAACGGCCAGGGATATGAGTTAAATCATACAAATGGCGACATTATCTCACAGAACCAACAAAAGGGTTGGTGGACAATCGGTCTGATCAATGGTCAGCATCGCTATATGACGGCCGAGACATTCGGCTACAAACTGAATGCCAATGGTGCCAGTTTGAAGAAGAAACAGTTATGGACATTGGAACCATCCAATACTGGCGAAAGTAAGTAGAAATTTACAGATCAATAGAAATGTTTTGAAAATAAAGAAAGAAAATAGATAGTATAGAATTATTTATAACAGTGAAAAGAAACACAATAAATAACTTTTAACTTAATTTATTGTTTATGTTTGTTATGGTTATATTTGTTCACCAGACATTGAGACATTGAACATGATTTATGATTAAACATTTTTTCAGCTCGAATGTTGCAACAAACGGTTGTGGTTCTTTGTCGTTGCCATTCGATTATGTTGTATATGATTGAGCTTAGAATTCTTTGCTTAAAATCACACATTATTTTTAGTCCAGAGAATGTTTACAGTTTTTTTTTTCTAATTTTCGCGCTTGTGACCATGATTTTGTTACCGTTTTTCCAAACGATTAATTTACAATTTCCTTGTCATGTGTAAGAACAATTTAAATTTTCTTGTAACATGTGACTCAACAATAGACAAGATGCACTCGATATAATATTACAACATCTAGCTAAAACTTTGCAATTTCTAAATGTTTTCTTTTCGAAGACAAAATTAAGTTGAATTTCATCTTCAGACATATTGAAAATTGTTCATACATGTTGGCTGCTAGACAAGACACATGGTGCCACTACTGGTCATTGTTTTGTATTGATCTTAGAAATATTTAAATTATGCTTAAATCAAACTAAAACCAGGTCTTGTAAATAGGAATGGTTTTCTGGTAATAGATAATATCTAGAATTGTTTGACATTTGTAACCTTTCAAAATCTTTTAACAACTACCAGAAGTCCTGGTGTTTTGCAGCGTTTTCCGTATTCATTTTAAACTAAATCTTTAATAGACTTTGGTTTTATTGACTTAAGCAAATAAAGCAAATTTTAATTAAAATTTTAACGATAAAGACTCTATTTTACCACGGCTGTTGGTTATGTCAAAAATAGTAATTAATAAATTTTCTATCACGAGTATTCATAAACCATTTGTAACAAGATTTTGTAAATGGCCTGCAACGATAATAAAACTTTTAGATCATTAGTCATTACTTTTACAATGAAAAGTTCATGGGAACTAATGAATAGGTGAATTTATATTGTATTTGTGGTAATATTGATATTGCGCTGAAATATTGGTCTGACACAAGCTTTTAAGCAGTGTTTGAATTCCTACTTTAGCTATCATTTTTTTAATTACCACTACGGCTACAGCTCCAACTTTTTGAAGTAGAAGTAGCAGTAGACGCTGTATTATTCCGAGGCATTTATATTTTTAAGCTACTGCTACTTTTCAAAAAACAAAAGCTGCAAGTAGAAGTAGCGGTAGACGCTGTATTATTCCGAAGCACTTATATTTTTAAGCTACTGCTATTTTTTAAAAAAACAAAAGCGGCAAGTAGAAGTAGCTCTTTGCTACTTCAACTAAAAATATTGGTAGGGGTAGAAAACCGCAAAAATATTCTATATAATTTTTGCTTCAATTTGAAGAGTAGCCAAAATCGAAAGTATTTTTCCTGGCTACTTTCTGGATTTTCTGCAGCTACTTCTTGGCTATTTTGCAGCTATTTTCTGTTTTTTTTTATAAAAATAATTTATGCATGGAGCTACGGAACACAAATATTTTCTTCTGGCTACTTATCGACAATAATAACAACGAAGAAAGATTGTGTGTTATTTTACTTCGTTTTTTTTTCTCTTTTGTAATTTGTTTCACACACTCGACAAAAAAAACGAAATAAAATAAAATATCATACGTTCTTTCTTTGTTCTTCTTATTGTCGGTGTGTAGCCAGAAGTAAACATTTGTATTGCACAGCTCCAAGAATAAGTCATTCATGTAAAGTAGCCAGAAAGTAGCTGCAAAATAGCCAAGAAGTAGCTGCAAAGTAGCCAGAAAGTAGCCACAAAAAACATTTTCGATTTTGGCTACTCTTCAAATTGAAGCAAAAATTAAATAGAATATTTTTACTGTTTTCTACCCCTACCAATATTTTTATTATTTTTATTTTTACGTTCTTTCTTTATTCTTCTTATTGTCGGTGTGTAGCCAGAAGTAAACATTTGTATTGCACAGCTCCAAGAATAAGTCATTCATGTAAAGTAGCCAGAAAGTAGCAGCAAAATAGCCAAGAAGTAGCTGCAAAGTAGCCAGAAAGTAGCCACAAAAAACATTTTCGATTTTGGCTACTCTTCAAATTGAAGCAAAAATTAAATAGAATATTTTTACTGTTTTCTACCCCTACCAATATTTTTATTATTTTTATTTTTACGTTCTTTCTTTGTTCTTCTTATTGTCGGTGTGTAGCCAGAAGTAAACATTTGTATTGCACAGCTCCAAGAATAAGTCATTCATGTAAAGTAGCCAGAAAGTAGCTGCAAAATAGCCAAGAAGTAGCTGCAAAGTAGCCAGAAAGTAGCCACAAAAAATATTTTCGATTTTGGCTACTCTTCAAATTGAAGCAAAAATTAAATAGAATATTTTTACTGTTTTCTACCCCTACCAATATTTTTAGTTGAAGTAGCAAAGAGCTACTTCTACTTGCCACTTTTGTTTTTAGAAAAATAGCAGTAGCTTAAAAATATAAATACTTCGGAATAATACAGCGTCTACTGCTACTTCTACTTGAAAAAGTTGGTGCTGTAGCCGTAAGCAATGATTTGCTATTTATACATAAATGTAGCAGTAGAAGTAGATGGGTATTGGCTACTATTTTTCAACAATTTTGTATCTTAAAAAGTAGGCTTTTTTCGTCGCTACAGCTACTTTTATAGTAGCCGTACAAACACTGCTTTTAAGTACATATTTCATTAGACTCATAATTACTTTCGGGTTAATTTAAGGATATCTATTGTCATCTTTAATATATTCATAAATCTGAACAAAATAGATCTAAATGACTAAAAGTGCAGTCTCAAAAATGGCTCAAAGTATATTTCAATTTTTAACAAATCAATTTTAAAAGCTCTCTGAGATCTATGGATTTGTTTCCTTACCTGATTGGTAAAAGATAGTTTCGATTTTTTTTTGATATCCCAATACTATTCACAAAAAATATTTGGTAAGCAATTTGAAGAAACATGTTATTCTCCAAAAACACTGTGACCCAATTTGAGGGTCAAAGTGAATAATTCCTATGACATTTAAGCTAAGTGGAGTACAACACTTAAGCCTTTCTTTTAGATAAAGTTGAAATATGCAATTTTAAATAAATTTGAGTTACGCTTAAGGTTCTGATACAACAATTATTTAAATCGGTTCTGAAGTTATAGGAATATTTCGAAAAAAATAAACAAAGAAAGAAATTAAAACATTATTGTGATATTAACCGTTAATAATTGTTTTATTGGATAAACGAAAATGCTTAGCACAAAGTTATTTAATTGGAACATTAGGTTGCAATATCTTTTTGGTAAAACCTCGGTTGCAATCAACCAATGCATTCGATATCGATCGAAATCTAAGATTTTTCAGAAACATTTTGTGTAGCATATTTTTAAGATAAATAAATAATTGTTAATATATCGAGCCCTTAGATACGATTGATCGTAAACGACAAATACCTTACTTTACAGGAGAACGATTTTATTTTAATGTTTTCCAATTTCATGGATAAAATGTGAAATGTTTTGATGCAGCTTAGATTATTTTTGTCCTGACTAGGAGTTAGTATTGAAAAAAAAAAATATTTACCTATTTAGCAGGAGTTATGGCGCTTGCGATCTATGAAATTATAAACATCTATAAAATATGTCGCTTACGATACTTACTTTTTAAATTTTTTTATGTAATAAAACGATAAATTTTTGCATTTTATTGTACTTCTTTAGGTTTTTTTATAATTAGCTTGAAAAGTACAAAAACAATACGCATAATATGCATTGCATGTGCATAATGTAAGTTTCAATTCAATTTGAATCATTTTCAGTGCCGCCATCTATCGGAACTTAATCGCACCAACTTAGAAACATCCGTCGACTCATGCGCAACAAAATCATAGCATGATCAAATGAACAGTTTACGATTTAATTAATTTAAAGCAATTTTAAGTGCCGCCACTTGTCGAAATTGGTCGTTGTAACTTAGAAACGTTCTTCGGGTCATGCGCCACAACATTGCTAAAGATCATAGCATTGTCAAATGCATAGTTTACGATTTCAATCATTTTGGGTAATTTTTAGTGGCGCCACCTGTCGGAACTTGGTCATACAAACTTAGTAATGTTCGTCGGCTCATGCGCAACAACTATAGGTGTGCAAGTATTTTTTTAAATTGGTTTACATGTTTGACAATTAAAAAAACTATAACGATTTCAATAAATATTGTCGCTTACGATACAAATCATTTTCTATAGACATTCATTTACGATAAAATCTTAACCGCTGTATCTTTGAAAGTATTTGCAAATTTTCGAATTTTTGGTCATGCTATAGCGTTTTAATTTCGCTAATAAAAAAAATTTTGAACGGATGTCGCTTACGATCATGTGTATCTAAGGGCTCGATATTAAGTGTACTATATGATATTTGTGATTTGGTCCTTGTTGATAAAGTGGCAATTTTTGTTTTAAAGGCTAAAAATGATCGATAATACAAATTAACAGACAAATAATGCCAAGCACGATTGCAAACTTATAATAGCTATGGAATTGATTCATAATAAGTATGTATGTATTATAGAAACAAGCCTTACATGATCATAATGCTTTACTTCAACACTAGTATACTCGAATTTAATGAGACAGTGCTAATAAGTTTAATATTAAATAATGTTAGATATTAAAGGTTTATGCTCGATTTTCTTCCTTCCTTCTTACAAAGATTTCCATCTTTTATTTTATGTTTTTTTTTAAGACTCGAAAAGTGTTAAAAGTGTAGTTTACATAAAAAATCTGATCTTTGCAATATTTAAGTCAAGTGTCAATTTTAACACACAATAAAAACATCCATCCATCCCATCGTTTACCATAATTTTTATTATCTTACAAGCGACTGCGAATTGTCAACAAAAAATTAAATTCCAATTCAATGTAAATATTAAAATGCTGCCGTAGAAGCTGCTCTCCAAAGTGACACAAAAAATTAAGATACGAGTAAATAATCACAATGAAAAATTACTTGACTTAAAGAAATTGCTTAAAACGCACTTTGCCAATATTTTTACATGGTGTAGATGGACATTAAAAATCATCTACATTTTTATTTTGTTTACAAAATGAGTTTTGCGTTCAAGTGGCTATTGGGAGGAAGCCTTATCGAAGTAAGTAAGTCAGTCAGTCATTCATTCATTCATTTAGTCAATAAGTCAGTGAATGAAGAAGTAATTGACACGCTTATGCATTTAAATTAAAGATTTATGCTGAAGTGTTTGTTATTATTCTTGATCGTTATTGTCATGGCAAAAAATTTTAAAATACATACTTGATATTAAATGAAGATGAAAATGCCTGTGATATTTGGTGCTGTTTATTTGCAACAGTTTCTTACACTTCAACTGTGAAAATATTTTATCAACCGAATATTAAAACCTTATCCAATTGAGTGCAGAAGACAGAAAAAAACAGAAGCATTTGTTCTTTTTATTAAAAATATTTAAAGAATCTGTCATATAACATTATGATTTTTTTAAGATGTAGAGTCAAAGATTTTTATACCCTTCACCATCATAGATGGAAAGGGTATATTGGGTTTGTGCTGATGTTTGTAACGCATAGAAATAATAGTCTGAGACCCACCTTTTAGTATACCAATCGACTTAGAATCACTTTCTGAGCTGTTTTATCTTGTTATCATTGTACAGGTCGTAACTTTAAAGATAATTTGATGAAATTTGGCACAAGCTCAAGTTTTGGTCCAAGGACGATGCCTATACTTATATACTTTTGGACGAAATCGGACGACTATTTTGGGTACCTCCCATAGGGATGCCTTCCCGAAATAGAGTTTTTGGTCCTTTATAGGCACAAATTTAGTTGTATTTTAAAAGTATTCAGCACAAATATTGACTATGATAACCTTAATCAGTGTACCTAATTTTGTAGAAATCGGCCTATATTTGACCATACCTCCCATACAAGACACATTCTCAAATGACGTTTATATACGCATAAAAGCACAAAAACGTTAATAACTCTAAAGGTAAATGCATTTGATTTCTTAAACTTTGCACAGATAAATATTTTGTGAATATAAACCAATAACGAAAATTTGGTAACAATCGGTCCACAATTGACCCTAGCTCCCATATCAGGCCCTTAGCCGGAAATGACATAAATCTCGAAATTTTGAAAAAATAGCACATAGTATATGTATGTACGTCTCTAAGACTTAAGGAAAACTTGTTTAATTGTTGGTCCATATTTTACCTTAGTAGTAAAGGGCATCATATAGTCGTGCTTGACCGACTATAGCTTTTCTTACTTGTTTTAATTTCATATTGTTCAGTTTTAGGGATTAGTTTAAAAATCTTAACACGTCTCCGTTTTTCGCAGCCATATTTTTTTTTCAAAAAGAACAAACCATAGCAAGAAAAAATTTTTTAATATAAAGACAAGATTCTTATCATTGTTTCAATTTATAAGCTCGGCGTACACATTTGAGGTGTAAAAAAAATAAGTTTAAACTAAAAGTAATTGCAAATACGAAATATGATGACAACAACTTGATTCGTTTCGTCTCAAGTCCATATTATGAGCAAAATTAATCTTTTTTTTTTTTTTTTTTTGAAAAACACAAACCAATAACTGTCTGTCTGGTTACTTATGTGAGTGAGTATTTTGTGATTTACAACAGGTCAGCAATCTTTTGGTTTTTATGCTTTATTTTCGTAATTTCCATAAAAAGTACCCAATTACCATAATTACCGGGCAGAAAGTATTATATTGTATGAAAAAGTAAAAATAACAACAGTTTTAAAGTTATAAAAGTGAAGATGAAAAAGTTTAAAACTAAACAACTAATAAAATCATATTTAGAACTATGTAACATATATACATACATGTGTACATAAGTATTCTATTATTTTATCTTTACATTTGACTTTTTTTATTTTCAAACTCTTAAGTTAATAAGATACAAAATCCGTACAGATATAATTTTAAGTTCGTCCGGATTTTTATTTAATTTTAAAGTTTGCGCTGGAATGTTGTGACAAAAGGTCTTAAAGTTCAATTTATCTGAATGCGCATTATGGTCAAAGTTTTTAGGGGAAAAATGAGAGAATTTTTCGTTTTCTATTACATTTGCATCTGACATAGTTTCTGTTAATCAGCTGATGTTATTACGAATATTATAAACCTAAAACAATTATTTTGACAGACATGGACAATTACAAATAACATTTCAAGCTTAAAAATCAGTTGTAAATGTCAGTTCTTGCGTGACCACCTTAAGATAAACGATATTTAATCTTTATAGAACAAATGCCATTGTAGTACCCTTCGCGTTTTTATTTTTTGTCAGATACAACTCGTATAGAGATTTTATATAAACTTATCTTGGTATTTTAAAAATGTCCCTTGGAAATTATCCACCCCCCGAAGTTAGTAAAGAATTAGACAAATTAATTTTAGAAAAATTTTGATAATAAACTTTTTCTAAAAGTTCTTAATAAAATCATATTCACATAAAATTTACTTTTAGAAAGAATTCTTGGTCTTACAAAGATATACTTTACTTGATTTCATCAGTAACATATACGAAATGATTTTTGTGTTTAAATATCAAAACTTTAATAAATTCAACATTTTAATTAATTAAACATCGTTCATTAATTGAAAACTATTTCCAACATTAATTGATAATGTTGGTCTACTTTCAGGTGTTATATATCTGAGATCTCATCTCAATAAATATCTATCGGTGGATTCATTCGGCAATGTCTTATGCGAAAGTGATGAACGCGATGCTGGTAGCCGATTTCAGATAAGTATTGCCGAAGATGGCACCGGTCGTTGGGCATTGAAAAATGAGTCCCGCGGTTATTTCCTAGGTGGTAATCCCGATAAATTGGTGTGTACTGCTAAGACACCCAGTAATGGAGAATTCTGGACAGTTCATTTGGCTGCTAGGCCACAGGTAAATTTACGTTCCATTGGCCGTAAACGTTTTGCTCATTTGTCGGAGAGTCAAGACGAGATACATGTGGATGCCAATATACCCTGGGGTGAGGATACTCTATTCACATTGGAATTCCGTCAAGAGGAGGGCGGTCGTTATGCTTTGCATACATGTAATAATAAGTGAGTTAAGAAATGAATTATCCACATAAAGAATATTATTAAAAGAAAAAATGTCCTATTTCTAATTCTAGATATTTGAATGCCAATGGTAAATTGCAAAATCTTTGCAATGAAGACTGTCTATTTAGTGCTGAATATCATGGTGGTCATTTGGCCTTAAGAGATAGGTATGATAATCCTCTAAACGCCCATAGTAATAAGTGAAATAATTAAGATTTTTATTTTCTTATTTTAGACAAGGCCAATATCTTTCGCCTATTGGCTCAAAGGCTGTGCTTAAATCCCGTTCATCCACTGTGACTCGAGATGAATTATTCTCATTGGAAGATTCTTTGCCTCAAGCATCTTTCATTGCCGCCATGAATTTACGTTATGTTTCTGTGAAACAGGGTGTCGATGTGACCGCCAATCAAGACGAAATTGGTGAAAATGAAACATTCCAACTGGAGTTTGACTGGTCTGCCCATCGTTGGGCTTTACGCACCACTCAGGATCGTTACTGGAGCTTATCAGCCGGTGGTGGTATCCAAGCTACTGGCAATAGACGATGTGCTGATGCTCTTTTCGAATTGATCTGGCATGGCGATGGTTCTCTTTCCTTCCGTGCTAACAATGGCAAATTCTTGGCTACCAAACGTTCGGGACATTTGTTTGCCACTTCTGAATCGATTGAGGATATTACGAAGTTCTATTTCTATTTAATTAATAGGTGAGTCAATTTGTATGGCCTAAAGAATTATGGGTATAATCACATATACAATATAAATATAATATTTTCATTCCTACGAAAGAAGGATTCAAAATTAGGCTCTTAAGATCATGATTGTAGGTACTTTTGAACATCAACTAAGAATTAAAAACGTTTGCTTAGTACTTATTATAAAATCTGCCGACTAGAGGTTAAAAAAGGCAAAAAATTATTTTCTTGATACTTCACTTAAACTTAATTAAACCATTTGTATAAATATATAAATTACCTCAAACGATTAATATAAAAAAATATGAACCCCCTAATTCATTAACGAAAAGTAATGATATGCATTAAGGACATTAACCTTTTTTTAAAGAAATAGGATTAATAAAGCTATTTTTCATTTTCATGACTTCAGTTTAGCAAAAGCGAAAATGTTGTGAGTCTAAATTCAGTAATTAGCCAACGAACTATTTTATGATTTGTGTAGCATTTTCATCTTTCGGTCTGTTACTTTAGTCGGTGATGCTTGACACTTAATATTTAACCGATTTTCTAAAGAAATAGGTCTGTCCGTAGATGTAATAAATGCTTTAGGTTTTTTTTTTTTTGCATAACTTCAATATAGAAAAGGCAAAAATATGTGTATGTATATAAAATCTGAACTAACCATTATGTCCTCTCTTAAGTTTTTAACTTTTGCCTGTATTATCATTAATCACTTTTTCTTTACAGACCTATATTGGTACTTAAATGTGAACAAGGTTTCGTAGGCTATCGCCAGCCCGGCAATACCAAACTAGAATGCAATAAAGCCACTTATGAAACCATATTGGTGGAAAAGGCCCAAAAAGGCTTGGTTTATTTCAAAGGACACAGTGGAAAATATTGGCGTATTGATGGTGAGGGTATCTCAGTAGATTCCGATGGACCAGCTGATGGTTTCTATTTGGAATTGCGTGAACCTACTAGAATTTGTATTAGGTAAGACTTTTTATTAAAAAATTAATACTGAAATGAAGATTAAATTTATATATTTTCCCCAAATAGATCCCAAAATGGAAAATATTTGGGAGCCACTAAAAATGGTGCTTTCAAATTATTGGACGATGGTACAGATGCGGCAACACAATGGGAGTTCTAAATTAATTTTCCACATATAGAGACTTGGGAATGTACTTTTTTAAACAATTATTTATTCATTTAAGCCAAGAAGAAAAAGTTTTTCTTTGAACGAAGAAGAAACTCTTTAATTATAAAAAATATGATACTACATATAATGTATAACTATATTCCACTAAAAAGAAAACAAATCACTTGAAATATTAAATTTTTCTAATGAAATGAATATTTTTCATACCATAGAAATATAAAGCGGAAGTTTTTGCTGAAATCTTAAGAAATTATTTAAAATTAACATTTAATGAAAAATGAAATCAATCAATTTTAAGATAAAACGCACAAGAAATTTTTTTAATTTTATATAAAAAAGTAATAAAAATCAATAATAAAACCAAATTCTAGTAATAATGATACAAAAAAAAACAAATTGAAAAAGGCCAATAATTAGCGATTCCTTCCGTTGCTTAATTATAATTGAAATTATAAACAAAAAAAAGCAGTGAGTGAAAATCTAATCTTATGTGTATTTTACAGTTTTTTAAAACAATTGATGAAATATTTTCTTTTTAAAGAATAAAATATATTTAAAAGCTTTTTAGCATATTTTTTTAAAAATTAAAAAAACCTATCAATCATCATAAATCATTGAAAAATTTATAAACAAAAAAAATTAAATCTTAAAAAACAAGGAGGGGAGTATATTTTTCTACTAAAATATACTTTTTTAAAACCTTATTCCTATTAAATAAAAATATAATATTAATAAAAAATATTTAAATCATTTTATCAATTGCATATAAAAAATCATCATTAGTTTTTAAGCTTTTTATACTCTTATGTGCTCGTATGTAACTCTCTCTCTTGCTCTCTTCATATAAAAGATTAAATTTTATTATTTTTTTTTAATAATAATTAATCATTAATAATAAAACGATCCTTATGTTCTCTTTTTACTTTATTTTTTCATAAATAGTGTACTATATAAATAAAATTATAATTGAACATCATTCAAAATATACACAATTTTTTATATAAAATTTATAAAAGAAAAGTATTTTCATTTTATATCATTCACATTTGTTATTTATTTTGCAATATAAAACCATTTTTTAATTTTTATTTAAATTTATATTTATTAATTGTCAGTCATGTCAGACATTGCAATCGGAATGGTTTTGTTTTAAATATTCCGAAAAATTTTAACATAAAACATTTTGTCCAATTTCTTTAATTGCAATTAGTAACTTTATTCTGTTTTCAATAGAAGAAATTGTTTAAATACATATGTATATAATATATATGTATTGAATAAAGAAGGAAGAAAGTAATTTAATTCCACTTTAAAAATAGAAAGTGTAGTAATTCCGAAAAAAAAATTGTCTTACATTTTCTTTAGAAGGCAAATGCGGAATTCATTTCACTTCCGAAAGGAATTGAGTTTTGTGACATGACTGTATATTTTTTACTCAATGTAGTCAGTAATTGTGCGCAGAATTTTAGCTAAAACTTTTTTATATTTTTTGCCTATGACTCTTGGAAAAATATAGATTTACCGTAGTATTTTTTATTTTATCACTTTTATTTGTTTAATTTTTGTAATCAATAAAAAGCGAATTATGAATTATTAAGTAATTATGTGTGAAACTAAATGATTAAAAGATATCATTATTATCAAATAAAGAATTAATTATTATGATTATTGTATTCATAACCTTAAAATATTTGTATGTTTTATTTAAATTAGGAAGTGGTAGGAAATTTCAAATCAAAATTATCCTCAATTTGTGCTTGTACATTTTATATTTAGAGTATTCGTAAGGTCTTTTATCTAGTCATATTAAGACTTGTGAATACCCTAACTACTTTTCAAACTAATGCCAACATTCTGAATTTTTATTTTACAATTTCGTAAGATTTAAATTTTGACATTAAAAAAAAACAGATTTACTCAAGATATATGTACTCGGTAGTTTCATTCATGGCAAAAAAATTGTAAGGTATAACCGTTCTCTCTTACAAAAAAAATTTTGAAGTAAATGCGAAATATTTGAAATTTGTTTTTTGTAAACAATTATAAAAGTCGTTGCCACATGTGAGAAATGGGAATATTATTATCAGGAAATTTTGAATCTATAATGTGTAATGTGTTGTAAACATTTCGTTAAAACTTATTTTATAAAGTTTAGCGGATCCTGCACAAGGAAAAAAAAGACTTGAGATAATTCAATTTTGTCATAATATATTTAAAGTATTTTTGTGTAACATATTTTTTTATAATTTATGTTACAGTTTCTTTAGCTTCTTTTTGGGATTGAAAATTTTATTTTCACCAAAATTTTATTTAAAAAACGTATCTTCAAATATGTTATGGGCTTTTTAAATTTCAAAAATTATACGGCATAACTTTAGAAGTTTATATCCGATATAAACTGGTATATCAAACAAAAGCTACTGAAAGTATTATTCAAATGATTCTTCCGATTTATAAAGATTAAGAGCTCATATACTCAAAACTTATTTTTACAACCGACTTTGTTTATAAAAATGAGCATATCTTAAAATAATATAGATATAAGTATGGTTTTTTATATAATGAATTTTATACAGGATATACTGAGCTTTTATATAACATAAACTACTTAGCTCGAGCATATGTAGCGAGTTAGTTATGACAGCGTAAAATTTTACTTCTATTGAGTTAGAGTTGTATAAATAATATTTATATAACTCTAACTCAATAGAAGTAAAATTTTATTTATTAAACATACATTTTTATATTACATATAAAATGTATATATTTTTTTTGTCTATATCTGCAACGGTAGTCGGTAGTCGTGTGGCTATCTCGACGCTTAAAAAATTATTTCTATTTGAATGAATGTATTCTAATTTTAACAGGTTGTAGCCCGTAGCCTGCAGTCGTGATTGTGTTTATAGTATAATAACAAACCGAAACTGGGATTTTTAAAAGTAGTATGGTAGCATAATTTGAGAAAAGAAAATAATAATTCGATCAAACGTCAGAAAGTTAATATGGCTGACAAAAGAGAGAACGGTTATACCTTACTAATTTCTTTTATCATGGTTTCATTGTCACTTTTAAATTTAAAAATCACTATCTGACATATATAAGGATTATGACAATTGTGAAAAACTAAAGTTACCATATATGTTTGGATTTGTTTTCAATTTTGTAAATATTGAATATTTTTAAAGCATATTAATTTTTTCATTGAAATTATTTTTCTTCAATATAAATATCAAAAAAATATATTAAATTTTGAATTTAAGAGAGCCTGGATCATAGAGGAATACTTCTAGACAACCATTATAACAGTTACAAGGTCAATAATGTGTTTATAATGATATGCAAATTTGATGCCGTTCGATATTCAAAGCTGTGTTTTTAAAAAGTGGCAATATTTTTTCAAATGTAAATATAAAAATAAATCTTCAAAAATCCTTATTAAAAATTTAGTAAGACTATTGGAACTACCTTGTACTTGTATCATGGATTTACTAGTATGTCGATAATGACAAAGCGTTTTTTATTTTATTTCAAATTGATTTTTGACGCAATATTTTGCTTTTTTGGTAGAACTCGAAAATTTAATTTTTTGGTAACATTTTAGAACTTAAGAAACATTTTTGAATTTTTGTGGTAGATTAAAAAATATATCAAAAAGACCGAAAATTGTTAATTGTTCAACAAAAGTTTAAATAAACACAATTTACCTATTACCGGGCGGTGAAAAATTAATGAAAAAATTCAAAAGTCAATAACGACAAACCGTTTTTTTCTGACGAGCTGAAGTCTTTAATGTAGAATTCACCCAATTGCTACACAATGTGAAGCAAGATATATGTACACGGTAGTTCCCATGATATAAGTATAAGGTAATTCCATTGGCTTTACTAAATTTTTAATAAGGATTTTTGAAGTTTGAATTTTGTGTATATATTTGAAAAATCGTTGCCACATTTTTACAAAGTATTTGAGGATTTTTTCATAATGTGTAATGGATATTGAATAATAATTTATTTCGGTAAATTAGAATAAAATAATATACCACAGAATAATATATCAGAAATAAAGCTAGACTATCAGGTATGTGATGGACATTTTTCGTTTTCAAATCGATCGATTTCAGAAATATTTTTTAGCTAATTTTCGGTTATTTCCCCAAAAAAAAAAATGAAAATTTTGGCTTTAATCCTTTTGACTGATATTTTATCTTTCATTTGGTTTGAATTTTTTGGGAAAATAACCGAAAATTATCTCAAAAATATATCTGAAATCGATCGATTTGAAAACGATCGTTTTCCATCACATACCTGTATATGAATATCTTATTTATTTTAACTTTAATTAATTTCATCAACATATAAAATAGGTTACTTGGACCAACGAGGAAGGTATTTTCATAAGAAATCACTTAAAGAGTTAGATTTTGATTGTCCAAGTAGTCAGAGCAGTATCTTCGAGGTGTTTTTCTGCTTTGATCCTATATTCGTTTTTGAAGTTCTTTAAAACATCCATTCCACATAAACCCTAAATCAAGGATTTTTCCAAAGCAGTAAACAAACTTTCTTCATATGGAAATGAGGTGCTGCACCGCTGCAGTAGCGAGCGTCACCGATAAAAGTTCTCCATCTAGATGAAAGCTACTTTAGACTTAAACAAATGATTCAGCAAACTTTTGGTAGTCTTTGCTCTCCTGTTTATTGCGAATAGTTTCGGTGATGGTGTATAGAACAGACAAAATAACATGTAAATCAATTTAATCAGCAAATGTGATATTTGTAATTTTAACAGATACGATACCTGGACAAGTGCTTTTTATTTCCACATTCAAGTTAAAGAGTGATGAAAATATATATTGACGTTGTTCTTCTTCAGGCTGTACTTCAGCCCAACATCCTTGGGCTGCGTAGGGCTTCAGAAGGGTTTATGGCATCTTCTGCTGTTACCGTAAATCTTTTAGACTTTTATTTTTATTTATTTAAATTCAAATATAATTTCTTTTTTATATTTAATTTAAATAACACAATTTTTTTTCAACAAATTAATAATGAAATGACAAATCAAAAATACACAAAATTTAAAACAAATTCAAATATATGGTAGCTTCATTTTTACACAAATGTCAAAATCCTTAAATGTGTCAGATAGTGATTTTTAAATTTAATAATGACAATGGAACTACCAAGATATATGTACACGGTAGTTCCATTGTCATTATTAAATTTAAAAATCACTATCTGACACATTTAAGGATTTTGACATTTGTGTAAAAATGAAGCTACCATATATTTGAATTTGTTTTAAATTTTGTGTATTTTTGATTTGTCATTTCATTATTAATTTGTTGAAAAAAAATTGTGTTATTTAAATTAAATATAAAAAAGAAATTATATTTGAATTTAAATAAATAAAAATAAAAGTCTAAAAGATTTACGGTAACAGCAGAAGATGCCATAAACCCTTCTGAAGCCCTACGCAGCCCAAGGATGTTGGGCTGAAGTACAGCCTGAAGAAGAACAACGTCAATATATATTTTCATCACTCTTTAACTTGAATGTGGAAATAAAAAGCACTTGTCCAGGTATCGTATCTGTTAAAATTACAAATATCACATTTGCTGATTAAATTGATTTACATGTTATTTTGTCTGTTCTATACACCATCACCGAAACTATTCGCAATAAACAGGAGAGCAAAGACTACCAAAAGTTTGCTGAATCATTTGTTTAAGTCTAAAGTAGCCTTCATCTAGATGGAGAACTTTTATCGGTGACGCTCGCTACTGCAGCGGTGCAGCACCTCATTTCCATATGAAGAAAGTTTGTTTACTGCTTTGGAAAAATCCTTGATTTAGGGTTTATGTGGAATGGATGTTTTAAAGAACTTCAAAAACGAATATAGGATCAAAGCAGAAAAACACCTCGAAGATACTGCTCTGACTACTTGGACAATCAAAATCTAACTCTTTAAGTGATTTCTTATGAAAATACCTTCCTCGTTGGTCCAAGTAACCTATTTTATATGTTGATGAAATTAATTAAAGTTAAAATAAATAAGATATTCATATACAGGTATGTGATGGAAAACGATCGTTTTCAAATCGATCGATTTCAGATATATTTTTGAGATAATTTTCGGTTATTTTCCCAAAAAATTCAAACCAAATGAAAGATAAAATATCAGTCAAAAGGATTAAAGCCAAAATTTTCATTTTTTTTTTTGGGGAAATAACCGAAAATTAGCTAAAAAATATTTCTGAAATCGATCGATTTGAAAACGAAAAATGTCCATCACATACCTGATAGTCTAGCTTTATTTCTGATATATTATTCTGTGGTATATTATTTTATTCTAATTTACCGAAATAAATTATTATTCAATATCCATTACACATTATGAAAAAATCCTCAAATACTTTGTAAAAATGTGGCAACGATTTTTCAAATATATACACAAAATTCAAACTTCAAAAATCCTTATTAAAAATTTAGTAAAGCCAATGGAATTACCTTATACTTATATCATGATCTGAAGTATTTTATATATAGTCGGCCTATATCTAAAATGGCTTATCTGCAGATTTTAAAAGTTGAGATTTTGATACCATACGATTCCGTATGACGCGCTTTACCTATAGTGTGAATTTTTTTTTTTTATCAAAATGTTAATTTATTCGCGACTTATTCCCTATTTTTGTTTGGCTTATCTACATAAACTATTTTTTTTTCGAAGACAAAATGGTTTATCTACATTTTTTTTACTAAATAGTCATAGAAGTTGTAAACTAATTATCTGTTAAAAGGTAAAATTACTAAAACTTTTTTTACTTTCTTGATGAGTGGTAATACATTAAATTCAAATGTGCTTTCAAAATTCTTCTATCTTCACACTGTTCAACAGAAAATGCGAAAAAATTCAGTGTTTTTAGTGATGTTTAAAAGGCTATTCACTACGCATAAACTTCCGAAAATACATTCTATAACTCTTAACAATAAAAAGATATCTTTCTTCAAGTAGGAAAGACGAAAAATTATAAAATCTTTTAACTTTTATAAACGAAAATGCATTTTGAAAAATGCAGTTTTTCAAAAAATAAATTATTGCCAATAAAATGTAATAAACATCTTATGTTGTAGAATTTAAATACACAAAAGAATCCCAAATCATGAGGGAGGGAGTATTGTTTAATAGGAATTGCTAAACATTTTTAAATTATGTTATACAAACCCACTTTCATACAAATCCACTGTGAACAAAATGGTTTATCTACACACTTATATAAAAATTTTCGAAGACAAAACGTCTTATCTACCGTAAAATCGCGAATATTGGGCTTTATTTAATAATTTCCGGGAAATGAGAAGGAGTCTACCAATCATATTGTAAAAGATCACTTTGTTAAAAACTCACTAATAAGAGAATTGAAGAGTTTTTTGCTTCTCCTGAAAAATCAGTATTTTTCAGATAAGCCATTTTTTTTATTAAAATGAGAATTTTAGTATCAAGACAAAATGAAGTAAACAAAACTTTTTATTGGATTTAGGATATTCATTAAGAATGTGTTTTATTTTTAAACATTTATTAAATAACTACTTGTGAAATTATTTCCGAACTTACCAGAACTTTTTGACAACGGTATCACAGATTTTAACGCAATTTTCTTGTTTAACCGTCGCTTTACCAAAGGTTTTTATGTACGTCGTTTACTTATACCCACCCGGGTGGTACTGTACATTTTTACATATGATTATATGAGAAGAACAAGTGTTTTTTTTTGTATATTTTTATAAATTTTGTTTTATTTTCTTTCTTTTTATAAGTTGTAACTATTATCTCTCTTAAAATGCAGTGATCTGATTATCTGATTATCTGATTATAACGTATACCATAGGACAAGGTACAAATTAACAAATTAACAAAAGAAAACCCAAATGGTCACCCGGGTGGGTATTGGCAAAGCGAAGGTTAAATTTTAGTTAAGTAAAGACAACAACCTCGTGATGTAGTTACGAATATGGCAATACTTTTAACTGGCAACACCTAAAACAATGTGGCAACATCTGCACTTTTTCACAAGTAATTGTTTACAAAAATATTTTATGTATTTATTTAAAAAAACAAGAAATTTATTGTTATTAATTTCATTACAACTAACCCACAAGAATATTTAAAATTATTTTTGTTTCATAACTTTAATTTAAGCAATTTCTTAGTTAATTCAAACATTGAAAGCCGCTTCTAAACAAACACTTTTTAACAATTAATACATATTTATCACTTTATTTTAACATATTTTATTTACTACCAACTACAAGAACATGTGAATTACAAGGAATATTGAATATTTTAATATGAATATTACAAATTTGCAAAATAAACAGTTATTGATTGCGGCTCAAAAGAAATCTGTAATTTTTGTTTATAAACACAGTTGCATAAATCCGTATTGGTGACAGAGTTGCAACATTTTGTTATGAATATCGGTTTAACATTTAATTATGAATATCAGTTAATTTGAAATTTTGTCAGAAAAAAATGAAATTGATCTAAAACGTTTTTATATTAAGCCATGGCCTTAATAAAGCAATTATTTAAATGATATCTTTTATTTTAATTATTCAATAACAATAAATTCTTATATTTCGTAATAATTATGCTTAAACTTTAAATCTAAATGCAACAAATATGTTTTTATAAACTACATAAAAAAATTCTAATTATTTATTAATGTAAAAATTCTACAAAATTGTCCTCTTTATATTTTATTGAACTGGACTTAGAGCATGAGTATAGAAATTTTTCTCCTCACCCAAACCGCGTTTGATAACATGTGGTATCGTTTTGGGTACCATGCTAATACAATCAATAATGGGGCATACTGAGACACACAAAGTACATCCGGTACAATCGTCGTTTATGTGAGGTATATGTGTAATCGGATCGAATTCAATAGCTTGATAGCCAGAATCAGCGCAAGTCATATAACATTTGCCACAATTGATGCACAAATCCTTAAAAACACAATCAGAAATTAAAATCATATTTATATACATATGTAACTCTTTAAAAATAACTTACATCATCTATTAAAGCCACTTTCTGCTGTTTATTGTCCAAATTTTTATATGTGCCAATATAGGGCAGTGCTCGTCCTATAACGTCTTTAACCTTTGGAGCGGGCTGGCTTACATGGCTACCATTTTGAGTTTTGATATCAGTATCGTCTCCATCAATCTTCCACATAGGTCCTTTTTCCTCTCTTAGTTTCGAAAGTTTCTCTTCTCTTTCTATCAAAGAGTTCCCAAAGAATCCTAAAGTCTATTAGATAAATATATTGCAATGAGTTTTTGTTCATCACTTCTAAATTTTATTTATCATTTACCTTATTGCCTTCACCGGTTAAATGAACAACGGGTTTACCCTTTTGGTGTTTGGGAGTTGGTGGCGATTGACCATCCCAAAAAGCAGCGTTCTGTGGTGGGGGATTGGCTTTAAGATACAATAAAGCTTTCAAACTTGTGCAATAATCCTCGATCAAAGTGAAGTCTTGATTTTGGACTGAAGAGCAAATCTGCAAAACTGTAGCACCAGCATGTAGGAACTGCAAAGCCACTTCACCGGAATCAATGCCACCAATACCTAAAATAGGAAATCCCGGCAGCTTGTTAGCTATGGATGAGATAGCCCTCAGAGCCATAGGCCTTGTGGCGTTTCCTGAGACACCACCATAAGTAGTTTTCTTTTCTGCGCCAATGGCTGGCCATGGAGTAGCATCTGCTTTGAGACTCATTAATCCTTGCACAGTATTAATAGCTGATACACCATCAGCATTGCCTTTTTTAGCTGCCATGGCAATGCCCACTATGTCTGTAATATTTGGAGTCAATTTGACAAAGAAGGGAATTTTTACAGCTTTCCGAACCCATTTTGAAATATTTTCTACTAACACAGGATCTTGACCACATGCCAAGCCCATACCAGATTCACCCATGCCATGAGGACAAGACAAATTCAATTCTAAAGCATCTGAGCCGCAAGCTTCTGCTTTGGTAGCCATTTCTATCCAATCTGCTTCAATATACTGACACATTATACTGGCAATTACTATTTTGGTTGGAAAATCTTTCTTCAATTCCTTTATGGCACGGAACCAATACTCCGGTTTCTTCTCCGAAATCAACTCTATATTTAAGAAGGATCCTTGTTGAGGGCCATAGTTATACCCGGATGTAGTGCCTCTAACAATACGTGGTGAAACATTTGTTACCAAATCCTTATCTAAACCAAAGGTTTTAGTGACTACAAAACCCCAACCTTGCTCGAAAGCTCTTCTTATCATGGCAGCACTTGTTGTGGGTGGAGCTGAGGCCAAGCCAAAGGGATTTTCAAATTTTATACCACACATCTCCACCGAAATATCAACATTATCAATATCTGTATAGAATAAAGGTAACTCAGCAGGAGTGTCTAAGGGTAAACCTTCCAAATAACAATGAATACTCCAGGCTGCGATTTTACCATCATTCACAGATTCAACAGTAGTATCAGCAGATCCTGCCAAATCACCACCGCAGAATACTTGGGGTAAGGAAGTTTGCAAAGTCTTGCTATTAAGTTTAGGCATGCTCCATTTATCTAACTCCACAGGAGCCATGGCTTCAATTACCTCCGAATCATATAAACCAGAGCCAAAGGCTGATATAACAAAATTGGCTTTTAGTTTTGTGGTTTGTTCTTCATCCTCTATCCATTTATCATTTTCATCCTGTTCGGTACGACAGAACTCCATGCCTGTAATTTTATTATCCTTAACTAATACCTTACGAGGCGAAAGATAAGGTAGGAATTCACATTTCTCTTCTCTAGCCAGTTCGACTTCCTCGGGTACAGCTCGTATGCCAGAGGAACCTTTACGGAATACCACAAACACACGTTTAGCGCCACATCTTAAGGCAGAAGTGGCACAATCAAAAGCAGTATCACCAGCACCCAAAACAATAACATTGCCAAACAGTTGAGGCAAAGCTTGATTAGCCTTGCAAGCACAAAGTCCAGGCTTGGATCCGTCAGCTACTTTAGGAAGAAAACTCTTTGAGGTATAGAAACCCATGGTTTCATCTAAACCTTTGAAAATAGGATTGACATTTGGTTCTGGCAAACCAATGCCCAAGTACACAACATGTTCGGTGGCAAGAAGGTTCTAAATATTAAAAAAAAATATATATAATTAATAAAGATTATTACGTTTTCTATGTAGGAGTATGTTACCTTAACAGTTAAATCCTTGGTGGAAAGAGCTCTGTTAGTCTCAATCTTAACACCTAAATCCTTAACCAATTGGATTTCAAAGTTGACAACATCCACTGGCAATCTATACTGAGGTATTTCCGAAGAACTTAAGCCACCCAAATAGCTGCGCTTTTCATAAATAGTAATATTCTTGTAGCCCAGACGTCCTAGAAATGTAGCGCAGGACAAAGAAGCTGGTCCGCCACCCAATAAAGCAATTTTCTTGTCTAATTGCTTGGGAGCTTTGATACCAGGTGGTACTATCTGTTTAACGCCCATTTGTTTAAAGACTTCAGTGGCATATTGTTGCAGGCCTCCAATATTAATGGGACCCTCTTCGGAAGCCTGAAGATTACAACCACCCACACATAAATCACTGGTGGGACACACCATACCACAGGTCAAACCCAAAGGATTGTCAGAAAAGATGGCTTTAGCGGCACCATAGTAGTTTTTATTAGCAATGCTGGTAATAAAACTCTTAATATCCAGTTGTGTGGGACAGGATTTTTGACAGGGGGCATCGGCACATTTTAAACATCTGGCAGCTTCTCTAAGAGCAGCTCTTTCTGATAAAGTAGTGTGTTTAATATCTTCAAAATTGTTGTTGAGTTTAGGACCGGACTGAAATTTAGCAACAATTAGAAATTGAAAATATTAAAATCGAAACAGGTTTCGAAATAAGATTGCATCTTTTGTTTTATTTTATGTCTGCTTTCGTACGTTAACGAAATCTTTTAAAATATAGGTAGTAATTTTAAATTACTTACAGCACAACTTCTGTCTGGATTACGTTTCCAATGTTTCTTATTCACTTTAGTTTCGGTAGTCGGTACCACAGTACAATTGGTTTTAACACGAGGATTCAAACTTAGCAGATTCTGCAATATATCAATTATAAATAAATAAATAAATTTATACTAATTTTTCTTGTCACATACCTCAATATCCGGCAAATCTTTGCTCAGTAGCGTTGGGGGACTCATGTTATCTGATTTCTCTTTCTTTATTTCAGAGCTAAAAAAAACTATAAAACTAATTAGATTGAATCTATTACGTAGTTGATAAAGGCAAACATATAAATAAATTGTTTTAAAGTACATGAATAATTTGTTAAAGTTGGAATTAAATTACGCATTTTAATAATAAACAAACAAAACATAGATATGTATGTACGTATGTATAAAAATTTCGTTTTAAACAGTGAATCGCACAGTTTGTATCAGAATTGAGCATAAACAAAATTTCGCTATATGTATATAATAACCGACAATTTTTGGAAACCTGTTGATATTCAAATGTTTGATCATGCGATCACTTTTGCATTTGTAGTTGCCAGATTAATAATCTTTAGGGAAGTAACAAACAAATTTGTCTTTTTAAATTATTTTCTTCAACTTATTAAGTGTTAATTGCAAATGAACACACATAAAATCATTTATTGTGTTATCATTTACTCGTATATTTTTCAATTTATGGAACTTTTTCTCTTACTACACAAATTCTTTTTAATCTGGCAACAGTTTGGCTTTTCCAAATTTTGTCGTGTGTACACAAATATGTCAAATATTTTGGCAAATAGCCAATGAAACAACTTTTACAACCGCCAGTTGATTATTTGTTTTTCTAAATTTGGGGGTCTGGCTGTGTTTACTTATCAGTCAAGGTTGTTTATGGAGAATATTAACATATATACGTACATATGTATGTACTCTTATTAACATACATATATGTGACCCGGTCTATAAAACAAAATTTCGAAAAATTATTTTTCGAAATGTTTCCCTTTTCATAGACCGGGTCACATATACTTAAGGGCATATTACAATTTTTAAGAATTTGCATTATAACTTGTCATGTTCAAATTTATACTAATTTAGTCATTTGTTTTAGTACTGAAATATTTCAAATTCGGTATATTCTTGTATTTAGCTTCCATAGATATGATTTTCCAGAATCGAGATTTGGATTTTGGTCACAAATTTAACTGTATTTAAATGAAATTCAATAAGTAAAGCTTTTGACAACACAAGTCACTGCTCCATCAAATTTTGTTCTAACATTTAATCATATGTACATTAGGGTGCACCTTATTTTACGAAAGTACGAAACTAAACCGTAACTCCTTCAGAAATGTTCTACGTAATATAAAAACAAGCTGTGCAATTTTTTTTCAAAATTACATATTGCAAAAAAGTTTAATTCTTTAGGGGCGGATGGCCCCTAAAGAATTAAACTTTTTTGTATTTTTGGTTTTGCCCAAAGTTTAACCACTTAAAATTAAATAAATTTAAAGATTTACTGGAGAACTAAAGTAGCTTTATTTTAAGTCATCAAAATTTATTATTTATTACTTGATTTTAGGGATGCACCCTAATGTACATAAATCAGGTGAAACATTTGAGATATTGTCATCAGAATTCATTCATTATTTTGGTAGTTTTTTTATCAATGTATCTTCTAAACTTATATGGAAATCATAAACATTAAAGAAATATCAAAGAAAATTTCATTTAAAATAAATAAATAAAATAAATAAAAAAATAGTAAATAGATACCCTGTAGTAAAACTGGGATCATGTGTCTCCATGTCAACACTTTGTGTAACATCAATTCAAATGTCCCCAATTTTAGTTCAGTACTGAAATAGTGAATATATAGAGACAACTATTCTAGTATATATCTGGAGATATTGTCAACGAATGTGTCAACATATATGTATATCAATAGGCCCCGATTTGATCCCAATGTCTCCATTTGGACGAAAAGAACTACAAAGTCAATACTAAGTAAATAGTGGTAATGTCTACTGGTAGATTTCGTAGGAACTCTAAATGTTAAATGTCAATAGTAGATAACATTGGATGGGGCAAAATAGGCAAGTAGTACTGGAGACATTGTCAATAGCAAAACAGTATTGTTTCTCTGACGGCATTTACTGCAGGGTACATATACTTATATGTATGTATGGACTTGTATTTTTACATACTACATATAAATTTTCATCTATTGTAGTGAAAATATTCTTCCTAACCGTTTCACAATTTAGCAAAATATTTAAAATAGCGTCAGAGCACCTACACTGTAGGTGCATAGGCAACTTCACGAACTACAGTAAGTCCTAGGTAATCGGAATATTTAATAAGTAATTTGGCTAACTTAACGACTCATCACGATAACGTTTAATATTATTTCAAAATCTAAAGTGGAACCACTTGTATTTTGTTTAGATTTCAATTGATAAATTTATTGTATATGTTAAAAAAAAAAGACTTTTTGAAAAAAAATATGTTACGTGTACAATTTTAAATATATTTTTTTTATTAGGTTTAGATTTGCATATAGCCGCGCCTTATCATTTTAAGAATGTACAAGTTATCAGTTAAGCAGCTGCAGCCACTTGTTTGTTAGGAATACTAATTTAATTTTATATACATAGAAAATAAATATTTATAAACGTCAAGTGTTTTTGGCAAAAAACAAAGTAATTAAGCCGAATAAAACATATGATTTTAGCAATGAATGAATTAAACGGAAACAGATTAAAGGTATGTTGCGCATCTAGAGATAACGAGGGTAATGCTAAAAGAGTAATTCAAAGCTAAAGGCTGTCATCCTAGATTTATATCTGCACCGGTTTTTATGAATGATTATTCTTTCTACTCCGTAAGTGCCGCTATATTTTTCTATAACTATTAATTTATGGAACTGTATATGTAAATGCACATTTTGTATATCTATGAAAAGTTTAATTAATCATTTTCAATTGTCTGTCCACGGCACTATGTAAATTGAATATTACAAGGGAGTTCCTCAAATGCCATGTATAAATACATATACATATTTTACGAGATTGTTGAATATATCTAATAAAAATCTGTGTAATATAGCCACTTAAAAATACATCCATTTAAATTCATTCTATTGTAACCATATAAATATCTGCTCTATTTTAGTAAAATTAAGCATGACCTTAATAGAACATTTTTTAATATATATTTTTTTTTTCAAAACAAAGAAATAAAAATATTGTATAATAATATTAAATAAATAATACGTGCTAAATTGAACCAATTTTTCCTTTTTTGCAAAATATTTAATTGAATTAATTGTAAAAAATATTTAATAATATATTAAATTAGATCACCAAACTAACCTTTTTTATTTTCACAAATTTTATATTTTTTGGTTAATTGTTCTTAATTTATTAAAGATCACTTTTTTTCTGAACACTTTATTTATTCACTTTAAAATTTAGCTAAATTCACGGCAATATTTCGCATTGAAAAACAAATTAGAAATATTTGTTCCTCACACTGGAAGCGACAAAATTCAACTGATCGAACGTTTTGCATAGAACTTTAGAAGAAACCTTTGCAGTCAATTGACAATTGATAACACAATTTTTAGTTTTCCAGTCAAAAGATTCGAATAAGTTCGTGTGCCCGGCAGAAAAAAAAAACATAATTAGTAAAGTGGAAGTTTCAAGTTAGAAATCTATTTGCTATGAGCAAAATGAGGATGATGAGTATGAGATCGTGCGTATACTCTTTATAAATAAGAGATAGAGATACTTTAGTACTACACTTAACACTCGATCAAAAGATTGATGCGAAAATGGTATTTTTAATCTTTTTTTACAAAATATCGATGTTTATACCCTATATCCATACAGGAGAGAAAGGTTTTATTCTAATGGTTTGTAATGTCTACAAATATTGGTTTGACACCCATGCATTAACAGATCAACACAGAATCACTTTAGTCTTTCAAAGTGCTTTCTTAATGGATTTAGTGAAAACCAATTTGAAAGTACTATATTCGGTCAAGGTACAATAAATTATAACAAAATTTGTCTGGCAAATGTTTTTAAAATTCAACTTCTTAAAATTGGCTGATTAATAAAATTTTTATAAAATTTGTCATTTATAGATATTTACTGAAATTTTTGCCTAAAATCTCAGTTCTTGGGGTGAGATCTATGTAAGGTACCAGAAATAATGGGCATATTTTGGTAATTTCAATAACAATGTTCCAACTGGAAAAATAACAACTGTGGCAAATTTTGTAAAGATAAAAGCAAATTTGTGGCTACATATATTTGTGGCTACATATATTCCGGGATGAAAATTATTTAGGAGGTACCCCAAATTTTTGGAACATTTTGTTTATTTTTAATTTTGGCTTCGTCCTTGAATTTTTATTAAAATCGCAACTAATCGATGAATTTTCATAATCCGGTATGTGCTGGAAACCGAGCGTTTTCAAATCGTTCAATTTCTGATATATTTTTGAGATAATTTCCCCTATTTTCACAAAAAAATTCAAACCAAATGAAGGATAAGATATCAGTCAAAAGGATTAAAACCCAAATTTTCATTTGTTTTAGGGAAATAATCGATAATTATCTCAAAAATTTATCAGAAATCGAAAGATTTAAAAACGCTTGATTTCCAGCATACGCCGGAATATAAGGTTTTATTATTTAAAAAAAATATTCATAGTTTCAGGCATAAACTAGACTGTGGACGAACTGTAAAAGTACATTTTAGAGACGTGAGGGTACATTTAAGAAACGTCATGTACATACAAGAAATGTCATTTTACATTTGTTTTGCTGTTTTTCCCATGATTTAATAAAACTGAAGGTTGTTCCATTTTCTCTTTTTGTCGCCATGATAACTTTCTGTCGTTTGTTTGGATAGTGAAAGTTTGTGCTACCATATTTTTGTCGACAATCCCACTTTTCTGAAATGGTATGATGACAAAATTTATGTAAGCATATATGTCTTGATGCATAAAAAACTTATGAATATTTGCTTAAAAGTTTGATAAATAATCATACAATTTGTTTTAACTATATTTCTTTAATATTGAATGTCTTCCTTATATGATTTACTTCAAATTTACACATTTTTGATAATTAACCCCAATGTATTACGTACCCCTTTTCTTAGTATGGCAACGTTTTTCTTGAATTTGTTTTCAAATATCAAACTTCAAAAACCCAATATACTTCAAAATAATTTTGAAGAGAGAGAATGAAACTTACTTGTTATTATTATTTCATGGTTTTTCCTCATGGCAGAACCATGAAATAAATACTAAAGGAAGTGCCACTTCAAAATTTTTGACTATAAAGAATATCTCTGAAGTTTGTATATTTTGTCAATATTACACAGATCGTTGCCACACTCGTAGATTATTTTATGGAAATTTGTAAACAAAAATGTGTAGTTTGAAAAATAGACTTTGAAACATGACATGAAAACGCCCACTAGGAGCAATTTTGTGGATCTCAGTTCAAAAACTTTACTTAGTTTTCCCAAACTCTACAAGTAAAATAGAGGGGACTTCTTTTAGTCAAGGACATGTAATAGATTCTATTTTTAGACTAATTGAGGAAGATCTACAGTTTGACGCTGGCTCCTAATGGCAAATAACTTAATACTAAATAACCAGTCGCTACCTGTATTACAGACCTTATAGTCTACACAAAGTCTTTAACATTCCGACATAAAAGAATGGTTGAGGCTCCACTGGAGTCAAGTTTAATAGGAAAAGAAAGTTAAGAAATATTAAAAATTACCAAACAATTTTGATACTTAAATGGGATTTTTTTGAAAAGTGAGGTAGCCTCATTTTTTGAGTAAACTTCAGATATTCTTTCTTGTCAAATGGTTAATGTTTACAAAATAAAAAGTAAGTGGCACTTCCTTTAATATTTATTTCATGGGCAGAACTACACTAGGTAAAATCACTAGGGAGAGTTGTCAATTTTTTAGACCCTGTTATGTCAAGAAAGCAGAATGAAAGTCGAAGTAAAAGAAAATATTGAATAACTTGAATTCAAAAATTGCACCGCACTCATCACTCCATAGTTTAATCTTACTTTGGACCTTTAATAAATTTCACGAGCTTTTAATGATGAAATGCGTTATAAATGCTTCTCTTTATAAACTTTTAAAAAATATATTAATTTATTTATTTTTGACAAACAAAAAAATACAATGAAAAAAATATATTTTTTTTAATTTTTTTTTTTTGCTTGACTTTTCAGGGATTTGAAATTGAGAACGAAGTATGTAGTGATTTTACCTAGTTTTTATTGTACTATGGTTTTTCCTATTTTTTTGTTGCTTAGTAGAACATATGATCGCTGTCTATGTGGTAGTCTATGGTTCAGGATCGTAGAATATAATAAGTTTTTGAAATTTTCAATTTTCAAATCTTCAACAAAATATTAAAATAATATTGTTCCTACATGTTTTTTGTTTAAAAAAAACAATTTAAGGGGCGTTCACATATTATGTAACGCTCTTAGGGGAAATGGATATGACTTTTGTTACGGCAGAGGAGTTTTGTATGCGTATTTCTATTAAAATGTGGGTTATATAAATCTGTGAAAATAGCGTTATGTAATATGTGAACAGTCCCTAAAGAAACTTCTTAAATTGTAGTTTTTATCTCATTTGCTCCTAGTATATGCCAATAACAGCAGTTTCTAGCAGTGTAATTCGTGTATTAAGTGTACTTGTTTTTGGTGAGTCTATTCCAAATTTGTTTGAGATTCAAATAAATGACAGCTGTTTTATAATTGTATATTGAATTAAAGAGAGGGATTTCAGATGAGAGTAAACAAACAAATTTGATTTATTTGTGGTTGTGAATTAATAGTAGTAGTTAAAAATGCGTAAAATATAGTAAATGTGCCCCAAAATGACTACTATACTTTAAGACATTGTAGTGGCTCAAGCGTCAATCATTTTCAAGCGCAATATAACAGCGGCAAAAGCAAAATTTTAATAGTCTATAACAGTTATGAAAATAAAAACATACGGGAATGGAAATGCAAATAGAGTACTAATGTGTAAATAATGTTTTTTGGTACTCTTTTAACGCATGTTCGGTACTTTTTCAATTTATTTAAGTAGTTTGTAAGTTTTGGTACTTTTTTAATCCAAGATATACCAATTAACTTCAAATCAGAAAAGTCATATCTCTAATTTAGGATTCTTTAAAGTTGAAGTATACCTTTTTATTTAATATCAATTTTTTTAATACTTGACTTAAAAATACAAATTTTTAAAATAAAAGTGTGATCATAAAATCAGAGACCGAATATTGTTTTATTTTTTAAATCAATGAAGTATAAATATCATTGCCGATGAAAATTTATTTTCATTTCGATCGATGAATAAAAATGAGGGATTTATATTTAAAATATAAATATCCCTCATGATGAAAATTTTAAATATCTTTAACGATAAATATCCGAACAGAAAAATATTTTATTGATTGTTTTATTTTTGAACTTCTGTTTTGACTTTGAAAAATAAAATATTTTTGAAATTATAAAACTTTTAACAATGAATGTATGAATATGTTTCCAATTAATTGCATTATTTTAGGACATCGAAGTTAAACCTAATAGTCTTAATGGAACTTTTAGTGGCTTCTTTGACTCGCAAAACCATTTTATCATAAAATTTGCAACAATAATTGAATTTATTGTTATTTAAACGACTTTTTATACCAGGACAAATCTTCTTCTTCTGTCATCCTTGACTCCCAGTGGAGCATAGGGCCTGGGAGGATGCAGCAATTGCCTGGCGTCTCTAGCTTCCAGGCAAGAACTGTATTTAATTCCCACTCTAACCTTCTCGTGGTACATCCTGGAAGCCTGAGCAACCTAGTTTTAGATGCGGTAAACAACCCGTCTGGGATTCTAGGTCAGGGCTAATATAAAAGGGAGTTATCTTAGAGCCATTTCAACGTATATGGTCTAAGGGTCTAAGATAATTGTACTTGGTAAAGTACGAAAATGCAGCGTCTGTTCAACGTGTTAGTTGCGGCTGCAAGTGGGCGTCAGTCTCGGATCGAGCGGCTTGCTATACAAATGTGAATTGTGTCTTTGGACCCATAACCCATCGACTTAGCACTCACGATGTTTTAAGCATGGAAAGAAACAACATTACAGAATATACTACTCCAAGGAGTAATCATCATGCAAGAAATCCCTCTGCTACGGCAGCTGGCGCAAGGATTTTGGAGTAGCCTAATCTATGAAAGAACATTATGATGAATGAAACCAGAAGAAATACAGAAATAAAATTTGAATATTTTCTATCATTTTTTTTTTTCATCGGATGAAAAAAGATGAAAATTATTTTGAACTGATAAATATCCCAAACGATTTTTTTATTTTTTATTTCCATCGGATTGAAAAACGATACAAAATTTTTCGAACAATTAAAAATCTTTAGGGATTTTTATTATTTTTTAAACTTCAATGATTGTTTTTGTATGGATTAAAATATGAAAATATTGTTTTAAAAGTATTAATATTCGGTCTCTGGATAAAATCCAACTATCGATTAAATAATTGATTAGTTATTCTGATTTTTTACTTTTTTGACATATTTTTTGAATTTTCAAAAATTGTATAAAAAAGCAGTATTTAAACAAATTTTCTTTAACTAATTGCAATAATTATTCATCATAATTTACCAATATAAAAAAATGAAGTCTGAAGTAGAGAATGAATTTCACAAATCAAAAAAGTACACCGAACTGGACTTTCATGAAATCGAAGAAAGGCTAAGTAAATGCTTACATTTAAATTTATTGCTAAACTGCACATTTTTTACATGATTTATACAAAAACTTAAATAGCTGGCGAAATACCCGAGGTTCTTAAACACCATATAGCTAATGTTCTGTCTCTAATCCGAGAAGTTATTGAGAAATTAAAAATCTCTTTAATTTTACCAAAAATTCTGGAAAATCCAAAAGTTTTAGAGCAATACTTAAATAATACAAAATATGAAAAATGTCTGCAATTGGTTAAAGAATTTAGATATAAAACGGTATGAAATCGTTTAAAATTATGGGCAAACATGTAATTATCTTTATTTTTATTTCCCCAGAAATCCGACTCAGGCAATGAAGAACCCAATGAAAAGAATTATTATCTCTTACAAATGATCGATTATTTTCATGAAAATTATCAAATGTTCGAAGTTTTACCCAAGTGGATAGATGACATTGATAATACCGAAAAGAAATTGTTAAAGTGTTTCGAGGATATTTATCAAGTGGCCACCAAGAGATTTCAAAGATCGGCTTTGGATGATTTAGCCAGAGAGAAACGTTTACATGAAGTTTATCTAGTCAATGAAGAAATTAAAGTACAATTAAAAGGTAACATAAAATATACCGGTATGTGATGGAAATCAAACGTTTTCAAATCGATCGATTTCATATATATTTTTAAGATAATTTTCCCCATTTCCACAACAAAATTCAAACCAAATGAATGATATCAGTCAAACGGTTTAAAGCCCAATTTTTTTATTTTTTTGGAAGAAATAACCGAAAATATCTCAAAAATATATCTGAAATCGAACGATTTGCATCAAGTTTATTTAAAATCTTAGAAACCACCCATAAAATACAAAGCCAAAAATTGAATCGTCTTTGGAAAACTGTTGCTAAAAGTGGGTTAATCAAGAAATTAGAAGAACAGTTGGAATTAGGTCATCGAGACCAAAAGTTACACGTTCGAAATGATATGTAAGTATATTTTAAATATTTACTAATTAGGAGCTGTTCACATATTACGTAACGCTTTTTTCGCAGATTTTTACCTCTCCCCTTGTGTAACACATTTTAATATAAATGAGCATACAAAATTCCTCCTCCGTAACAAAAGTCAT
The DNA here is from genome assembly GCA_933228675.1 of Stomorhina lunata. Lineage (NCBI taxonomy): Eukaryota > Metazoa > Arthropoda > Insecta > Diptera > Rhiniidae > Stomorhina > Stomorhina lunata. Next base: position 126,107,405 of record OW121743.1, read on the forward strand.
ACCCTCTCTCCCCAAAGAGCGTTACGTAATATATGAACAGCCCCTTAATAGGCTTCGATTACCGAATTACCGCATACGATATCGATAGAAATTTTAAATATTTTGAAAACATTTGTATAGAATACTTTAAGGATAATCGAAATTATTTAATAGATGCACAGTTTTTTATATTTTTTGTAGTTATTTGCCAAACGATGACCAATAGTAAAAGAGTTTTAATTGAACTATATGTTTTTAAAAACAAATCAAAATGGATACCAAATTTCAATAAAATTTTTGCATCGAAGTTACTTTGAACATCCCTAAAGTATACTACTATACACAATATTTGCTTTAAAGTCTAAGTTTTCTATCGATATCGAATACGGTAATTTGGCCCCTGGTCTATAGTATGATATAGTATGAAACTCTTTCTGTAGTGAAGAGCATAATTTGACAAATAATTATATAAGCTAGCAAACCTATTATCTTAAAAAAAATATAGATCATCCTAAAAGTATGTTACACAAATATTTCTGAAAAAGATTTCAATCGAATGCGGTGACTGGGCCCCAAGAGTCTATATTCTAGTGGTTCGGTCCGAGGCAAATTCCCTCCTTCGGTTCAAATTTGAAATTATTATTCTGTAAATTAAATGCTTGATTCTATCGGTAAGCTTTTGCTTATCAATATCGCGCATAGATAACTTAAAAAAATGTTTAAAAAAAAATTATGACATAGGATTTCCTACAAAATCTTATTAATTTTGATTTTAATAGAAGCGAGTACCGAAATGTAGCTATTGATTTTAAAAATATGATAAACTCTTTAGGTTACAAACTCACAAAGATATTCAATATATTAAATTCGCTGCAATTAACAAAAAGGAAGAACTTAAAGAATCTTTGGAAAAGGCCAAACTAGAGTACGAGAAGACATTAAATGTGGATTTATTAAAAGAAAAAGATCTAAGAGATGAGAGGTAAAAAAATTAACTAAAACTAAATTTTCAAAGAAAAAATCCAAAAATAAAAAAAAAATTGTTATTAGTAACAAATACCAATTGCAACTTCTAGCCTTGACCAAAAAATACGATCAAGTTATTTATGAAAAACGAAAAGAAGAAATGTTCCTCAAAGAGGAATATAACAAAGAAAAGCAGGAACTGGAAAATCTTCGTTTAGTATATAATCGCGAGGATGCTATTTACGAAGAGCTAGTTCGAAAACCAAGACGAAAGCAGCAGCGAAAACTGGATGAACAAATTTTGTTGTTCACTCAAAATCGTGCTGCCAAAAAGATACAGCGTTGGTGGAGAACATATTTACGTGCACAAAAATTATTGAGGAAAAAATTGGCTAAGCTAGAAGAAAAGCGTAAAGGAAGGAGCAAAAACAAAGATGGTGGAAAAAAAGAGCACAGGGGAAATAAGAAAAAATAACATAATTACTTAAAATACAGAAGATATCTTATATTTTTAATATATTTTTTAATTACTCTTGTGAGATAACACTAGTTTCAACCAGAGTCTTTTATTTGAATTTTACAGATCCTGAAAGTATGCATGTATTTTGAGATTAGTCGAGACATAAACCTGTGGTTTATGATGATCAAATCAATTTTAAGTCTGGCCACACACAATCTTCGCTTGTTTTAAACAGTGTTAATAAAACTTAAGTCAAAATTCCAAAAGTCGCAAAATTTTTACTTTTCAATGCTGTTGCTTTCCTCCACTTTTTAAAATTTCAAATTGTTTCAATTTTAACTTTTGCAAAAACACGAAAGCGAAATCAAAAGTCAAAGAGAAAAGTTATTTCTAAACAGTCGTACAAAACATAAAACATTAATCGGGTTGAAATTTACAACTTCGTCAACTTTTGGTTTTAATAAGTAACAAAAGCAATGTCAAAAGCAGCGCCTTCGTTTCCAAAAGTTTTATTCAGTCGCTGTTGAATGGTTTTCGTTGTTTTGATTTTTTTCATTCTGAGTAGGTAAAAGCAGACAAATATTTTTTAATTTCTCACCTATAGCCGTTGTATTTATTTTTTTAAAACAGAGAAACAGGTACCCTGTAGGAAATGTCAATAGTGATTCACTATTGATGATAATGTACATAGTATGTATGCACAATAAACATTTAAGTTAAATAATTTAATATGGGGTCAGCGTTGCACAGTGGGTTGAAAAATATTTTATGGGAAATAATTAAACAATTTCTGTAAATTTTTTGGGATTGTGGATTTAGTGGTTCCAAAATATGTATACGGTTCTCATATCCTAATAAGAATTCCTTAATAGTTGGACAAAAAACTCAAAATATAGTTCGATAAAAAAAGTTAATCAGTAAAATCAGCAATTTAATTTTCTTTTTCTTTTTTTATTAAAAATAAATAACTAAAAAGTAAAAATTCCATTTTGGTATCACTGTACCAAATTTCGTTGAAATCGGTCCACATTTGACCATAGCTCCCATACAAACTTTTCTGTCAAAACGCACTAAATAAGGCAAAAATCACTAAAACACTCGTAAATCTGAAGATAATGAGAATTCTGATCATTTTTTGCATACATAATTTTTGAATAAACCGTAATCAACTTGCTTAATTTCAAGGTAATTGGTCCATATTTGACCCTAGGTCCCATATAAGCCAAAATGACAAAAACAGCTTAAATATAAAAGTTTTGAGAAAATGTTTGTATTTGTCTTTATACAGGAAAAGTACACCTTTGACCATAGTGGTGAAGGGTATCGTATGGTCGGGCTTGACCGACTATAGCACTTTCTTACTTGTTTGGGTACGATCTGGGAAAGTTTTTATCGTTATAATTTTTTTTTTTAGAAAATGGATAACGATATTTTGGTTTATGTAGGCTTAGTGCTATATGAAATATACTAGGTCTGCAAGATGTGCAAGGTTTACTAAAGCGAAGAAATCACTGTGTGCAACCAGTTACCTAACTATATAAAAAAGACAATTGGCTATTCGCAGAACAAGCGCTAGTGCTACCTTTACTATTGACATTTCCTACAGGGAACACAGGCAAGTAGACGAATTTCGTCATCTTATTTTACACATGCATTTACCGATCATACACACAAATATATACTATGTAGATGTGTTTACGCAGAAAAACAAAAAAGTGAGCATCCGAAATGAATTAACTTTTCTGTATTTGAAAGTTATGACTTACAACTTTCAAACACAAAAAAGTTCTTCAGCTCGACTGCTTGTGACTTTCAAAAGCAACGAGGCTGCTTATGTTTTTACTTTTGGCACTCTTTAAAAGAAAGGCAAAATCAAAATTCAAATTTTTAAAACAACCACTGCCAAGTGTTTTTCTCAACTGTCTGTCATTCGTTTCTTTGTTTAGCTTCGGATGGAACTTTTGTTAATTTTAGAAAGAAAAGCGAAAGCAAAATCCAAGTAAAGAGAAGTTGTAGCAGTTTTGCGAACGCTGGTTTTAAATCGGCTTTCAGACGATTAAAAAAATAACAAATTCTGTGGCAAAATTTGAGTTAAGGCCAGCTTTGAAATTGCTATTTTCAAAAGTACCCATGGGAAAAGTTTTAATAATTTTCTACGATTTTACAGGAAGTTACAGCATAACTATTTGTAGCTTATTTTTTTTTTCAAAATTATATTTTCCAAAATTTTCTTTAAAATTTTAAATTACTCTCCTGCAAAACCAAAAAAGACTTATGTAGGGTTTATAGAACACAAGCACCTGACGATTGAGTGATATTTACATGTGTTTTGTTATTGTAGCAAAAACAAAATACATGTTAATTTCACTCAATCGTCAGACGCTTGAGTTATATAAACCCCACATTAAGCACTTTTTCCTTATTGCCACAGAATTATTTTTTTTAATTTTTACAGAACTTATATTTTGAGTCTTAGTAAAGACTTGGAGATTGATCAAATTTTTATATATATCGCACTTGTTTAACAAGAGGGTATTAACTCAAAATTTTTAAATTTTCACTTTTTAGAAGAAATTGATGTGTAGTGGTCTTATCTACCCACTGTAAAAATCTGACATCATTTTCATTATAATTTCGCCAAAAAACTACAGTTTTACCCCTCTTATTTATATGAACGTAGTAGTAAAATAAAATAGTTTTTTGACTCTACTGAAAATTTTAAAATTTTGAGTTAATACCCTCTTGTTGATCAAGTGCGATATGTATGTTTAAATATTGATAAAATTTTTTGTACAGAAACTTCTATTTCTTTTGGGCTCACCTGTCAAGACGCACATGTTTTATTCTCTATACGTAGAATATCTTAAGTATGTATGATCATTTTGTTAATTTTGTGATAAATAAATATTATGTTTTTTCTGCTTTTTACTTTAGGGTTGAATTAAGAACAGTACATCGATAAACTTAAACTTAATGGGCCTTCAGTTTGTTCCGAAAAATATTGATGTTGTGTGATTTGAATAGAAAGAAGTGTGCAAAATTTTTTTGTGCTCCTAAAAGTAGACTATCAGAAATTTTATTAATTTTAATTCGAGGGGGTGAATTAGCCAGTAATTAAAAAAAAACAATGAAATTCGACTTCTTAATTTTTATTTTTATTTTAATAGAAAATATATACAAATAAAATATTTATAGTATAATATAAAAAATAATATTATAACACACATAAAGAGATAGAGAAGGAGAGAGATAGAGAAAGAAAGAGAAAAATATACTCGATTTAAATTCACACAATAAAAGACATTTTAAAATTGAAAAAGTAATACAAAACATTTCAAATTTACTTAACTTTCCTTTACTTAATTTTTCATTAACTTAAACTAAAATCTAAAATTTATAAAAATCAAAGAAAATCATAAAGAGAGACTAATAGTTTAAAGATTTGGCAAATTCTGCTTAAAGGAAATACATACTTTACATACAAAAATGTTATGATATTAAAAAAAAGTAATTTAAATAGTAAAATAGAAAGGGCGAATTTAAAAACAAAAGAATGAATTTCTTTTAAGGAGGAAATTTTGTTAATATAAAATTAAACTTAATTGCGTTTCCTTAAAGCTAAACGGCCCAAGGGGCGCTTGGGTTTAGCGTCTTCTTCTGGTTTTTGTTCAGTTTCTTCGGCAGCTGGAGCTTCTTCAGCGGGTTCAGGCTTGGAGGGTTTGTTCAACTTGCGACGGTTCACTAAAATGTTAGAGAATAATATAGCCATGAATTTCAAATGTTTAATATTTATGTTTGTATGTGTATGTGTAACTTACAGGCTGAGTTGGGTTTGCTGAATCCCTTGGCGGAGGGAGCGGGAGCAGCTACGGGGGCAGATTCTTCAGCTTCTTCTTGTGAATCCTGGGCAGCAGGTTTGCTGGGTTTAGGAGCAGGCTTATTGGCTAAAATTACAAAAATTGGAAAATTTATTACAGAATTAAAAAAATTTAAATTTTAAATTAAGATCAGGGCCTGTACTTGGTTTCTGTTTCTATTTATAGAAAAAATAACAATAATTGTTAATGTAAAAAAACTTTGATGAATAAAATTTGTCATACAAATGCAACTTTTGATGCAATTTAGTGAAATTTTTTACATAGAAAAACTTAGTTAAATTTTAATATAATTTTTCATAAATAAAAAAGTTTTATGAATTTTTCATACAAAATTATTTGAATGGCTTTTTTGCTAAAAAAAATGTTTTTGAAATTTTCATATAGAAAAATTTTGATGAAAATTTCAGTTTATATAGAAAAATTTTGATGAGTTTTTTACATAAGAAAATTTTGATGAATTTTTATTTTCATATATGATGATATCTTTCATATACAAAAATTTTGATAAATTTTTCATATACAAAAATGTCGTAAAATTTCAACTAAATTCATGTATATTCCATTATTAAACTTACGTTTGTTATTCTTGGCATTCATTTGTCTACGCTTGAGGGAGTTCAAGAAATCATCATTGGAACGGAAAGGTCTGATAACGGGACCAATACGTTTAGGTGTTTCTGTGGTGGTAGTGGTGGTTGAGGATGCTTCAGCTTCGGCTTCAGCTTCATCAGGGTATTGATGTTCTTCAGCATTTTCGGCATAATCACCCTCTTCCTCTTCGGCGGGTGCTTCTGTTGTGGACGAGACTTTAGCGGATTTACCAACGGGACGTCTGAGAGCGATACGTTTAGCACCGGTTCCCTCTTCAGCGACAGTCAAACTCAAGTGGCAGGCCAAAGCGAAGATAACAAAAAGTAGGGTACTGAAAGGAAACAAATAACGGATATTGAATTTATTTAAAATTCTAAAGAGGAAAAGTTACAAAGTACTCAATTTTAATTCTCTATAATGAAAAAAAAAATTTAAACATTTCCTAGATAAATTAAAATTTCAATAAAATTTTGAAATAATTGAAAAATTTTGACAGCATTAAATTTAATAATTTAAAAATATAAAAATCAGCTCTAACCTCAAAATCATTTAAATTTGAATATTTCATCGCATCATTAACATTTTTTTATGGTGCAAAACAAAAGATTTAAGCAACAAACATGTTTACAAATACACCGGCTTCAAAGTAAAAAAGTGTTTTTTCTGTTTCTTACTTCTTCTCAACTTTCAAGTCCTTTCACATATATCTATGTATGTATGTAAGTAAAAACCACAAAAACCAAAACTATCTTTAAATACTCAAGGACGTTTAAAATAATATTTATTTTATTTCAATTTAAATTTGCTTTATTGATACCGGATTATTTCTTTTACAGAAAAACCAAAACTAAATAAAAAAAACCGACCCATATACTTACGACTGTCAAACATACATACAATTTAGACATGAATACATACACATGCAGGTAAATGTTAACAAATAAACACATGCCTCCATATTTAAACCATTTAGATGTATATGACCAATTGACTGACTGACTAAATGACTATTTGGTCAGCAGTTTGGCTACTTAAATATTATGCAAATTATAATATTTTTTCAAACCGGTTAAATTTTAAATATGATTAAATAGAATCTATTTGTAATTCAAAATGTTTTGCAAATCCAATACTCACTAGTTTTTACACTTGTGTTTATATAAAAGTGCATATTTAAAGTAAAATTTTATATATAAATGTATTAGTAAACATTTTTGTATTTACAGTTATTGTTTATGAGTTAAAATACTTGCAGAAAACTTCAGAAGTCTTAAGCAAAAAAAAAAAAAAAAAAATGTTTAAGCAAAATTCTTTACAGGCTATTTTTAGCAAATGCTATTAAAAACTTGCAGTAATAAATTACCCAGCTATAAAAAGTTACTTTAAGTGACATTGTCATAAATAAGCATAAAACATAATATAGCAAGAAATATATGTTACCAAGTCAAAGGTTATTTTAAAAAATTAAGACGTTTTTGAAAACCCCATAATTTCAACAAAAATCTAAAATAGCCGAAGTGTGTTTTATGCTTTAAGATAACAGGTTTCTAATAAAAATAATAAACTCTAAGAACTCGAAGTTTTGTCACTAAGAGTAAATTGAAAAAAGTTGTTTTTGGATAAACAAATGGTAATAATTTTCCTAACTTTACAAGTCACCCACAAAAGTTAAGAACGAATAATCATAAGGCGGAAGTATATTTTTTTTTTAACTAAAAATTATATTTTTATCCTGATTCGGTTAAAAAAAAGTTCCTCATAAAAAATGACATTCATGTTAAGCAATTATGACACGCTTGTTTCTTAAGTCTTTTGATTTTAATCACAAGAACTCGAAAGTTAATGATTAACGAGCAACAATCAAGTATGTCTCTTAAGTCTTCATGAATATTTTAATAAGAAATCAAAATTTGATTTTTAAGTTTTTTCTTCTCTATAATCAGCAAAATAATATATATCTTAGGTCTTTTGTATGTATAACTATACAAAAATCCCATTTATGACTTAAGTATTTCTTTATAACTTTAGGCAGATTATTTTTAGGGATAAACAAATTCTTTTGAAAAACCTTAAACTTGTCTGTTTCATCTTCTTTAATTTTTATGCAAAGTTTGTCTTAAAAAACAAGTAATTTAATCTAGAATTTTATACTTAATTATAAATTTAAAAGCAAAGCACGTTTATTAAATTAAATCAAAAGCAACAAATCTATTTATGTTTATTTCTTATTTTTTGGTATTTTTTTTAAATTTTTTTAAAAAGAAATAACAGCAGACCTTGATTTTATTACTCTTTATACAAATGACAAGACAATCTTTATACTTGCAAAAAATCGGTTATATAATCAAATAGTAATTTAAACAAAAATTAAAAAAAAAAACAAAAACTTTTTATTAAGTAAATAAATTCCATGATTATAATCTTTTGTAAGAAAACACCTCTTTATTATAGTTTGTTAACAAAAAGTTAAATGATATTTTCTTCTAAGTTTAATCAGATTTGCATAAAGTTCACTACGAACATAATTTAAAAACTTTTCTTCTCTGGTCACGATTTGTAAACGTGACTAATAAAACCGCTATTAAGCTTTTTTTACGTCTTTACTTGGCACAAAGAAAGAAAATATATGTTAGGAATTTTTTTTTTTTGTTAGAAATATGTAAGGAAAATTTTCTAAGCACTGAATTGTACATAAATAGTGACACATGTAGCTACTCCTACATTTTATATACATATAAATTTATTAACATTGTTAAGTGCTAGTCACATCCATTAGGTCTTTTTTGTTTGTAAAATATTTCAACTTTTTTAAGGAAAACGACCTACATACATATATTTTATATGTGTTAAAGTTTTCGAGAAAATTATTACATGATTTAGGCCAATTAGTGATATTAACTTGAAAGACACTTATTTCTACATAAGTAACGTTTTGTATTTATGATGAATAATTGCAATATAAGTAGAACAGTTTGTCTTATCCTTATTTAAGTTTAACATAACGTAATAGTTATTACTTCTTAGAACTGGGGCCAAATCGCCGCATTCGATATCGATCGAAATGTCAGATATTTTAGAAACATACAGATTTCATATATATTTTTGAGGTAATTCTCGGTTATTTTCCCAAAAAAATTCAAACCAAATGAAAGATAAAATATCAGTCGAAAGGATAAAATATTTTATCTTTCATTTGGTTTGAAGTTTTTGGGAAAATAATCCAAAAATATATGTGAAATCGAACGATTTGAAAACGATCGATATCCATCACATACCTGATATATATTTCGATTCACAATCAAACCGCTTAACCGTTTAAAACAAAATTTGCAGCATATCTTCGTAAAGGTAGGTTAGTGTTTATAAAAGAACTCGATAGATGGCGTCGTTGCAAAGACATGGGCGCTTATATTTATAGCAACAATCTTTACTTTTTAAAATGACTTTTATATGGGAAAAGTTCAAATGTATAGCATATAAGTAAATGAAATGATTTCGGATTTGTAGCATACGCTATATTTAGTGGAACATATTGATTTTTAATATTTTCAACAGGTAGCGCTATTTTATTTAGTTTCTTATATAACAATAGCAATTTGAACAGCTTCATGTATATTATTAAAGGTTTTAAGAATAAAATAATTTGCTTATGAAATTTTTGAAACAAAGGTATAAAATGCGTATTTTATCATTTTAAATACATAACCCAAATCCTGCTGTTATTCATTTAATAACATCTAGAAAATGGCCAACGTATTTATTTTAATGAAGAGAATGACTTAAAAAGAGTAAAGATAATAGCCCCAAAAATAACACGAGCCGAATTCTTTGAGCTATGCAAACAACAAACAAATATCGGTGCTTTTGCGAGAACTTTATTTTAATAAGCTTTGTCTACTTTTACACCAGTCAGGTTTGGCTTATCAAGTTTTGAGTTTGTATGAGAAAAACCTGACAGAATTGAAAATGAAACCAACGTGACCGAACTATCGAACATACGAAAATTTTGAAAATTTTAATGAAATTTAAGGAAAACAAAATGAAAACTGATGAAAAAATGTTCGTGTGTAAACGTGAATGAAAGTTGTAAAGAAATTTGATGAAAAACTGATCAAGCAAACCTAATTTGTATGAAACAGCACTTTAAGTTTATCAAAACAACGTTTGCCGGGTTCAGCTAGTATAACATATAACATGCGGCGATTTGGCCTCTGAACTCGAAACCATTTTTAAGGTTTAAGCGGAATAAAACATGTGACGACTTTATTCTTAGAGTATTTTAAAACTAAATGACAATTAATGTTTTTTACTTCAGTATAAGTGTCCAAAGCTACTTTCAAAAAATATCTGATGTTTTATGTTTTTTTCATAACAACGTTCTTTAACGTCAACTATACTAAATGCCAATCATTACTGATATTTTACATAACTAAGTTAATATTAATTATATAATCATTACCAAACACTTGCCTTATACATAACAATAATTTCTAGAACTAAACAAAGCTTTTAAAAAATTATTACATAATAAAAAAATTAAATAATAACATTTCTAATCAAATAAAACTTAAGCAAATCCTGTTTTATTAACAAAAAAAAAGCAAAAAAAACAAAAACTGCTACAAACTTGATATATAAAAAATGCAAAAAAACTGTTTCTGGTTAAAGTAGAAAAACCAAATGATTAACATAAATAAATTAAAATCTAATGAATTGTGAAGAAAAAAAACAACAATTCTACTTTAGCAGCAACAAAATAATCAACCAGCAAATTGTGATCGTACGAGTAGTATTTAACTACTGTTAAATAATTTTACAACTCAGTTATAAAAAGTGATTAAAACTCTTAAAGATCATTTGTTGTACATACGTTCGTTCGTTCTTTTTTTCTATTTTGCTATAAAAATGTTGTTGTCTCAATAAAATTCAAATTAAAAACTCGTAATTAATCTAACAATTTTTGCCATGAAATAAATTTTAAAGACTAATGAAACTTAAATTTTATTAACGACTTGTACTTATAAAGAAGTAATACATACACACATACACACACACATTTACATACATATTTAACAAATATTATTTAATATTTTTGCATTTGCATACAACAACTTAATAAGTGTGTATTAATTTCTACCCGTTTATGAATATTATTAATACTATCAATAATTTAATTTAAAGCCTGAATAAACAATTTTATTAAGAAAAAAAAAATGTTGATATACAAAACCAGACAGTTTTGTTATATTGCTATGAGTTTTAGTTGTTGCTGCTGTTGTTTGTTTTTTTCTAAGAAAACTAAAGAAAAGAAGTTGTTGAACACCGGCAGCATAAAATGTTGCTGCTGCTACGAATTATGTTGTTGCTACTATTTTGCCTTAATTCATATGAATGTATGTTTGTGTGCATGTGTTTGTGAAAATAAACTAAGGCAACCGATCAACTTTACAAAATGTTTGTTTTTGTTTTTGTTTCTCTGTTTAATTTAGTCTTATTTCTTATAAGAGAGTTTGTTTCTTAAGTCTTTTACTTCTTAAAGTTTTCTTGATAAAGTTGATCCAAACGACCTTGAAAGATATCTACTTATGTATGCATGTGTTTTTGTTATTATTGCTGCTGCTGTCTTTGCTGATGCTGTTATTATTGTTGTTATTGCTATTGCTGTTATTGTTTTTGTCTTCGTTTAATTTAAAGTGACATATTAAGTTTAAAACTTTTTTCTTAAATTTTGACTTGACTTGATAATTGAGTGATAATTAATAATTGTATAACATGTTCTGAAATTCTTAAAATGATTTTTAAACTCGAACTATTTGAAAACTAGTTATTAAATATTTTTATAATTACGTTAAAGACTTAATTCAAGTTGAATCATTTTTTAAGTAAATTAAAAATTTCAAAAAAATTTGCATAAAACAAACTTTCTGTTGAAAAATATTCGAAATTAAATCTTAATATAATTTTTTTATTTAAATAATTTTATGCTTAAAACTTTTCTATGGAAAGAATTTTATTTGGATAATCGACAAAGGATTTTCAGATTTGTTTATAGTTTTTTAATAAAATATTTTATTATATGCAATTTATTTATTTAAGTACATCAATAATCTTGGCGAAAAACTTGCCAACATGGTTGTCGGATGCATATTTATTGACCAGTTTTGCAGAGACAAATGATATTCAAACTGTGCAAGGTCCGGGTTATACAGTGGATGCATCAGAACTTGTCACCTAAGCTCTCTTTTAGTTGTTGTCGGGTCATCAAAACTGTGTTTGCCCTGGCGTTGTCGTGGTGGAACTATTTTTATTGACCAACTCTAAACAATTGCCTATAATTGCCTGATCTTATCTAGTTAATTACTGACAGTAGAGATGCAGTGTAGGTTCAATAATTTTGTAGTAGACTTTGGCATATTCTCTTCTAATTCTTCCAATCGCCCGATTTTAGGTTTTGAGAAATGGATCCATTTTGATTCCATTTACCAACGTTTATAAAAATTGTTTGTTTATCAAATTTTAAGTCTAGCGCTAGATATCAGCATTAAATGAGCTTAATTTTCTCAAGATCACTAACATCATCTATTAGCAACCAATAGATAATCCAATATTTTCAATAATATCATTGTTTTTTTTTTTTAATTTAAAAATATTTGACCTCATTGTTGTAGGGTATCATATAGCCGGGCTTGACCGTCTATAATACTTTCTTACTTGTTCAATATAAAATTTTAGCTAGAGAAAATTTTTCATGACATAAAATTTTAAAACGAAAAGTTTTATTTGTAAATTTTTGTATATAAAGCTTTTTCTATTAAATTGATTTTTACTAAAAATATTCTTTAAAATATTCTTTTATTTAAAATTTTCTATTTTTTCAATAAAAAAAAATGTCTTTCTATTTTATTTTATTTTTAACTAATTTTCATAAAAAAATCTTTACAGAAAATAAATAGTTATTTAAATGAAAATATTTTAAAAGATTTTTTTTTATATTTTTCATAAAATTTAAATCTGCATTTTATGGAGCTTATATATTTTTTTTAATTATTTTGTCGTTCTAAGATTTCTCAATAACTCATCACCAAATACTTAATTGTATTAAACAAAAAAAAATCAAACAAAAGACTTAAGAAACAAACTTGTTTTATTTGACATTTAAACTTTTCGAAATCGTTAAGACCAATTTTATAATATCATCATCGTCATCATCATCATCATTACCATTTCTGTACCCAGCAAAATCATCAAAATCACATGACACAACTTAGAAAGAAAACTTGAATGCAACATCACACTAGAAGCAACTGCAACAACAATAATTTCAACAAAAAAATGCAGTTAAACCTACAAAAACTATCGTAGAAAAAATAACAAAAACTGAAAACTAAACATTATAATGCTATGAGAAAATGACCCTTGTCCTTTAAACATTTTTCAGTCTTAGATCAAAAAAATAAAAAATACTACTTTAAGCTTTAGAAACTAAATTTATAAACATTTGAAAAAAACGACACCAGCATCTATAAATTACTACTACAATAAAATGTTCAACTTTGCTCAATTCTTAAGTTCTTTGTACAAATTTACTTAAAATTGATTAATTAGAAATTTTATTGTAACTTATCATTAGCACTCACATGTTTAAGAATTTCATTTTGTTTGTGTTTTATATATTTTTGTGTAATTAAAAAAAATTATTTAAATTATCAGCCTTTTGGTTTTAGTTTATTTTTAGTTAAATTTTTTACTTTTTTTTGTATTTTTTATTTGTTAAATATATTTTTTTTCTTAATTTTTGTTAAAACTCCACCAACTTTAAGTTAACGCTTAGACCTTAAGTTTTAAAGCGTGTTAGCTTAGTACAACTTCTTAATAACGACTAATGCTTGATGGTTTGACTAGAGACTCAAGAAAACAATTTGTTTCTTATTTCTTTAACATATTTCGTTTTTTTTCTGTATTTTATTTTACTTTATTTTATTTTTATTTCTTTCTTTTTTTGTTTTTGCATTTAAATCATGTTCAAAAGCCACAAGTTTGTTGCTGTTTTTGATGATGATGATGACGATGGTGGTAGTTGTAGCAGTTGTAGAAGTTGTAGTGCTGGCTGCTAGTGTTGTTGCTGTTGTCATTGCTGTTGCTAGTGCTGCATTAAACAGCAACATTAACACCACCATCAGCATTAGCAACAACAAGAAATTACTGTCAGAGCATTCAAAATTTAAACTTTGAAATGCTTACATTTGCACTATGGGTCAATTAATTCAATTTTCTACATGAACTTTTTTTTGCTAATCTATAAAAACAAATTAATAAACAATTCTATAAAATATCTTAGTGGAAATATCTCTGATAGTGGAACTTTTTTTATTTAAAATTTATATCTTATGCAAAATTTTGTTAAAAACGTATTTATAAAATAAAAAAAAATGTTTTTTTATTGGAAAAAAGGACCTAAGGGTCAAAACGATTTTGTTCAGGAGAGCCATTTTTAAGATTTAAATATTTTTTTACCTTATTTTTTACCCTTAGGTCCCTTTTTCTATGCGCGCAAAATACCTTTATGTCCCTTTCTCTATGCGCTGTCACATATTGTCTATTATAATAATAAATATATGTAAAAGAATGGAGTTATGTACAAAAAATACTTTTTTTTTTAATGAAACTTTTTTATAAAAAAAATTTACGTAACAATTTTTCTAAAAAAAATATATATATATTTTGTAATTTTTATGTAATTTTTTTTATATCGAAATTTCTTAAACAAAAATATATGTGGAAGAGGAATTGGGCTTTTAGAGCAATGTTTTAAAACGTATCTATCGGTAGCACAGTAGGCGCTACAGTTGTAGCACAGTGGGCTCTATAATGAGCAAAACTCATTTACTTTTTTTTATAAACAATTTAATCAATAAAAAATTTTTACCGAAAATTTTCATCGCAAATTTTTTTATAAAAACTAATAAAATTTGTTTAAGAAAAAAACTGTACATCAAAGTTTATCTATTTAACACTTAGAAATATTTTTATATAAAATTTAACATTAATTTTTTTTAATTAACTTCGAAATTCGCAGTATTACCTATTTCACAAACACAATCATTACGAATTATGTTTGTAAATCATAAGTAAAAGCTTAGAATATTAACTGAACAAAAGCAACCACAAACATTTTTCAGTTTCATCTTTCTTCACTTCCCACATTCTTGTTGCAGCCTTTGGCTACTATGTGCAGAATTCTGTGAAGAGGGGTTGCGCAGTGGTTGCACGGTGGTAGTCAAGGAGCATTCGAGATGATTTTCAACACTGGTTCATGAGGGTCGGGAGAGTGATTGATGGACCTTCAAAGTTGGTCATGTCGGGTGTTCGAATTTTTTAAAAATTCGCCAAAAATCCATTTATGGATGGATAAATTTTAACCTTAAGTTGTCATTGAGAAGATTTACAGAAAATACGCTTACATGTGTAGGTTATCTCCTTTGGCTTTCGAGATATTTGGGTAAATATAATTTTTGGGTTAATTTTTTTACCAATTTTTTAAGCTTTATTTGATCTGGTGGACGAATCAGAGGACCAAAATTTTGTAAGAATATTCCTTAAATTCTTAATAAAATTCTAAATAATGTTTGTTAGCTATAGATATCTTCTTTCATTTAAAAGTTAAAAATATTCAAACTTGAAACATGAAAAATATCGTTATTTTTTAAGTTTTTCCACGGCCAAATTTCATTCAAATAAATCCAGTCGTTCAAAAGTTACAGAATTATTAAAAAAAATCGTCCGTAAACCACTGTTGGTTAATAATCTGAGCTTTTACTTATTTTACAAACACAATCATTACGAATTATGCATGTATAATTCGTAATGATTGTGTTTGTAAAATAGGAAATAATGCGAGGTTTTCGATCTGTTTAAAAGCGAAGAGATGGCCTAAACAACCCAAACGCTTTGAACAATTAGTTGTCCCCACAAACATTTTTTGGCTTTTATCAATAAGTTGTCTGTTACATTAATAAATAAGTGTATCAGATCGGGATCAAATGCAAATAGTTTTTCTGTTTAAATGGATATTTTTCTATAATTTTTTTTTTTTTTTTTTGTGAAAATGGAATATTTTCGAAATTTTGAATAGAATATGTATAATAAGTATTTGTGCTTTTAAGCTCTTGCCCATAGTGTTTGATTTGAATTATAATGATCGTTAAGAAAAAAGCACACCCTAAAGACAGGTTTTAAAATTATACACAAGTATTAAAAATATTTAACAAAAATTTATATATATATATACATACAAACATATACATATGTATGTATGTATGTATGTATAAATAATTTCTTGTAAAACAACAAATCACACAAATAAATCGCTTCAGTTCATTATAATTTTTGGCAATATTTAATACCTTTTTTCTACTGCAACTAAAAATGCTCCGAAACACCAACACTACGACATTACGAGTATATTTTATTGTAAAAAAAACATTTGACATTTTATAAATCTTCTTTTTTTATTTGATTTTTAACAAAAGCTCGGGAGTTTTTAATATGAATTTCTTTTAAAGCAGCCATAAAGCTTTTCTATAAATTTTCCAAGGCATTTACAAGAAAGAAAAAAAGACAAGAACTTGTTACTCTTGGGGGTTTCTTTATTAAGTTTTTTGTTTTTTTTTTAAGTAAATAAAATAATTATTATAAATATTGTATTACTGGTTTAATTTGGTTAAATTCACATTTATTTTGTTTCAATTACTTGTGGCAGTTTGAGTTGTAGTTATTGTTGTTGCAGTTTCAGTTGCCTTGCAACATTTTGTTGCTATATTTTTCTACTTCTTGTTAAAAAAAAGTGTTGATTATTAATTTTGGCTTAAATTTAAAATTTTTTTATTGGCGCCACATTGTGCGCAAGTGTCGAATATTTCTTACTTCTTAGTATTTTTGTTGCTGGTTGTCTTATTTGTCTTATTTTAGGGTGCGTCTACTTGTTTTTTATTTAAAATTTTATTTTTGTGAAAAAAAGTGTTAAACCAGTCAAAAATAATAAATGAGTTATTATTAAAACAATTCAACCAAAATCAAAAAAAAAATCATTAAAAAATCCAAAAAATGTGTAAATCTAGGAAATATTGATGTTTTCGATATATCTGACACTGTAGGTGTTAAAAATGTAGAATAGGTTCGTCTTATTTTTTGTTTTAATTTCGGTGACTTTTAATTAAATAGAGATAGATAAAGAGAGACAGATAACCTTGGTTAAAATATTGTATATTTAAAATAATTTTGTTTGTGTAAAACAATTAAAAATGTCAACATGATCGATTCAATGATTTGATTAAACAACAAAACAACACTCAACTTCAACGGCACTGACATCGACATCGTCATCGCCATCATTATCATCATCATCGTCATGATCATCTCTCACTCTCTGTGAACAGCACAACAGGACGTATGAGTGATTTGTTGGTGATTTGGGAATAAAATAACAAATAAACGAACCGGCTATAGGCTATAGCCCCGTAAATAGATTTTTAAGTGTTGGCTTCAACTAATTGTTTTTTTAATTTTTGGATTTTTTCTTTTTTTTTATCACAAATTTTATTCAATGACATCGAATTAACAAAAAAAAACATGATTGCCAATTAAATTTATACATACAATTGATATTAATTAATAATACATACAATAATAAATATATGTGTTTTTTTTTTCTAAAAATGGTAAATTATGAATTTAATATTTATGAATTAAATGTGCGATTTTAACGAGTTTTATAAAAATAATTAAATATTAATTATTTGACACTGGCAAAATAAAAATATTATTTTAATGCTTTATACATAAAGATTAATCCGAAAATAATGTACAAATAAATTAACTAAAATGACTCTAGCGTATGCCATGTTAGGGCATCATCAAATTCGTGGCCTACAAAGTAATATAGAGTATGTTTAAATACTATTTGGCTCAATAGATAAAGTTTTACAATCTACAAATATGGTTTCCGTAGGGGGACACTCTAAGGATGCCTTATTAGCTTTTCTGTTGAAAAAAATGGTGCCTTAATAATCTCGAATTTGACGAAAGTAAAGTTATGGCTGATGATATGATAAAGGTACCATAAAGCTAGTCTATTTCTTAACTTTGTAATAAATTTCTACATCAAACTACTAATCCCATATACTATTTACAAGGAATGTTCGCAGAACTTAATGTTAATTGTAAATACATAAACCGCGAAGAAATATGTTGCTTCAAATATATCCATGAGTAGTATAGAAGATGATTAAGGTGCTTATTGCGCACTTTAGAAAAGCCAACACGTTTTAAATGTCGCAATGTTGTCCACTATTTTATTGTAATGTCTTCCACTGTTTCATTGCTATTGACAAATTTAAGTACCTTTCTTTCTGAAACATCAACTTTTTTAATATTCTCCAAGTCCCAACACATTGAATTTAAAACAGGTAAGAAAGTGCTATAGTCGGTCACACCCGACCATATGATACCCTTCTCCACCTTCGCCATTTATATAAAGAAAAATATTTGCAAAATTTTGTTATCATACAAACATTTTCTCAAGACTTATATATTTAAGCTATTTCCGTCATTTATACTTAAATGAGGGCTGGGGTCAAATGTCGACCGATCATCTTGAAATTAAGCCAACAAATTACAGTTTTTACAAAAATTATGTATGCAAAAAATAAACTTAAAATTGTCATTATCTTGCGTTTCGATAGAAAAGTTTGTATGGGAGCTATGGTCAAATGTGGACATATTTCAACGAAATTTGGTACAAGTGATTTTGGTTTACATAAGCAGTATTTGCTTTAAATTTCTTGAAAAATATTGATATTTGTGGCCAACATATTAATTCCGGGAAGTAGGACCTATGGAAGGTACCATAAATAATGGATCGATTTTGACGAATTTAAATAATAATAATAATTTCCACGACAACATTCCAATTGAAACAAGTGGTACTTCTCTCAGACAATGAGCTGCATCCGATTCTATTTTTAGACTCATTGAAAGGGACCTACGCTTTAACTCCGGCTCCAAACGGCAAATGCATTAGTTAGAGAAGTTTTTTATAGCCTAATACTCAATAACCAGTGGCTAGCTGAGTTATGAGCTGAACCGCCGCTTTTTTGAAAATTTATTTTTTCAAATGGGCCTGGCCGTGGATCGAACTTGGGACCTCTGGTATGCTAGGCGGATGACTTAGCTGCTATACCACGGCGGTTCACAAAATTATCTGTGCCAAATTTCATCAATTTATCTTAAGAATTGCAAACTGTACTTTGATTACATGATTTACATGGGGGGCTAGCCGTCCAGTCAGACGGACGGACTGACATCGCTAAGTCGACTCAGAAAGTGATTCTAAGCCTATTGGTACACTAAAAGGTGGGTCTAAGACAAATGTTTCTATAAGTTACATACATCAGCACAAACTTATAATACCCTTTCCACCTATGGCGGTGAAGGGTATAAAAAAAATATTAAAAAAATTCGTATCTCTTATTTTTTTTTTTGAGGATCTACAAAATTTTGTTTTAAGTTTTATTTGTCTTTACAAAAACAAGGTTAAAATTTCTGAGAAATCGAAATAAATTTCTGGTTCTTTGTTGACATAAAGCACATAAATTAAGGAATAAATGTTTGCTTGGAACTATACAACTTTCAAAAAAGTGTTGCCAAATTTTTATTTCAACACAAATTTTTTTTAGGAAATTTAAAAATTTTAATAAATTTCAAGATGGGTATTACTTCCGGATGGTACCTAGTTTCTGTATTTCTCGCATCGAACAGTGAAAATTGTTTCTTACATCGAACAGGGAAATTGTTAAAAAAAAGTAATGCGTGTTGCCAACTAATTGTTTCAACTAACATTGCTTTTCGCATATTTTCACTGTTCGATGTGAGAAATTACTTGATGTGAGAAATACAGAGGTACAGGATCGAAAAATTAAATGTTGATAATTTTCGTGTTTTATTGTTCATATCTATAAAAAAAAAGTATATTTTTTATAAAAATATATTGCACACATAGTTCAAAAGTGACACAACTCAAAATTTTTAGTTTTTCAGAAATAGAAAAATAACATTTTTGACCTATACAAAAAAAGTAAGAAAAATTAAAACATTGTCCAATGATTTTTAGTAGGAAATCCACATAGATTAACAGTAGGGATCTGCTATCATTAAATTTTCTGATATAACTAAAAATATGTCACTTTTATGAATTGGTACTTTATAACAAGTGAAACACAAAGCGAGACAAAAATGTTTTCTTAATAATGATTAACAAATAAGATATAATGCGTGGTTTTCGCTCTATCTAGAATTAGGGATAATCCTCCAGATAAAATGGCCTAACCAACCATCGAAAAGGAAAGGTTTCCCCACCAACATTTTTTGGTTTTATCAAAAAACTATTTAATACAATAATAAATAATTGTAATAAATTGGGATCTTAGAGCAATACACTACAAGAAAACTTTTTAATTAAATGTTTGACGTCCCAAAATCTTTGAAAATCCCTTTTTAAAACCAAATACTTTGAACTTGTTTTTTAGATATAAAAGAGTTTAGTTCATAATTTAAGAATATAAAAAAGAAAAAAGAAACATTTTGAGTTACGTCACTTTTGAACCATGTGTGTGATATGTGTCCGGAATGTTAAAGTTGCACAGTACTTTGATAACAAGCTGTTCGACGGACAAAATTTAATCGACTCAAATGTCATTCTGTATCTTACGGTATATCTACTTAAAGGTGTCGAAACAGTATTTATATGTGTTATACACATTAGCTCAAACTTATTTATACCTATCGCAGAGTAGGTATAATATTAGAATTCTATAATGAATGAAATAAAAAATTAAAAAATGGCAACACTGTTTTTTTCGATTTTTTTTTTTATCCCAGCAAATTTTAATAATATATATAAAAATTATTAAATAAATATTTAAAATTTTAAAATAAATGTTTATTTACACACTAAATAAACATCAATACCGGACCTTTTAATTAAAGACTTTAAAACGCCACGAATAATAAATTTTAATTCTTACTCTTAATACTTCCACTTTCTTCTTAAAAAAAAATATAAAAGAATTTTTAACATCTTCTAAAAATATGATACAGACAACATTCAAAGATGAATAAAATTAATGAATTAAAAATATTTATTAAAAAATTTGTTGATCCAAAACCTTGAACTAGAAATTATCATTGACATATAATAAAATATCAAAAGAAAAAACCAAATCGTTATAAAAAATCTTGATTTTTTTTTTCTTAAATAGAAACATTTATACAAAAGGTTTGCATAATATTCCAAAATGTTATTGTGGATGAGCTACAAAAGATCAATATTTTAAATAAAAAAAAAACAATTTCATTTAATAACTAATCAGCATAAATTTCAGACAAAAAACACGATCATCAACAAAATAAAATAAAACAAAAATACCTATGAAGATTTATACATATTTAAGATAATAATAGTAAAACCTGTTAAATTGTAGAAACAAATAATTATTACTATTGCATTGGGTTGATCAAAAAGTAATTTCGTTTCTTTTTTTTCGACAGAGTATTTAATGGCTTATTTCAGATTCAACGTCACACCAATGTTTACAGATCGCAAAATTCCGATCTAACAAATTTGATGTCAAAGATGAAGACAATAGTTGATATGAGATCGACGATAAATTTATCAAATTCAACTGCTTATAGTTATTTGAAAGGACTATCTATAATCTCAAAGCTCGATATGGGTTTCTCATGTTCTCAAGAAAAGAAATTTGTGTCACCATCTAAAGGCCAAAAACAGTTTTAAGGTGGAATTTTGCTTTCACCCGAAAAATAGTAAAAGGCCACTGTATAATTTTTAAAAAAATATATATAGTGGACCCTCGGTTAACGAACTTAATTCGTTCCAGCACCAATTACAAAAAATACTTCAAAACTTTAAAACGGAAAAAATAAACCAATACATATTGCCAATACATATTGCAAAGTTCACTGCTTACAATTATTCTGTTTCTGTTGATGTTGTTGTTATTCTGTTTATATCTATAAGCAGAGCAACATGTTTCTCTTATTTTCTGTAAAGTTTTTAGCAACATTTTTCTATTTTATCTACATTATCTCTCTCTCTCTATTACTGTTAATTTCAGATAATCTATTTGTACAACGGATGTGTGAGTGTGTTCTTGATCATGTGAGAATGTATTGGAACATGCATGAACTTTCGTAAGCCACATTGTTAGTGTAATTACCCTGCAGTAAATGCCGTCAGAGAAACAATACTGTTTTGCTATTGAAAATGTCTCCAGCACTACTTGCCTATTTTGCCCCATCCAATGTTATCTACTATTGACATTTAACATTTAGAGTTCCTACGAAATCTACCAGTAGACATTACCACTATTTACTTAGTATTGACTTTGTAGTTCTTTTGGTCCAAATGGAGACATTGCGATCAAATCGGGGCCTATTGATATACATATATGTTGACACATTCGTTGACAATGTCACCAGATATATACTAGAATAGTTGTCTCTATATATTCACTATTTCAGTACTGAACTAAAATTGGCGACATTTGAATTGATGTTACACAAAGTGTTGACATGGAGACACATGACGCTAGTTTTACTACAGGGTAACGACAGCAGCTCTTTGTTTACGTCTGTAGAAAATGCTATTAACTCACTTCCCTAATAGGCCGATGGACGAATATTATGAAAACAATTTTAATTGAAACGCGTATAAGAGAGCAGTTTTGTGAAGTTTGTTTACAGTTTTTGTGAAAGTGTGTTTAAAGTAACTAACTTTTAAGTTAATAAAAATATAACTTTGGAAAACTACATAAAGTGTTTTAATTTTGTTTTTGGTTGTTTGCAAAAAGAGTTCCTCCCACTTTTTAAAGGAAATACGTAACAATATGTATATCTTAAAGATAAAAAGAGTGTTCGTTATGCGGGGCGTTCGTTAACCGAGCATCCATATTCATTATACAAAAATAAGAAAAAAAACAAAAAAATACTTTTCAAACAACCCAATATATATTTATATTTATGGATTTATTTCATGTATAATAAATATTTATTTAGTATAGCTCTAAGCGAAATTTAGAAAAAAATTAATAAAGACTTAAACTAATTTTGATATACAAACATCTCCATACATCGTTTGAATTTTTAACTTTAAATGGCCAATTCTTTTGATCTTTTAAGGTAATGATCTTACTTTGTTATTTAAATTAAATACAACATGTGACGCACTTTGGGCATTAAATTAAATATAATAGATAAACTAGGAATACCAAACAGGAATATGTACTCGAATTTACAACCTATTATGAACTTATGCTGATGTATGCGATTAAAATGTCACATTTTAATTTCTTAGGCAAAATCTTTACACATAAATATCACAATAAATTTAAAAGAACAAGTTTTTTTTATCATTTGAATAAATAAAATTTAGACGTCAGCACCAAAACGTAAAAATTTTGCATAAATCGTTTTATAATTACAAAATAATTTCACCAATTGTTTTCATTGTTACATCTACATACATTTTTACATCTTTTTCTGCTAGATTTAGCAGAATGTGTTTTAAAATTGCAGAACTATTTTAAACAATTCTGCTAAATGCTTTTGAACAAAATTGGCTAGAATTTTTCAGAATTTTTACAATATAATTTAAAATTTAGTTTAGAATTTTAGTCAGTTGATTGTTTAAAAAATTGCTATTTCTAAATTTTACTTCAATTCATTAATAAAATGCTGTCTAAATCTTTTATAATTTAAATTTTCTCACAATATGCGGTAAAAATTGAGTTTATTTTAATATTCAGAATCACTGTCAAATCGAATTAAATTAAATCCGTCGCCAATCAATTATGACACCAAAACATGTATGTATAGTAATTTTGAATTTAACAAAATTTATTTTACATTAGAATTGACACTATATATTGATAATAGCAGCATATTTTATGGAGGACCTACTGTTTTGAGATCTTTCTGAAAATTGCAAAATTTCAAGGCAAAAATAACAAGCCGAAGTTTGTAAATTTTTGAAAAGCGCCCTAAGAGAACAATGTCAACCATTTGAACGGTCATTTGACTGGTACTGATGTCTTATATAACAGTCAAATATGAAAAAGTAATCTGAAACTTTTATATACATGTGATTTTGGAACTCTCTCTTACATATGACATTTACCTGCTGCAGATATGTACCACTCACTTTAATGACTAACCTACATAGTCTTCGATGATGTATAATTCGGCCAAAGATGGGTCAAACTTGATGTATATATCTTTCATAGCTGAACAATAAATTTGTCAGAAATCGGCAAAAAAATCGGAATAGTCAAAAATATATCACAAATATAGACGAATATTAAAAAAAAGTTCGAATATTAAAAAAAAAGGTTATTAAAAATTTTTCTGTAGCACAAACTTTTATTCAAAATTTTTCACAGAACAAATTTCACATTAAAAATTTTTCTAAGAGAAAAAATCATATTGAAAATTTCTCTACACAAAAAATTTTATATTACAAATTATTTTATACAAAAATCTTATATTGAAAATTTTTCTATACTAAAGATGGTTCTATAAAAAAAAATTTATAATAAAAATTTTTCTATAAAAAATGTATGTAAGATTTATCCACACAAAAAAATTTTATGTTGAAAATTTGTCTATACAAAAAAGATGGAATATATGAAAAATTTTCTATACAAAAAAATTTTATATAGAAAGTTTTTCAATACAAAAAATTGATATGGAAAATTTTTCTATTTAAAAAATTATTAATGAAAAATTTATATTGAAAATGTTTATGTAGAAAATATTTTATACAGCACAATTTTGTATTAAACATTTTTTTTTTCGTTCCCAAATTTTGACTCTGTAAATTCCAATTGTATTGGAATTATTGAAAACTTATATCGATTTTTAATCTCTGATTTGTTATATATGTAAAAAAATCGGCAATTTTCTAACCAAAATCTGCATGTCGTCAATTTACTATTTTCCAGGTCTGTCCTAAATGTGTTAGTTTCTGTCATTTTGTTGAAATTGATCCATTTTTTATGGATCGTTTTAATTCACCTTAATGGTATAGGACATCATATGGTCCCCATACCACTTTTGATTTATCAGCATTAAGCAGAAAGCGTCAAATATTTTCCTGCGACACTGGCGCGGAGGTCTAAACCTAAATCTACTTACAATATTTAAAGGTTTTTTGTAAAAAATATTAATAATATCAAAATACAAAAACCTGCAAAAATGTTGTTTTTGTAAATGATTTATAAACTTCAAAAATACCAGTATCTTCTTGTGGTCGGTGATAAATGATTTAAATAAATACAATTTAAATAAATACAATTTTAATTTGCATTAAAATTCGTTGCAAATAATTTGGTAAACTGACAGGCAGACTGACTTTTCGGTCGCATAGCAAAAAGAGCTTGTTAACTAAATATTAATGGCCAAAAACCAAAATTAAATTCAAAATCAATATTTATTGCTTCTATTGTTGTATTTTATATAGTAAATATTTCTGACTGTAGTAGCATATAGTCATCACCATCTTTATTATTATGTTTTTGATCGTCATGAAGCCAACCGTATCCAAGTTAAACCAACCTCATTCACGGCTTTCCGTCCGTCCGTCCGTCCATTAACGCGATTACTTATTAATCTATGAGTTTGTCGGGTTTTGGCTTCACTTCTATTGAATATTTATGAAAATTTTGCTCCAATTTAACTAACAATTACCAAATTTTAACATTTTGTTAATTTATTTCAAGTGTGTAATTTTTCGTTATTTTTTTTAAGTTTTGTGTATTTTTCATTACAATTATTGCATTTGTAGTTTTTGAATTGAATTGTAGTACAAATACTTTTGTTAATTTTAAAGTTAGTTCATGTTTAGGTTGTGATTATTTAACATTTTCAACTCCTCCAAAAATGAAAGTTTTGTAGTCTGTGTTTATGTATTTTCTTTCTACTTATTTTTATTTCCTACAATTAGTTTTTTGAACATTGATTGATTGCTGTTTTGATTTTTTAAAAAATTTTTTGGGTGTCCAAAAATTTATTGTTTTCAAATAAATGCACACGCACTTTAACAGTGAACGATTAAAGTGATTTCACTGCATTTTAATGCATTTACATACAATATAAACTAATTACGTGCATTTAATAGTCAATTCAGAAAATCTAAGAAAATTAAAATTAAAGTTATTGATAAATTTACAAATTTTTGGATGTTAGTTAAAGCTCTAAGTTAAGATTCAAACTAAATTCGAGTACATAGATAAGACAAAATTAATACTAAAGAATGTTATTTGCAGAAAATTTCTCAAATTAGTCTAAAAACCAGCAACACAACCAAACAAGTAATCAGAGAGTTTTGATTAGCCATCGGTTTTATATATGGTCTTACGATCCGAATTCGTGATGTCGATTAAAAGGTTTAAAAACTTTTAACTTACCTTATGAAATGTTATCTCCACAAAAGTAAAACATTTTATTCATTTTATATAAAATATTTGTTTATTGTAAAGTTAAATATATTTTTAATAAATATTAGTGCAACTTCTATGAGTGTTGCCATAAATTAGTCGTGTTTTAGATAAATTCATTTGTAATACAAATTTTTAGAATTTTTTCTTCAAAAAAAAAAAAAAAAATGTGCTACCAATTTTTTTAAATATTAGATTTTTATTAGGCTAAAAAAGTTTCTTAATTTGTATTTAGTATGTATTCCCTTCATTCCGGTATGTGATGAAAATCGATCGTTTTCAAAGCGATCGATTTCTGATATATTTTTTAGATAATTTTCGATTATTTCCCCCAAAAAATATTTGGTCCTTAATCCTTTTAACTAGTATCAGGTCTTTCATTTGGTTTGAGTTTTTTTTGTTGACATGGGGAAAATAATCTCAAAAATATATCTAATATCGATCGATTTGAAAACGATCTATTTCCATCAGATACCGGATTATCAAAGTAAGAAATGATACTTTAGGTTTGTGTAAATGATCGTAACGCGTGCAAACAAACACCGCCTTTAGGTATACCGATCCTGGCCAGACACTTGGATACTGGCGGGATGCCAACGTAGCTTATTATCAAAGTAGACGTCGTAATTTGAATTTTAATTTACTAAAATTTGGTATAGAATATTTTTGTAAATAACTAACTTTTGCAATTTTTAACCTTTACATCAAATTTTGTTGCAATCGTCCTATATTTAACTAAACCTCAGATACAGGACCAATTAAAAAAGTCACTTAAAAACTTCACAAAAGATTAAAAAAATCACAAAAGATTTTTAAAAAAATCCGGTGGAATATGGTGGATAAGTTCGTCTAACTGAATCTAACTGAATGGTCATAGGTGAAATAGAAATGAGTGTTAACATAATTCTCGTTTTGCATTTCGCTTAAGGATTCAGTTAAATAGATGGTCTTAACTACTGGCATCTAACAGTTGGTGACATAGTGTGCTGATGAAGTCCATAGCGGGACAGAAAATGCAGCATTCCACACTGCTAAGTGTCACATAGTTTTTTCAGTATTCCTAAAAATTATTAATCTAATTTAAAAAATCATAAAAAATTTGTAAAATAAAAATATAAATTTACAATATGAATAACATAAATTCTTGGTTCAACTAAAAATTAATTTCTTTCCATTTCAATTTTTATTTGAAATTAAAAAAAAAGAAATTTTTACTGAGGAAATTTTTAAAAAATTAATTTTTATAAAAGAAATTTCCTATTTTTTTAGAAAAATTTTCATTAATTTATTTTTTATGAGAAAAAATGTATTTTTGGAATATTTCTTATTTACACTTGCTCGTCAAGTGAATTTTCAAAAGTTCCATTTATTTCATCAATTATTTGAAAAATTCTTTTAAAAAGTGAATATTGAAAACTTGAATTTTCTAAAATTTCTCTTAAAAACTAAACATACGAAAAACTAACATTCAAATAATTTTAAACAGAATTCATATTTTTCAACTTTAATTGTGTTGCCAAAATGACATTACGTATGGCAACTGATAACCGATAACAGAACCTCAGTTGTCTTGTCAATTATTAATCATATTGTTTATGGCAACAGAAGTCAATTTTAGTTTTAGTTATAGGTTTTTTCAGCAATCGGCAATTTGTAGTTGCTGTGAATTTTTTTTTGTAAAAAAAGCGGAAAAATATGATTCCATGGTCCTATAATAAGCACATGTGTGCCATCTATATATCCGACAATGCCTGGAAATTTTACAAAGTTTTTGCTCAATTAATTGAATGACTTCCTTTAAATCATAGACAACGTAGGTTTTGACATATAAAGGTTGAAAATATTTCCATTGGACTTTTGGAAACTTCGATCCGAAAAAATCTTGAAGCGGCATTAATTTAAAAGTTTAAATATTTATATTTTCTTTTTTTACTTTTTTTTTAATAAAATGGCTGTTTGTTTTAAATTGTTGTTCTTCTTCTTAGTTGCCGGTCACAATTTCGATTATAATTTTAAAATTTTGTAATAATAACAAAAAATTAGCAGCACATTAAAAATTGTTAAAATAAAAAAAAATACTACAAAATACTTATTTGAAAGTTCTTAAAATTCTAAAGAACTTTTTAAATTATATATCATTTTTGAGTACAAAATTTATTTCAAAACAAATTTAATATAAAATTGTGTGATATGCGCTTAAATATGTTTTAAATAAAAAAAATATGCCTGATTTTTATTAAAAACTACTAAAATGTTTGTATATACAAGGCACATTTCTATATATGTAAGTCTTAAACATTTTATTTTTATTTATTTATATTTGATTTTATATTTTGATTGTTTTTAGAATTAAAAAATAAATCAAATTAATCAAAAGTAAAACCATGAGGAAACGAAAAAAATAGAAAACATTTGCCTCGAGACAATAAAAAGTTAAGCTCTGAGAAATCTTTCTCAATTGTCAATTTCAATTCCAAATTTTGTCTGTTTTGACATGGTTTTAGGTAAATGAAAAGAGAAACTTAATTTTTAAAAGTTTAAAGATATTTTAACAATTAATTAAACTATAAATGCTTTAAAAACGTTTACAACAAAACAATTATTAATATAAATAATTATATTTTATAACAAATAGGAATGTAACTTATATAAAAACAAAATTGAATACTACAACTAAAAAAACACACAAACACATGCATTTAAATACTAAATGTAACTTACAACAGGACTTAAAGGCTTAATTACATAAATTCGTAAGTTTAATTGTAAATT
Source organism: Stomorhina lunata (assembly GCA_933228675.1). NCBI lineage: Eukaryota > Metazoa > Arthropoda > Insecta > Diptera > Rhiniidae > Stomorhina > Stomorhina lunata. Next base: position 126,136,618 of record OW121743.1, read on the forward strand.
ATAAAGGATATTATATCTGATTATATTGATATAAGTCATAATTAAAAAAATTTTAAATTTTAGTTCAGAATTAATTTTAAACATGTTTAAAAATCAGAACTAAATTTAACATAGAAGAAAACATTAGCACCGTTCACAATCCGTTGCACTTCTATATAGTAAATGAAGCGTTCCTACGACAGTAGGTTCTTCATACCGAAACGACTGGGAAATCTTGGCATTCTGACCAAAAACAGGAACTTCTGCGATATTATTACAGAACACAACAAATTAATATCAAAACATATAAGCCCAGTTCACAATTCGTTGTAAATACTACGATGCTAGACCATTTGCAACCGATTGTAAACTGGGTTATAGAAAAATTTAGACTATTTATTGAACAGATCTACTTTAATACCTTAATGTTTTTTTCTTTTAATTACGACTTATGACACTATATAACACATCTAATTAATATTCAGAATGTTTGAAGAATCCAATACCTAGAGAGACTTTGCGCAACATTGGATTAAAGCTTTGAAGTATGGAAAAAGTGTACTTTAAATTGAATAGATTTCCAATATTTGAATACTTTATTAGATCAAATAAATAAATTAGTTAACTATCAATTACAAATAGTCTAGCATTTGCAAATCAGTACGAGTAGTAATTAAAATTGTTTTTATTAAAATAATAACGGATTATGAACTGGCCTAATTTGTTTTGAAATTTAATTCCTCTAGCATTTGGATTTAAAAAATAATCTGAACATTAATTGTAATACAATATTCTAATAATTATTTTTAAAATATTTTGTAGTTTAATATTGATTGAATCATAGTTTAATTAAAATTATTTATTCGTTATTTCTTTTATTACGAAAACGTCGTATAAAACTGTTGAGCAAACGATTACTTAAACGTGTTGAAAATTGTGTTGTCAGTGAAAAAGCCGTAGTTGGAGTTGTGGGATGTTTGCTAAGATTTTTGTACAGATAATTGATGTCGAAGAATTTTCAAACGACTGTAAAATTAAAAGTTTAAAATTATAAATATTTACAACACAACCAATTAACGAAATATTCACAGCGCAAGGGGGTGGGGGGCTAAGCGTGATACCAAATAAATGCTCAATCCACAAGTTGTCGTATAAGTTATATAAAGTAATTCCAACGATACTCTTATATTCGATGTAATAAAATTTTATTATTTGATAAACTAAAAAGTATTTGGCCATTTTTTACAATAAAAGGTAATAGTGGTCTTATCAATTAGAATTAAAATAAAGAATGTTTAAAATATGACATGCCTTGTTTATTAGTGAAATTTTTTAAGAAATGCGTTATGCGATACATTTTTTTTAGGATGATGTACATAAGTGATCGTACCTAGCGATGTGAAAGATTTACCACGGCATGTAATTGACAGTTTACATGCCATACATATACATATTTTTAGGCATCAACCACTAATTTACAAAATTTGATCAATTGTGTAAAATTTTACAACAGATTAATAACGGATGTGAAAAATAGATAAAACACGAGAACATAAAACACAAACGATAGTGGTCAATACGTGGTAAAACATTGGCTAATAAGTTTATGCTGTGTGTATTGTAGTATAGTAAGGGTATGCTATAAAAATGTAATGCAAAAAAATGTATGCTTCTGTCAGAAACAATTAGACCATATTAGACCAGGAATTTGGAAATAATTAGACAGGCTATACAAAACTGACAGAACTTGGTTTTGTATGGTCGTCTGACAATTATTGGTTTCGGTATCTTCAAAACTTTCTTGATAGAAAAAAGTGGCCAACGATGGTGTATCTTAAAACAACGTACAAAAAATGTTTACCAATTAAACAGAAGTTCTAAAATAACGGAAGCTACCAGAAAATAACAAACAAATGTGTTTGTTCCCGTAGAACACATTTGGGCAAGTTTGGCTTGTTTAGTTAAAGTAAAGGAACATACGTAATGTTTCCTTAAAAAAAATGATTTAATATAAAGAACAATTTCCTTCAAAAATTATTAAAAATGGGTAAATACTTTTGACAAGATGTGTTTAATGTTATAGCATTACAAAACTCTTAAGACAACTTGTGAATTGTTCAACTAAAAACGCATTAAATTGAAAACGAAAACAATAACAAGAAACGGAAACTGTAACAAAGCATTTACATAATAAATTAAGATGAAAATATTAAATAAAATAAAACCAGCCATTCAAATAAAACAAAAGCATGAAAATAAAAATTATAATTAATTTTTTAAATGATTTTTTGTTGGTTTTACAAAATAATTTTTATTGGTTTTTCTTTGTTTTTAAATTTAGTTTTATATTATTATTATATTATGGGGTATGTTTGTTGGTATATATTTAAATAAAGAAAAAATTAAATAAAAAAATAATATTACAATTTTTATATATATAAAAAAATAAAATCAAATAAAAAATTAACATAAATTACAGATTTAAAAAAAAAGTTTATAACTTTTGTTTAACGAAATTAAGTTAAACAAAACTTTTCTCTTCTTAAATTTTTTGAAAAATTAAAATTTTGGAATATAAAAAAATAATAAATTAGGAAATATGTTTGTTTTTTATGTAAGTTAAAATAAAAATTAAAATAAAATGTACAAAAAAATAATAATAATAAAACTTAAAATATGACAAAATAAAATTAACAAAACAAAGATTTTTTTTTTAAATATTTAATATTTTTTTATAATACTTAAATTTTAATTAATATTAATTAAAATATATAAAATTATTAATTACTTTCATTTCGTTTTTGTTTTTATACTTTTAAGTATGGAATTATTAGTTGCAAAATACGAGTAGGTATATAAATTATTTTCTTCTTTCGTTTTAAATATTTTAATCTTTAAGAATTAAAAAAAAAAATTAAATAAAATATTTAAAAATAGTAAGAGTAAAGAATTGATTTTTAAAGGAAGTAATTTTAAAAAATTGACAAATTGTATAAAAAAAAGATTTGAAATATGTTTGTATGTAAGTTTAAAGTTTCTTCAGAGAAATTAAAAATTTAAAAATCAAAAAGTTTTATTCACTTGCAAATATTTTTATTGTTACAAAACTTTAAAAGTTATTAAAGGCATTCGTGTTATTAGAATTTTGTATGGAAAATGTGATTTATAGGCTATATTTTAAAAAATTTAATTTTGAAAAGATGAAGTCTAAACTCATATTAAAGACAATATACTAAATTTTTAATTTTTAAACTACTTTTAAATTTTATAAATGAAAAAAATTAAAGTAAAATATATCCATATTAAAAAAAAAATATAAATGAAAATAATTTTTTTTTAAACTTCAATAAAAACATGAGGAAACTTTAAAAGCTTTAAATTAAATATTATGAAAAATTTCGGACATAAGTAAACAAATTTAATTTTTTATGAATAAACCCAGTTTGCAAATTTTTTGCTAATAGTCCAGCATCGTAACATTTGCAAATTCTTATGACAAATATTAATTTCATTTTGAAAAATTTACTATTTTTATAGCAATTTTTTTAATGTTTTTTTAAAGGAAATTTAAAAAAATTGCTACACCAATTCAATTGTAATTGAGAAATTTTCAAATTGAATTGAGAAATTTTCAATTGAAAATGAGAAATTTTAATTGAAATTGAGAAATATTCGATTGGAATTGAGAATTTTCAATAGAAATTGAGAAATTTTCAATTGAAATTTAGACTTTTCAATTGCAATTGATAAATATTTAATTGAAATTGAGAATTTTCAGTTGAAAATGAGAAATTTTCAATTGAAATTAAAAATTTTTCAATTGAAAATGAGAATTTGTAGATTGAAATTGAGAAAATCCCAATTGAAAATGAGAAATTTTCACTTAAAATTGAGAATTTTTAAATTTAAATTGAGAATTTTTCAATTGAAATTGAGAAAAGCCCAAATAAAAATGAGGTTGAATTTTTTAATTGAAATTGAGAAATATTAATTGAAAATAAAAAATTTTCAATTGAAATTGAGAAATTTTCAATTGAAATTGAGAATTTTAGAATTGAAATTTGAGAATTTTAGAATTGAGAATTTTAAAATTGAAATTGAAAAAAATAAGGTTAAATTTCATTCGGGGTTTTCTCAATTTCAATTCTAAAATTTTTAATTTCAATTGAAAATTTCTCAATTTCAATTCAAAAATTCAACCTCATTTTCAATTGGGCTTTTCCCAATTTCAATTGAAAAATTCTCAATTTAAATTTAAAAATTCTCAATTTCTATTGAAAATTTCTCAATTTCAATTGAATGTTTCTCATTTCCAATTAGGGTTTTCTCAATTTCAATTGAAAATTTCTCATTTTTAATTGAAAATTCTCAATTTTAAATGAAAATTTATCAATTTCAAATGAAAATTATCAATTTCAATTGAAAATTTCTCATTTTCAATAAAAAATTATCAATTTTATTGAAAATTTTACAATTTCAATTGAATATTCTCAATTTCAATTGAATATTTCTCAATTTCAATTGAAAATGGTGTAGATTTTTTTTGAAGTTTCATATATATTTTCAACACATTTTGCAAAAAAGTGTTTCTTGTTAGTTTATTAAGTTATACAAAAAGGTTTTTTTAATTTCAGTATATATAGACAAGCTTAATCTATTGCATATTGTATAGTTTTGAAACAAACTATACAAGGGTGAGCCTTTTTGAAGATACTGAAAGGAACAGATCTAAAATAAATAATGCATTAAAAGTAAATAATAGCATTAATAATGATTGAACCACTGTTTCATATTAAATGAATCAACTCAAAGTTATTACTTTACCATTAACTTCTTTACTTTTGTTAAATTAATGCATTAATATTGCATTACAATATAGTTAAGTAATGTAGTGCAATATTTTTTGCATTAAGCTAATTTTATTACCAAAATAATGCAAAAAAAAATAATACTGCATTTCCATTGCAAATGTAAAGTTAATAGATTGAAGAGGTGGAATATTTTTTTTTTTTTTTAAATAAATTGTAAAATCATCTTAAGAAATGCATTATTTAAAACAATGTAATGTAAAAACTAAGACATAATTTATAATACATTATTTCGATAATGAATTAGTTAAATAAAAGAATAATGAACAAATAAAATTATAATTAACTTTGACATAAGAAATTATTTTTGCATTCATTTTTAAATTAATTTAATGCTAATTTCAAAATAATGCAAGTCTCTAAATTTTTTTAAGTTATTTCAAATCTTTTTTATTCTAAATTTGTCATTTACTCCAAAGAAATATTTCCGAGCACTCGAATTGTATTCGATATTTTTCTTTATTTCTAATGTTTATATATCTGTGGCTTGGTGCTAAAAGGGCCAATGTCAATTTTTTTGATGTTTTGAGTTAATAATTCCATTTTTTGCCCTCTATTATTTGGCTCCAACCGCTTATCTCTAACCAAACTCAGAACGGATTTGTAAGGGTTTTTCTGGGCAATGTTACTACGAATTTATATGGAAAATAAAAACTTTAAATCAAATTTTCTTAATAAACTACTTTTTTTGACATTGGCCCTTTTAGAAATGTTGGTGTTTATTTTTGGTTAGATATTAATTGAGGATGTAAAACGTACATGAATCACCGACTAATACATGAAAGTTGTATTTAATTTTCGATCGGATATAGTTGGTGTAAATAGTAAGAAGATCAGATGGAGTTTCAAGAATTAATTTATGTTTTAACAAACATTTGTACATTTTGAACTATCACTGGCTTAATATGCAAAAGTTTTATGTCCACTATTATTAAAAATTGGGATTTAATAGTAAAAGTAATAATAAAAAATGCATAGAAATAAAAAAATATTTCTTTTTGTTGTTTTGTAATAATGTAACAACAAAAAAATATACATAATTTAATTCTAACCATTTTAAAGAAAATGCAATATTAATATATTATTTTCTTTAGAAATTAATGTAACGCCAAAAAATAAAAATTAATTTTAATGCAATAGATTTCAATAAAAAGCATTTGATAAATGTTTGGTGTTAAATTTAAATCACCGAGTTCTGGTATAAAAACATCAAATACAATCCAAGATTTTCGAAATGTTTCAGAAAGCAAGTTAAAAGATATTTAAAAATTAATACAAAAAGTTGCCAGAATGTAAAGGGGTACATATTTAGTTTGTAAATAGAGTTAATAGATTTTAAAAAAGGATATGTTGAAGAAAATTTTAAATCCTAATTATTTTTAAGTTTTTTTTTTGTATTTTTGATTATTTTTTTAAAACTTTTTTTTTATATTTTTTTAAGAATTTTTTTCTTTTTTTATTGGCTCTCTTTTAAGAGTTTTGGCAATTGCTTAAGATTACAGTTTTTGTTTTAAAAATATATAAAAATAAAATACAATTAAAAAAATATCTTATTTTTCTCTTTAAGTTACACTTTAGTGCCTTAATTATTATATTTAACTTCTGTTTCTTTATAGATAAAAAATAAAGGCTAATTTATAAAATGTTTATAAAAAATATTATTATTTTCCACTTTTTGAATTATGATTATGTGTTGATTGATAGATTGATTTGATTGATAAAGAGCAATAATTTAAAGGGATTATGCGAAGGTATTTTTTAGGTTTCTTTTAAAGTACTTTTTGTTTTCCGTATTAATGTTTAAAGTATATTAAAAATAAAATGGAAATATTTAAATATTTAGCAAAAAAAAGGGAGAAATTAAAGTTTTTGGATTAATAAAAACACAAATAAAAAGGATAAAAGTTAAACAAAATTAAAATTTGATTTGATTCGATAAAACAAGAGCAGGAGAAAAATGATTAGGAAGTAAATAAAGTTATTTATGTTAAATTATTAGTTAAATTAAAAACAAAGGAAGCAACTTAAAATGAAAAACAACTCTGTTACAGATTAATATAAATAGTATAAACAGCAGAAAAAAAAAATAAAATAATTATATTAAAATTAAAAAACTAATGTTAAATTTTTAAGAAAATTAAAAAAATAAAGTTTAAAAATAATAAAACATTTAAAAATCACTGTTTTAATGATGAATTTGCTGGCAGCGTAGCTGATCTTTGTACATTAACTGCATATGGCTTGTAATTGGAACGTGTTGATTGGCTTTTTTATATAATTTTGATTTTTGTTGAATGATATGTTTTTAAACATTTGTTTTATAATTTTTTAAGGATCAGCAATGATAATGGATGTAGAATTGATGAAGGTTACGAGCATTTTTTTTATTAAAAAGACACACAGAAAAGATACAGGAAGAAAGATTTTTTCAAAAAGTTAATAAATTACCAATTTATAGATTTTTGTTTTTTTAGTATTTTTTTTATTTCAAAATCATTAGACACACAAAAGCATGATAATAAAAGAGAATAATTTTTAATTAATTTAAATAAATCATGAAAATGTGAAAAAAAATTGTTGAATGAGAATAAAACTACCCAAAATTAAATATTTCAAAAAATGTTATTTCCGATTATTCTATTTCAGAATTTTACGATTTTGAATTTTAGAATTTTCTAGTTATCAGTAGTTGAATTCTGATCGAAATGGTTTTAGGTTCTATAATTTCCGAAAAATTGTAAATGCCTAAAAACATTACAAATCAAGATTTTTGTCAATTAAAATCAGTAACTCCATCATTGTTTCAACAAATATATCTGATTAATTTAAGTAATTATTAAAATATTGAAAACAACTTGATTTTTTTATTCTAAATTATTTTTTGTCTGATATAAATTCGTTCCGTTTTCTTTTTTTAGGGAAAACTAAGAAATTATTTTTATAAAGATCGAATTGAAAATAATCAGAAAATATTTAATATGGAGCAGCTTTTTCTTTAATTATGTAAAATATAAGCTACCAGTAAAATTTAAAATAAAAAATATGAACCCAAAATAAAAATTTAAAGAAAAACAAAAAATATTATGCATGTGTTAGTATTTAAATGGTTATAACTCACCTTGGTGATATTTTACTACCATCTGAATTATTGCTATTATTATTTGATGAGGAATTTGCCTTATATCCACATTTTTGGATACGTTTAGAGAGACGTGATACCCATAAATTCTGTTCATCGGTATTAGAAGCTAATAAAAGCATTTCTCTCGCACTATGAGGATCATGATGCAATTTGCAAGGTGCTAAAGGATCATTATTGTCAACATGTTCCTTGTGGATTTTATTGCGGCATCTGATTAAAAATAATTTAAAGAAGAATTAAAAATAATTTAGGTTAATTAAAAAATTGACTTACCTTTTGCACTCGTAGGCCGCTGGTGGTTTAAACATATGCCACAAGGGTTTAGGACACACTTCACAAGCTGTGGGCATATGATAGGTAATATGCACAAACTCATGGCCTAAATTATTTAAGAAGACAAATTAATAAGTGTTGGAGTTATGTTTATAAAACAATATAAAAACCTTTGTGTATTATGGATCCTAATCGTTCTTCAGCTGAACCGCCTCTAAGCACACTTATATCTAATTGTTGCTGTTCATCCGGGCGACGAGCTTCGCCTTCACCGGCATATAACAACTGGAAGATTCTGGGTATTTCCCTGGCATCGGCTCTTATAACATCACCCTGAGTTACAGATCGCACATGGAACACTTTGCTGTCGTTTTTTAAGATTTTTTTTAAAGAATAGATATAACCAATCTCATCTTAGTCTCACTTACCTTAAATCTAATATTAGCACAGGATCAATGGTATTCTGTTTGTCGATTTCTGAATTGTAAAAAATAATTTTACGAGACGATACCACTACAAATTGACGTTTCCAACCATGACGTTTAATATTTTGTTTGTTGGGCACGCTTAACCAGCCCTCAAACACCGAGTCCTGTGTAAGTGAAAGTAAGGATGAATTCTATACAATTTCAAAAAATAACCACAAACACACGCCCAGTACACAGAAAGATAACATTAGTAAAAATCGAAAATGAAAATAGTAGTAAATTTGTTGTAGTTTCACATGATATTTGTCGTTTTTTTATAAATGACATGATTGATAATGAAGAATAAAGTTTAATTTTTGACATGTTTAGGATGAGCATGAGGGTAAGATGATGGGCCAAAAAGTAATGGTAAAAATATAGAAATAGAAAAAAGGTTAGAAACAATATTAGATGGTTTGTATGGAATTATTTGAGAAAAATATATGAAAAAATATGATTAAACTTATACACACTTGATTATCTTCGGGATCGTTGTCGGCTGATGATAGTGATGCAGTTTCATTGAGCTTGGACTGCAGTTGTTCAATTTCTGTGGCCTTACAGTCAATTTCCATTTGCAATTTTTGCTTAATCTGTGGATTATATAAATTCAGTTAGTAAAGTCAAAATATAAAATCCGTCATAAAATTAGAAACTCACGTGACTGTCTTCAATGACTTGACTTTGTAGGTCTTGGTGTTTAAGTAGCAGTTGATTGTATTTCTCACGTTCCTGTTGCATTTCTTGTTGTAAGCGACGCATTTCTTTCTCTTTCTTACGCAATTCGGCGGATGAACGTGTTTTGCCTTTTTGTTCTGAAAGAGACACAAAATGTGGTTGAAGTGGAAAAATAAAATGACTTTCAAATATCGCAATATGATGTACTTACTTTGCAAATCTGTATCTCTTCTGTTCATAACTTCAGCCAATTTGTTAACAGCCACCTGTTTCAATAGCATTTCATTCTTCCATTTCTCTTTGAGCTTAACAATTTCTTCCTCTTTCGTTGTCTTGACTTGTGTCATTTCTTCCTGCATTTTCTTGTTCTGTTGCATCAAATCATCGAATTCAGAATTCTTTTGATTGATTTTCTTAATGAAATCTGCTTCAGTATCTTTAGCTGCTGATAAAAGAGCATCTTTAGAGGAGATTTCATTACGATGTTTAGTCATGAAGTCTTTAAGTTCCAATTCTTTAATAGTTTTCTCCTTCTCCAAATCAGCTACTGTTTCTTCGGCTATGGAACGAGCTAAAGCTTCTGAGTCAGCGCGGGCTACAGCCACTTGGACTTGATGTTTAAGTGATACACGTTCCTCTTTAAGGTCTTGTATTTCGCGACATTTTTCCTCGATTTCTTCACGATGTTCATTAGCTTGAGCTTTATAAAGGCGGGAGAAAATTTGTTCAGCATCTAGTTGATCTTGAAGCTCTTTCTTTTGCAAGATTTCCTTGTTGAGAGCAATCTTAATTTGGGACATGTCCTCCTCATGTTTGCGTTTATTTTCTCTCAAAGCAGCCACTTCTTTCTGTAGTTGATTTTCTCTAGATTTTAAATGGGCTACCTCTGAACTCTTAAGACTTAAATCAGAGAGAAGGGAATTCTTTTTCGTATGTTCTTGGTCTAGTTGAGATTGTAAAACCGTAACCTTTTCAGCCTCTTGTCGACATTCTCCTTCCAATTTTTGCAAACGCTGCTGTATTTGCCTGTAATCTACAGAGAGCATACTTAGTTGTCGTTCCTTCTCCTGAGAGTTCTGATCGGCCTTGATGCGTGCCGATTTCTCTTCATTAAGTTTGGTTTGTAAAGCTTTAACTTCTTGCAGATTTGCTTCTTCCCGACTTAACATACGCGATTTTTCTGTTTCCTGATGAGCTTTAACTTCCTGTTGGTAACGGCCCTGAGCTGTTTTCAATTCAAAATCTAAGCTAGCATTGGCCTTTTCTAAATCGGAGATTTTCTCTGTTAATATTCTGTTATCTTCATAGCCTTGCTGTTCTCTTGTTATAGCTCTTTCCAGATCATTGGAAATTGTCTGCAATTTATTTTCTGTTTCCTTTTGCAGTTCTTTTAATTGCAAACGGGAATTTTTTTCCTGAGCCAACTGCGCTTGAAGTTCGGCTACTTCTTGTTGCAAAGTTTCTTTTTGATTTTGTAAACTGGTGAGCATTATTTGGTTTTGGGCAATTTTTGCTTCCAGCTCTTGTTTGGCCAAGCCCCATTCTGCTGTTTGTTTCTTCAGCTTTTGGGAATTTTCAGTTTCATTTTTAAAATTTTCCTCCATTTCCTTTAATTGCTTCTCAAGCGTAACGATTTTCTCATTATGATGCTGATTGTTATTCATTTCACGGGTTCTAATTTTTTGCTCATTATCAAGGTTTTTCTGAGTTTCAGACAAAAGAATTTCGGTTTTCTTGCGCAACTCAATCTCTTGCTCAAACTTTTGTAAAGCTATTTTGTAGTTGTGCTGCGTTATAGCCAAATCCTTTTCATACTCTGAGGACATGGCTTGCAATTCGATTTCACGTTTTGTAATAATTTCCAACTGTTGTCTCAACGCTTTGTCTTGTTTCTCCAATGTTTCGGAATGATTACGTTCTCTTTCCAACAAAGCTTCCAAACGCTTTATTTCATTCGAATTAGAAGGTCTGTGTCTATGATTGTGATTGACGGCATTAATGTTGTTCTCCTTTGCCTCAGCATCTACTGTATCATTGTTCGACAGCAATTGATAGTCTCCCGTGTAAGTGAAACCAATAAATGGCAAATGGTTACCATCAAAATTTTTTGGTATAGGAAAAACTTCTTCAGGTGTCTCATCTCTTTCAATATCCTCAAAATTTCTAGTATCATCATCGGAAGACAATTCTGGTACTACCGGAGGCACACTTTCTCTGATGTTATCAAAACCCCATGTATCATTCTGGAAAAATGGATGCTCTTTAATTTCATCGATGCCATGGCGACCCAATCTTTGTGTGCGATCTGTGAGAAAGGCTCGTATAAGGCTTTTAGCATTTTCACTAATTTCTACTTCAGCGGGGAAACTTAAAGAGTTTTTATGATCCATAATTTTGCCATATGTGCCCACCAACGAATCGGCATAAAAGGGAGTATCACCCACTAGCATTTCGTAAAGAAAAATACCTACAGACCACCAATCACACTCACGACCATACTCATTATCCACACCTTGCGATTGTAAAACTTCAGGGCTTATATAATCAGGGGTTCCTACAGCATTACTCGAAACTACTAAACCATTCGAACCCATTCGCATACAAGTACCAAAATCAGCCAACTTTAAATGACCATAACGATCCAGTAACATGTTATCGGGTTTCACATCACGATGTACAAAGCCCATATTGTGTATGGTATCCAAGGCCAATACCACTTCCATTGTGTAAAATATGGCCCACTTCTCAGGTATTTCATACATAGACATCAAAGAGACTATATCACCCCCTGGCATATAATCCATAACCATATAAAGGTACTTGTTATCCTGAAAAGCAAAATGCAATTGCACAATCCACTCGGAGTTGGCATGTGCCATTATATGTCTTTCTTCCCAGAAAAATGCTGAATCTGGTCGTTTCATCATTTCAAATTTAGAAAGCCGTTTCATAGCATACACTTGTCGGGAAGATTTATGTCGTACCAGTTGTACTTCTCCAAAGGCACCTGCACCAATAATTTTGATAAAATCAAAATCCTCAACATTCATGCGCAATTGGCCGATTTGTTGTGCGAGTGGTTTGTCTGAAAGAAAGGCAGAAAATTAAGTTTTAAAACTTCTAATTTTTATACTTTTTTTTTATAAAATATCGAACCCTACTTATTTTATGATAATAGTGTTTTTTATATATTTTATTGCAATAATGTAAACAAAGTGTTGACATGGAAAAAACAAAGAAAAAAAACTAAACGAAACCAAACATTCGATACAAAAAACTACTATCATCATAATATAAAAGTCGGTATGTGGCTGTGTAAATTGAAATTAAAATACTTACATTTTGATGCATATTGTTCTATATTTTTAAGGCGTTTCAATGATTCATGATCACAGTCGGAAACCAAAGCGGTCACTGTGTCTAGCAGGCAGTCTACATTGCAAATGCTAAATGGATTACGCATCTCCTGCTCTAGTACATGAGTCCTAAAAACAAAAGAACAACAATTTAAATGCAATAATCAAATCAAATTAAGCAAATAAACAAAAATAAAAAAAAAAAAAACAATAAGAAATGAGTAAATAAAATAATAAATTATAAAACTATTTAATTAACTAAACGATAACATAAACAAGGTGTTCGTTGAACTGAATGGGACGATAACATTTATTAACTTGATTTCAATGTATAAATACACTTACTATGTATTTGGAAATGTAAGTGGATCAAAAGATTTAGTATTGAAACTAGGGATCTACCAAGAACGATTTTTTTAAGATATATCTATCAAAATAGATATCTTTAAAGATCTACTCTAATCAATACGTCTGCTAAATTTTTTGTTGAAATGTATGTTATACAGTATGTTATAAAAGTATTTTAACATTTTGGTATAAAAAAATGGAATTAAATGTATAGTTAAATGTAAGTTTTGTGTAAGTTAAAATATTAGTTTGTGTTTTGGCACAAATAAATAATTTAGGCTGAAAGGAAAATTTTGTCACTCTTCCTGAAAACGATTTTTTGTTGACGATATAGCAACGCTTTTTCCCATAATTAAAAAGTTTTAATAACTGTTCCTTAATTATGATTTTTTTTAAAGTTAAAAAAAATGAATTAAAAAAAATAAAAATAAACAAATTTATAAAGAGCCGAGTTTTTAGTAAATAAAACCAGAGACCGGAGATCGTTTTTTTTATAATCCATCAAGAATAAATATCGTTGCCGATGAAAATATATTTTTATTTCCTGATGAAATTTAACATATCGTCACCTGAAATGCAAAAGGGCGTAATTAAGAAAAAAATTGTAATTAATTTTTTGATTAAAAACAACGATTTTATTCACTTGAAACCAAAGTTGCTCAATATGTGTATTGTGCAATAGTTAAGCCCTTTTGTTTTTTCGAAATAACATAAAAATTACTCGTTTTTTGTTATTAAAGTTTTCAGGAATGTTTTTACTGTTGCATTGTTAACCAAATTTAAAAATTCGGAATTAGTTTAATAGTTCTGATGTCTTTTGCTTATCTTATAAAAAATTATTATCCGAGACTAAGATTTCTGAAAGGCTATAAGTTAGCTTTCCGACCGTACATTCAACTGTTTGGCTACACATTAACTCTAAAGCTCCTCTGTTCTAACTATATAAAATTTCATTTAAGTATCTTTAACCGCGTTAAAGTAACCCCTTAACTATTTTTGAAATAACTCTTAAAAAACCACTGTATATCCTATTTTAAATTATTTAAAACTTATTTGTTTACCTTAAATTATGTTACTATTTTTAAGACCCCTGTTACTATTTTTAAGACCCATCACTGTATTATTGAGAAAAAACTTTATGCATTTTGAAAGGTTTAAATTTATACTTAATAAAACAAATTTTCAGTCATTTCAAATGCATCTAAACATTTCTTGTCTAAATATATAAATTTTGCAACAATAATTTTATTTGTTGTTATTAAAACGTCCTAAAGATGCCTTATACTCGGACAAATAAAGAAATAAAATTTGAATTTTGATGAAAATTATTTTAAACTGTACTGATAAATATCCCAAACAGGTGTAAATGACAAAAACTTTTTCGAAACACCGGTTTTTCGTGAAAATATTTAAGTTGTGTCCAAATCAACATAAAACTTAATAAAACAATTTTTTTTTTTAATTATTTTTAGAAACTTTTATTTAAACGCGAATGGATTTTACATTCACTAAGCTTCTTTAATAAAACACCAAAAAATATTTAGTATGTGATCAAAATTTTTGTTTTATTTTTTTTTTAATCCAAAAATTAAAACTATTTGCTTTTTGCCTATATAAATCCTTCGTCTGTTTTTTAGAGTAGAAATACTTTTAGCACTTACTGTACGTAATACATAAATGTTATTATTATACTAACGGAATTTTATCAGCTTAAAAGAAACAAAATACAAAAATAAGGGGCATGGACAAAAAATAAAAGAAAAATCAACAAAAATCGATAAATGAAGAATTCATGTCATAAAAATAAATTTATAAAAAATATAAATATTTTCAATTATTAATTCATAAGCCGTATGAGAAAATGTTGTAGTGGAACGCAAAAAAAAAACAATAATATTTTAACACGAAAACACTCTTATTATGCTATTGAACATACATACATACATACAAACATACATACGTGTAAATAATTATAAATTACATGGAGGTGATCGCTTTAGCAAAACAAGGAGGATTTTTTCTTGGCAAAATGACGTAATACGAGAAAATTACAACTTATTTAAAAAAATTTAAAAAAGAAATTAACAAATCTTTTTTTAAATTCAGCAGAAGCAAAGAGTAATTTGGAAAATCCATTATAAAAACTCATGTTTTAAATGGAATTAAATGAGAACTTTTATCTTGACAATATTTAGAATAAAATGTTGTCAAAAAGTCTACGAACTACAAATAATTCATGGAAATTGTTTTTGTTTATTTGAATAGTAGTGAATAAATAGTTAAATAAAAACAAATAATAAATAGGCATTAGGCATTATTTAAAAAGAGATTATTTTAACAAATAATAAAAGACTAGTCTACGTTTGAAAAATTTCCTAAAAAAATGAGAAAAACGTTAAACAAATTTCCCAGTTCTTAAGTTTCAAACTTTAATATTTTTGTAAATTACCTTAAAATTACCAGTCAACAATTTCTTTTTGTTGTTTTTATGAAATAAAAATGTAAAAATTTTTTTGTTCCGCGCAAGCAAGAAAATCTTAATCTTTATTTTTTGTAAAAACAGCTGGTTTTAATATTTATTTTATAAAAAGCAACAGTTTTTCCATTGTATCTGCAAATGATTTCATCAACATTCTCTATGAATGACAAAGTTATCATACCCTACATAAAAAATTTCAACTTTTAAAAGGCGATAACTCCAAAGTTCCACCTACCAGCGCCAAACGCTTTTGGGATTTGAATACACTAGTCTAGTACTCTATATTCTTGTGGGAATTTTTTTGAGCTCAAAATCATGTTTCCCAGTGTAATCTAAAAACCATCTGCCCATTTTTTTTAATCTTTGATTTTTATTGACATTTTTATTTAAAAAAATTATTCAAAAGAAAAATTATTCGCACTTAATCCCAGTCTATTACATTTATTTATTAATGTAATAGACAATTTATTAATAAAACCCAAAAAATGTTTGTGGGTACAACCCACAAATATAATTCTTAATGATTGTGTTTGTAAAATAGGTAATAGTGCGAGGTTTTCGATCTGTCTAAAAGTAGGGGCACTCCTCAAGATGATTTCCTAACCAACCATCGAAACAAGTCGAGGGATTGTCCCCACAAACATTTTTTGGCTTTTATCAATATTAATAAATAAATGTAATAGACTGGGATTAAGTGCAAATATATATATTTTTTTAATAATATTTACTATCCCTAAAATTTTGTTATTTTTTGATAAAAAATTATGTTATTGAGTGAGATACATATTATTATTAAGTTTGTGCTGATGTGACTCATAGTCCACATTTCGTGAGTCGAATTATAGATGACCGTCCGTCTGTAAACTAGTACAAGTCGCAATATTTAAAAAAAGTTTTATGAAATTATGTTCATATAATTTTCTCAAAGTGGGACCATTGCTGTTGAAAATGGCTGAAATTAGTTAATTTTTTATTTATTTATTTCATTATTGTAATATTATCGGAATTGATATTTTTGCTTCAAATTTATATTTTTTGAATACTATTTATATAAACATTACTGTAAATTTGAAAAATGGCTGTTTCTTCTGTTATTTGGATACCATGCTTTTTTAAGGAGCCAGTAAAATTATTGTCATTTTTTCAGAATTTCTACTCATTTCCCTCCATAAAATCAGTTAGCATTTTTTCACTGAGATAAAACTACTGAAAATATTAAATTTTTTCGTAGTAATTCAATTAATCAGATAATTTCAGCAAAATTGAGTCCTATTTTGCACTTTAAGAATGCACTCAACAGATGTCAGGGTGCGCAAAAAACGCAGTTTAACAAAAATTTATTTTTTTCATTCTTTATCTGAAAATATATTCTTTAGTGCTGAAAATTACTTAAAAACAAATTTTTATCATTCAAAATATTTTGGACAATTAAATGATTTTTTGCCATTTTTAGAATATAATTTTGTAGACACATTTTTTCTCAACCAGGCTCTGTCAGAATCATTAAAGAAGTGTACGTCTGGCGTTGTATAATCAATTAATGTGTCAGCGATGTCCTGCATCGTGATTATGTCCTGTGATTAAAAATCGTACAGAGTGCGGCAAATCCTTTACAAAACGTTTATAACTTTTAACCTAAACAATAAAAGAAATGGGGTCTTCTCTTCCAAAAGCTCTTAATTTTAGCACCAACTGATAATGGTTACCGATCTACGGCCACTAATAACACATATTGACAAAATCGACAAATACTTTTTAGATTATCCAATACTTAATATTTTGCTGACTAATACGTGAAAACAACTAATTTGTATTGAAATCAGTTTCTTTTAAATTTTAAAATGACATCAAAAAAAAATCAATGTTTGTTTTGCAAATTTATTTGAATAAATTAGAAAAGAATATGAAATGAATCATAATAAAATTTTAAGCTAAAGAAACAATATTTATTTACTTAATTCATTTGCACATTTGTTTAAGTTGTTCTAGGTAAATTTTGTTTATTTTTTACTATTTAAAAAAAATTTTTAAGATAATAAAATTTAAGGAGCGTTCAACAAAGAAATTTCAATTATAAACATTTAAATTTTCCTTATTTTTTTTACTTTCTTTTTTTTTTTTTTTGTGGGAAATCATTTGATTTGTTTATTAAAAAGAACATAGTTAAAATTTCTTTAATTTTTTATGCATTTTTCATTTAAAGAGTGTTTTTTAAGAGGTTCTTCTTCTTTATTTTACTTATAAATACTTTAAACAAATCAATGAATGGCAAATTTAAACAAAAGCCTTGAACTTAAACAAAAAAGAAAAATACATTTATTTAATTTTTAAATAAACATTTAACGAGCACAATAAAAAAAGTAAAAAGTGCATTTCATGTTTAACAAAAATGATCTGAAATAATTTCTTTATTCTTAAATAGGCAACTACAATCATATTTAAAGTAATATAAAAAATATTTTACAACGGAATTGCAACTCTTTGTAATTACAAAAGTAGTGACGAAACTGCTATTGATTTTTGTTTGCATGATATTACAGTCAACCCTTTATAATTACCTCTTTATTTATTTAAGACACACTTTAAAGTCTGATCTAAATGAATTATACTGTATTATAAATATAACATTTTCTATTAACTGCACATACACACATACATATATCGAATTTATTGGCCAGATATGTACATATGTATATATGTATGTATGTAGAATATGTACCTCTGTTTCGAATTAAAATATCTCTAGTGATTATTAATCTTCATTTCCTGTTCGTTTGTTTTTCTTTCTGTTATCAAAATTTCATTCAAATAAAAATTGAGTGCAATAAAATGCAAACGCATATTAATTTTATAATTTAATATTAAGTCTGTCTATTTATATATCAAAATTACCAAAGATATATTGTATTTTCTTTATTTATGAATTTTTAATTGCGGTTTTTAAGAGCCATAATTCTGAACAATATTGTAACATCTGCTATTGTATTCTTGATTGTGATTTTATTTTGAAAAAGAAATAGTTCAAGTGTAGCCAACTAAATAAAATTAATTGAAAAGTTTTACTGTAGTTATTGCACTAAGATGCCAATTTATTACAATTATTTATTATTCTAATAAATAGTTTTTTGATAAAACCAAAAAAAAATTTGGTGGGGAAACTTTTCCTCGACGCGTTTCGATGGTTGGTTGGGCCATAATTCTAGACAGAGGGAAAACCACACATTATATCTTATTTGCGGGACAGAATAATTACGAATTATTGTGTCCAACAAATATCAACATAAAGCAAAGATTATCATCTGAACAGAGACACACAAACATTTTTCTTTTTTTTTCCACACTTTTTTTGGCGACTAAGACAAAAGTTATAGTTATAGGGGATTCAAAAAAGATCAAAATAAACAAAAGTTTATTTAAAAACTTGGCACAGGTGCAGCCGTATATTAATTAAGGGGTTTCAAAAATTTTGGGACATCGAACATTTAATTAAAAAGTTTTACTGTAGTGTATTGCACTAAGATCCCAATTTATTACAATTATTTATTATTGTAATAAATAGCTTTTTGATAAAACCAAAAAATTTTGGTTTTTTAAAAATGGTTTTATAAAAAAAACTATTTATTGCTATAATAAATAATTTTAATAAATTGGGATCTTAGTACAATACACTACAGTAAAACTTTTTAATAAATTTGAAAATTTTTGAAACCCCTTTTTTAAAATTAAGTTTAGAGAATTTTTGGATGACTTTCTCTTAAAATGTATTATAACAATCAATTTTATCTATGACCAAGCGGTAGCCAGGAACTGGGAGACATACAGCAGTGCAAACTGACTGATGTTGTTGGTTTTATTTTGGGACTCAGATGGCTTAGTTAGACGGGTCTCTTCCCCCTAGGGTAGCGTTTTTGGTCAACACTTCTCTTCTCTACGATTTCCTTTCTCTATCTTTAACACTTTCTAGAACCTATCCCTTCACTCTTTACTCTCTTTCTCCTTCCGCTATCGTTTATTTACTTTCAGAAAGGATCACAATGGACCCGAAGGTCTCCAAGCGAAGATGTCACTCTCCTGGCATTACCTTTTTCAACCTAACCTAAGCGGTGGTCAAATCGTAAACTCTCTTCAACCTCCGGGTAAATCTAATGAACATATTATTTATTACTACGAGTATGAATAATTATTGTAACTTTAAAGATAGCTTTGAATTTTAGCGGAAATCTTCAAGAAATCCCCACAAAAAAACAGTTGGTCACGTTAATTAAACAGAATGCTTTAAATTGTTTTTGTTTTAATTTTAATGTCTTGCAAAGTTATCAAAATATAAGAGAAAGAAATCACTTCCGTCCACGTCAGATTCATAACATTTAAAAAATTAAATGGCCAAAAAATATTCATAAAAATTAACAGAGAAATCTCAAAAAAAACTTAAACAGAATAAAATAAGTTTAACGAAAAAATAAAATCTAATTGAAATTATGATTTTTCCCATGTTTGGACTTTTAAACGTCAGAATAAGCATTTAAAAGTCATAATATGACATAATTTTTTTGAATTGCTTTTGTCACACTTTAATTTTGACCAAATCATTAACTATTAAAATAAGCACATGAGTGACTATATTTTTATCTAGATATAAATACATACATACATTCTTCTACATATTTAAGTCTTCTCATGTAAACAATTTATTAAATATTTTGTTAAGGAGTAAATGAGCCAAAAAAAAATACACAAGAGGAGACCCAAATAATGTTTATGGCGTCAAAAATAATATTTAACGAATGTTTAAATTAAATATAGCAGAGAATTTATTTATTTTTGGCAAAAAAATATATATATAAAATATTTTATTAAATTGTCATACATAAGTATAAACAAGTGTTGATTGACCAAAAGGAAACAGAAATATTTTGTTTATGGCAATTTTGGGAATATTGAATTACAGAAATACATAGTTTTTTTTTTTTAATTTTAAGCAAGATAATAAATATTTTTCACGTGTCATTTGTATCTTGCCTTAAAATTAGACTTGATGGAATTTAGTCTTAAAAGTGTGACACGTCTACAATTGTTTTATGTTATTTTTTAAATTTGATTTTAAATGTGTATAAAGAATTTTACTAAAGGTTTTACATCAGAACATATTTAGAGTTAGTAATTCATAAAAGGGTTCTAAAATTTAAACAAAAATTTAACATAATTCAAATTTGTATTTTTTTTTTTTTTTTTAATTTTTGCTAAAACTTTTGTAAATATCTTATTCGTAACATGTTTCGCAGAAATACGAATAATATTGTATTTAAACGTGTCTTTTTCTTATCTCTTTTGAATTCTAATTTCAATTTGTGTAAACGTTTCAGACTCTATGACTTTGTTTTACAAATATTTTAAACATTTGAAAAATGTAAATAATTTTAAAGGCAATTTAACGCAATGTTTGCATTTACTTTTTTATATTCCTCTTTATTAACACAATAATTTATATACAAAAAAAAAACAATTAAAATAATTAACTTTTATAGTTGAATAAAATATTTTAAAAAATTGTATGTACTTTTCAGGAAAAAAACTGAAAATGCCAAATTTTTAAAATTATATTAGTTTCCAATATTTAGAGTTTTATGGGTGATACTTTTTAAAAACAATACTTTTATTTCGGAAAAAAAATCCTGGAATATCCTAGATGTGGCATGAACTTCCAATGATGAAACTTACAAATCGACACGAAAATTCCTTATTTCAGATTTTCCCCCAGAATGTTTACCATTAAACCAAAATTTTTTTTCTAGACCAAATGACTAAAGCTAGTGAGCTAAAGTTTCGAAAGTGAGTAAAGAGTGTTCTAAAAAAAATATGCATTTACTATTTTAGACAAAATTTATCCATAGTGCAAGAAATAATTTATTTTTTGATCAAGTTAGTTTCTATAGATATGTCAGATACTATTATTTTAGAAATTATTAATTTTCAATAGTTATTTCAATCAAAATGGACTGCGAAAAAAAGTTCGTGAAAATATAATTAAAATTTTTCAAAAAAATCCGTCATGGACTTTTAAAAAAATAGCTAAAAATTTGAAAGTTGACCCTCGAACGGTTTCTAATGCCATCAGACGGTATAAGGAAAACCTGAGCATTGAAAGAAAACCTGGATCAGGAAGGAAAATAGGTCCTACAGATATTGGTAAGGCAAAAGAAGTCGAGGGACTCTTTCGAAGAGCGCCTAACACTTCTTTAAGAAAAGCAGCTCGTACGGTGAAATGTTCTACGAATTTTGCACATAGAGTCAAAGCTTATGCTGGACTGAAGACATACAAAGTCCAAAAGGTTCCAGATCGCAATGCTATAAAGAACTTAGAAGCAAAAAAACGAGCGAAAAAATTGAAGTCTGATTTTATAAAAAATACACCTGTTGTGTGATGGATGATGAAACATACGTACTGGCAGACTTTTCTCAACTTCCTGGTCAAGATTTTTATGTTGCTGATAAACGGGGCAATGTTCGGCAAGAGTTTCGAAAAAACCCAAACAAAATTCCCTAAGAAGTTTCTCGTGTGGCAAGCTATTTGCAGTTGTGGCAAAAGAAGTAAAGTATTTGTGGCATCTGGCACAAAAACACAGAAATTTATATAAAGGAGTGCCTACAAAAACGGTTGTTACCCTTTTTAAGAGAGCACAGAGTGACTACATTTTTTTGGCCCGATTTGGCATCATGCCATTATGGAAAAAAGGCACTTGAGTGGTACTCAAAGAATAATGTCATTTTTGTACCACGAGAGGCAAATCCACCTAACTGTCCAGAACTTCGGCCTGTGGAAAGGTATTGGGCTCTGGTAAAAAAGGAATTGAAGAACACAGGAAAGATTTCCAAGAACATGCCCGATTTTAAGCGCAGGTGGAACAAATGCTCCAAAAAGGTATGAGAAGCAACTGTAAAATCTTTAATGGGAGGGTTTTCGAAAAAAGTCGATAATTTTGCAAAACCCGAATACTAAGTAAACATTTTAATGCTAAATGATTTTGTATAATATGCCATTATATTTGCGTATTTTGTAGAGTTTTTATATTAAAAGGTTTGATTTTTATTTAAGAAAATCCAACTACAAATTTTATTTAGAGCACTCTTTAATCTTCGTTTTTACAATCAACATAGAACAAACATGATTTTCGAATTAGCGTTTTTTATGAAAATTAATAGGACGTGATTATTTATACCCAGTTATAAAACTTAACCGACGTACATAGTACCCTTACGATCTTATATCAAAACCAATTTAAGCTTAAGTGCATATTCTGTTTTTGTTTCTATTTTTTGGTGACAGCATTCAAAGGAAAATAAGTACAAAAACTTCTAATAATATCCAAAACCCTATTCCAAAAATATAGACAAATTGCATAAGGATGGAAGATAACTACCATGATTTTTATTTCTTTTTTGAGTCAAATTTAAAAAATGTAAGATTTTGTTTCAACGGAACATTATTTTGAAAAAAAAGCTTAGGTTACAAAAACCAGAGAAACAAATAAAACAGTAGTAGGTGTTTAAAGTGACGGCTAAAAAAGCTCAAGGGACATAAACAACCGACATATCGCAAAATTTAAAGTAATAACTGCACGAATGAAGCAATTAATTTAAAAAACCCTTCTCCTGTAAAGTTTGTTAGAGAAAAAAACTATTGTACGATTTTAGTCTTTACATAAAATATAAAAAACACATAAAATAAATAAAATAAACAATACTACATTTTATAATTAAATTTTCTTGAATATTTAAATTTAAGGACGATATTTAATTATTTAAGATATGGGCAAATCCTGCGTGATGGACGATACATTTGTACGGGTTTTGTTATACTTAAATGTATCGCATTGTCGTTCTACACTAGATATCTTTGCACAGCTTTCAGAGAATATTAGCCCACCGATTGTGCTTTAGAATGACCTTTGATAATTTAAATACTTCTTTTGATTTAAAAATATATTCGCTCTTAAAGTTTTGTGACGGACGCTACAAAAAAATTAAGTGACTTTTTTTCAACACGTGTTTCTGTAATTTTCATCAAATGTTCCCGAATTTCATCAACTTCCTTTTCATCTTCGCGGTTAAAATGTGATTTTTGGGCGCAATTTAATATTTCACAAAACGTCTACATACATATATTTATTTAAAGTTTAACACTGACAAAAAAAATCAAATTTGCCCCACTGTATATTTTTTTAACACATAATATCTTAAATTTAATCTGTGGATATAGACAGTGTTATTACTTTATGAATAAGACAGTCATGTGTTCGTAAATATTGTATTTTATAAATATCGTTTTGTAAAAAATATATACTGTGACGGACGCTACACACTTTCCTATACATATTATTCTGTAAAATGCTATATAAACATCTATATATTTTTAGCGCATTGTAAAGCATACTATAAGTTCTCTTTACGAACCAAATTCAATTAAAGAAAAAATAAAAATTGCACTAGTCAAATTAAAAAAAAAAAACTTTATTTCTGTGACGGACGCTACACACTGTGAGCCCCTTTTATTTATATCACTTCAATTACTTTTAATGGGGTCTTTTACATGTAATTGTATAAAATTAAGCAGAGCCCCCATTGAAACTTGATACCTAAATGGATGTTTTTGCAATTTTTATAAACTTTCACGAAGAGGGCAATCAAAAAATTTTTCCATTATATATTCTAAAGGATCAACATATGGTAAATTTTTCCATAAACACATATGCGCGATTTTGACAGTTTTAAAGTTTCGTCCTTGGTTTAATGTTTTTCGGATTTGCTCATATGAAAAACTATTTTTTTTTTTTTTTTTTTTGGAATTGTCAGTTTTTGTAAAAAAATGGCAACATTGGTCCAACCAATATTTTTTGGTTTTAACAAAAAACTGTTTATTACAATAATAAATAATTGTAATAAATTTGGATATCCATTAATTTTTGAAAAAAAAAAAAAAAAATTTTTGATAAATTTGGTATATTTTTTGTTTTAATTTTTTTCATAAATTTTTGTTCACCAAATTTTTAAACCTATAATGAGTTAATAGAATAGAATAATAGTTTAACCAACAATTTGAATTAACACTTTTATGAAAAATAATAAACCTATAATTTGCTTAAATTAATAAGAAATTTTAGCATTAATCAAAAACATCAAAATTGTTTATTTAAAATTAGGCCCTTTTTATAAAAATAAATACAAATAAAGCAATTGAAGAACTAATATTTCGGTTTTATTTTGCAATTATACCATCTAGACATAATAGAAATGTTTCTAAAATTTTTAAATTAAAATTTTGAAATTGTACTCAATAAATAAATGCTTAACTTAACTCAAATTCAAACACGATATGGCAAACGAACTTTTTTTTATTTGTGAGTACGAAGTAACAATTAAGTAATTTCGTGATCTAGAGAATACATTATAATTAAACAAAATATAAAAATCTATAAATTAGAAAAATAAATTAAATAGTTATAGATAAATAAAACTACAAAAACTAATGAGCCGCCACGCAATAATTTATCTAGTGAAGAAAAGGAAAAAATAAAATAAATTCTTAAAATGCCGATGAGTACGACATAGAACGCATTTTAATTAAATATAACAAAATTTAACAAAATTGTAGTTAATTGAAACGAAACGAAATGAAACGTGAAAACTTCAAACAAACGCAACATCAGCAAAAAAAACGAGTGAACAATTTGATTTTTATTAATTAAAAAGTGTGACTAAATAAACAGCTAAAGTAATTAAAACAATTAAAAATATTCTATGAGTGTTTTTTGTATGTAAATAAAAATAACAATAAAAAAAAGTAACACAATTTTCTTTTACACGAAAAAACAATTAAACACATATGGGGTCATTTAAATTGAAATGTGATGAGAGGTGGACATTTAAAATGTCTACCAAATAGGCGATTATTATCAACTTACGAAACTAAAATGGTATTTAAAACTTTTCATGTTATTAAACCAATTTGTTGGAAAAGCTTTGTAATTTTTGGGGTAATCTTTGTGGAATTGGAAGTTTTCATTCTGAACATACAAAGTGGTATAAAAAGATATGAGGTTATGCAGGGCTGATGTTGACCTAATGACAGATTTTGGAGTTTAACTCGAAGTATACCTGATTATTAAGTAGAGAGTAGAAGAGTGAAGAAGACAATAAATCTAGACGTTCACACCAAAACAATTCCATTTGTTTAAAAAAAATGAGTTAATGATGCCATTGACCTCTAGATACTTGTCTCTACAGTGACATTAAATCAAACCCTCTATAATATAAAGATGTTGCGCATCCATACATTGATTTGCCGAATGGTCATTTTGAAAACTCCAAAAAAAAGAGAGTATATCCCTATAACTAATGGAGACGATTATCCAGTGAGAGAAAGATAAGGCACACACACGTGCTCATGAAATGTATATTTGTTTGTGTGTTTATGTGTTTTTTATTGTTCTTTATTCACAGAAAAAAATGTATGGAGTGCAATAAATTTATATAAATCGCAAAAAACACGCCATCCAGTTGTTTACAAAAAGGTTTTAAAGAGTTAAAGTTAACGATCGATCTCACCAAAATGTAGAATTTTTTATAAAAATGGTTCTATAAATTCTTAATTAATAGTACATTTGTATGATTTTGTTAGATTTGTGTAAGTTTTGTGTTTTTGTTTCAAATACATACTAATAAAAAAAAATTCTTATGAGGAGAAAAAAAAATATAATTTTTTAATTTTGGTAACTTTTTTCTCACCAAAATGTAATATTTTACTTTTTTAAATCACTTAGCGGTTGGAGACAATTATTACTTTAAAAGATTAATAGAAAATATAATCTTATATGTTTAAAAACTAATTATATTTAAAATAAATCATATCTTTAAAACAAAAAATAGATGTTTTCATATTAACGTGTTTAAATGTAAAATTTTATATTATTTAGTTCCCCAATTATTACGATATCACTTTAAATATGAATCATATCCAAACATTAAAATATGTACATAAATATCAAATTAAATAGTTCTTATCGCAGTTGGTAGGAGAATCGATCTATTAATTAAAACTCGGGAGGGAACGTTTGCCAAATTCTATTATTTAGAAATTAAAAGTAAAAACTTTAATTTTATATCGAAACAATTTTTTATGTACTTTTGTCACATTTATAAAGTTGTTTAATGTCAGCAATTAAAATTACCTCAATAAATGATCACTTGAGGGCAGCATAATTTAGCAATAATTATAAAATTGCTTAATTTATTTTAAAACTATTTGATAATTTTTCACACATTTAATGACAATTTTATTAAGAATAATTTATATTTGTAACGCATTTTAATTAAACTTGTATTTATTTATTTTTTTTTTTTCTTTTTTTAGTACAATTATTTATTTAGATTTTTTATTTTTTTTGCTGTTAAACAAACTGGCTTTGGTTTTGAACTTTAAAGCACGAGCTAATGAATGACCACAAAATCGTGTCGTTTTGAGAAAATAAGACAAACGAATATAAAATGAATAATACGCAAATACAGCCGTTAAAAATTATTTTACTTTTTAGTCGCGTAAAATATTTTTTAGGAACACAAGGAAAATTAAAAAAATACACGAATCGGAACTAAAAAGATATACAACATAAATTATTGTAGTTCTTTGCTTTTCGTCGTTATTTTTTGTTTAAACGTGAATCTATCACTGTGACTCCGTCGAGTCGTCCGTCAGCAGCGAGCAGTCAAATTTTAAACACTAATATTTTTGAAAATGAGTTTTAAAATGTTTTCGTTTGTTTTTAACATTCTTAATTATCGCTTCGATTTCGATTAATGATTCTGCTGCTGATTCTAGCTCCTCGGTATAGACGTAGTTCATCGTATTAAAGTTTGATTTTTACTGTTTCTTTATGAACGTCGTGTGTATTTTGTATCATTGCGGTTTCTGTTTCATGAAATAAAATAAATAAAACTTTACTGACCCAACAAACAAACCAAAAACTCGATTATAGAGCATGAATGAATGAATAAATGAATGAACTAGTGAGTGATTGAATGGTATGAATGACTGGTTAAAGAGTCTAACAAACTGTTTACTTAGTAAATACTT
Source organism: Stomorhina lunata (assembly GCA_933228675.1). NCBI lineage: Eukaryota > Metazoa > Arthropoda > Insecta > Diptera > Rhiniidae > Stomorhina > Stomorhina lunata. The sequence continues at coordinate 126,164,335 of OW121743.1, forward strand.
TGTCAAATATCTGTAGAGCATATTACATTGAGAGCGTATAAATGAGTAAACAATTGACAGCAAACGGCGTTAATTTTGCCAATCTTTATGAGAAAACCGAAAAAGCCTTTACACAATCTATCGATCTGCTTTTAAACTTGAATATATCAACCAGCCACCACATTAAACCCCATACCGACAACTAGCCAATCATTCATCCATTGAACCAATCTGCCCGCCACAACTTATTGGTTAAACTGTAATGATGTAATATCTATCATTAATAATAGAGAGGGTTTTATATTTTATTGTTATTTTTTCTGATGTCATGGGTACTATCTCAACTCCTCCGATTGAGCTCAAATTTTCAAGGGATTATTTTTTTTAGCAATTCGAACCAAATTGAGGGTTGGCCTCAAACAAATTCCAACTTGAAAAGTAACTTTTACAATAATGTTAAATATTTGATCCGAAAGTCCCAATTCTCCGTTGAAAAGATACGCCACATTAAAAATGTGCTTCCCTCGGTTTTGTCCTGTTTGTTCTAATAACGAAAATTACACAAAAGCAACTGTTAAAAAACATATTAAACTATTTCAATTGAACACTTCTTTATTTTATTTCCAGATTAATCTAAGCTCGACTTTAAACCACTTCTAAACAAGAAGTGTATATAATTTCAAAAAATACACAGTATCCATTCTCTAACTGATTGATCCACCTCAAACTACAGGATAAATGAAGACATCTAAGAAGAAGACCTACCGAACTCTCTTATGACAATCTACAATGTTCAACAACAAGCCCGCGCAACTGGCCCAAAGTTTTTGAGCACATTTGTATGGCAAAAACTATGAGTATTTGTAGTTTAATTTTTTTTTTAATATAAAAATATTTAAGTTAAGAAAACATAGTTTTGAAAACTAAATGGGTCATTTTTCTCAAGTCGGTTTCAAAACTCATATTTAAATTTTTCGAAAATTTTGTTAAACAAATACTACAAATTTGTTTTTTCTTTCATGTGTGTTAAAATCAGAGACCGGAGATCGTTTTATTTTTTAAATCCATCAAGTATAAATATCATTGCCGATGAAAATTTATTTTCATTTCGATCGAAAAATAAAAAAAGAGGGATTTATATTTAAAATATAAATATCCCTCATGATGAAAATTTTAAATATCTATAACGATAAATATCCGAACAGAAAAATATTAAATTGATTGTTTTATTTTTGAACTTCTGTTTTGACTTTGAAAAAATAAAATATTTATGAAATTTTAAAATTTTCAACAATGAATGTATGAATTTTTTCAATTTATTGCAATGTTTTGGGACATCGAAGTTAAAGATAATAGTTCTAATCGAAATTATTGGTGGTTTCTTTGATTCGCGTCGCTATTTCTAAAAAAATTAACTTTTGAACGTTTCAAACGCACTTAGACAACGACCATTTGTTGCCCAAACCCACTTCAATATAAAATTTGCAACAATAATTGAATTTATTGCTATTTAAACGTCCTAAAGATGCCTTATACCCGGACAAATACAAAAATAAAATTTGAATTTTTTCTATCAAAATTTATTTTCATCGGATGAAAAAAGATGAAAATTATTTTGAACTGTACTGATAAATATCCCAAACGATTTTATTTTATTTTTATATTTTATTTTCATCGGATTGAAAAAAGAAACAAAATTTTTGAACGAATAAAAATCATGAGGGATTTTTAATATTTTTTTAAACTTCAATGATTGTTTTTTTATGGATTTAAACATGAAAATATTGTTTTAAATTGTTTTAAAATACATATCGTCACCTAAAAGACGAAATAACCTATATACGGGTTTCAAAAGTTTACAGGAGAGAGAAAAAACGTTATAAAATTGGAACTATTGCAATATTAAAACGAAAATTATGTATTTAGATTAAAATGAAACCAGAAATATATATCGGTTGAAAAAATCTGAAACCAAATAACCTATCTGCAGTACTAATAAGTATGTATAAATAAAAATGGTTTATACATATAAATATTCTATAAATTAAATAATAATAGTTATAGTATATATATGCAAATTAAAGTACTCAATGATTGTTTATATTACACTATGTAACAAAATTAAACTTTTATCGCGATTTTTTGATGATTTAGTTTTATCTTTTCCAAGTGCGTAACGGTTCTCTAGGTACAAAAACTGTAATAATTTGGTCCTTTGTGATATAAGATGTTCAAAATTTTGCAGTTATATACGTTATGATATTCTTCTTCTTCTGTTATCCTTGACTCCCAGTGGAGCATAGGGCCTCACGTTATGATATAGGGAATAATAATCCATAAAAAAAACTCAATTTTAAAATTTTTGCTGATAGGTTATTTGGTCTTAAGACGACGATATAAGACAATAAAACTCAAAAAATTGAGGACGATATATTAAACCGTTTCGCCATACATTGTGTTCGAATTTTTCGAAATTCGCCAAAAAGTAATTTTTTGCTTATAATTTGAGTCAATTCAACTTTTGTTAAATTTTAGTAATATTTATATGGAATAAAATTGTCTATACTATGGAAAATATAATCAGATTTTCTTTTTTAAAAATTGGGTAGACTTAATCCTTTTTTCCCGAGGTCAAATTTTAAAATTTTATTTTTTTTTTTGTATTTTTTTATTTTATAAATACGTAATATTATAAATTTATTAGAGAATGTTGATTAATACGCTTAAAACTAATTGTTTTACACTAAGATTAAAAAAAATATTTTAACCCTTAATAGACGTGGGGCGAAAATGACACAAAATATTTTTGTCACTTTTCTCAGCGAATTTCGTTAAAAAAGCATAAAAGTTAATATTATATGACACTGATATTAAGTTTTTTTATTAATTTAAAAAAACATTTAAGCCTGGACAATTACAAAAAAAATTGTTGAACAATATTGTCCCTATATTTTTTCAGGGTTAATATTTTTTTTAATAAACTTAATCTTAGTGTGACGTATTTACTTAATGCCTTTTTATCAAAGAAACGGCGAAACGGTAGAAGATATCAACCTCAATTTTGTACATTTGTAATATTTGTTCAACAAAATTTTCGAAAAAATGAAAAAATGAGTTTTGAAATCGACAAATATGAAAACAACTAAGTAAATATTTTTATATTAAAAAAAAAAATTAACTATTGAATACTTACAAGTTTTTGTCCAAAGTATTTTTTTGCAGTGTATCCTTAGGCGTTCGTCAAGGATACGAATTTTAGAAGCGAAAACGCAATAACTCTAAAACTATTCAATGGATTTTTAATTTTTATAAGATTCCATTCTTTTTTATTTTAAAAATAAATTTTAAAAGGACGAAATGTTGCAAAAAATGCAAATACTCTTAATTTTCCCCATACAAACTTAATCTTAGTGTAACGTATTTACTTAATGCCTTTTTATCAAAGAAACGGCGAAACGGTGTAAGATATCGACCTCAATTTTGTACATTTGTAATATTTGTTTAACAAAATTTTCGAAAAAATTAAAAAATGAGTCTTGAAATCGACAAATATGAAAAAAAACTAAGTAAATATTTTTATATTTAAAAAAATTTAACTATTGAATACTTACAAGTTTTTGTCCAAAGTATTTTTTTTTGCAGTGTATCCTTAGGCGTGTCGTCAAGGACACGAATTTTAGAAGCGAAAATGCAATAACTCTAAAACTATTCAATGGATTTTTAATTTTTATAAGATTCCATTGTTTTTTATTTCAAAAATAAATTTTAAAAGGACGAAATGTTGCAAAAAATGCAAATACTCTTAATTTTCCCCATACAAACTTAATCTTAGTGTAACGTATTTACTTAATGCCTTTTTATCAAAGAAACGGCGAAACGGTGTAAGATATCGACCTCAATTTTGTACATTTGTAATATTTGTTTAACAAAATTTTCGAAAAAAATTAAAAAATGAGTCTTGAAATCGACAAATATGAAAAAAACTAAGTAAATATTTTTATATTTAAAAGTTTTTGTTATATTTACAAGTTTTTGTCCAAAGTATTTTTTTTTTGCAGTGTATCCTTAGGCGTGTCGTCAAGGACACGAATTTTAGAAGCGAAAATGCAATAACTCTAAAACTATTCAATGGATTTTTAATTTTTATAAGATTCCATTGTTTTTTATTTCAAAAATAAATTTTAAAAGGACGAAATGTTGCAAAAAATGCAAATACTCTTAATTTTCCCCATACAAATGCGCTTAAAAACTTTGGGTCCGTTGCTCGGGCTCGTACCATAAAAATAAATCAATAATATTTTAATATAATTTCACTATTAGAAGTCGATCAGAGACAAAAGTGAAATACCGACTCACCCTAATGTACACCCTGAACTTTAAAATAATTGAAAAGTATAAATTTAAGCAACTGTTATTTTTCAGTAACCGTATGAAAAGTTAAATAAACTTAAAGACTATTATTTTTTTTTTAAATTACCATAATACATCTCAAGTAAAATTTAGTATATTAAATGTTTCAAAAAAATAATAAATTAATAGATTTGCTTTAAGCATGAAAAAACTTTCAGAATTTTAATGAAAAAATGGCAAATATTTAACAAAAAGGCAAAGTCAGAGTCGTTTTAATATGAAATGATGCTAGAGACAATGTCAGCTGGACAGACTCTATGTGACGAACAAATAGACAAAAAAAAAAACAACAATATGAGACGAAGCCGGCCGTTAGATAAATAAATCTAGAAACACAAACACAGAACCGATGAACGGCAAAAGCAGAACAATTATTATAGTTTGTTTTCGGTACACAAATGGATGGATGGATGGATTGTTCGTTCGATGGATAGATGGAAAAGACCAAAATCTAATGGTGATTGATACAATGTGTATTAGAAAAACAACAGAAAAACAGCACGAAAATTTATAGCTGATTGCTCATTTGCTGCAACATAGGCATAACTCAATAAATGTAGATTTGACAAAAAAGAAAAAATTACTTTTTTTTATTAAATTCAAAACACAAACTTAAAAAATTTGAGTTTCTTTATCTTATGATAAACAAATTCCACTGTTCAAAATCACGGACATGATTTTAATCTTAATGAGATAAATTTCAAACAAAATTTTGTAGTATGATTTTAGGGGCGCCGACAAAAATTTGTTTGTTGATATAATATAATTATTAATAATTTGAATCCAGCATTTAACTTTTTATAATAACAATCACCTAAAAATATGCATTAAAATTGAATCACGTTAATTTGGATTCAAATCAACTGCGGTAATCAGTTTCCAGATGTCGAAATCAGGTCTCGTTTAAAATAATAAAAAGTGTCTTAACAGATTTAAGAAAATCAAAAACTGCCGATTTGAATTATGACCATTTTGTAGCAAATAAAGGCATACACTCTTTTGGAAGAGATGACAAATATAGAATAGTATTTGTTCCCTCGCCTGTCATTATTAAAAGCAGCTCAACACTTAAAATTTATTGTAAACGCGTCTCCGTTTTTCTATATTATATATAGGTTTTATTTTTTTAATAAATAATTTCGGTTGTTGGTTGGTTCGTTAAAAATATTTTGTACATAAAAATTTATTTGAATGCTTTTATTAATTTTGGTGATTGTATTTTGTAAGTTTTTGCTAACTTTAGCCATAAGACAAAAAATTTGTTAACAAAAACACCTCTTAACAAATTTAGATGCTACATAAAAATATACAAAAAAAAAAAATAAATAAAAATCAATCATAGCTGTGCGATATGTTCGTTAGGCTTGTAATTAATTGTTGTTACGCACATTTGCTGTTGAGATTCTCATTCGATTTTATGATATGGATTTGATACTGTATCTACTCGTAACGAGCGTTAGATATTGTTGTAATTTATTATTTTAACTTTGTTATTGTTATTGTATTTTTTTTTTTTTTTTAATTGAAATTCTAACACCCAAATGTTCAACACCTTGTATAGCTACAACAAACTTTTGCAAAAAAATATATAATTACAAAAAATATATGTAATATTTGATGTTTTTAACACGAAATATTAAATCAATTTTAGAAATCACTTGGTTTGGTATAAGCCTCTATTCCATTTTGGCCATGTCATATCGTTATGTCTGACTGTTTCAGAATTTGTTTGTATAATATCTGAGTTGTGTCATTGGATTTTGCAAAAATAATTTTTCACTTTTAAGACAAGTTTATTAACAAAATTTACTGCAACTGATTGTAATCGTTTTAGCGCATTAAAAAAATCTTACAATTTGAAAACTAAAAATAATTACTTCTTGAAATCAGTAAGAGAATACATAAACATCATTTTAATATCAGTGTTTCCAATATTTTCAATATCATTTGTATAATAAGAAAAAAAGAAAAATGTTCAGGATCTTGGAAAATAAATGTATACGGTGGAAATCTTGTTTTAAATTATCCTAAAATTGAGCAACACAATTTTTTGTAAAACCTTTTAGATTACGGTTAGTATCGAATGTGTAAGTGCGGCAAAGTTTTAGAAGCTTCTTGTTCCAGGTATTTTAAGGTTTATTTGTTCTTTACATCGAATCGTGCTTCTTTATAAAAATTGAAATTTTTTCAAAACTTAGTTAATTCATAAAATCCGTCACGGCGAAGTTTTTTTATACAGAACATTTTATCATAGAAAATTTTCGATACAAACAATTGCATAGCAAATTTTCGAATTTTATTATTAATTTTTTTTATACAAAATTTTGAATGAATGAACCTGTATTCTGTATGAATGAACCAATAAGAGGCTATCGTCTGTTAAAATATGTTCATCTTAACCAAGTTCGAATTAATTCTTACATTGTATCAAACAAATTGCATGATAACAACTATACAATTGAAAAGTTAAATTTTTAAACTTGACACAAAATAAATCTATTAAAAAATCTAAGGATAATTGGTGATTAGATCTGTCGGCTCGGTTTTAAAATAAGATGTTAAATTTGTTTGTTTATTAAGCTGGTAAAAAATTATTTAGTTCTGTTTTAAACTCTAGTCAAATTATAGTATTTTGGATCTTCCCAAACCCTGTGTTTATATCATACATCGTCATTGTATTTTAAAGGATGAAAACGCTATGCTTGATGAAATCAGTATTTAACTATGGTTTAGTTTTGTTAATATGTATATTCATATACATCAATAAACGACTATCCAAATTATAAGAAAAAAAAATATCAAAAGGGCTAAACAAACAATGAATTCACCATTAACTACCATCAACTACATTTTAAAGTATTTTTGATTAACAAAAACTTAACGTAAATAGACACAAAATTGGAGATATAGTTCTAGATAATTATCATGAATAAGTTTCGAAATTCAAGATATTGTGCTGAACTTATAATGATATCAAATTTTAACATAATTAAGTAATTAACACTTACCTTCGCCTTCGATCCTCATCTAAATTCGCCATATTTTATGTTGAAATTTTGTCAGGAATTCCAATGAAATCTCCTGGGAGATGTTTATTGCTTTGTAGTTTTTATATAAATCCTAAACTATTGCTGCACAAAGATGATATGTATGGAAGAAATTTTGTATTTTTTAAGATTCGTTTAAGGGTTTTTCTTTTTGATGATTAAAACTAAAGTATTAGCCAAAATAAATGTAAAAATAATAAACTCATGACAGCTTTTTCAATAAAATGGGCAACTAGTTAAGTTAGCTAGTTAAAGACTTGGTAAAAAGAAGCTGTTACAGTAACAGCCTTCCTCATTTGCTTGCCTTATGTACTATTTTATTGTTGTTCAAAACTAATGTCATTGTTGTTTGGCACTATTTGAAAATAATGATAATATTGCTGTTATTGTTGCTGTTGTTCGTTTTTTGCAGTCGTTAATGTTTGTTTTTTTTTTTTTTAATTTTCTTATTGGTTTGTTGTAACTTATTTTGCTGCCATTTATTTTGTAGGAGTTGTTGACGATTTGTAAAGAAAGCAATAGGAACAATATTGCCACAAAAATCTATCGATGCCAATTAATGTTTTTTTCGTTTTAAAAGGCTATCAAATCCATGATGTCTCTGCTGGTGATGATGAGGACAAAGGTTTATTCCTTCTGTACTATTATTTTTCCTTATTTCTTTTATTATTTTTATTAATGTTTTTCTACAAAAATGTCTCCAGTTCTTGTTTAAGCCAAATATTTTCAAAACTTTACTTAGCCATTCAAAAAATACTTAAACACAAAAGCTAAGCAATATATAGTTTGATCGTGACAGTTGTTGGATTTTTTTCTTATTTTATGGGCCAATATGTATGTAAGTTTGTTTGTTATATTGCCAAATTTTATTAGGGTTTTGTCTTTTGCCTTCTTTATCCAAATAATAACAAAAACTACAAAATAAAGAAAGAGATTTTTTCTGCTTTTGTCCAACTGACTGACGGATAAGTCTAGTCTCCTTCTATTGCTTATTTTTTATTTTATTTGATTATTTTAGAGTTTTGTGTAGTTTTCTTAGTTTTTGCCTTTTATTTTTTTTTTGCTTATTTTATTTGTTAAGCTCTTATTCTATTTCGAATTATTTTTTATTCGTACATTTTAAGGTTTGTGTGTGAATGGCATGTATTTAAATTGTTTTTTTTTTTATTAAATAAATGTGTAATTGAAAATATATTTTAATTTTTTATTGTGTTCATTTTGTTTTCTGTAGTTTATAGTTTCTTCTTCATTTCAATTATTTTCTATTTTGTTATTCTTTTCTCGAGTTTAGACTCTTCGCTATTTGGTTTGGGGTTTCCAGGTGGGTGCCGGTTACTCGAGCAATGGATAGTCTTTCTACTTGTTGGTTTAGTTAGGCTGTCTGTATGTCCGCCCTTGTGTCTGTATTTATGTCTTATTTATATTTATGTATGTATGTGTACGAGTAAAAGTAATTTAAAGCACAAACATAAGCATTTCGGTGCGTCTTTTCTTCTGTTCGTGTAGTCCCAACAAGACCCTTCCTTTTTTTGTTGCTGCAGTTGTTGTGTTATCACTTGAAGAGAAATTTTTATCTGTTAAAATAGGAATTGTATAGAATTTCTGAAAAATAAAAAAAAAACAATAAGTTGCTAAATATTTTTATTTAAAACTTTTGTAGCAATTATAATCTTAATTAGAATATTTCCGAAATTTTTCATCATTTCTTTTATAGGTATAAACTAAAAAAATATGAAAGTGAATAATAATCTTTCACAAAAAAAAAAACCTTTGGTCCCAAACCGAAAAAAATAAAAATAGAGAAGTCCAATAGATTTGAAAGAATTTTCATTCTGTCATCTATCACTTATACTTTTGAGATCCTAGAAAAGCGAAGAAGAAAATTTGTTGAAATACGACACTGTTACTGCATATTGTTTAAAACAACTGTCAGTCCATAAAAAGAGGATAGATCATAAATAATCTTGTTATCCTTGACTCCCAGTGGAGCATAGAGCCCTAATAATCCTAATAACAAATTGTTCGTTTAGCTTAAAGACAATCAAGAAAAAGTAGTGTTAAACAAGATTTCTTCGGGCGGGTTCTATCTACACCTGCTGTTCAACTTATATAAGCAACTTATATAAGCAACTTATATAAGCAAACTTGACGCAAAAGGCACATAATAATAACCATCAGCAATACTTTTATTTATATGTTCCTTTAACTCCTCGAGGGAGCATATATGATTTCAATAATATCTATCGTCTGCACGATGCTTGACTTCGTTCCACTTCCTTCGCAATGTAGACAGTTCTATAGACGGTCTCCAAATTCGCGTGCTTTCTTTCGGGTTCCAGTCAATACTGTTGGTAACATTAGAATTTTAACTAATGACCCACTTTTGAGATGTTATTCAAAATATCGCAATTACAAAAACAACAAATGTAACCATTGTAAACCTTTGGTATCCAAGTTATGACTGTAAACAACCCAACATTTCTGGGAGTTACATTTAACAGTCTCCTTAACTTCCCAGCACTTGTGGTATGGATAATAAAACATTTAAGCAACTTAAAAAATTGTCGGTCTGTTTCTTTTTCAGAGTGATATTCATTAGAAAAATATTGACAGCTTGGAAATACTGCAGTTAATTCAAGGAGGTTACAGATTTTAAAATGAAATCTCAAATTGGAAATATTGTGAATTATATTTTTGGAGTTTATTTCAAGGAAACTTATGGTGAAATCAAAAAGCTGGGCAGATATACCACCGATCTTAAACAATTTGTATAGCTCGTAAAGAACTTTAAACATTAAAATTTTTAGTAGATTTTAGTTAGTACTTTCAGTTTATTTAGAAATAAGTTAAGTCAAATAAGTAAAGTAAATTTAACTTTTTCAAAACGTGAAAGTGGAATCTATTAAATAGCTATCAAGTGAGAAATATACCACCATAAAGCCTAACGGTTCACTTTACACAGCCGTTTTCAGATCGTCCTTCTAAAAAACTTTGTATCAAAAGGAATTCTTTGAAGTTAAATTTAAAATGTACATACATAGTCTGTATTTATAATTTAAAATATAATAAATATTTTTGTTTGGATAATTTTAAGTTTCCATTTGTATAAGTGACGTATTTACCTGCAGTCAGCAATTTTCTTCTCTTTTTTTCTGCGAATTAAAAGCACAAAACGAAAACAACAAAAAATGTCTTTCACAACACTTAATATGAACTTTTTTTTAATAAATTAGAATTTTTAAAATATATTTTTCTTTTCGTTTTGTATATTTGTGTGATGAATGCACCTGGAGGTTAACAACAGTAGCGGTTGGTTGATTATTGGTAGTAGTGAGCGAGTAAGTGGATAGATGGATGGATGAACGAGTGGTTGGTGTTGGTGGTGGTAGCTGGCGCCGCAGTTGCTGCTGGTTTATTATGGTTATGTTTATTCTGATGTTTTATTTTTTAGCAGCTACAAAGTGCGGCCTAAAGAAGCAACAACTTGTCTTCTTTTATGAAAAACCACAAGAACAACAACAACATAATCAGCAACAAACATTATTTAAGTGTATAAAGAATAAGAAAAGAACATTGGAAATGGAAAAAATAACAAAAATAAATATAATAATAAAAAATGACTGACGACGACTGACTGTTGAACACTTTTCTGTTTTGTTATGTTTTTTTTTTTTATATAAATTTTTTACTTTACTTTTTTTCGTATTATCAATTCGTTTTCTTCATCATTACACATTCCTCTTACACTCCAAAGTCCGTAACAATTTGTAACATTCTTTTCTTTTTTTTTTTTTGTACTTCAAAAATTTTTTATTTAACTTCAACTTGAAATTTCATTATCATTTTAATATAAATAATTTCTTCACTTTTTTAATAAGATTTTCGTATAAATTTTTTTCTTTTTTTGTAAACTAGCTCAGCTTTAACTTTTGTTCAACCTTCTTTTTTAATTCCTTCACCGTAGAAAAAAATTGTGTGATCTTGTTGCTGCTGTGCAATATTTTATTTTTCGTTTTCTTTATTCTTATGCTTTTAATAATTCTTTGCTATATATTTTTTTTAATTGCTTGAGGCTTATATTTCATTTTTCTTTTGTTTAAATTTATGAATTTTTAAGATTTATAATGAATTTTTATAAAAAATTTAATGAAAAATCACAACGAAATGAATGAAATTCGCGTTAACGTCGCTGTCTTTTACACACACACTTGCTCTCACACTTACACAGATTGTTTACTACGTTTTTTGGGAAGTGTTGCAAATTTTAGTAACATTTTGACAATTTATGCAGGGTCGCACAGAAACTGTAGCTAATGACAAGACAGAATTTTAGTATTTTCGGAGTAAAGGTACTTTTTTATAAATTAATGGGGACATACATTTTAACAGAGACCGGATTTTAATACTTTTAAAACAATATTTTCATGTTTAAATCCATAAAAAAACAATCATTGAAGTTTAAAAAAATATTAAAAATCCCTCATGATTTTTATTTGTTCAAAAATTTTGTTTCTTTTTTCAATCCGATGAAAATAAAATATAAAAAAATCGTTTGGGATATTTATCAGTACAGTTCAAAATAATTTTCATCTTTTTTCATCCGATGAAAATACATTTTGATTGAAAAAATTCAAATTTTATTTCTGTATTTGTCCGGGTATAAAGCGTATTTAGGACGTTTAAATAGCAAAAAATGCAATTATTGTTGCAAATTTTATATTGAAACGGGTTTGGGCAACAAATGGTCGTTGTCTAAGTGCGTTTAAAACGTTTAAAAGTTATTTTTTTTAGAAATAGCGACGCGAATCAAAGAAACCACCAATAGTTCCTATTAGAACTATTATCTTTAACTTCGATGTCCTAAATCATTGCAATAAATTGAAAACATTCATATATTCATTGGTGAAAATTTTGAAATTTAATAAACATTTTATTTTTTCAAAGTCAAAACAGAAGTTCAAAAATAAAACAATCAATAAAATATTTTTCTGTTCGGATATTTATCGTTATAGATATTTAAAATTTTCATCATGAGGGATATTTATATTTCAAATATAAATCCCTCTTTTTTTATTTTTCGATCGAAATGAAAATAAATTTTCATCGGCAATGATATTTATACTTGATGGATTTAAAAAATAAAACGATCTCCGGTCTCTGCATTTTAATACATTGTAAAAACAAATTATTGTATGGAGAAATAGTTTCTGCATAAATTTATTTATGTTTGTTTACTTTTATAACTATGAAGCAGTTTGAAATTAAATGTAATGATATTTTTTTCGTTACTTTTAAATTTGTCAAAAGTTGTAGGAGACTGCTTAATCTCAATTTTTTATGTTCGGTATTATCTTAATTTTATTAACACTAAATCTATGGGGGTTTTTTAATATGATTTTTGAATCATAACTTTTAGTGTAAATTGCCTTTATAATAGTTTCGTTCGTTTACTCTATATTTTGTACAAAATATAACAAAATTTTACGGAAATTCGTTCGTTTATCCAAAACTCAGTAAGAGGGAAAATGTAAACACGGAGAATGAGAGAAAAAAGTAACAGTTTAATTGCTGTGTAATTGCAAAATGTTACTGGGAAAATTATTGTCCGTAAGTTCAGTAAGAAAAATATATGAATGAAAAACGTAAACAAAAGAAAGGCAGACAGCAAAAAATTTGCCGCAATTTTTCATTAGTGTATAATTTTAAGTTTAAGTAACTAAATTAAAGTAAAAAACTATGTATTTATTAAAAATGGAAAGCTTAATTGACTTTTTATTTATTTATTCAATAAATAAATAAATTTTATTGTCTATTGTATTGTTTTTTATTGCATTTTTACAAATTTTCTGTTCGTTTACTTTTCTGGTACAAATGATTTGAGAGTAATTCGTTCATTTACTCAGTAAATACTCAGATTACTGGACTTTCACTGGAAAGTAAATGAACGGAACTAATGTTTCGTTAGTTATTTCCCTTTTTTGTCTATTTTTAACGGACAAAATTTTTTTAAGTGCTGCCAAGTCTATATGTTGTGTCATCAGTATAAAGTGAGTGTTTGTAACAGAGAAGAATAAGCTAAGAAAGAGCGGTAAAAACATAATTGTGTGAATTAAAATTTAATAAAGTTAATAAAACAAATTATGTAGTTATAAAAAACAGATGCATTAAGTTTTTATTAAAATGTGTTGTATTGAGTGGCTCTTTTTCGTTTTGTTTTGCTCTGCAATTTTCGTCTCAAACCAGCATTTGTGCCGGAAGTAGCACCTTCGCAAGATATTGGTAAGTAAAATTGTGTTAATGAATATTTAGATACGCGGACCGGGTCAGCGTTGATGGCATTAAACAAACATTAGCGTTTTATGAAAATTGCATTTCACCACCCCTCTCGGCCCGCAGACCGAAAATAAAAAATCAGACTTCGAAGTGTCACCCGCCTGTATATTCTGAAGATTTCCTGAAAATTTAATCAAAATCGGCCCAGCCGTTTTGGAGTCCATACGTTACATACTTATATATATATATATATAAGAAAAAGAAGAAGATATATAGATATTCCACGATTTTAAAACAAGTTTTAAATAATAAAGGATAATAAGTATTTTTCCAACATCGAATTATGCCTTTTACCGCCGTACCTATCTGGGGCCAAATTACCGCATTCGATATCGAACGAAAACTCAGACTTTTAAGCAAATATTGTGAAGTATACTTTAGGGATGTTCAAAGTTACTTCGATGCAAAAACTTTATTGAAATTCGGTATCCATTTTGATTCGTTTTTAAAAACATATAGTTCAATTAAAACACTTTCAGCGTTATGTATAACTAAAAATTAGCATTAAGTTAGCATACAGTTTAACTATAATTGGCAAACAAAGTACTGATAACAAACTGCTAAACACTTGTTAGCAAGTTGCCAAATACTTGCTATCTTCTGTCAAACAGCTGTTTATTGTAAATTTTTTGAAAACAAAGGAAGAATATAAATTGAATTGTGCCTTAAATTCAAAAAATAAAAACTTGTGGAATAGGGCATGTATATTGTTCCAGGCATCCTTCTTTTTCCTATTTGTGTTTGTGTCTATTCTGGCATCTTCTATAACGTCCAATTTGTCCAGAGCGATCTGAGAAAGCAAATCCTAAAAAGACATTTGATTTTATTTAATATTGTCAATAATAACATTAATAACTTACCTTTTCCTCCTGTTGCCAATTCACCGATCTTTTTGTTAATTTTTCCATTTTTTTTATTTAATTCTTCTTCCATTTTAAACAAATTTTTGTAATTTGTCCTTTTTTTTTTTTTTTTAATATAGAGGGAAAAAACATATTATCAAACGTCAAAATCAGGGTTGATACAAGAAAAGATAGTAGTTTTAGTAGGGGCATCATTAATTTTCAGAGTTGATTTTTTCAAAGTTAGCAGACAGTTATAAATCGTTATAAATAAACATTATGCCATGAAGCTGCTAAGGCAAATCTGTATTCTAGTTGGCAGCTACTTGGCTACAGTTTCTAACTTTTGGTTATACATAGTGCTGTTTAACTATTAGACATCTTTTAGCAAATAACTACAAAAAAATTAAACTAAACTGAGCATCTTTTAAATAATTTTGGTTATCCCTAAAGTCTTTTGAACTCGTTTACTTATACCCTCCACCTTAATAGGTTGTAAGGGTATAATAAGTTTATGCTGATATATGTATGTTACTTATAGAAATATTTATCAGAGTTTACCGATTCACTCCGAATCACTTCATGAATCGATTGAACGATGTCCTTTTTCTTGTAATGAAAGTAATGTTAAAAATTTTTAAGAAAATTTCATGAAATTTGGCATTGACATTTGTTTTGAGACTATCGATATTGCAATTAGCCATAAGGAGACAAATCTTAATTACCTGGACAGTTATACAACTGTAGAACTAATAAATTATTGATGAACGTATTACTATAGAATTGAATATATTATTAAAAATACTTAAATATTTCAACTGATATTTTCTTTTATTTAAATGTGCGAAATAATTACAGACATTCGGGATAAAGTAAACAAAAACCTATGTACATACATATATATTTATTAGAATTAAATAAAAATGTTTGGCAAATTCATCAGCGCTCTCGTTAGAAAAGGTTCTATGGCCTTCGAAAGGTTATTAATACCGTTTTTTTATTTTGTTTAATTAGTAAACATACAGTTCGAATACAAATCTATTCGTTTAAACTTATGTACATATTCAAATAATATGGACTTCCCTCAACCAAGAAATTTTGGAGGTTAAGTCAATAAATTATTTTTTAATAATATTTAGTTACAGTTGTAAGACATCTGTTCGTAGATATATCGAATATATTTGTGTACTTTAATAAACACCAAAATAATTTTTTCACACCTTTTGTTTATGATGAAAGTAAAATTGTGGAAAAATTTTAGTGAAAGGTGAAAGTAATTTGATAGAAAATTCAAGTTTGTTTTATAGTGTTAGAAATTTACTTACCTACAAGTAAAATTTTTTGTTTTGCTACAATTATTTTATGACAAAGCAGCAAGATTAGTTGAAATTAGTGACTCAAAAATGTTTAGGGTTTCATGCAAATACAAACATATACATATGTATAACTTATATTTAAAAATAAAACAAACTCTTAGATTTTTTTTATAATTTTACTTATCTTCTTCTTGACTTCCAGTGAAGCATAGGGCCTCACTATAATAATTACCAGTCAATATTGTTTTCCCCAACTGGAACATTCTCTCAAATTAAAACAGTTATTTTTTTTATTCAGTAAAAAAAGTAAATTATTATTTTTATTTTTTCTGTTTTATACTTAAATATAAAACTTTATTCGACTTAAACGTAGCTGCGTATGTAAATATAAATCTTATGCACATGTTTCTTTTTTATCGTCTAGTCCACATTGATTAATATTTTTTTAAACGATTATTTGAAAGCTTTATCAATAGATAGAGTTTAGGTTATATCAGGAGATAATAATCCTAATAACTTCTAAAGCTTTAAAGTTATGAAAATCACATGGACCAATTTGCAGGCTAAGTGACGATATGAAATAATATTATAATCTTTAATTTGTTTTGATAAAATTTTATAAAAAACAGGAACATTTTTAATATTTTTTTGCATATTAACAATTATCATTCAATACTAAATAGTCAAATAACATTATAAATCGATTTTAACATTAAGAAAAATAAAATAAAAAAACTTAGAAAACTATTTTTATTAATTATTCGTTTGATATTTCTTATTACTAGATATAAAAACATAAATAATAATGATAAACCTTATTAAACAAAAGTAGAAAAAAATGATAAAACATAGAGAAATATTCGCCAAATAATAATGAATTTATTTGTTTGTCAAATTGTATGTAAAATTTTACTGAACATATACGACAATGTCTTGTTTTTTTTTAAATTGCTAATTTTATGTTGTGAATATGGATATAAAAAAAGTAATAATGAGAAAAGGTTGATTGGGTAAAGGTAATTTTTGAATTCATTTTATTTTCCTTCATGTCTTAATGAAAAGAATTAAAATGAGAATAGCGCGCGTAAAATGTAATAAAAATCACAGCAAAAAATCAGTACAATTTATTGTTTAAAAAAATAATAAAATTTTACTTAAAATTTTTCCATTTTAAGTGTCTAAGAAAAAATAGCAGCGGCAGTCGAATTATAACCTACAAAATTTTATATGTATGAATATTGTTCATTTCACAAAAGAACGCCAGAAAATTTAACTCTCACGTTCAAAAATTAAATATATACGAGGCACGCACCACTCGTAGTCATTTGATCATTTCCATGTCCAATTCACGATTTCATTGGATTTTTAAAACTACAAAATCAAATAAAAATATTAAATTTTAATCATTTCACTTAATGTTGTAAAGAGGTTTTACTATTTCAAAAATAGATGATAAAAAAGATTTTGATTTTTTTAAAACTAAAGGTTTGCAATCAAATATAGAAGTTATGAATAATTACACTAAACAATGAAGTTAAGTAAATTGCAAATAAGTTACTTTTGCGTTTTTCCACTATTTTGCAAGATACTTTGTGATTACATTTAATAAAATGAATGTGAGTCGAATATTATAAATTACAAATTAGTGTAATTTAAATTTCCTGGCGTTATTTTAAAGAAATAAACGTTATAAATCCATTAGTTACGTAAAATAATTACGTATTTAAGTATTTGAATAGTATACATACATACTATAATGTATGTAATCCAGTAAATGCTTAGAAATCGTATAAATATTTTGTATAAGTTTATAGGATCAAAACTAATTTATACAATTCGAAAAAATTTTGTACTTTTATGTTACGACTACGAAAGGGAATTTCTATTTTTTTTTTTTTTTTGTTTTAAAATTTAAAATTAAATGAATAAATAAAATCATAAGCTATCAACTCTTAAATCTAAAAAAATCATATCGAGTTACGAGTTGACGGTTTGTGATCTTCTTCTAGTATATTCAACTATCTTAGCATTCTATAGTTCAGTTCATAGGTTGTCGTGTGAATGACAACCTTTGTAAAATTTGTTATATAAATAACCAAAATTATTTGTGCTAGATATTCAAGATATTTAAGATTTTCGAAACATACTAGGTTTAGGTTACAAATTAGCCTTGGTGAGGAATTTATTTAAACAATGTATTCCATCATTTTAGATCAATTTCCAATTTGCACTTCCGATGATTTATTCATATTCTAAAATTTTATTATGTTTTAAATTTTTTTAATATATTTTTTTTTTAATTTAAATTTTTTTTATGTAGAAAAAAGAAAAGCAATGTTGAAATTTGATTTTTTGTTAAAATGCTTGGGGAAACGATAATCACACACGTGAATGATATCTTTATCGGTATTTTAGTACTATGAGTCTTCTATGGGTCACCTAACAACAAATTAAAAAAAAGGTGGTATTGATAATGTAGAATAGTATTTTTGTCTGATAAAATTTTAATTTTATGAACCCACGTGTAAAGGGTTGTTTATTTAAATTTTGGAAGTACATATTTGATTTTTTCGCTAGGAAACTAAAGTTTTGAAATATTTTGAACATAAATTAAAGTTTTGATTTTACATTTAATGAAAATTGGCAAAATATGCCTTAATTGGAAGCACTGGTTACAGAATTGTTCTTTTCGCATAAGATTCGTAATAAATCGTGAAATGTTAATTAATGAACATTAAGATAACGTTAATTAAATTTTATAAACTGTTTGCCTAATTTGTACGATTTCAAAAATAAATTTTCTTATTTGATTCCCAATTTAAATTTGTTTAATCTTATACGTTCATATGACTTAAATGATGTAATTCTGGAAAATAAAAACTAAAAAAATTACGAGTACAATGTGTTAATTTTGACATTGGCTTGCAAAATCAATCAATCAATCATTATTTTAAAGAAATGTTTCTCGGATAAATAAGTCAATTATCCAAAGCTTATAATCCTAAATGGATTAAACTTTTATTTTCCAGACAGGTCTAATATTCTACATTTTGAATACCCCTAATGTTTTTTTTTTGTCTAGAAATACATTTACAATATATCACGTACTCTTTTCAAACGCATAGAGTTAATTCAAACAATTAACACATTCAGACAACTGCGTGCGTACATACACTTAAAATATAAATATACACTACATATAGATTTACATAATATCCGGATATCTGTGCAATTAAAATTATATACACGAACAAAAAACAAAAAATGATCACAAATATGGATTTTATTAAAACCCTTAAGAATACTAGGTATTTCTTTTCATTGATAAACCCAGTGACGTAAATCTTTTCGTACCTTCCACATCATTAGCTCTAGGCAGGCTCGAGAATCCTCAAAGCTACTGTGGCCCACATCACTACATTGAATGTCACGTTTTAGGAAAGATTTTGTTAAATTTTTAAGAGATCTTTTGTAGGGATAACCCGTTGAATGATTGAATATGACTGATGTGTCTACAATCGTTTTGTGAACTAAACGCAAAACTCTCAGATCATTATCTAAAGCATGACCAATGAGAATCGTATCAGCATCGAACAGCTCTAGCAAATCATTTTGTACTTCAGCAAAAGTTTTAATGACTTTCTGGGAGCCCGTCATAAAATCTTTTTCAGAAACACCTGAAAAACGTGTGTTATAGTCAATTATTTTGGCTTGCGGTCTCACAAAATGTTCGTACACCAAGGAGCCATCATATGCCACCACAGTCACTTTGGTAACTTCTAAGCCCAAGCCGGTGTAAGACATTTCACAGTCCATAGCATATACCTTGGGACATTTGTGTTGTTTGTACTCTTTGTGTTGTGTGTGCACAAAATCTGGGTAGGGACCATTTATGCCTACCACAACACCGTTCCAAACATGCAGATTATGTTGAGAGCAGCCTTCACTAAACTCTTCACCTTGACAGCAAGAATAGATATTTATGTAGCATTTCCCATTGTAGACATTACTTAGTTTACCCCAGTGATAAGTACATGAATCGAAGGACAAGTATTGTCCTTCTTCATTGACTTGGAATATTTTTGAGCATCGTACACATTGTTTGTCAATGGAATTTGAGTACTCAGAAAATATTTGGTAAACACCATCGGGTGTGTAGAAGGCCATTATTGGAGCAATTGAATCTTCTTCACCCATTTCACTTGAATCGGAATCTGTGAAGCGGGGACTAGAATCGGCAGAATCATGACCAGAATCTACTGAACTATAACCATACCATTGTTGGCTTCTAGAACTTGAATATATATCATCTAATTTGTTGACTATATCATAAGTTTTACGGCCATAGAAATGACGGTGATGACGCTGATTGTCCTTTGTTACAGCTTCTTCAGCCAAATGTTTTGGCAAGCATTTATATATTTCCACACAACTCTCAAAGTGCACTGATTCAACAGGGAAGCCATATACTCTCAAAAGACTTGGATCCATGACATAACGTTTCATTTGCTGTACTAACTCATGCTCGTTCATATCTAATTTAGAAAATTGCCTTAAAGGCGGCACCGATGATTTAAAAGCTGATTTCTTCAAATGTTCCGTGTTACGTTTTGAAGCAGTCGGCGATGCTGTTGGCGATGAATTAACAGAGTGAGCTGGTGAACTAGAAGCTGACGATGAAAGAGAAGAGTGTATAGATGTTGTTGATGAAGCAGGCGAAATGGAACAATGGTAAGAGGACTTGGATTCTGATATGATTAAACCATTTGTGGAAGACTTTGATTTCGATGGTTTACTGTTATTTAAAGCAGCTTTAAAAGCGGCCGCTTGTGTACACTGCTTTCTTAAATTTGAAGCTGAAGTTATTTTGGCTCCATTGGGCTTAACATTTTCTTTGCTAGCTTCATCGCTTATATCCATTTCTTCGACAGTTTTCTTATTGCTCGATGCAGGATGTAGTTTATGTTTCTTATGTTTTGACTTTGTTCCCTTTTTGGACGGATTTGTTTGTCTCAAATACATAAGGCACATATCTTCATTACTGGAACTGTAGTTTAGGTCATCACTTCCAGCTACTTCACTGGATGTACTATTACGATGTGTTTTATTGTGACATGATAACATTTTATCTAAAATGAAAGGGGAAAGAAGGTTTTGTTAAGGAATTAAATCGAAATGAATAAAATAAATGATTAAAATCGGATTGTAAAACGTTGTAATATAATCGCACTGCAATCCGTTATAATATATTATAACAACATTATAATGTGTTTTAATAATTATAATCGCGTTGTAATGCATTATATTGCATTATGTCATGTATGTCTTAAAATATTTTATAATCGCAATACAATGTGTTATAATTTATTATAATGATGTTATAATGCTACCAGTATAATGCTAATTGCATTATTATGAGTTATATAACATAATAAGGTCAACAATTTTGCGGCACGAGAAAGTAACATTAGTTTTTTCGGTTCGGCTTTAGTTTTCGAGACATAATTTTTGTTTCTGAAAAATCAACGTTAATATAACTCCAAAACGGCTGGTTATATTGAGCTAAGAAAAAAACAGATTTATCTTCAAGTTGTCCTCACATCTTTCTTTAACTGTTTAGCCGTTTTAGAGATATTGTAGAATTAACACGGAAAAAATTTTTCTTTTAAAATATTTTCGTTTTTTAAAAAATCATAAACAATAAAAGTTAAAATTTGTTTTCCTACTATCATATAATGTTTAGGTTTGTTTTTATTTATATTTTTTATGATTTTTTAAAAAAGTAGAAAATTTTTGAAAAAAAAAACAATTTTTTGGCTTAAATTGTAGAATATCTCTGCAACTGCTAAGTGGATTAAAAAATATTGTTATTACAACTAAAAGACAATGCTGTCACCTTTTCTTAACTTATTAAATAGGACAAGCTATTTTTCAGGTATATTATACTTAAATTTTTCCAAAAAGAGATAAAACTTTTTGAAAAAATAATTTATATCTGGAAAACTAGAATCAAACTAAAACAAAGTTCGTGCCGCATCAAAAAGTTAAATTTTTGTGTAGCTGTGTTATTTATTAACAACTTTGTTGTAAATAAAAAAACTTATTTATTCGTCCATATAAATTTATTACAAGTTACCCTAATTTTTATGTCTTGTACATATTTCGGTCGTTTGCTTCATGTAAGCCCTCAGTACGATTTTTTAAAACCGTATTCGGTTTTTCGAATTTCTTTTCATTTTTGTATTTATTCGAAATATCATTTATCGCGCAATAAAAATTCAAATCACATCTACAGAAAGCTTTTTTTAGCAATCAACTAGACCAAAATTAAAGTGTTTGAAACTCTGCAACTACGGATATTCGATCTTTTTCTCTATTTGATACTTAAAAAAACGCTCACGTTCGAAAAAAAAATATTCAAAGTGGCACAAGAGAAAACCAACATGGCGATACGCGTAATAATAAAAACACAAAATGTTTAATAAATTTTTAATTAAAAATAAAAAAGAGAGATTTTTATGGATTCGCAAGAATAAACGAAAATAAAAATTATTTATTAACCAAATTTTGTCCTTCAATTTTTATACAAAAACGTCAATAAACTTTTATATTTATTATTGTTAATATGAAATTTATTAAAGTTTTACAATTTTTGGGATTCACAAAATATGATTTTCAAAAGAGTCCCGATTTTATAATCCTCATGTCAAATAACAAGAGTCTAACTTATTTCAATAAATCTACGACGTCTTGCTAAAAACTCATTAAAAAACATATGTTTTTCGATACATTCGTAAAAAAACAAAAACGATTTAATTTAGTAAATATATAGGAAATTTAAATTATGTAAATATTTATTCATATTTAAATACACAAATAGGGTGTTGCCATTTTATGACATTAAAATTCAGAGGTGTGCTCGTTGGGCCTGGGTAATACTTAAAAAAATTGGTGTATAATTGTATTGTATTATTGTAGTAAACAGCTGTTAATGGCTCTTGTGGATGTCAACTTAGCAATATCTTCATTTATAGTATTTTTTTCATATCAATCTAAAGTTTTCAAATTTCTCTGTAGTTAGATTAGAAATCTTATCTTTTTTATTATTTTACTTGAATTAAGAATGTTCTAACTTTTTTCCCCAACATTCTTAATGTTTCTCACATGTGTAATACATGTTAATTAAATTTGCACAAGATTTTAAAAAAAAGTAAAAAATTATATACATATTTATCTTTGATGTGTTTCTTAGAGTTTTAAAAAAGTAATTAACCCTTTCATGAACCAAAGGAAATATAAAGAAATCTTAAATCTTGTGCTGGCGAATCCCTCTCAACTTTGCTTTGTTGACTTTGTATAAATAAAATTAAAATAATATTTAAAGTCCATCTATAGATTCCTTTTGAAATGTCATCTATAGATTCCTTTTGCAAACATAAACCTATACGAATCTCGGTGACAACTTCGATCAATAACGGACACGAAATGAATTTCCAAAATATTTAAATATTCACGAAATCTCAGCACCTAGAAACCAATAAAAAAAATTAATATATAAAAATTTCATATTGAAACACCTTTTTTGTTGCCATGATCGTTTAAGAGTTAAAGTTTAAATAAAAAACATGCCTTTTTGGATTATTCATCAGCTTTTTTTGATAAGTTTACTTTCCAGAGAGATAGAGAATAGTCACTACGCATTTTTTTATTAAACCATAAAATTAAAAAAACTTATTTCTAATTGGCGATAATAGCAAGTCTAATGTACGTATTTTGCTTTAGATTAGATGAACGAGTAGATTTCCTTAAAGTATAAAATACGTAGAAGTGTGTCGAGGAAAGATTTTAAATATAAGCAATCATTATTGATATTATTTAGCTTTTCTATATAAACGATTTGAAAAAATAACTATTTTTATGTATAACTTAAAAATGCCGTATTCACAACAGATCTTAGGAGATTTGTTTAAAAATAATAAATATTTATTGAATTTTTGATTAAAAAGCTTTATTAAAACTTTCTATAAAAAAAAAACTTTAAAAATATATATAAAAAATTTGTATATCCATGCAGAAATTGTGAATACTCCTAACACGGGTGAAATAAGGGATTAGGACTAGTCGGAAACTATATACATATGTATATGAATGTCTTAGGTGAGGATCATGTGATCTATGGATGTATTAAATCTGAGTCCATGTCATTACTTCGCGCATTATTAAGGGTTAGCATCAAAACTAAAGTAAGTCATTTTTTATGTCAAACTACTATCACGTAAGCTACCAGGACAGTTTGCCATCGCTTAAAATTTTCTTAAAAAAACATGCATCAAAAATTTTCTTGAAAAGAATTTATTTCAATTTTTTATGAAAAGAAATCCATAAGTATTTTATTTAAATTAAAATAAAAAATAAATTTTTCGTTTGCTTTACATTTAAGGAAGCGTTAGAGGTGAACGCCCCCTAATGCTCTATTTAAGATCTAGGTGTACAAAAACTTTATGATAAGTAGAGTTGGTCTTTTCCTTAAAGAAATCGCTACACATTTGAATTCATAATCGAATACGAAATTAATGATTTAAGGTTCATGAAATAAAAATATGATCTCAAATGGGTTATGTGATCATAATACACAAAACAATCGATGCCAAAAAATAAATAATCTTTTGAAATGAATAAATATCTTTTCCACAAAACAAAAAAAAAAAGTGTGACGCACAAAAACTACATAAATAATTGCATATTTTGAATTTCCTTCTGCATGAGTGATTTGCTTTAAAGAAAATATTGATTTTTTTGTATTTTGTCAAACAATTTTTTGATTTATATTGATATTGTTTTCAATTAAAAAATTGTTTAATTAAAAACCATTTACTTTACTATTTTAGTAAATTTATTTGTTTGAGTACTTTAAAACATTGTTTTACGAGTACCTGTAAAGTATTTAATTTTTTTTATTATGTCTTATAATTCTTAATTGGTATAAACAAATTTCGCAATAATTTTAATTTGTGTTATTACGTCTTACATTGTTTAAAAATTAAAATTCATAACGATATTTAAATAAATAAATAAATGTAAACATTATTGTAATTTTACAAATTGTAAATTCAAAGTTTTACAAATAATTCACCAAATTTGTTTATTTTGATGATTTAGATAACCTCAAAAAATTAACATATTGTAAGAAAGATTTATCGTTTATGTCGGTAATTTATATTATTTTCAAAAAGTACATTTAATGCCTTAAGTACTCGTAGGTAATGAAAAACATCTTAAAAGAGAAACGTCACAATTTGTACGTACTCGTATGTATGTACTTGAATATAATATTTATTTCTTTACAAAATATAGGAAGTATTTCTAGAAAACCACGTGTTATTTTATAGACAACAATACAAATGAAATTATTTATTTATTTATTTTAAAATATAAATACATACTTTTAAAAATAGTAGTATGTACTTCCATGTTATTAATTAAACGTGTTTTGGTTTCCACACTTTTAATTAGCCTTTAATCGACACAATATTTGAGTACATATGGCTTAGGATTTAGTCTATGTAGTATTATACGTCATTAAAAAAGTTATAAACTAAAAATAAAATATCGAAGTATTGACTATTTAAACTTGTATTCAAAATTTTATATAGGCAATTTTTAAAAAACAAAACCTTTAGATAAAAAAATGATTTCAGAAAAAGAAATTAGATATGGAAACTTTTTTAACTCAATAAGAACTTCTAAATAGAATAAAATATAATTAGCTTTTATCCCATTTGGGATTAAACTCCCCCTGCACTAGACCTGCTATTTTTCTAACCAAAGTTCAATATCTCTAACACCAATTCTTCTGAAGATACGAAATTTCAGTAAAAAATTAGCATTTTCTTCACATGTTACTTTATTGGTAATGAACAAATCATTATTAGAGGTGTGAGATTAAAAAAATTTAAATTTATCATAAGCAAAAGTCAGCCGACATACATATAAAGCATCTTTGACTGTAAAAAGCTTAATATTTACGTAACACATGAAATGAAACAAATTAATTTTACAAAACGCATCAACGCTTGTGATTTGCATTATAAATGGTATGAATTCGATCCGTTTTTGAAGCAAGTTATCACTGGTGATGAGAAACGGATTGTTATCAACAACGTCAATCGAAAACGATTATTGTCAAAGCATGGTGAGCCACCAAAAACAACTTTAAAAGCTGAAATGCTGTCAGTTTGGGAAATTGGAAAAGTTTATTTAGGATGTCTACTGTCAACAACTGAACTGCGTAAATTAGTCATTAGCAAAGGTGTCATATTTCACCAGGATAACCCTTCAAAAACAGAGAGTGCTTGGCTTGGAACTTTTAATGCATCCATTTGTTTTGGTCTGGAAAATGGAACATATGTATGTACTCGTACTTGATTAAAGTTCATTGTAAAAATTTAAAAAAATGTATTTACTTTTAATAAAAAAAATCCACAATGATACTAGCAGTGAACATAAGGTCAGTTGCAGATAAATTTCAAAGCTATTCCTCTTTATAAAAAGGTACACGACAATGATTAATTTTTGTGTATAAGAAATGGAATTTTCCTTGCTCCGATCATTCTTATTTTTGTTTATTGACTACTTGGGTTTGAAATAAATTATAACCTATTATACCATTTTTTTTTTCAAATTTGTTAAATGATTATTTTGTTTCTATTTTTTTAAATTAGAAAATTAAAAACCGTGTAGCCAAAATTTTCCATTCACAGTTAGTTGTACGTACTAAAAGTAATTTTATGAGACTTTTATATAAAAATTTGAATGGTCATCAATATATATTTGTGATCTTATTTTTCTTACCTTCGGCGCATGAAGATATAAACGATCTATCATAACAATTCATATCTTTTTGTAACCAATTCTTAATTGCCATCTCCGACGAGCTGCGATTGATCTCTGGATTATTTAAATCACGAATGCTCTTTTTATGATTTGTGACATCTTGTCGTTTGTGAACGCTGCGTGATTTACGATGTTTTCCACTTGAAGTACTCATAGCGTTATGATGATCTACACTTTCCTTTTTACAATTGAGAGATTTTGAGAGTAATGTTTGACAGGCTTTGTTACTGTTACGTCGCGTACTGCGATCTGAAATTAAATAAGGGCGAGAATATTGTTAATTTTAATTTTTGCATTTTAAAACCCAACAAATGTTTCTCCCTTGACTAAAGTTTATTTTTAGCCGCAAGTAACCGCAGTGACTTATTTTCGTGATCAGGTATAATATGTATTAACTATATATAAGTACAAATACTAAATATATGTATAAATACTCGTAATAGTATTTTTAATTCATTGGCGCTTTTGGTTTTTGGCTGAGTCAAACAGCTTAAAAATTTTAAGTTGAGTAATACCAACAAGTAGTGCTATAGACATTTTATTTATTTTGAAAATACAAATTCCTCTTAAGGCAATTAAAACAATGCAAAATGACGTTATTTTATAATCAAGAATTTTTGTAATGATTCATAAAGTTGTATAAATTATCGTAGGTTTTTTGTTAATAATATTGTTTCTGGAAAAAATGTTTCATTATTTTCTAAGATATTTCGTATACAAGAATTCCAAAAAATTTTGGGATAAGTGTTTTCTTAATAATAAAGTTGTATTTTTATACCCTACGACAGGTGTGTCGGGTATTATGCGTATGGGTTCATTTATGTAAATTAAGAGTATAATGTGATAACGATCTAGCAATAATTTTGTGATTTACAATTGATCTATGATCATTACTAAAAGGTCTCTATCTGTCAGATCATTTGTATATTATAAAATGTAGAATAAAACCGTAAGGAGTATTTCGATTAAAATGCTGTAGTGAAAATCATTCTAAGCAGAATTTTTGGCGGTTAATTTAGCAGTAATGAGTATCAAATTAAAATGATATATTTGTTTTACTTCGGGGTCTTTTTAATCAATGGTGACTCCTACGTGGAACCAAATCTAATTTTTAATAGATTGTGTAGCCGAGCGAGCCCGCCGACTATACTTAATTACCTAATTATTGTTCATAAAAAATATAATTTTCGAGAACAATGGTGAGAATCTTGAAATTTCAAATAAGTTAATTGAAACCAGATGGCTTGGAGTAAAATTTTTTTTATTAACTGATAGCATTAAGGTAATAAAAACGGGCATGTCTAAACTCTGTATAAGTTAACAAACTTATACGTCAGAGTTGTAACTGAATGCATTATTCAGAGGAGTTTTAATATTTATTTTTTATAACATACATAAATATTTATAAATTCATACGACCACAAATATATTTAACATTTGTTTTTAATAAATTTTATAAATTATCAAATTGCTTAAAACTTAAAAACAAACAAAAAAATATAAAATATATATCAAATAACTGGTATGTATAATTATAATTCCAAAAATCTCATAATAGTTCTACAATGGTGTCAGGAACGAGTTCTAAAGGAGATAAACTAAAGCAATACAGACTCGAAAATAAAGTGACAGCAGTTGTGAACTTTTCATGGAACTAGTTCTTTTAATTTTTGTAGTTCTAAAGCAGAACATTTTTAGGAAAGTCGTATCGTAATGCGTTAGTTGTCGAACTTGCTAAACAATTAGTACTTGTATAATTTTGGTTGAATAAATCTATTTAAATTAATACTTAATCAAACTAGTCAAATTATAATTAGATCTAATTTGTCACACATATTATAATACAAAGTATTTTGTGTTTTCTATATCAAATTCTTAAGTATTTTAACCCTAGATCACCATATGTGGGTATTATTCTGATGTACATAATGCACAAAAATAATGGTTATAGACCTATATTTACCACATATTTATACATACATGCCTCCCATATAAGACCTTCTCTCAAAAGTCACTTCAAATTCATATTTAATGCCTAATTTTAAACCGATATGTCTTATGTCTAAGTTTGCAAATACATACCTTTGTAAATTTTACAAATACGTATTACCCTCCCGTTTAATTTCCTGCACTGTCAAAAACGGCTTAATTAAAAACAAGTAAGAAAGTGCTATAGTCGGTCAAGTCCGACCATACGATACTTTTACCACTAAGGTCAAAGGTGTTATTTTTCCTGCATAAAGACAAATATTTGCTAAATTTTGACATCATGCTAACATTTTCTCAAAAATTATATATTTAAGCTGTTTCCGTCATTTGGACTTATATGAGAGCTAGGGTCAAATGTGGACTTCGATTATCTCGAAATTTGGAAAATTATACAGTTGTTACAAAAATGATGTGTGTAAAAAATAAACTTGCAATTCTCATTATCATTAGATTTACGAGCGTTTTAGTGATTTTTGTCTAATTTAGTGCGCTTTGGCAAAAGAGTTTGTCTTGACCGATTTCAACGAAATTTTTTAAAAAAATATTTACTATAAATACCCGAAAATCAGAAAACCACTCAAAAATTATTATTAATTTATGATAAAAATTTGTACAAATTAATTTTGTGTAAATATAAATCTACATATAGACGAGACAGCCAGTCCTCATTTGATAATAGCCGGATGGCGGAAATGGCTTAAACATACAAGAATGTTAAGAAAACGATTTTATAAGCATAAAAGATACTGTCGACAAAAGGGTATAAAAGAGTCCAGCTTGACCGACTATCTTAATTATTTTTATTTAAAATCAGTTCCAAATGATTCACTTTAAATAAAAATCATTACTTTACAGCTCTGACAAGTATATCTAGAGTGAATCTTTTGAAATAAACATTATACGTCAAATTTGATTTTAAGCAAATATATTTTTTTACTTTTTTAGTTATTATCAAAAAATTTATTACTTTATCTTTAATTATCTTACTTATCTTGCCAAAAAAAAGTAATATAAAATTGGATAACTACACATGAATTTCAAATATACCCCCATAAATTCTGTTAATGTTGTTCCGTGTAGTTAATTAAAAAAAAAAAATTGCGAAATATTAAGGTTGGCTGGCTTATTTTATGATAGGATTTAAGTGGAAATTTTTTAAACTTTTTTATGTTACACACTAAAATAGGGATTGATAAAATTTGAAAATGTCATAATACATAAATAAACAAGTAAGAGAAGCTATTGTCGGTCAAGCCCGAATGTATGTTACCCTTCACTACTAAGGTCAAATATGGACCAAAAAGTTAACAAGTTTTCCTTAAGTCTTAGAGACATATATATACTATGTGCTATTTTTTTTCAAAATTTCGAGATATAACTTGATTTATATTATTTCCGGCTTAAAGCCTTATTTTTTTCAAAACCTAGAAGAATTAAGAGAAGCAAATCCCATAAAGATAGTTAATTGAAATGCACATAATTGTGAATAGGTCTAGTTAATTTACTTAAGCATAAGTAAAAATTTTGGGTTTTCAATGGTATTTTTATTATTTTATTTGTACTATAGATTTAGAAAATCTTTTTGTCGTATATTGTTTTCTTATGAAAAATCGCTAAATCGAAATTTTCAAGGTCATATAATAAATAATGCATTCAGTTTTTTGAATTAAAAGTGTTTTTGTATTGTTTTGCCACCCTAAAATGCCCCCCACATACCTTTCTTATCAGCTTTTCTCTTGCGTTTTTACTATTAAATTTTATATATAAAAGGACAAACACTATTAGGAAATTAATTGCTTATAAATTTTTATTTTTATTCAAATCAATGAGAAAAGACTGTTAGAAAGGGTTTTTATAAATATATTTCTATCATAGGATTGGATATATTAATTATAAAATAGTTAATTTGGTCCACTCTAATAAATATTGAGAAATATTTCGTTTTGGTATCGTTGGTACCAGTTTGTACCTTGTATGCGAGAAGTTGTTATTTTAACAAACTTTTTATGGTTTTTTTACGCTAATAATAATGACGACGACAAGCGGCGGCCTGACTGCCTGCCTGCTCGTCCATCCACGTAAGTTAAAAAAAAATCATCTTAAAATATTTATAAACAACGAATAAAAGTTGAATGAAACATGTCTAATCGAAATAACAAGAAATTAATTTGATTAACAAAAATAAAACGAAAATATTTAACTTTTTCTTGTTTTCGTTTTCCAAAATGCGACACAAATATTTAATTTTTATGAGTGCAACAAATTGTAAATTTGCACAATTCGAATACGAACGAAAGTAATTACAAAAATAAACAAGTACTTCAATTGTTTCGACTTAAAATATGAATATAAAGACTTTTTACGCACTTGTTAACCAAATCACCAAATAATTTTATCAGCCGTTTCAGAGAACTCGATTTTGTTCAATCAATTTCTTATTTTCTTTTTAGAAAGCTTAAACTGAAAAGAATCGGAATAGAACCACTTTCTACATACATACATATAAATTTTGTTACTATTAATATTTAAATAAACTAGAGTATAGGTATCGGGGTATATATCCATTTGTTTATTACAAATAGACAGTGGTTCTGTAGTAGGTTCAGATATTTATTCTAAAAGTGGAATAAGTAAAACTTCATATTTGCAGGCTTGGTTAAGAAATTGTTTACATGATATTTTAATATGTTTTCATCGTAAATGTTGTTATCATTTTTGGAATGACAGAATTGCTAAACTTTTGAAAGCAGTCCATTGAATCGAATGCATCCTATAATATTAACTTTTCCTAAGGTTAGAGTAATAGTCAAACTATTGCTAAAAAAAATATTGTCCCGAAGTTTTAAGTAAAAAATACACGTATATGAAATTTGTCGATAAAATTCAACTTTTTTAGTTGCATTACATCACCACTATATTTGTATTATTAGTTATGATCTTCTGGTTATAAAAACGGTTAAAAGTATTTTTTTAATCGTTGGTTGATTTTTTAAATATTTTTTACAAAATTTGTTATTTTTGAAATTTGATCCGTCGATTTTATCATATTTTTGGAACTAGCCTTTGTCACAGAAAAGAATTTCTAAATAACATTTTCTTTAATCGCTTTGAAACAATAATTTTTATATTTGTAATAAAGTCTGAGCTATTTTTATTTTAAAGAGAAAAAATCAATTGTTTTATAAAAAATTTAAATTTTTAAAAAACCGTAATAAATCTAAGATAGCAAGAGCCTATTTCCTTCATACTAATTTGTGACCAAAATATTAATTTCAGGTACCTTTAGTACCGATTTTTCTTAATTTTAATAGCAATGGTCCTACTGACAAAACATATCTGTGCCAAATTTCATAAAAAGCAATTGTGACTTTGAGGAACGTAAAACTATATCCCGCGAAAAATTGTTTGGGAGGTTTACTAAAATTTTGAACGGCTTTGTCCTTATAGCTAGTTATACTAAAGTTTTTTTTATAATAATAAATAGGTTTTATATGCAAATTTTTCGGTAAAAATTGTGTAATTTTTACGTTATTTTTAATAAAATACTATTAATCGAAGGATTTTTATAATATATTGGCCTCAATTCTGGTTTCTATTCGAATTGAAGTTTTCTTCGTATAATAGTAATTACTTATATTTTTTGAAATATTCATAGTTTTAAGATAGTCAAGTAACAATTATAAGTTTTTTCCCGTTTCGATTTTTTTTTATGAATTTTTTAAAATAAAAATTTTTCGACTTGGAGCATTGAAAATCACTGATCATTCGGTCTACATTTAAAGTAGTCGTGTCAGTTATCATATAGTCTTACATAGCCGATTGTAGCACTTTCTTATTTGTTGTGTTAAGCTTTATTGCAGTTGCTTGTAACAGAACTTTAAGTAAACCTCTCGTATCAGATTAGTTTCCTGAGTAGAAATAACGCTATCTTTCCGTTCTTGTCTGCTGTGTTGTCTGTTTGTCTGCATTAAAAGCTTGTAGTTATTTTCCCAACCAATTACAAATGCTCTAAACAAACAAATTTAAAGTCCATGGCCAGATGTTGGCAATTCAGTCGCATGTAATTCAGTTTTTTTTGCAAGTAGTACATGACTATTAAACTCTTACTGTAACCGACGTCTCTCGTAATTAGGCCGGTTATTATTTATTACGTGAAATGAGGCACTGTGCTCCGCTAGAGAAACACTTTATTAAAACAAAAAAAAAATATATATATAATGGAAAAATTTATGTTTGAACTTTTATACACAACATTTAAAACCGGTTTTTAACAAAAATAATAGCAATAATAAACTTTAAGTAAAAAAAATAAAAACGATGACAAAGCATATGATGACTAAATCACTTGAATCGTAAAAAGCATAAAACTCATAAAAAAAATCTTTATATTTTTTTGTTGTATTTATTATGAAGCCAAAAAAGGCATTTGCAACAGCATGTAAATAAAAACGGGTTAAGAAAGAAGTGAAAGTTTATAACGACATTGTGAGAAAAAAAAATTAAACATTGAACAATACTCGTATGTACACAAATACGTGGTTTTCTGCATTTAAAATTACGCTGAAATCTAAAAGAAAAGTACATGTTTAGATAGACACTTATTAGGTCGGTTCCAAAAAGTTCACAAAACTTTTGATGGCAGGTTGTCTAGGGCTATATAAGACTCATATTAATGGGCATATGTATTGAAAAGTAATGGAGAGTATTATAAACTTCCATTTGGTTAAATATTTGAATTCTTAAAACGTACCAAGCGACCGCCAGTATGGATTTTGGGAGACCTCCTATCAAAAAAGTGATCTCGTTCTGTTCACCATTTTGTCGAAAGTAAAATTGTGGCTTTAGTTATTAAAATTTATTGTCTTTGGTGTCGGCAATTCATTCTTTCCAGAGAATATAATCTACAAACAGAATCTACTTTAATGCTCTCAAGACTCAATGTTGCATGCAGAGTAAGTTAACATTATTCATTATGTTAGTTCATTTTATAAATATTCAGGAATCAGATACTAATAATGATCTAAGCATGACAATTTATTTTTCAAATGTCGAAAGAAACGCTTAAATGACTCGGTTTTTTAAAACGCTGAGATATACATACATATGTACAATATTAACACCACCGGTGATTCTTCAAACTATATTTTGGATCTTATCGAATGTATTATCAATGACAGTAGAGTATCCAGCTATATTGGGTTACTTGAAATGTGTTCTAACAAAATTAGTTAACCTCGTTTGAATGATTTCATGAAGATATGTATCTCAAACAATTTGAGCCACCCTAATAAATGTACGAGTATATACAATATCTGCGTCTAAAATGTTATGGATATCAGCACGTAAATATGAGTATAAATATACGTTAGTAGCTTTTTTTTAGTTTTTTTCCGTTTAATGTCTCTACTATATAATATTTCTTTTTTTCTGTATTTGATTTTTCAAACTTATGCAATCTCTTTTTTTTTTTGTGAGCCAATTTTAAGACGGGCTTCAAAAAATTAGCGTAAAGATACAAAATGATTATAAGAAACAATTTTATTTTCATGTTATTTGAAGTCTGGTTAAGTGTATAGACACGTTTGAAAATCTTTTAAAACTAAAAATAAATATAATTATTTTTAAATTAAACATACAAAATACGAAGTATCTTAATAGATTTAAGATTAAAAAATATTTGCTTAACTCTTGAAAATCGTACTCAAATCTTCTTAAATTTAATAAAGATAAATGCATACAAATTGTTTGTGAGAACAAAAATGCCGGCCGGCTTAATAGGTAATGGAGTTTTAGCCTATAGATCTTTTGTATAAGGAATATTAAATTACAGTGTCTGGTAATGACGACATAAGTCTAGTTAAAATAAAAATAAAGAATTGACGTCTTCTTAAATATTGGTTTAAATTGTATAAATTATATGCAAGTTAGGTTTCAACTTTGACCCAAAGTATATATAGGTACTCTTCAGTTTAAAAGTTTTAAATAAAAATACATTATTTCGATAATTTTTTAGATATATTTGAAAATTTTCTAGATGTTATGGAAAGGGAAAAAACGCAAGTCAGAACTTAGCAAAACAACCTACAAAAGAGGTCAAAAGTAAGTCCCGTATTCGCACTCACTATATATTTTTTAATTTGATTTCAATATTATAACCTTTGGCCGGTGTCAAAATTTTACATTTAAATAAGTTTTGAAATGCAAAAATTTACATTTGTTTTAAATAAACCAATAATATTCATATGAATGTAAGACCAACAGGTCACAAACAGGTTCACATTCACAATAAATATTTTATTTGTTTTTATTAGTAAATCTTTTTTATTGCAAAATTCGCCTAATTTTTACATACATACATACAAACATATGTTAGTTATACAAACAAAACAAACAGAAATTTAAATATGTATTTAATTTATTCATTTTATCGCAATCTTGTAGTAGCTTGAAGGTCAATTCGTCGTTGATTATTGTTTTGTTTCTCTTGATTTTGTAAAAAATAAAAATGCTTTCATCGTAAATACAATAGGATACGAATATGACGAACCCCTGCCTATATTAAGAGAAATGATTCATTTTGAATTATGCTAGAGTTCAATAATGAATAAAACTTATTTGTCAACACCCACTTTTAATATATACCCAATATTGATAATCGTTTCAAAATAACCCTCACAGGGCAATGAGATCAATGACTACTTCTCTGTCACTGTCACCTTCCCTTTTACTGTCCAGCACTAATTAATTTCAAGCTTTATTATCTGGATAACTATTTTCTGCACGTTCTCTGAGTTGTGCAATTTGATCATTACCGATATTTTACCTAACCTATTTAAATTTAGGCCGTTGTTTGAAATTTACATTAAGTTTTAAATTAGGTTTGTTTGATGTTTAGTAAATTTAAGATCTGAGATTATCTTCAAGTTATTTTCACACATTAAAATAAATTTGACTTTATAACTTTTTTACTTAATTAGATTAAAGAACCAAAGTAATTTTTCTTATATTTTACATGTAGATGATATCCACATTTAAAAAAAAATGAGTTTTTATAATGATTTGACCTAAAACTAAGGTCAATAAAGTAAAATACCCTTCTGTAACCAATGATAACTTTCAAGCAACGGCGTATACATGAGAATTACATTTTTGGTCGGATATAAGAAGTATTAATAGTAATAATATGACATTAAGTAAAATATCTCTTACAAAATCTTTAAAAGCTTAGACACTTAAATGCTTCTTTGGATACGTGAAAAATAAGTTTAGTTCATCGACCGACATTCGACCCCTTTCGGAGACTCATGACTCCAATCTGTAAAAGGCTTGGTAGGGGCATTCGGTATAATTAAGGATTTGTTACCCCATATGTATTTCAATAATTTTTACTAACAAATATTCTCTTATAAATTATATTAGTTAACTATAGCGATTTTTTGTGGTTTTTCCTTGCACAACATTGGGTGAAACTAGTAGCACTTAGTAACTGATATGACTACAGTCTTTTTTTAACAGTTTTCATAAGTGAACGAACGTTTTTTTTTTTTTAAAGAAACAAGAAAGTAAAGGAATTGCAATATCAAACACGTACCTATATAGATACATATTTATATATGTATGTGAAAATTATTAGGAAACCAACTACTATTATTACTTATATTTACAAACGTGATTTTATATAACCATCAATATATCCCCCATCACCAGCTCATCATCTTCATCGTTTCCATTAATTTATGCTAATCGTGGTTGTTAAATCATCATCTTCATCGCCCTCAAAAAATAAAAATTACATAATTTTAATACAATAACATTTCATTCAGATCGGATGAATTTAATTTCATCATTTCATTACACCAACAAAATGAAGTCAGTTAAAAGACAAACAGTAGATACATATACAGAAAGACAGACACTTTCTTTAATATTGAGCAAGGTCTTTTTTTGATACTCGTAGATACATTATACGTGTAGAGTAGAGTAGAGTACAGACATGTGTAGAAATACATTCATACATTCAGATGTCGTTTGTATTTCACTCAAAACTTGATTGTTGTCGAAGAAAAAACCAATTCTTTGGTTAAATAATCAAAATCGACTAAAATTTATTGAAAAATGTATTTAGGTATTTGGGGCAAAAACGGGTTAAGATGGTACATTTTAATGATTTATTATAAATAACGTTTGTTTGCATCATTAAAAAACGGAAAGGGCTTAAGCTGAGTTTTATCTTAAGTCATTTGTCATTGGCTTATTTTTCAGCTAATGATATTTCGAAAATTCTTTATTTTCGTTTCTTGTATTTCTTTCACAAATAAAAACAAAGATTTAAGAAACAAAATTACTAAAACTGAGAAGACAAGTAAGAAAGTATTATAGTCAGCCAAGCCGATTCTATATACCCTGTACCACTTAGGTTAAATCTGGGCAGATTGTATTTGTTTAAAAATATTTTTAAAGTTTTATTTTAAAAATTTCTTATGGTACGAAAAATTACAAAAGTCGACTTTAAAATAAAGTCGATTTTACATAAAATCGACTTTAAAATTTGTTCTGTGGTTAGGCTGATATATTTTAATAATGGAATTAAACCACTACAAAAACAAATAATTGTGCCAAAACCTTTCATAAATTTGTCTTTAAAACTGAATACTTAAATTGACTCAAGCGGGTGTCAGAGCAGTATTTCTACGCCAATTATGTCGTTAAAGGTATACATCTATGGCTTGGTGCTTTTCTATATAAATTCATAGTAACATTGTCTAAAAAAACCTTATAAATCTGTTCTGAGTTAAGTGAAAGCAGTTGGAGCCAGAAAAAAATTATTATTAACTCAAAACAGCAAAAAATTGACATTGGCCCTTTTAGCACCTAGCCACAGAAATATGGAAGGAATACTTATAGAACAATTGACTTTTTTCTCTAAATATCAGCGAAAAATTGATTATGTATTTAAATATAAAAAAGTGGCCTATATTTAAAAATAATATAAACTTAAACAGATGTTTAACAGAATATGTAAATTTTTCTAATTTTTTAACACCAAATTAATAATTTTGGACTGAAAAACTATAATAACTCTTTTGTCATTTAAAGTGTCTGCGGTAAAATCTGTTTACTGATCATTTTAATAAGCGTGGGTCGTAAAAAATGAGGACGTATAAATTTAAATATTAAATAGCAAACCATAGCAAAGGCTTCTAAATATAAGTTATTCAGATGTAAATTTTTATTTATAAACGAATGATACTCATCAGCAGCGTTTTTACGTAAAGCTTATCACACCTTTAATTGATGTCGAAATAACAAAATGTTTATATACACTCAGCAAAAATATTGCTGTTTAATTTATATTAGGGAATCACAGTGTCGGGTTAAAAATGTAAAATATTAATTTCAAAAGGCGAGGCTGTTATATTGGGTTGATGCTAACTCTAGAAATGTTTGCCTGACATCCAACTTTAAGTATGCCGATCAAAAAACTTATAAATCTTCAAGAATTTACATTTAACAGATATTCACTTCCTATCTGTAACGATATTTTAAGTATATATGTAAGGACTCCTAAAATATAACATACTCTTATCTATTTCTGGGAAATGTTTCACTCTTATTGCCTAGAAAAAGGCTTCCAAATAGAACATTAAGACAGAAAATTTCTCTATAAAGTTATATTTATTAACAATATAAAATTTTCAAAAGACACAATTTGATTTAATGACCTCTAAATTTGAATGGATTATATTCATGGAATAAATTCTATGCAATCTTTTTTAACTTTTTATCGAAAAAACGAATACATTGTCCAAACTGTCCACATTGGCTGAAATTGTGTAGGGCATTATATAGCCGATATTAACCAACTACAGCTACACCTTTAACTTGTTTTAATACACAACAGGTATTTGTTTAAGATGTTACATAATAGTAGAACATTAAGATAGAAAATTTCCTGAACTCGCTATAAATTTATATTTATTGAAAGAAAAAAAAAGAAAAATTTATTTTCAAAATCCCTTTTTAGTGGATCTATCCATAGAAAAAGGTATCTACTGTCCTAATGGTATAGCCGATCTTTAACAATTACAACTACACCCTAACTTGTTTTTGTTTATTTTTGTAAGATGTGACATAGTTGTTTTTGTTTTTTTTTTCAGTGTACACATGTGTATTTTTCTTTTTGTTTAATGATAACATTGTTGAACTTTTAATTTCGTTTATTTACACTTGTTAGCAATCATCTGGTATTTTCATCTTGATAGTTTTTACATATTCTAATCGTGCATTTTCGCGCACCAAATTTTCTTTTATAAGATCTAACATATGTATGTACATATGTATCGGCACACATACATATTTTTTATCTAACAGAGATACATACATATTTATTTGTTTAACAATAAAATAATTTGGCATTTAATATAATAAATATTTAAGAGGTACATACTGTGTATAAGTACTCTTATTTAATTATATTAAATTCGACAATAAAACACTTACTCTTTTGTTTGTTGAAGGTAAATAATCCACAGAAAACAATTGCAGCCACAAATGCGACGATCAGCATAAGTGATATAGAATCCATGTCTAGAACTATGAAATTTGCTAATATATTCAGATCCATGATGACAAAAATATTTGTATTTTTTTTTTTTTTTTTTTTGTTGTGTAAACAAAATTAAATTTTTTCTTTGTTTTCACAAATGAATTTTCGAAGAACCGATTGTTTTCAAAAATTCAGACAGACGATAATTTCTTATGAAATTTTTATTACTAATCGATCGGAGGAGGAGGATATCTTAGAGATCGTTGTTGTTCCTCTTCTTAGTATTTTTATAAGGAGGAGTGTTTGTATCTATGTATGTATATGTTTACATACATATAGGTATGTTTTTAATTTTTTTTTTTATTTAATATTTTTTGTTATTCACTTCGATGGTCAGTCAGCATCAGCATAATAGTTTCTTCCTAGTGGTGGCGTGTAATGAAATTTCTTCGTTGTTTTGCATATGGTTTATTAATAAGAGACAACAAATACCTCGTGATACTCGTGCAATAAACATTATTCGTAGATGAAACTGGCAAAAACAACAAAGCCATCATATCTTTGTTGAAAAATTCACAAAATCTCACACTCACACGCTCTCCAATTTGAATTAAAATTAAAATCAAATAAAAGCGCTAAAACTTATGTATCTTTAAAGTAGTTTTCTATACACGAGCTTTTTTTATATCTATTTTATTGTATTCGTTAGATATGTATATATTTTGTTATTGTTTGTAACTCAACAATTAATTCACATAATTCAATTTTCGTAAATGCATTGGAGGAACATACAAGTTCAAAATGTATTTTTTATTTTATCTTTATTATAATTTTTTATAAAAATTTTTATACTTTTATCTCTTTATATATGAACTTTTTTAAATAATTTATTTGGAAAAATTTATCTTATTCGAAAATACTTTTTTTATTTATTTTTAATTTAATTATTGTTTTATTTTTGTAAAATAAAATATAATCCATTCAACGTATTTTTATTTATATTCATTAATATCGCAATATCGCCAGACTGACTCACTCTTACACGCAAAACGTTCAAAATTAAACTGATTTTGAATTTGACAAACTTTCATGAGTATATCTCGCTCCACTTGCGCTGCTTGCTCACCACTTTTTGCTTAATTCACTCACATGATAACTCTTTGTTGTCTATTCAGAAAGCAAGTGCTGACAACTTTTTTTATAATAAAAAGCACTAATGTTTTTTTTTAACGTTTTTGACTAATAAGTTATTTTACCGACATTTTAAATTTGCCAAGTGTTAATAAAAGTTTGACCCCCTAATTCATAAACGAAAAATATTGCTATGATAAGCTTATAAATCAAGTTTTCCATACAAAATTCCTACTATAAGACTTTGATATTTTTATAATTCGTTTATAAATTAGGGGTTAATGAAAAAAAAAATGGAAAAAAAATCTCAAAAATATAGTTTTTTTTTGGTTTAAATTTATCAAAGTGCTTTAGATACTTTTGTTAAGTAGCAAGTGTATTATAAAAAATAGATTTTCTCATGCGGCTTAGAATTATTATTAAATTATGAAATTGAGCTGCATCCGATTTTATTTTTTTTACACTCATTGAAAGGGACCTACGTTTTAACGCCGGCTCCGAGCGGCAAATGCATTAGTTAGAGAAGTTTTACTGACCTAATACTCAATAACCAGTGGCTAGCCGAGTTATGAGGTGAACCGCCGCTTTTTTTTTGAAATTTTTTTTTTCAGGTGGCTCTGAGCTGTGATTGAACTTGGGGCCTCTGGTATACCACAGCGGTTCACAATTGGGGACTAATCATCAATATATTCCAGATTAGTTCCTAATTTTGTCCGAATGGAAAACCAAGAAATAAGTTTCTTGAATTTCATTATAAACCAAAAATTTTATAAAAAAATAGTGGAAAAAATAATTATTATTAAAAGTGTGGAATTTTCTAATTATATATGATTCAGTAGTGTCATATGGTCAGACTTAAATGACTACAAGAATTTACAAGTTTCCATTCAAAATCGATCTCTTAAAAACACTAAAAAAACATTATAAGCGCCAAGTTAACAAAGCTGCAAAGATATATGTATGTTCAAATATATATATTAAGAAGAAACACAATTTTTATTGTGTACGCAAAGGTTGTCGTTGTGCTCAATTTATTTGTATTTCATGCACGTCTATTTCGACCAACGCTGTCAGAACCACATGCATATCGTCGCCAGTTCTGAAACTATTTCATGTTTAAAAGATTTTGTTATGTTGTATCTTCTTTATATTAAAATTTAAATCGACCT
The DNA here is from genome assembly GCA_933228675.1 of Stomorhina lunata. NCBI lineage: Eukaryota > Metazoa > Arthropoda > Insecta > Diptera > Rhiniidae > Stomorhina > Stomorhina lunata. The sequence continues at coordinate 126,205,990 of OW121743.1, forward strand.
GGTTGTCTTAATAGTATTTACAATACATATGTATCTACGTATATAATCTAAAAAACTTATTTATAACTTTTAATTTCTTTGTTCGTAAAATGCACTTTACATCTAAATAAATTGTATACAACATTCAAAAACTTAAGTGAAATTTTTACAAGTTTATTTATAAATTTATCTTTAAAACAGCCTCAATACCGATTGATGATTAAAAACCGGAAATTAACTTGAAATTTATTGAAATTAAAAATAAGCCGCGAAGTAAAATTCCAAAATTCCAATTTTTTATAAATTGACTCATCTCTATGGAAATTCGCGCCAATATTATTACTCTTCATAAAATCATCATAAAACAAAATGCTAACGAACTCATTTTTGCGCTGTAAATTTTCACAATTTTATAAAGATACATAGATACAGATATATATGTATGTATGTATGTATGTATGTCCGTGAGAGTAGGTATGTATATAAATTAAATATTTCATTGAATTGCACGAGTAAATACTTAAATACTATATTTGCACGTTGTTCGAAAATAATTAAATATGAGATATTTTATACTCTTTTGCTGAATAAGTCAACATACATACAAACTATATAACTATATTTTGTACTTCTCTTATTTCCCTTATTTCTCTTAAGTGTCGTCTATACCAGATATAAAATTATTAAGATAACTAACTACTAACTAACATGAAAGTTTAAAGTGGAAAGCACTCAAGGCTGGAAGTTCAAGTTTTAGTTATTTTGACATATTCTTAACCTTAATAGTACAGACCAATACAAACGAAGTTGTTTAAAGCAATGTCAGAGTTTGACATTCCTACGGTGCTAATTAGACTATAAAGGATGACATTACCTGTCGTTAAAATAGATAAAATAGGCAAGACAGGGCGACATTTATGTATCTTTTTAACATTTTGCTAAAAAAGAACTTGCGAGATGCTGCAGTTAATACAACTGGCACAATATTCAGCAGAAAACATTCGCGTTTGCTGATGATATTGATATTATGTAACGCACATTGCATGAGGTGACTGCCGCCTTTTCTAGTATTGAGAAGGAATCAATAAAAATGGGTCTAGCCGTCAATGATTTGAAAACAAAACTGATGGTTTCCACAAGCAATCAGTAGACTAGAATTGGAACACATGTGATTGTTGACAACTATAGCTTCACCGCTATGAACATAAATAATGTTCGAAATCATACTTGCAAACAGATGCTATTTCGACCTAAACAGGCAGCTTAGGAATAAAATCTTCTATATAAGAACTAAAATTACACTCTATAAAATGCTTGTACTACCAGTGTTATTACACAATACGACAAAATCAAATTTTTTGAGTACACATGAGTGATGTTAACAGAATATGAAAATAGGCTTAAAATAAAGAAATATGTGTCTCGGCGTCAGAATTTTAAGAAAATCGATTTTAAATATTCGAATGACCGTGGAGGTTCACTTGTAACGTAATACTATTAAAAAAAAAGTTCTATAAAAATCGAATGGGTGAATCGATTTAAATGCTTGAGCCAGTTTTGAAAAGGGAATTAATTTTGGATTTGTTTTTATTACTGTCGTACTGTGTTATATGGGCACTTGTACAAGCAGATGGAGTTTTTCTTGGAATTTTGGAGAGGAAGATTCTTCGAATAATTTGTGGACCAATCAACGTCAACACTATTTCTATTTTTATACTTTCATAATACATTCTTACTTAATAGTATGTACTTTCATAATATTTAAGTTAAAAATATAACTGGAATTCATTCCACAGCACCTAATTTAATAAATAACTAAGCCCTTAATTCAATAATATGGTATCAATTGATATTTAAAAATGTCGGTACATAGACATATAAAATGCAACCATGTCACAAAACTCAATTCCGTCCGGAATTGGAATGAATTCCATATTTTGATTCTATAGAAAAAGTAAAACGAAAACCACTTTCTAATTTTAAAGTGGGATTAAACTTGTATGTTTTTCTTCCTTTAATATTTGAACAATTTCTTAAATTATTCAGGTTTTTTTTTAAACAAAGAATATATAGAATTAAACTATGGAATTTGTGACATGCCTTAATATTTCTCAATCGTTTGCAAACTGATGTAGACAATTAAGAAATTTTAATGTGTAGTGTTAATGCCACCGAAAAAATTGAAATGAAATTTATCCTGTTGTACGACTTTACAGGTGTAAATAAATATTTAAATATCCGTTTTTTATTTAAACTGATGAGAATATTTGCACATGTGCACAAATATTTAAGAGTATGATGTCTGAAACAATAACGTTTATACAAACATTAATATGTTTTTTATTTTTATTAATATCTCGTTTTGATAAAACGAAATGAACGACAAACAAAAACAGTTCATTAACATCTGAAATGCCGTCGAATTCAGCCGATCATTCAACCCTAAAATGTGCAAAAGTGCAGGTAAACAGAGACTGAGGTTGAAAGTGAGAATACGGAGTGCACTAAGATTGACTCTAGTCATTTATGCTTTCCCATTGTTATTTCTTTGTTTAAAGACTTTTGTGATGAAAATTATTTAGATAAGAAAGCAAAACACCTAAACCAGATTTTTAGTATGATGTAAAAATAAAGGATTTTATTTATTACATACTTTTAAATTGATTACGGAAGTTGATTTCAAAACTGTGAAACGTTAATATCCCAAATACATACACATATACATACATACGTACATATAACTATAGGTATTATTAATCCACACAGCTGTATTTTACTCAAAACCAAATAAGTGTTTGGAATTGGTGATAATTAAAAGTTTGTCATTTTGTTTGTAAATTGTACAATATCGTCTAAGACCCTGTTAGTTGTATGTAATATTCGTTCTAGGCTCTAGAAGGCACACGAAACTATTTTATGAAATAACGATCAAGAAACTTAAACCACCAAAAATTTAATTTTTTGCTTTTTTACAAAATTTTATTTTTTTAGTACTTCCTGTAAGATCTATAGAAGATATCTGTTGTGATATTCAAAATTTAAAGTATACTTGTACACATGTTTATTTATTAGAAGAAAATTAATGTTATTTTTTTAACTTAATCAAATATTTTCAATTCATCAAAACGCTTTAGGGAATATTTCAAAGTATCGGTTGTTCTTGGGTTCGATGCAAACATAGTTTGTACTTTTTTAGCAGCAAAATCTTTATTTGCAAAAGCTTCAATACTATTATCCTGTGAGTCTTCCTTTCTCATAGCAACCATAGGTAAAAAAGCATATGAGGCAAAAAATCCATATAGTTCACGTGAATGAATTTCCATTTTTATATCATCCAATGTGGGAATATGAGTAAAGTGAATTCCTTCCAATGAATCCCTAAGAGCATCATAATATGATTTAATTAAGAATTCGCGGCGATTAATTAATACATCCAACTGAACGCTACTGTTTAAAAAAAAGTTAACATCACAGCCTGGACTGCCAAAAAAGCTATTTTGAAAATCTATCTGAAAAATTATAATTTAAAACAAGTTTTTTTAAATATATGTTTGTATAAAGAAGTTACAACTCACAAATAAGATATCATTAGGATTTTCGACTTGATTTTCTGAGTATTTAAATAAGAAGTTATTAACCCATAAATCACCATGATTTAATACTGTAATTTCACCAGGTTTTTCTTTGCCAATTTTTACTAAATTCTCAATTAAATTATCACAATGTCGGTGCAATTTTCTTGATATATTCCCATAGCCATTCCATGTTTCAGCTAAGTCGGCCAATGTTCTCAATAATAAAGTCATAAAGTTTATAAATCTTTCGCATGTGCGTACGTAATGCTCATCCAACATTCCGGTTCGAAAGTGTTCTTTTATACCAGGATCCTTTAAAAATATTTAATTGTTAGTTATTTTACTCAATACATTAGTATACTAAAATCGGGACTATTAACTTTATTCAAATAATTACCGCTAGTCTTTCGGTATCAATATGACCGAAATATGGATGTTTGGAATAACAATAGTCTAAAATTTAATAAGATATTTACTAAGAAGAAGTCCGCAGAAATCTTAATTATCCCGATTTTATATCTTAATGCTTTTGAGCCAATATTACATACCCTTTTTAATAATAACATAGAGGAGGCGTGAAATTTTGCCAATTTTTTTAGTGCCACAACACAATGTTCTTCATTTAGACCCTTTTGCCGATTGGCTAATTTATATCCGTACTGCGATAAATCATCGAAAACAATCGTTTGCACTGGAACACGTGTTGTATATAAACACCTAAAATAAAAAAAATTAAATAAAATAGGAAGGAAGGGTTCTCCATAAAATATGTAGTTGTTTTGAGCTAAATAAAACATAAACAATGTACATTTTCAAATATCATATAAATTCTTCTAACATTAAAATTTTGACCATATTATTCAGTATTTATAAATGTATCGCCTTTTTGGAGTTTCTATCTTTTTATACTTAAATTGGAGGTATAATACGGAGTGATAGAATGGCGTTTGTCTACACGACAAAATTGTTAAGTTCTTATATTGGTCTTTAATGAAGAAAAAATCTATATTAATAAAAGAGTTATGTGTGTATGTAATCAGTGAACTCAAAAACTACGGCATGAGGAGTGTTTTTTGTGAAGTTTCGTTTTTATCCGATACATGGCACCACTTTTTTTGATATTTTTGGAATTTTTTCATAATCGTTGAACAAAATATTTTAAAATTTCATAGTTCGGTATGTCACTAAATATTTATTAATTCATACATTCATTATAAAATAGCCAAATTTATAAAGTTTAAAAGTAAAGCTTCCTTGCAATATTTATGTTCATTATAGCTCTTAAAAGTCTATTTCCACTTTCATAACTTTTTTTAAAATACGCGGTAAGGGTATCCACTAACTTAAAAATCCAAAAATATGACTTGGTTACATACGTATAGATACTAGCATATGTGTGTGTAAAATGTTAATAAAATTAATTTTAAATTTTTAAATCTTCTTTGTCTTAGTCGCCAACAAAGCAACAACAAAAGTCTGGGAAAAAAAGAAATGATAAAACTGAAAAATATTTGTGTGTTTTTGTTCAGATGATAATCTTCGCTTTATGTTGATATTTGTTGGACACAATAATAATTTTTATTTATTCTGTCCCCAATGTGTGGTTTTTGCTTTCCATCGAAACGCGTCGAGGAAAGGTTTCCCCACCAAAATTTGTTGGTGTTATCAAAAAACTATTTATTACAATAATAAATAATTGTAATAAATTGGGATCTTAGTGCAATACACTCAGTAAAACTTTTTAAAATTAATTATTATTAAAAATTTTATATCTAAAGTTCTTAAGCCGGGCAAGCAAGGCGGACCGGGCCCAGCTAGTGCTTTTATAAAACAAAAAAATAATAATTCTTAGAGTTATTTAAATGATTTATGTAATTTTTATTGTATTTTATACTTTACTTTATAAATTAATTACTTTTATAATATAAAAACTTAAATCGAACAACCTTCGTTAACTTCGGTTACTGCGTATTTCGATTCGAAAGAAAATATTTTCGAAACACAATGCTTTAAGCATACAAATTCGAACAGTTTTTCTTTCGAACCGAGATACGCAGTAACCCCCCAGAATACATACAATCAAAAGATACTAAAATTAATCGAAACGCAGAATACCAAAATTCTCAGACGGAAAAAAATGTCAATTCGAATCGAAATAACTCCAAAGTTCCACCTACCAGCGCCAAACGCTTTTAGGGTTTGAATACACAAGTCTAGTGAATTTATTTGGCATAGGAATTCTTTTGACCCCAGATGATCACCCTCAACATCATAGTGGACATTATTACACCCTACAATGTATTATTTTTCATAAGTTTTATACCTAAACAAAATCTTTACTGCATGTATGAAATTTAACAAAAACTACCTAAATGTATCAGTTGTTATCTGTTTAGGAACAAAAGTAACAAGAAGTAACAATTGCTATCTGCCCAAGTAACAAAAGTAACAAGAAGTAACAATTGTTATCTGGCCCAAAAAACTGTTAAAAATTGTTACTCAACCAGATAACAAAAGTAACAATTTCTGTTTTGGTGAGTATAAGTAGATACACACATGCAAAACCAAACCAACCAAGTCCTACTCATTTACTCGTTTGTAACAAAAGTAACAAGTAGGAATTGGTTATAACAATTTTTGCTGTGACAATTGTTACTCTGATGCGGGTCTTTATACTACACTTCCCTCTTTTATTGTTTAGAACTGACTTTAAAAAAAATAAGTAAGAAAGTGCTATAGTCGGTCAAGCCCGACCATACGATACCCTTAACCACTAAAATCGAAGGTGTTATTTTTCCTGTATAAAGAAAAATGTTTGCAAAATTTTGCCATCTTACAAACATTTTCTCAAAATTAATATATTTAAGCTGTTTCCGTCATTTGGACTTACATGAGAGCTATGGTCAAATGTGGACCGATTGTTACAAAAATTATGTGTGCAAAAAATAAACTTAAAATTCTCATTATCTTTAGATTTACGAGCGTTTTAGTGATTTTTGTCTCATTTAGTGCGTTTTTAAAGAAGAGTTTGTATGGGAGCTATGGTCAACGAAATTTCAACTAAATCTGGTACGGTGATTTAAGTTTACATTAAAAAATATTGATATTTGTGGCCAATTCCAATGTGGGGCCTATGAGAGGTACCATAAATAATGGACCTATTTTGACGAATTTCAATAGCCATGGTGGCATTATTAAAAAATTATTTTTAGAATTGCGACCTGTAGTTTGATTACAAGGTTTACATGGGGGTCCAGCCAGACGGACTGACATCGCTAAATCGACTCAAAAAGTGATTCCTATTGGTATACTAAAAGATGGGTCTAAGACAAATATTTCTATGCGTTACATACATCAGCACAAACTTATAATACCCTTTCCACCTTTGGTGGTGAAGGGTATAAAAATGGTAACATAAAACCGCTCCAAGTTTTAAAGTTTTCTAAGTATTATTAAACTATTAAACAGATAAGAGAAATTCCTTTCCAGTGATATGCCATTTGTCTATATATTTAAAATGTCAATGTATATGATTTTGGATATTATTAGGAGTTTTTGCCTTTATTTTCCTATGATTGTTTAAGAAAAGTTTATCTTAAGTAACAAGTTGTCAAAAAAATATAAGGGGCTGATCACAAATTACGTAACGTTATTTTCGCAGATTTGTTAACCCTTCCTGTGTAACGCATTATAAGAAAACTAATACCAGTTTTCTCCTCCGTAACAGAAGTCATAACCCCTCCCCACTGCCATGGGGGTTACATAACTTGTGAACAGCCCCTAAACAAATAATCAATATGCACTTAAGCTTAAATTGTTGTTGATATAAGATCGTTTGGTGAAATTTTAGGACTGGGTGTAAATAACATCTTAAGACCTTTGTCCTTTTACATAATTTATTTACTTCTACTTCAAACTGCAATTTACAAACCCTGACATCTATTGACATCTAGTGTAACTAAAAATCATTAAAAAAGTAAAAAAAATACCACAAGATGACCTCACTTGTTAAAATAAGAAAAAAACATAAAGTACACATATGTCTACCCACGGTCTTAAGAGGATAAGCAAGTGCTATTCGAATATCATGTTGCGTAAGCTTTTTTTTGCGGTTATGATACGATATATTTCTTTTTTGTTTTTTTTTTCTTTTGTAGTGCATAATTTGCAACTAAGAGTTATTAATATAATAACATCAAAAAAAAAAATATATAGGTATATATTTTTAATTTAGACTATTTTTGCGTATACTTATTATGTATTTGGATATGATTTCATTATAAATCATACGCCGGCATGGATGAAATAAGAAAGCTACTCGTATACAATATTTTTCATTGTTATGTAAACTTAAGGATCAAACGAGTTTGATCCTTTTTTGGTGATTATTACATTAAATTTACTATTGATCTTTTAACAATATTAAAACATTTAATCCCAAAAGTTGAACGAGAGCTTTGTTATCCTTGATAATTTAATCTACAATCACGTTTACACAAATTTTAAATAACTTTACTTACTTTGCACCAAATTTGGAACCATCACCAATTATTAGCTCTAATTTCCCCAAAACATCTAAATAAAAAGTCTTTTCCCTTAAAAATACAGATAAATCTTCCAAGAACTGAGTAGCTGGTGTAATAGAGATGCTTTTAATAATCAATGAGACTTCTTCATCCAACTCGTGATTGTTTCGGCGAAATAAAACCTTAGCGCGAAAAATGCTGCTGCAGTAATTCTCTCCTCCACCGTTTGATTCTGCAAATATGATTGTTCTGATTTCAATTAATTTTTCGCGAAGACCGTCCTCCAAAGCAGTCTTAAAGAAGTCCTTGTTTAAGTAATTTGGTATATCCGATTTATTATCCAAAATCATACTGGAACTGTATTTACAATGTTTTTTATGTATTTGTTATCCTCTTGAAGTATTTATTATTTTAAATGAATGCCTTTAATCCTTTTCAAATATTTTATATTATCCCTTTGATGTTTTTTATTATCCTTTTAAATGTATTTGTTATCCTTTGATATTTTAAATTTTATTATCCTCTTTTTTAATTTTATATGTTTATATTTAATTAATAACTTATTTCATTATTTATATCTCCGCGATTTTTATGTTTGATTAATTGAATTTCTACTCGTCAAATAGATTTGTTATACGATTCTATTGGATTTTATATACAATTCCATTGCTCTAGATTTTTTGTTTTCCATCTTGGAGTTTGAAGTACCTGTATGGCCTATTTTTGCAGTTCTCTCATATTAAATCAATTAGTTATCGTACAATTTTCCAAGTCTCTTGACCGAAGACTATCGCCATATCGGACTAAGTACTTGTGACAGTTACATTTAGCCACTTTACGAAATCGACTTTTATCTAGCCAAGTCCTTAAAGATAATAGTTATTTGTTAGCTTTTCTTGCTATTTATTGATTTATTTATATATATATTTTTTTAATTAATATTATTTATTGTTAGCTTTGTCTGCAAATATTCGTATGTAATTAAAAGTTTTATCAGAGGGTCAAACAACACTTAGTATTGTTTTTGGATTTTGTTTGCATTATTTAGATTAAACAATTTTATAAAGAAAAGCTCCTCAGATCGGGAAAGTATTTGAAGAATTAACAAATGTTTTATTAAACAAATATTATTTTCCATTAAAAAAACTTTAACTAGCCAATAAATTTCTCATTAAATATAAAATAATTTAACAATTTTTATCTGAAAATTATATATCGAATAATTTTTACTATGAAAAACTTTCAATGAAAAATTTTTCAATATACATCAAGATATATATACTTATATCATCATATACATAATGTGGAAATTTTTAATTTAATATTGAAAATGGCATGAAATAAATATTAAAGGAAGTGCCACTTCAAAATTTTTGACTATAAAGAATATCTTTGAAGTTTGTATATTTTGTCAATATTACACAGACCGTTGCCACACTCGTAGATTATTTTATGGAAATTTGTAAACTAAAATGTGTAGTTTGAAAAAAAATAATAAATAACGCTAACTAATATTTTCAATAAATAGTCAATAAAATTGGTAGTTTGTAGCTTTGTTTGTTTATATAATTAAATTAAAAAATATCTCGTGTGTTTTACTGAATAACGAATTACGGGCAAGCTGCTGAGACGTTTGAGATAATATTCACAGCTTGTGTTCCTAAAAGTTTAGGGAAGAACTCGATAGACTTTGAAAACATTACATGAAAACACCCACTAGGAGCAATTTTGTGGATCTTAGTTCAAAAACTTTACCTACTTAGTTTCCCCAAACTCTACAAGTAAAATAGGGAATTTTTTTTGCTTAATTGCTGTAAAATATGGCTTTGGCGCCATACGACAACCATGTTTTCCTCAAATTTAGTAAATTTTCCTAAATTCTAGTTAATTTTTTTTCTGAGTGTAAATGGGTTTTTTTTTTGAAAGTAAGGTAGCCTCATTTTTTGAGTAAACTTCAGATATTCTTTCTTGTCAAATGGTGAATGTTTACAAAATAAAAAGAAAGTGGCACTTCCTTTAATATTTATTTCATGGAAAATGGTATAGAAGCGACTTTTACATCTAAATGTTTACTACAAATTTTTACATCAAATAATTTTTAATACAATTTTTATGAAATTTAAAAAAAATCTAAAAAAATTTTTAAATCTAGAAATTTTTACTTCGAAGAATTTTATTTCTTTTAATAATTTTTTAACAAACTTTTTCCATTAAATTTTTTTTCTAATAAAATTTGTTGCATAGAAAACTATTCTATAATTTTATTTTTATATTTTCCATCAATTTTTGCTTTTAATTTTTACATCAAAATACATCAAAAAAAAAAATATTTTTTATTTTAATTTTTTCATAACCAAATTCTTTTAAAAATTACATCGAAAATTTTTATACAATTTTTACATTTTATAAAATTTTTCAATATTTTTTTAAGTTAAATATCAAAATTTTTTCCCTAAATTTTTTTTGGCAAAAACCTTTCTATGAAAATTTTTCTGTAAAAGCTTAAAAATCCCAGTTAGAACAGTGTCAAACGTTAGAAATATGATGACTATAACATTTGATATCAAACGTTTTTTTCAAACCTGTTCAGATGTTTGAGATTCACATTAATTTGAGAATAAACGTTTAAAAAATGATGTTTTCTCAAATTGAGAATAAACCCCTGAAATGATTTGAAAATAATTTGAAAAATAGTGTTATATAAATTTGATATCAAACCATATTTTAATGTTTTTTTAAATGTTTATGTTAGAAAAAATTTAATGTTTAAGATATTTTAATTAAATGGCATTGCATTTCAAAGAAATTTGTTATTTCTTTCGGATTTTTAAAAATTGAACCATATTTGACCATAAAACCTTGCTTAAAAAAAGTCATCTGAAATTTTAGTCCCTCTAACAAAGCTAAAATTCATCTAATTATTTGGATTAAAGATTAAAAAATCAATAATATTTATATGCATAAGTTCAAAGTTTTTTTAACCTAACATTAAAAAATTATGTTTTAAAGAAAAGGATTGAAATATAATGCACCGTTTTCAAAAACAAAATAAACAAACTCATAAATATCAAAAATACAACGCCATTTTATTTATGTTCCACATGTAGATGATATTTACATTTGAAAAACTTTTGAGAATGAGGTTTGATAATGATTTGAGAATAAAGGCATTTCTCAATTTGAGAATAAAGTTCCCTTTCTGTTGAAAACGTAATTATTCTCAAATCAGTATCATACTATTTTCTTTCAAATCATCCTTAATTTAAGAATAATCCTTTTTTCTTATTGGGAATAATGTTTTTATGTAAAATTTAAAAATGCACTAGTAAATGTTGTCAATTGTTATGTTATAAGAAGTACATCTATGTGATGAACAAATTTCTAAAACGTCATTAAACAAATCTATCAGGTATCGAAGCCGCGTAATGGAAAGTTGTCAACACTGTAAAAAAAAATTAACGAACTCTGCGATTGTTCCCGTCAATATAAATATAAGAAAAATCGCTGATTTCTCATCATTGTTCAAACATAACGAATCGCAAATAGAAAAATAAAATTTAAAGTGAACGAAGAACAACACAACGTTTTTATTCTTCCAGAAATTATAAAAAATATTGATTGAAATTAATTTAATTTAAAATAAATAAAAATTAAAAATGGTTCGACGTGGACGTTCTGCAAGCCCCCCTCCAGCTACAAGAAGGTAAGAAAAATAAAAAAATTGTGAAAATTATTAACTAAATAAAGCATTTTCTTCTCATTATGAAATTTGCTAGAAATTTCTGTATAAATTTCGAGAAGAAAAAATTATTGTTATTGTGATGAACATAATAATATATAGTATAGAAAAAGTTCAATATTTTATCATTTGAAGAAAATGATGAAATTACAACAATATTAAAAAAAGTCAAATGGTTATATAATCAAAAATTTTGTTATTGAAAAAAATGTGCACTCCAAAATAAAAAAACATGTTTCCTTTGCATTTACAGAGCTGCTCCACCACCAGCACCAAGTAATAACGTGCCAGCGCGTACTGCTCCAGCACCTCCACCACCAGCTCCGGTACAAGCTGCACCAACTGCTATAGGAGCCCCACAACAGCCTTCTATGTTCCAGCAAATGGCTGCAACTGCGGGAGGTGTTGCCGTTGGTTCTGCTGTTGGACACGCTGTTGGTCATGGTCTTACTAGCCTGTTCAGTGGTTCAGACAAAGAAGCCGCACCCGCTGCAGCCGCCCCTGCTGCTGCTGCACCTCAACAATACGCCGGAGCCGGTCAAAATGAACCTCAAGGACCATGCAGCTGGGAAATCAAGCAATTCTTGCAATGTGCTCAAGGTCAATCAGATTTAACATTGTGCGAAGGTTTTAACGAGGCTTTGAGACAGTGCAAAGTCCAACATCATATGGCTTAAAAACACCATGAGAGAATATTTAAAAAAAAGCTCATGTTACCTATAACTTTAAATTTCCTTAGTTAATTTTTATTAAACAATGATTTATTTAGTTTCTGTTATTCAATTAATATATATTTTAATTTACTTATTGTAATGATTCCTAATTTATATATCAAATCAATATTCTATATTTAAATGAAATAAAATTTTTAGAACTATGGTTTGATATCTAAGTGTAATTTATACATTTTTTTGGGGAACAAATCTTAATTATTAATTTCCGTTCGGAAGTAAATGAAATCCGTATTTCGCTTCTATAGAAAAATTAAAACGGGATATTTTTCGGAGTGAACCACTTTCTATTTTTAAAGTGGAATTGAATTTGTATGTTTTTCTTTGTTTATTCAATATTTGAACAATTTCATCAAGAATTAAATATTATGTCTGTTCCCGTGCTCTAACGAAACTATCCAAAACAGTCCGAAGTTGTCAGAAATTACTCAAAAAACAACAATTTGTATTGAAAAATTTGTACGGGAACACGTTTGATTAAGTTTGGGTAGTTTCGTTAAAGTACGGAAACAAAAATTTTATTTATTAAAACAAAGATAGAGTTACTTATTTAAATTAAAAAACGTGTTTCGTAATGTTTTAGAGCATTTACAAATTTTCGGAATCTATAGAACATAAAACCATTCCATCGGAATTTAATTGCGGAATGGTTTCAATTCCGAACGGAATTTGTGACATGCCTGTATGATTCTAAATTTGTCTAAAATTAGAATCGGATGCATGCAGCCCATTGTCTGAGAGAAGTACCCCTGGTTCCAATTGGAATGTCGTCGGAATTATGAATGAACAATGCTTGTATGATTTTGTATACATATAATCAATCAAAATATTTATGTCGAAATTTTGTCACTTACGCCCTTTTGCATTTCAGGCAACGATATATTCATGTCGTTTTCAGTTTTGGGTCCTATGCATAATTCCAGTATCAAAAATTGAGACGTCTAAATAGCACAAACTTATAATACCCATACAACCTATAAAGGTGTGGTGGGGCACAAAAATAAATGTATTCGAATTTTATAATATGTATATAGTATTGTTACCAAATTTATGCATGTCGTTTCTTTCTAGTGAAAATTATTTCTAGAAAATCATTTTATTTAGAAAAAAATAAAATAACCGCCATTGTCTCAAAATGAACACGCGGAAGGGGGAATTGGAAGATGTAAACTATAAATAAATAGATAAATAACATATCACCCAATGGCCCAAAACATTAATTTCACATTGTTAGATATATTGTGGTATTTATGATTCATGTTTTATTTTTAAATAAGTTTATTTCCTTTAATTTCTATGTAGAAAAATAACTAAAACTTATGTGCATAATATGAAAATAACGTATATTATCACCACTTGGCCATTTTTAGCTTTTTAACTTCCATAGTAGTATCTATTTTGCGTATTAAATTCGTTGCATCAGCTATAACGCTATCAATATCGGAACATCGTCGATTGGGAGATTTTTGATTTGTTATTTTTCTTTTTTGTGCTGACGCACACGATTGGTTTAAGACATCGTCTATTGACTTATCGATTTCATGCGTTAAATTTGTTGCAAAAGAATTATCATATTCACCAACTTTTTTGGATAATTCAAATTGATAAAGGGAATCATCTAAAGAACGGATGAGCTTTAAATTTGAGGAAATTGGTGTAGCTGAGATTTTATTTTTTATCAACTTTTTACGTTTTAGCTCTGATAAACTTTCTTCTGCTTTACGAGAAGCTGTTTCAGCTTTAGCTATAATATCATCAATATTTTGAGTAGCTGCAATGTTGTTTTCTTTTTGCTTTTGTTGAGGTGATTGAGACAATCCTGTAGGATTTTCACTGTAATCCACGGTTACTAAATTCAAATGTTCGTAATTAAGCCACCAGGGTTGTGTTTGGTAATTTGTAAAGTTATCTTTAAGATAAATTACATTAATATTGGCAAGCTCTTTATGGAAATACTTAAGTTTGGTATTAATATGGGCAAATACAATAGGATTCATAACAGTAAGATAATTTATCATGCCAACACTTGCAGAAAATTCAATATTCTGTAGATATTGGTGTTTGACTTGACTGACAAGATTAGTTATAGCTTCATAAGAGGCTCTTGTAGAAGCCATATCATCATCTCCTATGCACTTTGTGGTATAATTAATTAGCCATAGTTTTAAGTCTTCAACATTGTCAGGTATTTTCTCTTCTATAGTAGGTAAATATAGACTTTTTAAGAACTTTTTAATAATAATTGTATTTGATTTATCTTTCCAATTATTAGGGAAAAACTCCAAACCTAAGGGTATATTAGAAAATGTATTTGTCGGTACAAATTCTCTTAGCTCCTCTGGAAATTCTGGCATCTCTTGAAAATCTTCTTGTGTAATATGCAGTAAATGATCCAGGGCTTTATGGTATATGCCAATGACATGTTTTGGTAGACTGCAGATTTTATTAAAAATTGGATTTCTCAGTGAAGAATCTTGCCATCTTTTCCACATTTCTTCGCCTAATGAATTCTCTAGAAATGGTAATATATTCTGCATAACAAGAGCATTTATTTCATTATAGTTTAACGAATGGCTTTCCTTTGTTATAAAATCAACAGCCTTTATAAATAGTTTTCGAAAGCTAAAATCTTTTCTATTTATATGGCATCCTAAAACTAAATATGAATATATAAGGCCTTCTTCTTGTAACCTGTGCAAACCTAGAGCTCGTTTTAATTCTCCTTCGCTGCAAGTGCAGTTGTACGCAATTATAGCTAACGGAACACGTTTCAAATTTTTCGTCAATCTTAGTAAGTTGTAAAGACGTTTTCGGCTATGCCTTTCAATATCGACGCCAGTAATAAAACATATTATACCATCGTTATGATCTCCTTCTGTTTTAACTTCTTCTCCCTCTTCATTTTTGGGATGTATTCCATTGAATTTTCGAACGCATAAAGCAAGATTATGTTCCATACCAATAAGAAAAGGCGTGGTTTCAATGCCGCAATTTTCTATAAATTTCATAAGCCACCTATTGGAGAAACTTTCAAATCCAAGCAACTCCTCCCTATTTTCAGGTAGAGTAATCAGAAATTTAAAATATTTTCTTTGTTGCAACAGACCACATGATGTGAAGTTTCGTTTTGCTAATAAATGTTGTCCAACGAGAGCGAACAAATTAAGTGGATTTTGATTTTTTTCCGACAAAATATATTGTCCCATATTTAAAATTTTATTAAAATTACAAGGCTGTCCCAAACGATATCGTTTTACCATCTCTAAATTCTCCTGCTGGCTGGGATGCTCTAAAGCTTCTACAAATTGTGCACGGGTATCCGTAGTAACCCATAATGGAGTGTTTTCCATTAGCTTTTTCTGTTCTTTTTTCTTGCGCAAATGCAACAACCATCTATTAAAATAGCGATTCAACAGCAACTGATCATAACACATATCAGCATATTCTTCGTTGGCTATATCTTCGACATACGAATCTATCACTTCTGAAATTAATTTATCTGTTTGCAGACTAGAAGCATGATTAACTGCATTTAAAATAAGAATTTCATTCTGTGCAATTTCTAAAACTTCATTTTCAACGAATTGTTCAATAATCTGTTCTGTTTCTTGTTCAGACTTTTCCCGTAAAATGATTCTCAAGCGGTCAGATCTTTCCTTTTCAATTTTCCTTTGCATTTCTTCCTTTTGTTTCTGTTGCTCTTTTATATGTTTAATTTCTAGTTCCATAAGATCTTTTTCCTCTTGAATTTTTTGCAGTTTATCTTTCAGTTCTTGTTCTAATGTGATGCTTTTAGTGTTTGTATTTCGAATCTCGTTGTTTTCTGCAATTTTTAAATTAAATTCCTTATTTGAAACATTTTGGTTATGAAACGGATTATCGCTATTATTTTGGAAAAATTTAAAAACGTTGTCAGTTTTAAATGTTTCTTTAGGAATTTGATTAGGCTGTTGTTGGAAAATATTTGGTGTTTCTGTATTAACTGTGTGCTGCTGTTGGAAAATATTTGCAGTTTCTCTTGCAACTGTGCCAAAAATGTTTTCATGTTTTGTTTTAATACTTGTTGCAATGTTATCAAAAATATTTCCCATTGATTTAGGATGTTTTTCAAGTTTAGGCTCAAATGTCGTACTCAGAAAGGTATTTGTTTTCTCTTCCGATTTTTGGTTGGATGTAACGAACTTAAAATTACTCTCATTTGAGGCCGTCACAGTTTTTGTCCCACCAAAGATATTATTGCCGAGTTTAAAAATACTCGGTGGGTCAAATTTTTCCTCTTTTTTCGTACTGATCGAACCAAAATTTTCTTGAGGTTCGCGTACAAATTTTTCTTCTTGTTGCGTATTTTGAATTTTCTGTTGTTTAGGTGAGATAAATAATAATGTTTGTGGTACTTTAAATAAATTCTTATCATTATCTGTTGTTCTTTTCTCAGGCAATTCTTGATCTTTTTTGTTTTGAAGATTTTCTTTAAGCTGATCTTCTGCTCCCCAAGACATGCTCTTTAACAAACCATTATCATAAAAGCTGTTGTGTGGCTGATGATTTTCAAAAATAGATGAGTGCGGTAAAGCTTGACCAAAAATGCATTCGCCTACTGAAACCGTTCGTTTAGATTCGACGAGCTAAATGTATGGAATATTTTGAAAATACGAATTTAACGACAATGTTGACAAAATGAATTTAAATAAAATTACCTGTAAAGCTCTTGGCATTGCATATTCTATGTCGGGTGTACTTAATCGATCTAGCAAAACACGGTTATCCAGTTCATCGCACTGCAATCCATAGTGATTAAAAAAGCTTGCCGCAGTAGACTCATTGTCAAAACCCAGAACACGAGTTAAATATGACAAGGGTAAAAAAACGTCGTTTTTACGCCAATTATGGGACTTAATAATTGCATTCATTGCTCGTACTCGTAACTTTGTAAAATAACCCAACAGAATACAGGCAGACAAATATGAAGTTTTCTCCGATTGTATCATTGAAAAGAATCGAACAAAGTTGTTATTTTGAAGAGCATTATAAAATTCGATGGCTCTTTTTATTTCTGCACTCTTCTGAATCAATTCTGGTAGTTGTTTAACTTCCCACAAAAAATTTGAATCTCCCAAGTTGAGAAGAATTACGTAACTGCGAAATTCGGCTTCACAAGGACAAAATACCCCCTTAATTCGCAAATCATGATACATATACTTTAATGTTTGTAAGCATTTCGTTAGATTTTCAGCATTGATTTTCTTATCAAATACTGATGGATCCTCAGATATCAAACGAGCTGCGCAGTGAATGTGGAAGCGTGCACATTGCTCCACCAATTGTACCGCTCCCAATGAACAAAGTTCTTGCTGTGTTATATCCTTCCTTATTGAACGTGTACGATCCCACACAAAATGAAACCAGTCACCTAATGAAGTCTGAGGATCATCACATAATCCCATAATTCGGTGTACCAAATACAACATGGTCATTTGTAAAACAGATTCTGATCTCAATTCATGGGAGAGGGGTACTTCTTGATCGGCACTACTGCGAGAATATTCCTTTACCGCCTTCTTATGTGAAATTGTAGTTTGACTAATTTCTTCCTCAGACATTTCAAAAATTGAAACCTATAATTCCACGATTTTTTTTTATTATTTCTGAGTATTTACTTATGTTTAACTGAATAACATCATTACCTGTCTCTGAAATTCCCTCATCAGTCTCTCTTTTTCGGGACACATATCGGGGCATGTTCCTTTGGTCGCCACTGCCTTCTTAATATCAGTTTGGCGTACTGTACTCAAACGTATTAATTTATCTCTTGCATCTAAAACTCTATATTTTTCTTCATCTGTAAATGCAGGTGTCCTTAAAATAGCCTCCAGTTCATTTCGTAAGGCACTGTCTATTTTTGCAATATCTGGTTGAGGTGAATTCTGTCTTCCAATTGTATTTAATTTCACAGCCTTGTGTGTAGCAAACAAAGGGTTGCTCGCTTTCGAAACTCTGGTCAAGGCATTTGGCTTTTGTGTTGCTTGAGCATTTAAACTAATAGGTTGTCTTAGGTCTGTGCTTAACCTGTGTCCAGGAGACATGGCCTCCAATTCTGCTTGCACATCTGGATCTACCCATTCTTCTGTATTTTGTACATGTGCTACTTCGTGTTCCGCGTAGTTGACTACGAAATCTATGCCATTGAAATTACCTGAATTCATGAAAGCATTCTCTGCATCTTCCTTGGTTTCGTATTCGATAGTGCAACTCAACCGTTTCGGCCGCAATATAAATCTTTTGATATTTCCAAACTTACCAAAGTGTTTTTTGGCAACAATCTTGTCGAGAAACAACTCTGGTATCTGCTCACACCTGAAACGAACATATAAAAACACTTTTACAAATATCCAAGACCTTAATTATTCTTTCTGCAACATACGCTATGGCTTTGTAGTTTGTGTTTTCTTCTCTTCCAGTATCTTCATATTCCTTGTAATCAGACATTTTACAGACTTAATTTTGTTTTTTGTTCACTTAACATTAAATAATATATAAACTAAAATCAAATCAAGCAATTATTTGTTATGGAAAACAATGAAAGCGGCTTATTTATTGCGTTTGTGTTGGACAAGTGGCGATTGCTTGATTATTCAGTACTTGGTATTGTTTTTTTTTTGGCGCCCCATCTGCCGTTAATTTGTGAAATAAACATTCACAATCATGAAACATTGTTATCAAAAGTCACTGCTTTATCTAAAAAAAATTGTTTTGTTTATTGATAAACTGCTTGTTATGGCTCTTAAATTTAAAAATGATTCATTAAATGGCAATTTATCAACAATAGAAATAGCATTATTATATTCATAAAGAAAAATATATATATATATTTTTTAATAATTTGACACAAACCATTTTTTTGTAGAAATTTGATTTTATGAAGTATTGTAAAATGTTCATCAAACTTTATTTTCAAAAGTAGTATATTTTATATGAAATATAAAGGTATACAGCAGGGACCGTTACAATTATGACATTTATAATAAAAATCAAAATATAATTGTTATTTTACGATTTTTATTTTTTTTTGGCAGTAATAATTTTTATTTTATGATTTTTATTTTTTTTGTCAAATATATTTGTCAAATTCTGACAAATATTTTTTTTGGCAAAAATATTTGTCAAGTTCTGACAAATATTTTTTTGGGCAAAAATATTTGTCAAAAATTGATTTTTATTTTATTTGTCAAAAATATTTGTCAAGATCTGACAAATATTTTTTTTGGCAAAAATATTTGTCAAGATCTGATTTTTATTTATTTTAAACAGAAATAATTGTTATTCTGATTTAAATAATTTTTTGTCAAAAATATTTGTCAAATAAAAAACGCAAAAATGAAAAAATCAATACAGAATTTAAATATTTCCCATAATAATGGTAAATTTTAAAAATTTTCAATAAAAATGAAAATTTTGAAAATTTCCCATAAAAACGTAGTATTTGAAATTTTCCCATAAAAATGGGAAATTTTAAAAATTTCTTGTAAAAAGGGGAAATTTTGAATATTCCTTTTTAAAATGTGAAATTTTGAAAATTTCCTATATAAATGGGAAATTATAAAAATTTCCCATAAAAAAGGGAAATTTTGAAAATTTCCCATAAAAAAGGGAAATTTTGAAAATTTCCCATAAAAAAGGGAAATTTTGAAAATTTCCCATGAAAAAGGGAAATTTTGAAAATTTCCCATAAAAAAGGGAAATTTTGAAAATTTCCCATAAAAAAGGGAAATTTTGAAAATTTCTCATAAAAAAGTGAAATTTTAAAAATTTCCCATAAAAAAAGGGAAATTTTGAAAATTTCCCATAAAAAAGAGAAATTTTGAAAATTTCCCATAAAAAAGGGAAATTTTGAAAATTTCCCATAAAAAAGGGAAATTTTGAAAATTTCCCATAAAAAAGGGAAATTTTGAAAATTTTACATAAAAAAGGGAAATTTTGAAAATTTTACATAAAAAAGGGAAATTTTGAAAATTTCCCATAAAAAAGGAAAATTTTGAAAATCTCACCTAAAAACGGAAAATTTTCAAAATTTCCCTTTTTTATGGGAAATTTTCAAAATTTGCCTTTTTTATGGAAAATTTTCAAAATTTCCCATTTTTATGGGAAATTTTCAAAATTTCCCATTTTTATGGGAAATTTTCAAAATTTCCCTTTTTTATGGGAAATTTTCAACCATATGATTTTTTTCTTTGAAAATTCAAGAATATTTATTATTTTCGGTCCCTGGTATACAGACATCATGGCGGACGTTGTATTACCGGTGCATAACAAAATATGGGTTTGTTTACAAAAATATTTATATAAAAAATATCTGAGTAAGATATAATAAAATTTGGCAACAAATTCACTTTACAGAACAGTAGAACTTTGTTTTACTTTCTTCATTGTCGCTTGAAATTTGATTGATAAAGAAAACATCTGATTGCCGATCTTAGCCGCTTATCGTGTACATTGGCCTTCCACCTTAATATATGTGGAAAAACTTTATTAAATACAATGTTTTGCATTATAAATAAACATAAATTTCAAGAAAATGCTTGTTGATGGACAAATTCTAACAACAGCATTAAAAATAGTTTTCGTTCCGGTACAAACGAACTATGAAACCGTCGTAGTCTAAAATACCAGCTCGACTCTCGTAATAAGGCTAATTTACTTAGTGGTATAGAGCATCATGTGGTCGATTCATCTCTTTTTCAATTATTTTTGTTTTAGATTAAGCCCAACCCCATAATATTTTTCTACCCCCGCCCATGTTAGTCATATCAGAGAAATATTTTTTTTATATTAACATTTTAATTATTTACGAATTCTATTCAAGATCGTTCTTTCCTTTTAGTTTTAAATAAATATTATATTCAGAATCCTTCAATTTTCATAAGAACCAAATGGAAGACCAGGATGTTTCAAGTCCAGATACAGAAAAAAACCGATCTGTCAAAACAAATTTTAATTATGATAATATTATTGCTGAAAAGGATAAATTTCTTAAACAATGCAATAAAAGTCCTTTATATAACAATCATATCTATAAATCACCTTGGAAAGTGTTCTCTTCGTAAGTTAAGAAGAGAAGCTCAAATAACTTTTTCAGATATTGCTTTTCTAAATTTTAGGAGACAAGAATTTAACGTTTGTATTATCAATTTTTTATTTGCAGAATTTCAAGAAAATTAGAAAATGATGTGCTTGAAGATGTGGGAAACGATATTCACATTGAAATTAAAAAGTTTGTGGATAGTTTTATAACAATTGAAACTAAATCCTTATAATCTTGCCGATTATCCAATAAACATTATAATGTACTAATATTTTGAAATCTATTTTGTTTGAAATCCTTCATATAATTTTAAATAAAATTTAACTTCTTACAATCGATTTTTTACAACAATCGATTTTTTATAACATTTAAAAAATTAAACAATTTTGCAACGGATAAAATATTATATCATTTCAAGCATACATAAAAAGTGTATATTGTAAGCCAACTTTTGAAGCAATTATTACGCGGTAAGCGGCTCGGAGTGCCAAGTAGTAGTTGTTTAATCTGTCGTATTTAAAGCGTCAATGGAAAAAAGTAGAACCAACTTCTACTTTTCAGATTTAATTTTATCCTACTCAGATATATTTTTTATATGAATATTTTTGTAAACAACCCCACATTTTATGCACTGGTAATACTTCGACCGCCCAAAGTAGGGGGTTCATTTTGGGCAGAATAAACATTGGTATTTTTATATGTGGACCGCCGTGGTATAGCAGGGGGATTACTGCGTATCTCGATTCGAAAATAAAACTGTTCGAATTTGTATGCTTAAAGCATTGTGTTTCGAAAATTATTTCTTTCGAATCGAAATACGCAGTAACCCCCCAGGTTAGTCATCCGCCTAGCAGACCTGAGGTCCCAAGTCCGACCCCCGCCCAGACCATCTTGAAAAAATCAAATTAAAAAAGCGGTTCACCTCATAACTCAGCTAACCACTGGTTATTGAGTATTAGGCTATGTAAAACTTCTCTAACTAATTCATTTGCCGTTCAGAGCCGGCGTTAAAACGTAGGTCCCTTTCAATGAGTCAAACGTTTGATCTTTGAAAAAACATTTGTTTCAAATCATCCTCAATTTGAGAATATACCTTTTTTTCTTACTGGGTTTGTAATTTTTGCCTTTTACCCCCAATCTACTGTTACTTTTTTCAACCACTTTAGGTTTGTAGGTCTAAAGTTTACAATATTTGAATGTTTCTTTACCTAAAATGCATAAATGGCAAGTATTTTTGTAATCAGATCTTTATTTGTTTGAGTCACTTTAAACATTTTAAATTTAGTATATTTTAATATTTTCGCCTAAACGCTGAAACTATTGAGGGATGCCATTTTGGTTAATAACTAAATCATAATCGATAATAAATTCAAATTTTTTGGTTACGGCTTGTGGCATTTGAAATGAAATCATTCTTATTTATGGAGTGTAGGTATTTTTGAAATAAACAAAGTTTGATCGATAGTTCTTTTTTTAAATTATTTGTTTATTTTTTATGTACCAAAGTTATTTTCCATAAGTTACAGTTAAGTTAGCTTCACTCTTAAATATACATGAATACATACATACATTAGGGTGACTTTTGCCTTGCAAAAGTTCTAAATATTTTACTTTTACTACCAAAATGGTTACGATAATAATAAGGCTTATTTTTGTTATAAGCGTAACCACCAAGTTTTTCTATTAAAATATCAATAAACCATTTTTTCCTTTATATCCTCGTCTAAATTTTCAAGGTCTTTAAATATTCTAGGAAAGTTAGAATAACTTGAAAACATTTTAATGAATTTAAAATTATATCACGTTAAAAAATTTATTTAGTCTACATTTCAATTCCCTTAACAATTTTTTTAATTGTATTACGATTACATATTATTTCAAATATTGTTAAAAATTAAGAAAACAAAAAAAATAAATGTAAAATAAATATTAAATGTTAGTATTAAATATTTGTTAAAGTAACCTTTGAAACTTAAAATTTATTTAAGTAAATTTGAAAATAAAACGTTTTATATGTAAAATTTATTTCTTGAATTGGGTTTCTTACATGTGACAATAACTTTGCTTTTCCCTGCTTTTTTGTAATTTTTGAAAAAATATTTCTAACGATTTTTCGTAAATGTTTTATGCATTTAATAAACAATAAACAAGTTTTTTTATTTATTTTTAAATTTAAACAATTTAAGTCTTCCTTTTTGTATAGGTTTTTATATAAAATTTACTCTAACTTACTTAAATGTCCTATAGTTACAGCCTCTATAGGTCAAGGTTCGAGCATATTTTAGAATTTCATAGTGTCTAATTTCAAAGCCAAGCCTTAAAAATTTTTTCTCTACTTGGTCTTTCAATTGAAGTTTCGGACGTCCTCTTTTTACATAGGGGGTGGGACATTTTTATTCTAATTTTAGCTTTTTCATAGTATGTAATTGTTTTTTCCAAAAGTGGGTTACTACCCGTGCTAACCCATTTTATATATTTTATCACACAATTAACGGGTGTTAACGTAGTTCCCCGGATGATACCACGAGGAGGTCAGTGTCCAGAGTTGAGATCAAGGATAACCAAAATAAGTCTGGGTGAGTGAGTTAGTTTTCCAACATTTTTTTTACAGAAGGTAATATTTAAGTTTTTAAAATTCAAAAATCATTTAATTGATTTGAACCCGGGCCATTCAGTTCCAATTACCATTTTAATTACAAGTAAGTACTTACTTTAATAACTTATTAGTAATTCGGAGGGCATGTTGTAGTCATTGCAAGGTAATTAGTTACCAGAGTACATCCCATTACCAATGTTTTGCTTGGTAATATAATTCGCATTTATTTTGTTTGTCAAATTAGCTGATGATGATGGCTTAACCAACCTTCGAAACTCGTAGAGGAAAGGTTTTCTCCACCAACATTTTTTGGAATTCTAGTAAAACTTTATATTATTTATCTTTTTTCGGGTGTAAACTGATAAAAGAAAATGTTCGTGTTTGCATTTACGTTAACGAAGGTTTTGAAAGAAAATTGAAGAAAAACTGATCAAGTAAACCCTACTAGATTATGTATGTGTGTTAAATGGCACTTACTTTCATTTTGTATCATTTTAACATCAATTTTAGTGGATAAATAAATTAATTATGTTTCAGTAATAAAGTTCTGTTTTAGTTTTTATTCTGTTTTTGTAAATTTTAGTACTGAGGTTATGTTTTAATAAATTTAAGTACCAAATTTATTTAATTTTAGTACCAAATTTATTAAATTTTTGCACAAATATTCTGATCATGTATGTAAATTTAAATACTAAAATTTTGTTTTCAGGTTTAGAACTAAAACTATCCTAATGTTAGGACTAATGTTTTGTTTAGTACCAAATTAAAGCCAATTTTGCGCAGTAAATATGTCGTGAACAAATTTCACCAGACTTAATAATTTATTTCATTGTTCTGAACAGGTACGAGTATTTTTATTACGATCGTTAAAAAAATTATAGATAAAGATTAATTTTAAAAAATACAGAAGAAGAAAATTAGACGATCCAAGTTTGAAAAATATTACTTTTGAAAATTCTTATACAAACGTAGGTCAGGTTTAATAAACATGCGAATTAACGAGAATGTCTGTATATATTTAAATGTGTGTGTGTTGGTGTATCTATGTGGGTAAACGCCATAAAACGAAAATAAATTTGTCAGCTTACGAATGCCATGACTGACTGTCTAACACTGGGTGATGTGTTGGTGGTGGTGGACAATGTTTGGAAGATGACATCATTTGAATTTTATTTCAATTTGGGTAGTTGATTTGATGATTAGTAAGTAGTGAATGAGTGAACGAATTGAACTGAGTGGAGCTGATTGAAGTGAAGCTTTGTTTAAGGTAATATTTCCAGATTGACAGTGTTGTTGTGTCTGTTTTACCTAACACAGTTTGCCATCGACTAAAAAGATAACATTTCGGTAAAGTTATATTTTCGTAAACTTATCTTTTAAAAATAATCCATTGGATACTAAACATTAATAACAGAGAAATGCCTTTAAAAATTGTCATACAAAAAAAGTGACAAATAATCACAGATTTGGTAAATTTGTTTGAAAATATACAAGTAATTAAGTAAGCTTTTTCACATACATCAGATTTACTTGATCAAGATAGAAGTAGTGACGAAGTAATATCGTTGCAGACAGTCCCGCAGGGTGACGGAGGAGAAAGGAGGTGTTTTTAGTCAGTAAGAATCTGACATAACCCAAGCCTATAATCAACAACCAATAGAGACAGTACCAACCACCACATTTGGGTATCTGTTGCAAGATTTTCACCTACCTATCACAAAAAAAAAAAAAAAAAAAAAAAAAAAAAGATTTACTTGATCAGTTTTTCTTCAAATTTCTTTTGAACGAGCATTCACGTTCACACACGAACATTTTTTTCGTCAGTTTTCACGTTAACACAAGAACATTTTCTTCGTCAGTTTTCATTTTATTTTTCATAAATATTATATATATTTTCAAAACTTTCGTAAACCATGTTGCAAAATTACCGCATTCGATATCAATCGAAAACTTAGACTTTTAAGCAAATATTGTAAAGTATAGGGATGTTCAAAGTTACTTCGATGCAAAAAGGTTATTTAAATTTTCCATTTTGATTCGATTTCGGTTAATTAAAACACTTTTACTATTGGTCATCTTTTGGAAAGTTAACTACAAAAAAAAATAAAGTAAATAAAAATAATTTTTAATAGTTTTTATAATCCTTAAAGTATGCTATACAAATGTTTTGAAAATATCTAACATTTCCATCGATATCGAATGTGGTAATTTGGGCCATGATCGTACGATAAGGGGCCAAATTACCGCATTCGATACGATCGGAAACTCTGACTTTTAAGCAAATATTGTGAAGTATACTTTAGAGATGTTCAAAGTTACTTCGATGCAAAAAGTTTATTGAAATTTAGTATCCATTTTGATTCGTTTTTAAAAACATTTTACTCAATTAAAACTCTTTTACTATTGTTAACCTTTTGGCAAATAACTTAAAAAAAATATAGTAAGCTTTTCGATCGATATCGAATGCGGTAATTTGGCCCCAGGTTTGTATCAATTCAATTCTTATCAGACTCAAGAATTGATGAGCCAAACCTGATAGGTGTGAAAGTAGACTGAGTAAGTAAATAAACAAGTAAGAAAAATTTATAGTCGGCCATGCCATTCTACACCACTGTTGACCCATGGTCAAAATACTTAAAAGTTAATTTTTAATGATTATAGAAATATCAGTTTCAAATTTTGAAAGCCATTAAGTAGTTTTAGAAGTGACGAAATTAAAATTTAGAGGATTCATCCACGAAGTGTGGCGTATATTTCGCAAATCTACGACTTAGGTTAATGTTAAAACGAATGATGAAGAAGACGAAATATGAAAAAAGTGAATCAATCGATTTTTTACGTTTTTAAAATTACGTGGCAATTAAGCAAAAAGTTGCGCTACTAAGATTTTACATTCAATATACCTGAAGTCATGGCAGTTCAAATCTGTAATTTAATTTTCCGAACTCATAAATATAAAGAGTGCTCTAAATAAAATTTGTAGTTGGATTTTCTTAAATAAAAATCAAACCTTTTAATATAAAAACTATACAAAATACGCAAATATAATGACATATTATACAAAATCATTTAGCATTAAAATGTTTACTTAGTACTCGGGTTTTGCAAAATTATCGACTTTTTTCGGAAACCCTCCCATTAAAGATTTTACAGTTGCTTCTGATACCTTTTTGGAGCATGTGTTCCACCTGCGCTTAAAATCGGACATGTTCTTGGAAATCTTTCCTGTGTTCTTCAATTCCTTTTTTACCAGAGCCCAATACCTTTCCACAGGCCGAAGTTCTGGACAGTTAGGAGGATTTGCCTCTCGTGGTACAAAAATGACATTATTCTTTGAGTACCACTCAAGTGCCTTTTTTTCATAATGGCATGATGCCAAATCGGGCCAAAAAAATGTAGTCACTCTGTGCTCTCTTAAAAAGGGTAATAACCGTTTCAATGCTCAGGTTTTCCTTATACCGTCTGATGGCATTAGAAACCGTTCGAGGGTCAACTTTCAAATTTTTAGCTATTTTTTTAAAAGTCCATGACGGATTTTTTTGAAAAGTTTTAATTATATTTTCACGAACTTTTTTTTCGCAGTCCATTTTGATTGAAATAACTATTGAAAATTAATAATTTCTAAAATAATAGTATCTGACATATCTATAGAAACTAACTTGATCAAAAAATAAATTATTTCTTGCACTATGGATAAATTTTGTTTAAAATAGTAAATGCATATTTTTTTTAGAACACTCTTTACAAAAATTATTCTAGTTGAAAGTCGGTTTCAAAGGAATAAAAACAAAAAAGGTACAAAGAATTCAATTTAAATTTTTGTTTGTTCACAACTTTGAACCGGTTTGGGTAGTTTCTTTGTAGTACTGGAACACACATTATATATTTACTTATTCGGCTACGTTACAAATTTTTCGATCGCTTTCCGTTTTAATATAGAAAAAATAAACAATATTAGCTTCCAACTTTATATCTTAGATTGCAAAATTGGCAACACTGTTGTTAAGTGTCTTTTTCATTTTTTCATTTGCCGCTTCCTCTGTTGCTGTTGCTCTTCCTCTGCCCCTACTAATGTTATTACTATTTCTATTACTATTTCTTTTGTTTTTATGTTCCATTCTCGTTGCCGTTGTCGTCGTCATAGTTAATAAATTTTTTACTTTGAGTTCCATGACTGTTGTGCTAGCGCAGCACTTTAGTTTGCTTCGCGAATTTCAACGGATTACACGTATCTCTCTCTGTCTGCACCAAACAAATTTAACACTTCATACAAAACTCGTACTCGTACTCGTTTAAACGTACGTACTTGTACATATGTAAATAAATAATAAAAATAAAAAATAATAATTATTTGAGTACATATTTGTTAAAAAATTTATTTCAATAAATACTCGCACATTTAACTACATATGTCTGTATGCATGTACGTAGATATTTGTATGTGCAGACAATGTTAGAAACTTTATTAAATAAATAAATCCATTAAACAGAAATATCTAAGTATAAATATTTATAAATACAGTGGATTTAGATTATAACGATTTTTAAGGAATCGGCTATTTTTGTTTTCGTAAAACCGGCAAATTTATATTATACAAAGAATATAACATTTTAACTTTATTGTTTTTTCACTTCCTGATAATTTGAAATCATTAACATAAAACTTGAAAATTATAAAATCAAGTGCATAACATTTGCTGCGAAGTTTTTAGTTTTACTATTAGGTGTTTTTAAATTTTGACCTAGGAGAAACAGCTGACAGCTCTTAAAGACAAACTCCGTTAACTTTAAAGCTGACATAACTAAACAAAAACGCCAACGCTATGTAAAAAATTATAATATTTTGACAATGACAAAACAATTAATAAAAACATTAATAGGCAAATAAAAAACTAATAAATTTAAAAGTTTACAAAAAACACTTCATAATAATAAGAAGTGAATAACAACTAATTTTATTTGCTAACGCTTTGTCAAAAAATTATATTATTCAATCGGAATCGAATAGTTGTTTTGGTTTGATTCATTCAAGTTAATTTTGACATATACATAAATTACGTTTGACGTTCTAACTTTGTATTAGTTAGTATAGAGTTTTCAACTTTTTAGAACAACAAATCTAAGACATACATTCACACCTATGTATACTTAGGTATTTTTGGGTGCCAAAAACCGCAGTGTTAGAATACTAACTGATTTAGAACAGCTGATTGTGGATTTTTTTAGAAATTTTTTTTTTACGTCTACGCTACGTCTAAATTCGATAATAACTGAGAGACGAATAATTTATCCCCTAATATCAATTAATATGTGAGAAACCGAATCGGGCAACAGTTTTTGTACCGCCCACAGTTCTCTCACAATGTGTCATCAAAAATCCTAATATAGGCCCCGGTTATCAGAAAAATGTTAAGTATTTCCTCTTATATTTTTATTTAATTTGTAGGATTAGAAATGATATGAAATTACTTATCTTGATAATAATGGGTCACTTATACATTTGGCAGCAAACAAGTTCATCCGTGCACTGTTGCTGATTTTACTCACATGAAAATAAAGAGACCTCAGATGGGCCGACATTTACATATGACATTTCAAGTTAAAAATTCATATGTATTTAAAAAAGTTAAAAAAAAACTGAAGACTTTCAATATTCGATATAAGCTTTGGCATATCTTCGTTTATTTTTTTATTCTTGTAATAACAACAAAAAATATGTCATAAGCAAATAGAATAGTGTGATTTTTACACAAGCACTGTTTTTTATTTATCACACAACATTTTTAAGTTTTATATTGAAAAATTTGATAGGCCAGATTTTTACATGAGAGGCCAAATTTTTACAATCGCTTTAATTTATAAACAAAAAATACTGTTATGACAAGCTTATAAACTAAATTTTCCATACAAAATTCTTACAATAAGCCTTTGATAATTTTATTTTTCGTTTATGAATTAGGGGGAATGTTTTTAAACATAAGGCCTAAAGGAACTTTAAGGGAGGGAGTGTATTTAATAGACAGTTACAGACTTAAATTTTTTTACATCTTGCTAAATTCTTTCACGATGACTGAATTGTTAAATTGCCCTCGTATGTTATTTTTGACACAACCGTGTCACAGTTGTTTTCTACACATAGAAAAAATATTTTTGGATATGATTAACCTAATCATTTGTACGTTACTAGGAACATATTTTTCTGCCAATAAATTTACCATGTCCATATATAAAATTGTTTACATAACAAAATATATTATCACTAAATTATTATACCTACACCACCATATGAAGATAGCAAAGGTATTCTAAATTTATATAAATGTTTGTAATGCACACAAATATTGATCTTACCCCCTACTTCCTAAGATGATAAAATGTAGTCCTTCCAATTGGCTAGTGAATGATTTGTTAAATGAAAGTTGGCCAATACATTGTTTTGATACAAAAATTAAACCCATTTATTACAATAAAATAAGAACGATTGTATTAATGTACCTTTTATTATATATATATATATATATATATATATATATATATGTATATATATATATATATATTATATGACCATATCTACCATGCAAAACCTGCTCACTTAATTGAGTTAATAATAGCAGATAATTAAAATTTAATGTGAAAGCCTTTACCTCGACTTAACTTTTAAGACCAGAGACCTTTCATTTAGACAGTGTGTACATTTTCAAATTTGTGCTAGAGTTTTGATATTTTGGCCATTGAGTGAGTAAAAAATGGTAAATTCGGTAATGTTGTACTTGCTAAACCAGTAAATATAACACGAAATACTAAATGACCTCGATCGTTAACAAAAAGGTTAAACTAAAGGCCACAAATGGGCTTGTGACTATCGGTTCAAATTTTAACCTAGCACACATATAAAACCCGTTAAAAAAAAAAAAAAACAAACATTAACCTCATAATTAAATATTAAAAAAATATTTAATCAAAAGATTTAATTGTTAATAATCGTTCAACGTATGACCTCAGTGGTGTAGGGTTTCATATGGTTGGAATGACGGACTACAATAATTTCGAATTTATTTATTATTACGGTTTGGTTTGAACTTTTTATGAGGTGATCATATTATGATTTGTATAAAACAATTGTTACACGGTTGTGTCAAAAATTACATACGAGGGTAATTCAATAAAAATATCAATGTTAAAGCATTATAGCATATAACAACATTGCATCTGATTATAGAGTGCTCTATTTGTTTATAAGTAATGTCAGAAGCAAAAAACATGTACGTTATATAAACCTTCTGTAAAACAACTATTTTTATTGACATGCAAAAATACATGTGACTTTTAAATTCAAAAGTCACATGTAAAAAACTGTCGTATAATGGCACTTTAATAGCGTCTTCAATTTGCTTCCGATATACCTTATTTTTCTTGCTGTTGTTGGAGCAAAGAACATGTACTTTTGTGACCGAATGTAATAAATCTTCTGTAAAACAATTTGTTTGACTGATCATATTATGATTTGTCGCACATATGTTTAAATTAAATCAATTGTGCTAATTTTACTTATTTAATCATAATATGTATACATCTTAATAAGATTGATGAACTTTTAAATTTATTTTATTGATCCGACCTGTCTATTTGTTTTTTTGTTTAAAATCAATAACATTTTATTTTCTAGAGTATAATACATATACATTTGGCTGCGATTTTACCAAACACTAGCCCATATTTATTCTAAGATTCATCTTAATATTTTTAACATTAAACTTTTGAAAATAAAAATATGTACTCCTCAAATTTGTGTAGTGAATTATTATTATTTTTTTTTATTTAAATACGCTTTTCTTTTTCTGTCAAGGTAAAATTTTCTGTAGAATTTTTGCGGAAAAATAATTTTGGAAAACACAAAAAAAAACTGAAAAATAACATCTATAATCGCTTAAAGAATATTTAAAACATGGTAAGTACCCTATAACCGTTTTAACAAATTCTATAATAAAATTTTGTCACATCAGGAGAAGTAAATTTGTGCCAAAATGCCAAAGGATAATTTTTAACAATATAATTATTTTTTTAAATAAATTTAAAGAATTTTATTTTAAAGGGTAATGTTAATTTTGGATAGATATCTTAGAAACAGAAGCAGATGTTTTAAAACGCATAGACACACCCAATATCAAGAAACTTACGTACAAAGAATGACTACATTCAAAATAATTTTTGGAGGTTGTCTGAACGTTTTTGACTTGTTTAATTGAATGTGTTAAAGCAAAATTAAGAGCGCCGCATATATTTTAATGTGTTAATTATTTAATTTAAATGTTATTTAATTTTTTTTTCATTTAAAATTATTAAAAACACGACAAATTAATTTAGCAATGCTAAAAAGAAAGCCATTTTTATAAATAAAATCCGCCGTTGAAAGGTATATCAAATTTGACATAACTGGATACATACATACGTTCATATGTATATCATCACTTTTACTTGCTATTCTTTTATTTTAACATTTTCTCTATTATACAATATTAAAAAATTAACCGATTAGTTTACATTCATATGTATATTTATTATTTAATATAAAGTTCTGAGATCATCGCTAGACTTAGCAGGTTTTTTGTTTAACACTTCGAAATGTTTTCTTTTTATTTATTTATTTTTTTTTTTTGTTTAAAGATAATGTTTAATATACATATTTGTATACAAAAACATTAGAAAAAATTATATATGCACATTAGGGTCTCCCGAGGGGAGAATCTGTTGTAAAAATACCTCTTACACGGTGTAAATTGCAATTGTCCGCCTATAATTTTAAAGCATATTTTAAGGCTTAAATTTTAAAAAAATATATTTTTTGGAAATAAAAGCGAAAATTTTCGTATAGATTTCGAATATATTCATAAAATTTTGAAAGATCGGTCATTTAAAACTTTGCATCCTGTTAATAACTAAATTTCAAAAACGTGTTTGACAGTTAGAACGAGTTTATTGGGTTTGTGTGATCTAAACAAACCTAATAATATACCCATTTCCCAGATTTTAACTGGAGCTTTTCTTTGAACCACATTTTTGGTTTTACATATATCTTTTTTTATTTTGTTTCTTATTTTTCATATGTACAAAATGTAACATTATACAATGATATTATAATTGTAACTTAATTGAGCATGCTTTAAGGATTTTTCAAGGACCTTAAATATTTTAGTTTAATTTTAAGTCCTTCAGTTTTAAAAGCATGTCATGATTTTAATAACGAACTATCAACAAAGTTCTTCAAATAAATTTTCATCAAAAGTTCCAAAATATTAAAGGAAACACAGAACATATTTTTAAAATTACCTTAAATATCATAAAATTAGATATTTTTAATAAAAAAACTTTTAACAAAGTTTTCTAAAATTATTGAAGTTATTGTTATAATTTTTTGTATGTGGGTAACTAAATTTATAGATATTCATTAAAAGTTCCAAAATATAACACTTTTGTAAAAAAGCTAAAAAAGCGCAATATCTCGATAAAGCAAAACTTAGGACATATAGATTTTTTGTAAACTCGTATACAATGTCACAAAAAATTTAATTTTTGATTAGAAAATTTTAAAGGTTTTAAAATATGTATATCAATATTTTCACTTAAAAATATTTTAGAATGACGACTTAAATGAAAGATAATACAATTTTCTATATAGCACAAAACAGATAATAAATTTTGAAGATATTAGCTAGAACATAAAAAAAAATATTTACTATAAACTTGAAATTTTTCAATATCTAATAACAATATCTCCCAAACTAGAGTATTATTTTAGTTACACCTTTAATTTTTTAAAAATCTTAAGATCTTAAGATCG
Organism: Stomorhina lunata; assembly: GCA_933228675.1. NCBI lineage: Eukaryota > Metazoa > Arthropoda > Insecta > Diptera > Rhiniidae > Stomorhina > Stomorhina lunata. The sequence continues at coordinate 126,240,053 of OW121743.1, forward strand.
TAATTCAATTTAAAAGAAAAATCTTGTGATTTGTATAGCTTATACATTGTCATTCAGAAGATTTCTTTACGAATTGAATTACGTGATTAACGTTAATAAACGTTATTAAATTGTTATGATAAACTAACATATTTCGCACACATTTCAGTCGGAATCAATCTGTCACAAATGCAATGAAGTGATAACACATCGCATCATAACGGCATTGGGTAAGACGTGGCATCCTGAACATTTTGCCTGCAAAGATTGTCAGTTGCCTATTGAGGAAGCCACATTCAATATACAGGATGGCGAACCAGTGTGTCCAAAGTGTTTTATGAAAAACTATTCAGGAACATGTCATGGCTGTAAAAAACCCATTTTGGAGGTATTTATATGATTTTCTTAAAAAAAGCTTTAAAATTAATTAATCCTTCATATCTGATTAAAAGCGTACAATTAAGGCTCTGGGTTTAACATGGCATGAAGAATGTTTCTGCTGTGGAGGACCATGCAATAAACCTTTGGTGGGCACCTCCTTTTATGAAAGAGATGGTAAGGCATACTGTAAAGCTGACTTTGAAGAATTGTTTGCTGCCCGCTGTGCAGGATGCGCTAAGGCCATTACCGAAAATGCTATTGTTGCCTTAGATGCTAAATGGCACAGAGATTGTTTCAAATGCAAGGTATTTTGTGAAAACTTAATAATTTTTAATTGTTTTAAAAATCATTATTACTTTTTGTCCCCATAGAAATGTTTGAATCCAATTACGGCTTCAACATTTGCAGTCGAAGAAAATAAACCAGTTTGCACATCATGTTCCGCGTAAATATCCTGAAGCTGTTCCTAAAATAATTATTAATAATTTAATAAAACAATGATTCTCTTATTTTATTTTAATAAAATTAAAAATTTCTTACACACATACATACATATATAGATATTGTTAATTAAATTAAAATTACCCAGTAAAAAATAGGATCATCCAAAGAGTACTCTTGGAACGCTCCTTTGCGAGTAATGGATTACTCCATAAAACTCCGAAACTCATAGGATTTTTAACACAGCATGTCCGCAGACACGAGTACTCCTTTTAAGCTCCTTATGGAGTACTCCCTTTAGTCTTAAAAATGACGACAGAGGGAGTAATCGTTTTTGTCTCCTAAAGGAGCATAAAGGGAAACATTCATATAAAATACAAATTTGGATTTTTTTTTCAAAAATAAGAAAATATTGATTTTTATTTATATTGGAAACGTGTCTTTAAGTGCTTCTGCAAAAAAATTAAAGAAAAGAATATTATTTAAAACATGCAATTAAAAATTCACCAATTACCGAAATAAAAGAAGTAAACAAATTTGTATTTGTTTATTTTTTGATCCATTCCAATTTAATTTGAGCAAAATATTTTTTGTTATGTCAAAGAAAAAAAAACTAACTGGTGCATCCCTTGTTGATCCATTTGGAGGAATAAGCGAGGCATAAACAACAAAACAAAATAAAAAGTTTCGAAAGCTCGCTTATTACTCCTAATGGATGAACAAGTCATTACTCCTTTGTTGCTCGATTATGGATTAATCCATATATTTTTTACTGGGTAATTTTTTCAATTGATAAAATAAATTTTTAATTTTTTTTTGGTCTTCGGTGAAAATGTTTATCTATTTATTTATAAATAAACACACTTGCATCGAAGCCCAGAAAATTTATTACATGTAATCAATTTTTACACTTTTCCAATGTAGAAAAAGCTCCTTTTAGAACATAAATTATGATATTGTTAAATATATTAAAAATAGCAATTACTACAAATTACAATTTTACTCCCGCATTTGATTCGAATTAATAAGATTTATATTAAGAGGTTCTATTTAAATTTAAATTGAACATTTGTTTAGTGCTTTTAATTTACTAACATAAAAAACATAACATAAATATTTAAAAGGCTCTTATTTCTAAAATTATTTAAATTTGTAAAGCCTTATTTCTGTGGCTTGGTGCTAAAAGGGACAATGTCAGTTTTCGGATGTTTTGAGTTAGTCATTGCATTAGGTTCCTCTTTTTACACTCTTTTATTTTGTTCCAACAGCCAATCTTTAGCTTCCCAGAACAGCTTCATAAGAAATTTAAGGGCCCTTTTTCACTAACATTTTTTTTTTATTTTTTAATATAATCTAAATGCTAAAAGGGCCAATGTCAATAATTTATTTCAATTTTTTTTAGCAATTTTATACCATATCTTATTAGATATACATGTTATAAGTTATTAGATTATACATATATTCTCTAAATTCAATATTTGTAGTAACACAATAATATTTCCTGTAAAAAGGCCAACGTCATAGAAAAAAATATAAAATGTAAAAATTAGTTAGTGCTAAAAGGGCCAATGTCATATCTTTTTCTTAACTTGGATCTTTTTCAAAGAATTGATTTTCCCATGCCCTCTATATGATCATACCCAAATTTTATGAGCGAAACTTGGAAATTATCTGAGCTGTCAAGAAAACATAATCTTATAAAAATTTCATTTCTAATTTTCTCAAAACTAGTTTTTTTGACATTCACCCTTTTAGCACCAAGCGGAATTAAAGCTACAAAATTCGTTTGGTCTTTAGGAATAAATGGACTTTAAAAGTTTGTTCGATTTAAATTTCACATGAAAGTGATTTTCAGATTTTTAAATAAGGAACTGGGGGGTTACTGCGTATCTCGATTCGAAAATAAAACTGTTCGTATTTGTATGCTTGAAGCATTGTGTTTCGAAAATATTTTCTTTCGAATCGAAATACACAGTAACCCCCTGGATGTGAAGTGCATTGTGACTCACTACACTAAAAGAAATTAAAAGTCCTAGCATTTTTTATATGAAATGTTTGTTTTTAGTAAATTTGTATGTTTTAATAAATACTATTTTAAGTATTGATCTTGCTGAAATTTCTGGGGCCAAATTACGGCATTCGATATCGAACGAAATCTTAGATATTTTCAAAACATTTGTATAGCATACTTTAAGGATAATCAGAATTATTTAGAAGATACACAGTTTACTATATTTTTCAAGGTTATTTGCCAAAATATGGACAATAGTAAAAGAGTTTTAATTGAACAGTATATAATTTTAAAAACTAATCAAAGTGGATACCAAATTTCAATAAATTTATTGCATCGAAGTAACTTTGAACATCCCTAAAGTATACTTCACAGTATTCGCTTAAAAGTCTGAGTTTTAGATTGATATCGAATGCGGTAATTTGGCCCCTGGTCGACTGGTATTTTATACTCCTTAGCTTCGGCTTCGAAAAAATTTTAGAATCATTTATGAAATACCAGGCGAAAAGAAAGTGATGCAAGAGTAGAACTTTAATGAAATACTGTGAAATGCTTGCATAAAATCAAAAGAATAGTTTCAGGATTAATTAATACAAATTGTTCATTCTGTCTGTATAAGCCTAAAACTATACTATTGTTTTCAATAAATTTTTACGTTACAAAACTATTATATTTAAATATTGATGTTGCAGAATTTTCTGATCGACTGGTATTTTATTAAAGATTACGAAACAGAAATTAAAGCAAAGCAAGACCGAATGTCATTCACTGTACACATTACAACAACAACGATAAAAGAAAATATAAACGCCATATCTCCGGAACCACTGATTTCATGCAAACTTCACGTAAACCATCAGTCCACCCGTTTCCGCGGCTAGTGGTGACAATATTGGCAAATTTTGATTTAATTAAAAATTTTTATTTTTACCCTAATAGACACACATTTCAACAATTGTTTTTCGTTTTCGGACAAAAGTACTCACCTTAAATCGAATAGAAAAATAGATTTACAAAAAAAAAAAATAATTTGTTAAAAACAAATTTAAACTTTTTAAATAAAATAACATTTTTATTTAATGCTCATTAACTTAATGCCTTAATAATACTTTCTCTTAAGTAAACTTATTTAACTAATTTAATGTTTTAACAATAAAACTAATTTAACAATAAAAACTTAAAATATATGGAGTTTTGTATTATGTATTTTGAATGTTTTCTTGTATGGATTTAATTTTTTTTAGAAGGCAGTGAATGATTTTTATAGATTCACTCTTAAAGCAAATATTACTTCAGAATAAAAAGTTCCAAACTAAAACAATAACATGATGATAAAGAATGTTGTTAATTCTATTAAGATTCGATAGTCAATTAAATTATTAATTGAAGAGTTATACGATCAGCCAAATATGTTGGAATATAAATTATTTAGACCATTAGTAATGGAAGAGAAAATACCCACATCGCCATAATTTTGTGTAGGCCTATAGTGATGATTGGGTGGAGGTCCTGGTAGTGGTCTATATAATTGAGAAACAGGAATGGTGTCGGTACGCTGAAAGTGATACATAAAAGTTTTTAATATGTAAACTAAGTAAAATTTTTCATTGAAAAAAAAGTTTGATGTTTTAAAGAAGCAATTTACGGGACTCTTTGGTTTTATGATCTTGACATATGTTAATTTTTGATTGATACTTACGGGTTTGCCAAATAAAATATGTATTAGTGTATTCCTAGAAAATCCTTTTGCAAACCAAAACAAATTGGTTTTAAGTTCAAATCTTTATGGTCAAACAGCTTAAAAATTTTGTGTTTTAATTAATATAATAAAGTCCCTTTAATAATACTTTTATGAGAAACTTTAACTAACTTGTCATAAACTAATTAATTAAACTCACTTATATAAACCCAAAGCTAGAAATACTTTGATTCCAACGAACACGAATCGAATCAGCTGATATGCTTATTAGATTTATATGATTTTCGTTGCAGACAAAACTAAAAAAAGCTTTAACTTCTGTTCAATATATAGATTCGAATATAGTTTTTCATAGACCTATGTACATAATTTACATTAATTAGTTTGATTTTACAGTTGGAATTTTAAGAAAACTGAGAAAGCCAACGAATTCAATATCGTTCGATACATCGCTAAACATCGAATTACATAGTCGATTTTGAATACAGTCGAACTTCCTTATAGTGAAATTCAATACAATGAAATTCTTTCTACTATGAACTAAAATAAAAAAAGTGATTTTTTCTTACAATGGACAACATTTTTAACACATACGGGAATGTTCTGCAAATCACTTTCACGTGATTCTAAAATCACATGAAATTCAAAAAGCCTGTAATTGTTGAAATGTACTCGACTTAGAAAATGAGTCTGCTTTCAAAATCATGTGAAAGTGATTTGCAGAACATACCTGATAGATTTGATAGGTTGTAGCTAGAAAATTGAATCTGTTTTTGGTGGAATCCCTGAATATGAAAACAAAAAAATAATTGATTTGACTTTCGACATTAGTTGACTGAGTTCTGTAGTGTATCTCTTAAAAATGTCGCTCTAATTCCTCTAAACTTTAGAGTCTAAAGAGAGACAAATCAAAATTTTTTAATTTTCCTTTTTTCTTACATCATTTCCTCTACAATTTCGAAATTAAAAGTTTTATACTTTTTCTTAACATGAAAGTAGTATTGGGTATCTTTTGATAAATAAGTTTAAAATTTGGTGAGATTATGTTTAAATTATCCTAAAAGTATGCTACACAAATATCTCTTTCGATCGGTATCGAATGCGGCGATTAAGAAACCTGATACCTAAGATTTTATTTTGCTATTAGATGCATTACGATTTAACCAAGAAAATCTATTAAATATATTCTAAAAACCTTAAAAACTGATCCCACTATCGATCGGAATTAAATTCCGCTACAGAAGTCCTATTTTTACGACTAGTCCATTTTTCAGTTCCAGCGGAAGATGCAGTAAACTGTTGAAAATTTTGTGAATGAAAAGTATAAAAATGTAAAGAAAGACAATTGAAAGGAGAGAATATTTTTTAGGTAAATTATATTTGATTTAAAAGTGCAGCATGCTTCTTTTTCATTAATATATAGGCATTGCATAACATAATAAATTACAATTATCTTACCATTGAAGGCTGCAAGGTGACATTTAATAGGGTAGGATGTTGTTCTACAACCACAAATTCCACTTCACGAGGTGTAAATCCTTCAGCAAAAACCTATAAATATAATAGAAATAGGTAATCAGAACGTTTTTTATATACCAATTTTTTATAAAATTTAATTTTTTAATAATAAAAGTTATTTATTAAATACCTCTAACTTATAATAGCCAGGCAATAAAATTCTCCAGAATTCTCCATGTTTAGTGGTTTGAAATCCAACATCTCTACCTTTAATTTTTAAGGAAGCCCTCTCTACAGGGGCATTATTTGAATCGAGAACAAAACCTTGTACTCCTCTATGTGCTTCAGCTAAAAATTTCATTAATGACTGAAAAAAAAAATCAGTTTTAAATGCTTTTCTATATGTATATATAGAGTCTATATATTACCAACTGATTGTCTTCCCAGTATTTTCTCAATTCATATGCCGGTGGATATTTACAACATGATATCTCCAATGTAACCTCCATACACCCGTACCAAACATATTGATAGTCCTGCATTCCACCAGTCAATGGATACCAAGCAGCACCATTTGTAATTCCATTTTCAAATGCTGGTGTTGCCGACTTGCAAGCAACTCCTCTAGACATTTTGGCATGATTTCTAGCGTACACCATTGAAAGATGTTTAAAAACATCATCGTCAGGAGTTAGTGAAGGGGCCGCGGAGTATGTTTGAAACACTGCACCCAAAGGACATGTAAAAGTAAAATTTAAGAAAATTATAATCAAATTATGTACATTGGCCTCAGCCAATAACTACAAACATAAAAAAATGTTGGGCTAGCTTTTACTTAAGGATGTAGCCAATTTTGTAATAAAATAAAACTACTCACTCGCACACAAGGCAGATGATCTACAGATTCCTTTTAATCGTCATATTGGATTTAAGTAAGTGGAAAAAATGTAACATAACTTTATAAAAACGGTTTAGAGTAACTACTTTTGCGAATCACGAATGAACGAATGAATGTATGTAATGATGAAATTTAATCAAAGGACTAAATGATTACTCTAGGTATTCTGGCTGAATTTTTTTTTTCTAAAGTAAAATTTGTTAAACAAGCTACGAAATGTCAAAACTTGTCAAATGTGGAACGACGAAATATTGTGTTCAATTTCCTCGCATTTAATTGATTTTTATCAGTAGATCTTGCTATAGTCAAATCTGAACAGATACTAATACAATTTTAAGGAAATTTTGTTTCTTTGTGCCGTATATCTATGTATGAGTAAATGTATTAGACAAATATTTCTCTACAATCGAAACATGAAGTGATAACATTACACATGGGTTACTTTTTAAATTCCGAACTAAAGGTTATAAAATTTTGTGTAATACAGTTTTAATAAAGAAATTTAAAATGTCTCCCTATTACATATATGATCAAATTTAAGAAATGTATATGAATATATGACACGATCAATGTGGTCATAAACTTTCTTTATACTTACTAGCATTTGGAGTATTATCATAAGGATAACTTGCTACTAAAGCCCCACCATGCAAACTACCACTTAAGACAAACTGTATTTTTGAAATCCAATCTTTAACGGCATCGGTTTCTGGTTGGCCCCTCTTATTGTTTTGTTTAAAATAATCTGGAAAATTGCGATTCAAATCAAAACCACGTGCATTATATCTGTAAAATAATAAATAATTGAATGATAAAAATAAATAATTAAATAACTTTAATAAGCTATTTTCTTTATACGACTCAAACATAAATACATTTTCATATTTGGGTTCTGAATACCTTATATGTGTGTATTATGTGCTCTAACGAAATAACCCGAAACAATCCGAAGTTGTCAGAAATTACCAAAAAAAAAAAAAAAATTGTGTGAAAAATTTTGTACGAGGACACTTATGAGTAAGTATTGGGTTGTTTCGCTACAGTTCATTGTTCTTAATATATTTCTACTTTCTCATACCTTCCTTGGCCGCCATCACAGGTACCTTCTTTTGATACCGCAAAACCATCTGGGTTCATTGAAGGGAATATGTGAATGCGTGTATTGTCAAGCAGCCATTTTACATACTGATCAGTTTCATAGCTTGTCACCAAATATTGAATTAAATGTAAAAGTAACTCACGACCCACAGGCTCGTTACCATGAATGTTTCCGACGTATTTAACATCTGGCTTACCAATCATGTGCTCAAAAGGAGACGATGACACAACTAAAACCCACAGATCTTTGCCTTGTATGGATTTACCAATTGAATATAAAGCTGTTAAATTTGGATAGCGGGCGCTAGTTGATCTGTAGAAAAAGAAGATGGAATATTTCCAAGATAAAAAAAAATTCTGTACTAAAAATACCTTAAAAATCTAGTCAATTCATCATGATTGTGATAAACAAAATCTAAATATTGTGAGTCTGGTATGTAAGCTCTAGGTTCAGGTAGTGCTGCTTCTAATTCCACTGTATTTGTCTGGCTACGGGTTTCGCTTTGTGCAAGCGATTTATAACAGACCAGGAGAAAAATGATTGTCGTTCGCCAGAACATGTCGTCGCTATTGTGTTTTATGTGTTAAAAAGTATAGATGGAACTGAAAATAAACTTAAAACATTTTAATAATGAGTTTAAACATTAGGATAGTGGAAACTTAAACAGTGCAATACAACAATTATTAAAAATACTGAAATTTATTGAAATTATTTTATTTATTATTTATAAGTATTTTATTAAATATTGTATTGTATAGTGGAGCTAAAAAATCCTTTTTTACAAATGGTTTTATTGTTTGAATACCACTCAAATTAATTTGTAGGTACTTCTTTATATTTCTGTGTTTATCGTTACTGATACCACAAACGTATGATTTGTGAAAAGTCTGCCATTAAGTATGTTTTACCATTTATCACACAAATGGTGATTTTTTTTTACAAAATTGCATTTAAATGTTTTCGATAGTACTTTTTTTACCGAATTGCGATCAGCAACTTTCTTAACATTATATGACTTTGGCTCAATGCACAAAAGTATTAGGGGGTATACAAATAGACAAGCAAATTCTTTAAAGTCATAAAAATCCAGAAATTGGTATACAAAATTCGAACAACTTGGATACATTCCGTTTTTTTACATAATATGTTATATATATATTATATCGTTACTCTTATATAGAAAAGCCCTAACTTATATTTTTCTTACATTACAGGAGAGTGGAAAAAAAAAACTAAATAAAATCTTAAGTTTTGAAGATACAGAAATTTCTTAAATCCAGTTTTTTAATAAATTCTCTAAAGAATTTAATACTATAATAATGTTTTTAAAATTAAAAGATTTTTATAAAATTATATAAGATAAAGCTGTAAAATGCGATATATGTACTATATTATATATTTATTATACATATGATTCCAAAATTTTTTATGAGTATTATTTTTTGCCGAGAATTTCGCTGTTCTGCCATATCCGGTACTTAAACGGCTTTTTAGATTATTAACCGACCTGTGGTTTTGTATCTACATTATTTTGATTTTGTGTATTCAATCTACATATTTTGAGATAAGACAATAAATTAATTTTTTGATAATTATATGCTATAAAAATGTTCTTTTATTAAAAAATTGAACAGTTTTGATTGAAAAATGAAAGTGTTTACATTAGCTCTTTATGTCCTTGCAACAATAGTTGTTAGTCTTTGTGCTCCACAGAGTCGAATTGTGGGTGGAGAGGATGCAGTTTTAGGGCAAATACCGTATCAAGCTGCTCTGGCTATTGGTGGTTTATACACGTGTGGGGCTGTTATATTGAATGAACGATTCGCATTAACGTCATTACAATGTGTCTGTTCTTCAGGTAGCAATCAACCGTAAGTGGAATTATTCTAGGATATTGCGTAACATACTACATACATACATACATATATACATACATCTTTTTCTTTCTTATAGATGGCCTCCTCAAATGTTTACCCTTACATCTGGTACCACTGATCTCTACACCGGTGGTTCACGTATTACTTTGGAACAGATTACAATCAATCCAAACTACATTAATCTTAAAACAGGCATAGCTCTGTTAAAACTTTCTAAGCCTTTAGTTTTTAACGATTATACACAGCCGATTGTTCTGTCTAAAACAAGCCCTCCAGTTCACGCTGAAGTAGAAATATCCGGTTGGGGTCGCACAAAAGAGGATGAAGATAACATGTATCGGACTCTTCAAATAAATGAAGCTGAAGTTGTTGATGCAACAGAATGCGCTAAAATACTGGGACGCACGGATGACGAAGTGATTTGTTTGGGACATAATAGAAGAAATGGAATTTGTAGGGGTGATTTCGGTAGCCCTGCCGTTTATAACAATCAATTGATCGGTATAGCAGCAGGAGTAGTAGGAGAATGTGGAAGTTTTATACCGGATGTGTTTACTAGTATTGCTTTTAATTATGATTGGATTATGGAGCAAATAAAAATGTAGATTCTATCATTTATGTAAATCATCCGTGCCCTAAAATAAAGTACGTGATTTATAGAATATAATTACAAAATTTACTGCTTATCACTAATAGTCTATTATTATCGTGGTGTTTAAGATATTTTCAAGGCTGGATTGGCAAAACTTTCTCGTACTAAATTTTGTGGTCATAGCTGTTATAGTTTATTGCCATTTAAGTTACTACCTTGTCATTATATCATCGCTTAATTGTATAATTACAAACGAAATGACAATCCCAATATCGTTTACAGAGGACAGAAAATATCTTATAAAATGAAAACGATCAAATTAAAAAAAATAGCTATTTTTTCATGAAAAAAAAGAACTATAACCAAAGTCCTTTATGATGAAAACTGTTTGCTCTATTTCAAATAATGGGAATTACGTCTATTGAGTTTTATGGCAATGTTTTTTGATATTCCATTTCTTATAGGAACATGTATTTTATTTAATATTGTGTACCAGATTCTATAATAAAACGATTTTTGGTTGTAGCTTCTACAAATTTTTAATAGCTTAAAATAATATAAAACATAATTTTCACTTAAATCTGTATCTTAAATCTATTATTGAATTCAAATATTTATTGTACAAATATTTAAATTTTTGTATTGTAGTTGCTAAAGTCATATTTTTTATTGAATTAAGAAAATCTATATAATAAAATACATATATATGTATGTATGTATTGAATTTTCGATATTTCGATTTTATAAAACCATTTGTTCTTCAATCCATTGCCGATGATAAAAAACTTTTGCAAAGCCATCTGGATTTTTGGTTCCACAACCAACAACAACGAAACCAGTGATACCAACTAATTTGCCCTTGTAAGTAGCTGGACCACCCGAATCGCCCATGCATACTCCATTATCTTGTTCATGTGCTAAACAGATTAAATTATTATATCCCCAGTTTATAGCGTTCTGACATTCATCTTTGCTTAAAGCTTTCAAAACATTCCACTGCAAGCGATAAGGAACTGGTCCTCCAGTATACAGACGACCCCAACCAGATACAATCACATCTTCACCTGACGGTACTTCTGCGTCGGCCATTTCAATTGGTTTAATATTTTCGGTCCAAATTAATGGTTTTTCTAATTCCAATAAAGCCAAATCATTAAAGGCATCATCATATTCTTTGTGAACAATAATACGCTTCAATTTGCATAATTTTCCACCAATTGTACGTTGGATACTTCCTACACGCACTTGGAAATAATGGGCAGGATATCTGAAATCAATCTACAGCTACAAAGAAAACAAATATAAACGAATTTTTTTTAACTTACGATTCGACCCCAAAACCAACTGCCACACAATGGGCTGCAGTCAATATAAAACGGTCATTTAAAATGGATCCTCCACAAGTATGTGAACCATCTGAACGTTGCACTGAAACTTGGTGTGGAAATTGTCCAATCTCAGCACTTTTGCCACCTACAATGCGGGCACTAGGCACAGCATATACGCAAGCTACTAAACTTAATATTCCTAACAATAGATCAAAACGCAATGCCATTGTAATTAATACTAAACGACTTCTTCAAAATAGTTTGGGTAAATAAACATGAAAGAAAATATAAATCTGATCCACTGAATGAATTATCTTATCAAAAGCGTCCTAACTTGGTAAACTTAAGATTAATAGTTATCGTTTTTGGTAAATGAAAATATAATCATTCATAATCTGGGGAATACACACAATATAAAAAAAAAATAAATCAAACACTAAAATTATTCATAATACAAAAAAAATAATCTGGAACTTTATAACTCGATATCAAATTTTAAATTATTTTTTTAAGATTCAAAGAATCATTTTCATTTTAACACCCATGTAAATATGTAAAGTAATAGAGTTTACAAATTTATTTGCTCTTCGATCCACTTGCGATGATAGAATACCTTCGCAAAGCCATTAGGATTTGTGGTACCACAACCTTCAACAACGAAACCAGCAATTCCAACTAATTTTCCTCTATGAGTTGCTAGCCCACCGGAGTCGCCACTGCATACACCATTGTCTTATTTTGTGTGCCAAACGGATACAACTATCGTAGCCCCAGTTAATTGTCTTCTCGCATTCGTCACTAGTTAAAGATTTTAGAACATTCCATTGCAAACGATGAGAAATTGGTCCATTGGTATAAAGGCGACCCCAACCAGATAAAATTACATCTTCTCCTGACGCCATTTCAATTGGTTTAATATTTTCGCTAAATACTAAAGGATTTTCTAACTCTAGTAAAGCAACATCATTCAAATGGTTACCATAAGTCTCGTTAACAATAACACGTTTTATTTTCAACAATTTTCCACCACTGGTATATTGGATACTACCGACAAGTACTAGGAAGTGTTGGGGAGGATATCTTAAATAGTTTTTATGTTAAAAACACAACAAAACTGATCAATTTCCCATAACTTACGGTACGACACCATTTCCGACTACTACACAATGCGATGCAGTCGATATATAACGGTTATTGAGAATGAAACCACCACAAGAGTGTGATCCATCGTAACGCTGCAAAGAGACTTGATGAGGAAATTGTCCAATTTCAGCATTTTCCCCTCCCACAATTCGACCACTGGGTACAGCAGAGGCATAACTTAGGAAACTTAAAATTCCTAACAATATTTGAAAACCGATTGACATTATGATATAGACACAAATTTTTAGAATGGGAAAGTACATGTACTAAATATATTAGTAAATTATACAAAGAAATATATAAATAAAATGACGAATTATCTTATCAAAAAGTTATGTTTACGTGATTGAAATCACAAGCCGATTTGAAATCGCATTTTTTCCTGTTCTGTTCTGCCACCAACTCCGCAATAACCTTAAATCGCGGAGTTGGTGGCGTTTTTATGAATGTTGTTTAATGCTGCCATGTACGAGGTATGATCTAAGGGATCAAGTACATATCTTCGTATGCTATCCTGATACACGCGAAGATCTTTCCTGACATGCCTCGGGGAAGATGCCAACTTTGTAATGTTAAAGTTTGGATGATTTATACGATGACATCTCAAAAATAACTGTTGATATAGCGTAATGTTGTGTTCCTTTACTGGAAGGTTTTTTGTTTCCTCATGAAGATGATATAGTGAGGTAATTTGTAGGCAGTAGTTGTAGTTCTCTGGAGCAGCATAACTTGCCACTGACCGACTAATCGCAAGATTTCTCTGTCCATTCCCCAAGTGCTGTCTTCTAGTGCTTTAAGGACCTTGTTTCTTGTTATTTTGGGTACCTTCCATTTAATTGCCTCCCATAGTGAAGGTTTTAACCAGCGTTTTTTTTTTGCCAAAATATTTGGTGACAATTTGTTACTTAAGATATTTGATTCTTAAACATTCAAAGAAAAATAAGTGCTAAAATTTCTAATAATATCCAAAATCATATATAAATATATTTATATTCCAAAAGTATAGAAAAATTGCATATCACTTAAAGTCAAATATCTTCTAAACTATAAAAGATAAGGAAAAGTAGAGAGCATATTATTATTCTTTTCTGTGTCAAATTTTAATAATGTAACATTTTGTTTGATCGGAATATGTATGCAAAAATTACATGGACCGAGAGTTTCTTCACACCGCAGGGCCGTTTTATCAAATACTGAAAACGTGATTTAATAATTTCCTAAAAGCCTTGATTTTTGTATGTCGACGTTTTCAGTTTCTACATCATTTAACTAAACATTTAGAAGTAATATTATTGAAAGCAAATTAAACATCATTTTGAAAAAAAAAACCAAAAAAACTGGAACAGTAGTACTTTATAGTGACGGAAAAAAAGGTTAAGGGACATAAACGATATAACGCACTAATAATGCAAATTAAATCAATGCAGTAACATTTGTAGGAAAAAATAAAGGTTACATGGAAGATTTCAAAGTAATAACTGCATTTTTGAAGCAATTAATTAAAAAAAAACCTTCTCCTGTAAAGTTTGTAATATTTCATTTAAGCTTTTTTGCGGTCATGACACGATATGATGCCCTTCACCACTGAGATAAATTCGTTTATTTTTCTTGCATACAAAAATAAAATTGCTTAATTTCGTCATCATATAAACATTTTCTCAAGACTTATTTGAAGTCTATAGTCAAATAGTTTTTCGTTAATTGAAAAAAAAATAACTTTATTTCTGCTAAAAAAAAAAGTCAAGAAATAACTTTTATTTCTGATCCAAAAAATAAAAGTTAAAATTTCGTTGAAATCATACCTGCCATCTAAGAACAACTCCAAAAAGTTACAATAAGCTGAATTACAAAAACGCTTGTCAATTAAAAGATATTTGAATATTATTACAAGTTTATTTTCATGAAGCTTGTTTTAAATTTATAAATAAATGTATAAAATACACATATTTAACAGTATTTTTAAAATATTTGTTATGGGAAAGATATAAAATCTTGCTAATTTTTAAAAATCTTCGCTTACAAAGTCATTTGTTCGTTTATCCATTTAAGGTAGTAGGCAACCTTGGCATAACCATCGGGATTTTTCGTGCCACAGCCATCAACAACGAAGCCAGCAACACCAACCAGTTTTCCTCGATAAACAGCTGGACCACCGGAATCTCCATTGCATACACCGTTATTTTGTTCATGTGCTAAACATATTGTACAATCGTAGCCCCAATTTATTGCCTTTTCGCATTCGCCACTTGTCAAAGCCTTTAAAGTATTCCATTGCAAGCGGTGAGGAATTGGACCACCGGTATACAGACGACCCCAACCAGATACAACCACATCTTCACCCGAAGGTACTTCTGTGTCGGCCATTTCAATTGGCTTTATATTTTCGGTCCAAACTAAAGGTTCTTCCAATTCCAGTAAAGCGATATCGTTCAAGAAGTTGCCGTAAGTTTTGTTAACAATAATACGTTTTAATTTCAATAACTTTCCACCAATAGTATATTGAATACTTCCAACGCGAACTTGAAAGTATTGAGGAGGATATCTACAAATATTATTTTGTATTTAAAACAAAAAAAAATTATAGGTGACTTTCAATAACTTACGGCTCGACACCATTTCCAGCTACTACACAATGTGCTGCAGTCAATATGTAACGGTTATTAATAATGGAACCACCACAAGTGTGTGATCCATCGGAACGTTGCAAAGAAACTTGATGCGGAAATTGTCCTATTTCAGCATTTGAACCTCCCACAACACGGCCACTGGGTACAGCACATGCGTAAGCTACAAGACTTAAAATTCCCACCAATAACTGAAATCCGACTGACATTGTGATAAAGACTAAACTATAGTTTTAAAAAACACATTATGTATATAAATACTCGTATCAATATCAGTACAACTAATCGTTCTAACTAAGAAAGGTATAAATTAAAAAATTTCTAATCATAAAAATTAAAGCACCCGTCCTTAAGTTAGAATCTTATCTTTTTTGGTAGGCAAAATATTAATCTTGTATAATCAGGGTTTTTATCGAATCATATATGTACATATATATATGGGTTGTTTATAGGTGCAATAAAAATAGCTCCTCGTTATAGTTTGTTTTAAAAATAGTGTTTCTTAAATACACGAGGACATCTTAATAACTTCTGTTATCTTTAAATCTAATCATTCGTTGATAAAATCAAATTCTAAAAATAAAAATTTAATACGATAGTAATTTTGTTCAATATTTAGATAATTAAAATTTACGAACTTTGTTCTAAAACAGTTTAATTTTAAACGTAATGGCAAGCGAACGTGTTTTCTTAGCATTTGCTGGCCTTTTACTGGCCATTTCATGTACTGGAGCCATTCCAAGCTCGAGAATTTCTGGTGGTGTTGATGCTCCAGCTGGTCAGCATCCATGGGCAGCGTCTGTACGCATAGATGGACGTCATGCTTGTATGGCTTCTATAATTCATGAAAAATTGTTGGTAACAGCTGCCGGTTGTGTTTCATCTTTGGGAACTACATCGTAAGATACCGAAAACAGTTATATCTTTGACTTTTCTATATTAATTAGTTTTTATTTGTAGTATTAACAGCGACCGTGTAACTTGTCGGATTGGCAGTGTAAATCAATTTGCTGGTGGTGAAATTGTAAAAGTTGGATCCATTGTTATTAATCCATCGTTTGGAAATTTCTTGCACAATATTGCAATTTTAAAGTTAGAGAAAACTTTAGAATTCAGTGATAAAATTAATAAAATTCCATTGTCAAACGATGAAGGTGAGATACCAGAAGGTACTGCTGTCTCAGTTGCTGGTTGGGGTTTGCAAGAAAATGGTTCATCTCCATATAAACTTCAACAAATTACATTGTCGGTTTTAAGTTCACAAAATTGCGAAAATCAAGCCGGATACGGCTACCCATCTGTAGTATGTTTGCAAAGTCCTGAAAAACAGGGAATATGTTCTGGGGATTATGGTGCTGGTGTTGTGAGTGATAACAAATTATTGTGTGTTGGAAGTTTTGCTTTCGGAAGTTGTGCCACCAAATATCCAGATATATGCACTAGAATTTCTTACTATGCTTCGTGGATTGAAGAGATAGTGCAGAACGCTTGAGATTAAAAAGGAACAGTGTGAATGTTATTTTGATACAATTACTACAAGAACTTATTAATTAAATATTTAATTTATTAAAGTATATAAATTGGATTTTGAATTTCAATAGGATTTGTTTCAATAAAATTATTATAAAACCTTACCAGAAATTTACGAAATCAAATACATAACTTAATTTTACAAACGATGTAAATTTTTCATTAAGTCAAATCAAATTTATCACAATTTGTATAAAAAAATAACATGATAAAGTGATACGTTAAAAAATATGTTTTTAATTAAAAAATACTTGATATTTATAAAAAATAAATACTTTTTTGCATTTGGATTTAAATTCGTTAATATATTTTAAATATTTAGCTATTTTGCTATGGAATATTAAAAAAAATTTTTGACCTTTGACCCCAGAAAAGTGTTAAGCTTTTATAATATTAAAAAATATTACCGCATACATTTTCCACAGACTGAGCAAAAATATTCTTTATAATTTTTTTTTAAATTGAACTTATTTACAATTTAACAAGCATATACTCAAATTATGACCGAAAAATTCTAATATTTCAAATCGTAGGTACGGCAAAATGGATTAAGATATCGACACCATTTTTTCTGAGTTTTATTCTCTTATTTGTTGTTTTATGAAACTGGAACGATAATTTATAATTTGTACTATTTGTCGAACAACATTTTAAAAAAATCAAAAAAATTTTGAAACCGACCTGAGAAAAAAATTATAAAAAATTATTAAATATGAAAAAAAAACTAAGTAAATTTGATAATATTTTGACAAAACTGAGCCATCTAGTACTTACAGACCACAGAGTTGTGAATCATGTCTTACTTTGGAATTTCTTAATTCTAAATTATTAATGAGGTTATTGACAATCAAAGTAAAAAATCAGGTATTTTGAAAATGTTGGGCGGGCCATGTACACATTTCCCTCACCCGATTCAAGGGACTGTTTTTTTTTTTAATTTTTAACAAATCTGGGGGTTGGAGTAAAACGTATTTTTTTTCAAAAAAAAATTTCCCATATAGGTTATTGGTACTCTACTCTTTATACATCAATAAACAAGTAAGAAACGGCTATATGCATGCGGTCAAGCCCGAATGTGTGATATCTTTTACTTTTAACGCTAATTATGGGCCGACAACTTAACAAGTCGTAGAGATGATAAATTGTTAACTGATTGCTATCAAATTTCAGTAAATAAAAAAAACTTACTTACAACAAATTTGTACCTCTAAAGAGCAAAAACACCTATGCCAAATTAAATTATCTTTAAAGTACAATCTGTACTTTGAACATGGGCTTAAACGGATATCCAGCAAGTGGCCAGACAGCCGGACGGACATTATTAAATCGACTTAGGAGATTGAAGGAGCGCATACAGTTAATATGTTATTAACATGTTTTTTTTATTATTATGTATCTAATTTTTTGAATATTTTTATATGAAAATATAAATCTTCAATTTCCTTGGAAACTAGAGCAGATAGAGCAATTTAGGCAAAATTTTTATATGAAAATATAAAACTTCGATTACCTTGGAAACGAGAGCAATTTGTGCTAAAATGTGTGATCACTGAAAAAAAATTCAAAATTCATACAAATACCGTATTTTTTTGGAAATTTTGATATGAAAATATAAAACTTCGATTTCCTGGAAACTATAGCAGATAGAGCAATTTGGGCAAAAATCTGTGATCACTAAAATGAAAATTCAAATTATAAAAACCTATTTTTTTTTTAATTTTTATATGAAAATATAAAACTTCGATTACCTTGGAAACTAGAGCAGATAGAGCAATTTGTGCTAAAATGTGTGATCACTGAAAAAAATCCAAAATTCATACTAATACCTTATTTTTTTTTAAATTTTGATATGAAAATATAAAACTTCGATTTCCTGGAAACTATAGCAGGTAGAGCAATTTGGGCAAAAATCTGTGATCACTAAAATAAAATTTCAATTTTTGTACTAAAACCTAATTTTTTTTAAATTTTTATATGAAAATATAAAAGTTCGATTTCCTTGGAAACTTGAGCAGATAGAGCAATTTGGGAAACAATCTGTGATCACTGAAAAAAATTTAATTTTTTTTTAATAAAACCTAATTTTTTTATGAAAATATAAAACTTCGATTTCTTTGGAAACTAATTTAAAAATTCTTACCAAAAAAAATTTTCTTTTTGAATTTTTTTTATGGAAATATTAAACTTCGATTTCCTTGGAAACTATAGCAGACAGAGCAACTTGGCCGAAAATCTGTAATCACTAAAAAAATTTCAAAATTAGTACTAAATCCTAACTTTCTGAAAATTTTTATATGAAAATATAGAACTTCGATTTCCTAGGGAACTAAAGCAGATAGAGAAATTTGGGCGAAAATTCGTACTATTACATACATATGTATAAATTATTTTAAATGATAAATTTAATTTTCATGTATTATAAAACAATAACAAGAACTATTTTTTAAGTGTAATAAATAATATTAAGAAAATTTTAAAGATCTGCTACCACTTATTTTTCGATTGCAACAGAAGCAAATACAAATATATAAGACTATTATTTAATATCGTCTCCTAAAATGCAAAAAGTTTTAACTCAGAAAAATATTTGGATACTAGGATTAAGAACAGAAGAAACAATAAAACAAAATTAATTTTAAATTTTAGGCTTGTTATAACCTCTTCCCATTTAGGTGGCGACATGCATTTATTATAACAAATACATATTTGTATAACTGTACGTTCTATTGTAAAATATTGATTAATATAATTTAGCTTTAAGTAGTTAAAAATATGTGATAAGATTAGATTCGAATCATTGGAAAAACCTTGCCAAAATGGAAATTTATTATAGCCTATTTCGCGTTATATCACTGAGGTCTAACCTTTATTTTAGAAAAGTTAACAGTATTTCAGAGCTGTTTCCTGGTTGATAATATAATTTTTTGAAAATTGTTAAATCATATTGAATACAAAAATTAAAAATCTTTATACCAAATATATTACAAATGTTTTAACAAAGCGATAGTGATATTTTTGGAAGGCCTTAACAAAAATTATTTTTCCCGTTCACGTATTATTATTGGACATTTTGATAATCGTAAATTTTATGAGTTTTTATAACTGAGTACTTAAAATTGTTAGTCGATTTGAAATTAGTTGTTCATGAAACACGATGGCATCAGCACGTTTAATAGTTACGCTTGTAGGCTTTTTGGCCATATCGGCAACGGCTCAACCCAGTTCACGAATTATGGGTGGAAATGAGGCTTCCAAAACCGCTTTCCCACATGCATGTTCTGTAAGATTGGACGGTGCTCACAATTGTGGTGGCTCTATTATTGGCACAAGATCTATTTTAACAGCTGCCCATTGCGTTGTAGAAAATGATATTACGTAAATATAAAAATTGTAATTGCTAAAAAAAAACAAATCGTGTAAATGCCTTTTTCATATTCCAGTGTAGATGCAAAACGTTTGGCTGTTCGTGTTGGAAGTACTAACCAATTTTCTGGTGGAAAATTGTATTACATCTCTGATATTACAGTACATCCTAATTACGACGATGTTAAAAATGATATTGCAGTTTTGACATTAGAAACACCTTTGCAATTTACTGATCGTATTGCAATGATAGAAATAGCCACCTCTTCAAATGATGTACCTGCGGCGGGAGCTAGCGCAACCGTAGCTGGCTGGGGTGAACAAGCCTCTGAAGTTTCATCTCATAAACTTCATTCAATGAAATTCACAATTGCCACCAAAGAGGATTGCACAAACGCTATTGGTGAAATGGATGATTCCAACATTTGCTTAGCTCATGCTCTAAAGAAGGGAAGTTGTTTGGGTGACGCTGGTAATGGCGCAATCAACAATAAGAAAATACTGTTTGGTGTCAGCAGTTATATTGTGGGTGCCTGTGGTTCCCGTTATCCTGATGTGTTCATTAATGTGGCTCATTATGCCTCTTGGATTCAAAAGGCTATTGTTTAGATTTTTTATAGCGAATAAAATAATATAAAATTATTGTTTTCATCAAATTATTGGATAACTAGATTTTGTCAGTATTTTCTAAAGATTCAACTTTATACATAAAATCGCCATTGCTTTCCTTACATTTTGATCTTTGCTGATAAGAGATGGTTGTATAAACATTAAATACCCCATCGTGAATAGTTTTGGAAGAACGTGCACCGCCGTGGTATAGCAGGTTAGTCATCAGCCTAGCATACCGAGGTCCCAAGTTCGATCCCTGGCCAGACCCACTTGAAAAAAATATAAATTTTCAAAAAAAAAGCGGCGGTTTACCTCATAACTCAGCTAGCCACTGGTTATTGAGTATTAGGCTATGTAAAACTTCTCTAACTAATACAATAAAACGTAGGTCCTTTTCAATGAGTCTAAAAATAGAATCGGATGCAGCTCATTGTCTGAGAGAAGTACCACTTGTTCCAATTGGACTGTTGTCGTGGAAATTATTATTATTACTCCTATGTTTAAAAAAGGTGGTTCTCCAAAATTTTAAAACTATGTATATCTTTTCTCTATATGACGGGTGGAACTTAGTCCGTTCTGATCCTGTCTTTTAATATGAACTTGAAAGTATTACAAATCTTAAGAAATTTTCGATTGACGAATATTTATACTATTGCTACCATATAAGGTCTATTTTCAAAGTCAATATAAGTTGTATGTTCTATGTACGTTCCAATAATCATCGAAACCGTAAGTTACGGTTTGTATGTATGTACTCGTATGTGAAGGGTCAAATACTTGTATCTTGCTTCTAAGTATAAAAAGTTTCCCTAATTATTATATCAAAAAAAGGCAAAAATGTTGTTGTTCTTAAAAGCTTGTATGAAAGCTTTTAGCAAAAACGGAAATTAACAATTTTATTAAATTATTTAAATCATATTTGCTCTTATCCAATCAATATTATAAAATACTTTGGCATAACCGTCGGGTCTGGACGTACCACATTTTATGAAAACAAACCCGGCAACACCAACTAAATATCCTTCATATTCAGCTGGACCGCCAGAATCACCATTACAGGCCCCAGAACCGGATGGGTGATTTAAACAGATTAAAGCATCAGTATACATTCCGATTTTAGACGCACAACCAGATTTAGATAAAGAAGTCACATTGTACCATTGCAAAATAATGGGCAAGTGAGCACCTGCATGCTGGGTTAAACCCCATCCAGATATGGTTACCTTAGAATTAGCCGGAACTTCTTGATCATACAACTCAATTGGTTGAATTGTCTCTGAGAATTCTAACTCTTCAGCCAATTCCAAAAGGGCTAAATCATTGTAGAGGGCATAGTCAGGATGAACTAAAACACGTTTAACAGGTACAATAACACCGCCGGCAATACGATTAATAGTACCAGCACGGATTGTGAAGACTTCTGCGGGAAAACTAAAACGCCAAATAGAAACAACTAATAA
The DNA here is from genome assembly GCA_933228675.1 of Stomorhina lunata. NCBI lineage: Eukaryota > Metazoa > Arthropoda > Insecta > Diptera > Rhiniidae > Stomorhina > Stomorhina lunata. Next base: position 126,262,548 of record OW121743.1, read on the forward strand.
CTAGTACTTTTACTTCAATAAGGATTTGAACTTACGCTGTTGTTCCTTCAATAACTACACAATGGGCTGCAGTTAATACGTATCTACTGCTTATAATCGACCCTCCGCAAATATGAGTATGACTATGACGCAATGAAATCTGATAAGGAAATTGTTTCGACACAGCATCATGACCATTTACCACGCGGCCTGTGGGAGTGGCGTTAACAACTCCTTGCAACACGAATGCAATTAATAAAAAAGCCAAATACGACATTCTACTAAACTAATAGTTCAAAGTCTTGGATAAGAATAAAACCAAAAATGATTTCTTCTACTTATTGATTTTTTGTTATCTCTTGAAAGAAGTGATATATTGCGATATATAAATATAAATTTTGATATATATGTATTTCCATTTTAATGAAAAATCATATTTACAGAATTAGTAGAATTATTTGCGCCGAATCTATATTATATCTTATCGGTTTGATAAGAGAGCACTAGTATCTTGCGTATTATCGTATTATCTGCGGGATTAATCTAAGAAAAAATTTTGGTTTTACCCTTGCGTTTATTATTGTTAAGGGAGCTGTCATATTGATTTATTTCTATTATGATTATTAGCGTTACAGAAAATAATCATCAAAAAAAACAGTCTTTAAAAAAATACCGTATAAATCAATATATGTATATTTATATACATGCCGGTATACTTATGACTTATGAAGAAATATATAACTTAATAATCTGAGATGATGCCTTTCGATAAGATTACTCAAATATATGCATAGCATGTGGAAACTATATAAAGCACGATTTTTCAAGTTTATAGCCATTTAAACGAGATGTATAAACTAACACTATTTATATGTTCGACGTTGAGTCTACTGGTGTTGGGTTGGGCTCAGCCTACTACACGCATCGTTGGCGGATCTGATGTTGTTGACGGAGAATTTCCATACCAAATATCTTTAAGACGTAATGGCGGACACACGTGCGGAGGTTCAATCATATCACCCAATTACATTTTAACTGCAGCCCATTGTGTGGGTGCCGAAGATGCAAATGGGGTTTATCACGTTTATAAGCCAAGTTTGTTTTCCATTCGTGCTGGATCCAACAATCGCTTAATGGGTGGCGTTGTCAAAAACGTTGTAGAGATAACAGTTCATGAGGATTATGGCAATTTTATAAATGATGTAGCATTATTGAAACTTGAATCTAGCCTGATATATTCCGATAACATTAAACCCATTGCCTTAGAAACAGAAGAAGTTCCAGTTGGCAGCAGTATTATAATTTCTGGTTGGGGCCGCTTAAAGACTGGTGGAGATAGTCCCGTTAAAATGCAATGGAATACTTTGGAATCAATTTCGAAAATGAAGTGTTTTTCAGAGATATTCATGAGATCCGACGCCCTTATCTGCTTAGCTCATCAACAAGGCAACGGTGCTTGCAATGGAGACTCGGGTGGACCTGCTGCGTTTAACGGTAGGTTGGTTGGTATTGCTGGTTTTGTTTTTGGTGGTTGTGGTACCAAGAAACCCGACGGTTATGCCAAAGTATCTTATCACGTCGAGTGGATAAAGAAACATTCCGATTTGTAAATGAAAATATTTGTATTTTTAAAAACTAAATTTAGAATTATAAAGTCTGTTAAAATCTTTGAAAAAATTTGTGTCGCAAATTAAAAAAATTGCTTCACATAAATGAATATTGTTATAATCTAAAATCGATCATTTATAACTGAGAAAAAATCCTTAATTCAAGAAAGGTTAACATCTTATAAGAGTTTGAAAATTATGACGATGTTACAGCAAATAAAAGATATGTATTGCTTCTATGCGATACCTGGAATCTTCTCAAATTGTGACGATATTGCAGCAAATTAGATATAAGTATTCAATCTATATGATATCTGGAAACGTAATATGAAACCATTTTTGCTATAAATAAATTTTTATAAATGTTTTAAAATCATGGTTTACATACGCATACACATGTATAAAAAATTTAGTCAGTATATTGACCGGGCTTATACTTTATTATTTATCACGTTTTTTCTTCTCCTTCTAATTTTTAAGATATTGACAACTTAAACTTGAATAAAGAAATACCTAAGCGAATAAAGTTCGATCAAAATCATGTTGGAATAATTTACAATCCTGTATTAGTAAGTCTCTTAGTCGCACGACAAAGCTTTCAATGTGTTAAATAACAATCGAGATTAGATATAGATTTGAAAATTGATTTTATTGATATACACATTTAGGTTATCAGTAAGAAGGTATAAATTCTCTAGTATTTTATAAACTAAAAACAGTTTGCAAAACATTTTGAAAATGTCTAAATTACCGCTTATAATATTCATTGGGCTTTCGTTAACGCTATACTCAGAGGGCACTCCTTTAAATCGTGTAGTTGGAGGTGAAAACGCGTATGAAGGACAATTTGCTTATCAAGTTTCTCTAAGACGTAAGGGCTCTCACACATGTGGAGGTTCCATAATAACACAGAACTACATTTTAACCGCCGCTCATTGTGTAGGAACTAGTGATAGCCAAGGAAATTACTTTACGTAAGAGTTGTAAAATTTAATTAAAAAAGTGCATTAAGATTATTCTATTTCTGTATAGCTACTCCGCAAGTGAATTTACGGTACGTGCTGGTAGCACAGATCGCTTGCGTGGCGGAGTTTTAATAAATGTTGTTCAAATTATTACCCATGAAGATTATGGCAATTTCCTAAATGATGTTGCTCTTTTAAAACTTGAAAAACCTTTAATATTTTCAAATAATATTCAACCAATTCCTTTGGCTAATTCTGAAGTTCCTGTTGGAGAAAAAGTTACAATTTCCGGTTGGGGTCGTTTAAAGCAGGGAGGTGATATACCACAAAAACTTCAATTTAATCATTTAACTGCAATCTCACGCGAAGAATGTAAAAAACAAATCAAGTGGGATACAGATGCTCTTATATGTCTGGCTCATGAACCCAATAATGGTGCTTGTAATGGGGATTCTGGTGGTCCTGCTGTGTACGAAGGCAAAATTGTTGGCATTGCAGGTTTTGTTTATACCGGATGTGGTACTGCATATCCCGATGGTTTTGCCAAAGTTTATTATCATCGGGAATGGATTAAAAAGAATTGCGATTTGTAAAAATATGTTTCTTAATTTAAACATTAAATGTTTCTGCTATATATAACACAAAACGAAAACTTATTTTTGGTGCCTTAGATTTCTTAGTCAGTTTGTATGCATCTAGTATTGGGCTTTAATGTCTATGATTCACTTGTGTCAGATCTAGATTACGAGATATTCATTTTTTAAGAAAACTACTATACTATAATAAACAGAATATTCTTTTCAGTAATAATAAGAAATTTAATTCGGCTATTATATATGTATATATCTTTATGCTGCATTAAGATTATTTTTAATCCATGAAATAGTTTTGGAGATATAACTAAACTTTGGATTTTTTTATACTTTTTTTTATTTTTCAAAAATGCATTAAAAAGAGAAGACAATATATCGCTGGCTTAACATGCAAAGGCACTAAGACCATATTTTAAACATTTTAAAAAAGCAATACAATTTTTTTATTTAACATTTTACATAACACAACAACACAAAAACGAGATACTCCAGTATGTGATGGAAATCGATCGATCGACTTCAGATATATTTTTGAGACAGTTTTCCCCATTTCCACAAAAAAAAAAATTAAGCAAAATGAAATTTAAGATATCAGTGAAAAGGATTAAAGCCAAAATCAAAAATTGACCATATTTCACACACAGGACCAAATTTTAACGTTTATGAATCTATTTTTGAGATTATAGATGAACCACACAGAAAAATTTAATGAACCAAACTTAGATCTGTAAGCCCCTAGTGAATCAACTTCAATTTTATTTGATTGTGTCAACAAGGCACCAATTGCTCATCCATAGTTGTCTGTTTTTGTCTATGGCAAAAGATTTAAGTGTTGAAAAAATAGCTTTTAGGGTATGCGAAAATCGGTTTCCTTCAAAATAACATAAAGTTATCTAACAAAAATACTTTTTTTACTTATTTCGTTTTTTTTAATACATATACACTAAATAAAGCCTTCTTGGATATTTTTACTATCCCTAGTATTAAAACAAAATAAAATAATAATATTGTAATTGAAAAAATGTAACAAACTTTAAAGCTTTTTAAAGTGTATACGATAATAATTAAGTTTTTGCTATTCTAGCCATGAAAATTGATGAGTAACAAATTTCTTCGTTTTACTAATTACTTTTTAACTTTTAGAAAGCCTATTTCCGAGTAATAGTTTTTCGTAAAATAGTGTAAAAATACTTAACAACAAATGTTTATGGGTTAATAAAAATCTATGATTAATTGCAAACAAATTGCTCTTTAAGTTTTCTCATTAACGTCTTTTGTACTATAAGAGTATAATTTAAAATTGTAACATTCACATTAAGTTTTTGAACTTGAACTGTTGTATACGAAGGAAAGTATGACCTTGTTTAAATTTTTCATGCAGTTTTTTTTTTCATTTTTTGTGTAACTGCATAGATGACGTTGACTCTGCACCAATAACAGAGCTACGTATAGTCGGAGGCCAAAATGCAAAGGCCAACAAGGCAAAAAAAAAGTTTTCATATCAAATTTCTTTGGTTAAATAATCAACATACGTACAGTGGTTGTCAGTTTATTTGATGAAGCAAAATATTTTTTTTAACTCTTAAACTAAGTCTACTTTTACATTAGCCAGGTTTGGCTTATCAAGTCTTGAATTTATATGAGAAAAAACTGACAGAATTGAAATAGAGCAAACCTGACCGTACTATCAAGTTTACGAAAATTTTGAAAATTTGTTTGAAATTCAGGGAAAATAAAATGAAAACTGATGAAGAAAATGTTGGTGTGTGAACGTAAATGCAGGTTCAAAAAAAATTTAAAGAAAAACTGATCAAGTAAACCTGATTCGTGTGAAGTATGAAGTATTAAAATTATAAATTAATTTATTTAATACTTTACATTATTTTAAAGGAAAACTGAGATCATAAAAAAAATCATATTCAATAAAGCAGCTTATTTGATGCAAAATATATGTATATGATGCAAATCTATATGCGGAGGATTACAAAATTATGATCTGCACTGTGTTTCTATGGGTTCGGAAAGAAACTAAATTTTAAACATGAGTATATATTAGGGTGGAGTTAAAAACATTATTTTCTTGAAGTTCGGTTCTCTTGTTAAAAATTAAAAATCGATACTCTACATCCTATGGTGCACAAAAAAATTGTCTTCCTATGGTGTCGCATTTTTAGGACCGATTCGCACGTGAAAAAATGTGTTTTTTTGGTTTTAGCAAAATTTCAATAAATAAAGATTTGTTTTAATAAAAAGAAATAAAAGGTTGTAGAAGATAACTAAAACAGCTTTCCACACTGGCCCCTATTTGAATCGAAATTTTCTCCGTTTGACAATTTTGATATTCTGTGTTTCGATTCATTTAAATTTCTTTCGATTGTATGTATTCTGTGTTATGATCGAAGAAAAACGGAGATTTTTTAAATTCGTTTTTGTTAACGGAGATTTTTTCGATTTTTATTTTATTATGTATAAAAGTAATTAATTCATGAAATAAAGTTGAAATAAAATTGGTTTGGTAAAGATTATCGTATTTTTCATTTTCGTTTATGTTGGAATTACAATTTTCGATCGTAGCGGAACTGAATGATATTTAAATTCGCCGAGTTTTGCGAAAATGTAATTTTTTGGTCATAATTTGAGGAGATGCTTCGTAAATTTTGCTTATGTTCAAATTTACGAAAATTGTTATTGCATATTATTGCCCAGTCTATAGAGAATATATGCTGCTATTTTTGGTTTTGAAATTGTATGTTAGCCTCATACAATTTCGAAAAATTGCAGCCTTTTTTTCATTCAAGGGATCAAAAGTAAAAAAAAATATTTTTTTTTTTTGTTTTTTCGTGACAAAATTAGTCCCAATGTCTGTTTAAGGTTAAAATCTAGTTCTAAATAACATTTTCCTGGTATTAATTAGTTAATTTTAAACTTTTTTTTTGTCGAAATTCGCTATAAAACTAATAAAATTCTATGATTTTACCTTGAAAAAATAAAATTTCAACATTTGACCCGGGGAAAAGGGGTTAAAATTATCCAATAAAAAAAAAATCAATATAAATAGTTTTATTAAAATTGAAGAAAAGTAAAATCGAACAAGCATTTGTCTAAATAATTTTGATTAAAAAAAGGCATCTGTGAGACAATATTGAAATATTTGTTAAAAAAATTGAAAAAATATAAGTTTTGAAACAAAATAATCAAACTTTAAGACAATTAAGTTAAAGGATTAAAAAAATGGTTAATGTTTTAATATATAAATGTGCTTGATCCAGTTAAAATTTCATATTGACCTTTACCTCAAACTTTGGCGTCATGGCGGCACTGGTAAACGATATCCGATTGCAAAAATATTTCATATTTTGATTATTGGAATCAAATAAAAAAAAAACTGAAGGAGAATACGTATCTGAATTCGAAAAAATATATCCCCATAAAAGCGCGGAACGACTATACCTTTTACCTGGTGGTGAAGGGTTTAACAACTTTTTCAATTTTTGTTTTATTCTAATTACTAATTACTTTTTTCTATCAGAAACCTAGTTCCGAGTAATGGTTTTTCAGTAAATAGTAAAAAAAAATACCTAGCAACAAATGTTTAAAGGTTGATGAAAATCTATGATTAATTGCATACAAATTGTCATTTAAGTTTTCTATTTTACATCTTTTCTACTATAAAAGTTAAATTTAAAACTTTAACATTCACATTAAGTTTTTGAACTTGAACTGTTGCATACGAAGGAAAAAAGATGACCTTGTTTAAAAATCTCATACCGTTGTTTTTAATTTTTTGTGTAACTGCTGAAGAATTCAGCAGCAGCGATGACGTTGACTCTGCACCAATAACAGAGCAGCCATTGACATATTATCCTCAGCCACGTATAGTGAGAGGCCAAAATGCAAAGTCCAACCAGTTTCCATATCAAATTTCTCTTCGTTTTAATAACCAACATATATGCGGAGGATCTATAATATCGGAAAATTATGTTTTAACTGCAGCGCACTGTGTTGCCATGGGTTCAGGAAAGTCATTAAGGAAGTAAGGCCTTTTATTAGGAAAAATAAACTAAATTTTAAAAATTTATTTTAGGATACCCGTTTCTATGTTAACAATACGCGCGGGTAGTGTTCAAGTGAATTCTGGCGGTCAAGTGGTGGGAGTTTCTCAAACAACTGTACATCCCAATTATAGGAATTTTAACAATGACATTGCCGTTGTCAAATTATCGAAGGCTTTGACATTAAATGAAAGCGTAAAGCCTGTAGCTTTAGCTACACAGTTTCCTAAACCTGGTTCTAAGGTTGTAACAACTGGTTGGGGTCGCTTGGTTACCGGAGGAAAAACCCCGCAGATTCTTCAACACACTACATTAACTGCTATTACCAATAGGGAGTGTAACCGAATTATACGAAATGTGGCTGCATCAACATTATGTTTACGTCATAACGGCGGTAACGGCGTTTGCAATGGGGACTCTGGAGGTCCAGCGGTGTTTAACAACGAATTAGTTGGTGTTACTAATTTCGTTGTGGGAGGATGTGGCTCTTCTAATGCTCCTGATGGTTATGCAAGTGTTTCCCATTTCGCAAACTGGATTCGAAGCAATAGTGATCTGAAGTAAGGAGTTCTAAAGAATTATGTAAAAGTTGCGTTTCCTGTAAAGTTATTTCAATTTCTAAAAATTAATATGTTTGTAAAATAAATACCAGCAAAGAAAGCAAATTAGTTTTACTACATAATGTAAAAAAGTATTTTCGAGAAATATATACTTTAAACAGGCTTAACTTGCATTTTAATGCAAATTTTTAACATTTTCCTAAACTTTTACATTTCAATGTTATAATTATTTCCGTTCTCTGTATGTTATGTTACTAAAAAAACGCATGCGTACTATTAGGTCATGTACATGAAATTATTGTTATCAATAATAATACATAAATACTACGGAATGTCCTGTGCTTAAGATGTTATACGTTTCTTTACACCCTATTTCTACACTCATTGCTATCTTATTTGGAGTCTTTTAATTTAATTTTTAAAATTAAGCTTGTTTTGTAGTACGAAATTGTCATAGTCGTGAAAACTTTATGTAACTTCTGTATTTCGAGCTTTATCGGTAAAATTTTAGCGGGTTTACTCTAAAAATTGTTATTAAAATTGAGGAATATTTTCAATTTTAAAATTGCAGCAGGAAGATGATAACTTAAAATAAAACGTACCTTAAAAGTTCAACCTAATTGCAATAAACTTAAATAAAAATATTTTTGAGATTTTAAAAGTAGTGTTTTCTTTTTGATATTAAATATACCTCAATTTTTAACAATTTTTATTGAAATATTATAATCCATATATTTCAGTGTATATTAAAATATTAAAATCATGGCTATATAAGTTTTAAACTCTAAAAAGAGAATCTTATTAGCTTTCCAAATCCATTCATTAATATCCGAAATATTACACAAATGAAATTTTATTAGCAAGTTAATATCAAGTTTCATTTTTCAAACCGTTACAATTGAAACCGTTTTACTTTCAAATTGTTTTTCATTAAGCTATGTATCGTGACATTTGAACATCCTAAAAGTATACCTACAATTTTAAACAACAAAAAATGAATGTAATCCATATTGATCTGAATGAGATAGTTTAAAATACATAATAAATTATTGTATCACGTATGATTTAAAAGATATTTAGACTAAGTTAAGTATAATACGAGAGGAAATTTATAAATTCCCCAAATTTCATGTAGATATGTATAGATAAGGTTTATTGTACATATGTAGATGAATTTTACATTGCATGTCTTGTTTTATACTCGAATTTTGACATGTATTTCAAGTTATATGTGCATTTACCTCCACTGCATCTTATTTAACCTTCACCTTGACAATGTTAGTTAGTATACGGATGTATGTGTGTAAGTACATAGATACAAATGCATTTGTATGTATTTATGTGTTTTGATGTTATATATACATTGTTCATATATACTTAGTTCGAGCGTGTTTGTTATTTTTTGCAGTCGATTTTGTCTGCAAACATGACGACTGTTTTAACATCCTTGAACTTAACTTTCACAAATGAAAATCATTTAAAAAATAAAAATAAAGTTACAAAATGAAAGCAACTTATTTATAAATACGTTTTGCTTGTTATTGTATTAAAAATGAATATTATTTTTAATTTAAGCCAAACATTTGGACATACCTTTCTTAAATTTGACAATAATTTCGGTTGTTTAAATATAAATAAGTGTCTTTATTAGAGGTTTTTAGATAAAACGGAATTTATTCATAATTTTTTATTTCATGTATTTCCGAAAGCATTTGAACTTTCTTTATAATTATCACTTAAGGGCAGTATTACTTTTAGAATATTTATTTTACCAAATTTATTCAACAAATTGTGTTTTACTTGCGTATGTTTGAAAAACTTAAAGGTTAATTATTTTTTATTACATTATCGAGTGAATGATTTTTTGAGCACAATATTTTAGTAGTTTCACTTTAAGTTATAAGAGACAGGCAGACGAACGAATTGTTACTGATTGGTTGGCTACCGCTTATTACCACCACTTTAATGCTACAACGGTTAATGTTCAACTGAAAGTTGTCAACAATTTTCACCGAACTTCCAGCCATCTATTTATTCATTCATTCATTTATATTTGTTAAGCAGCAGCACTAAACACTTACAACCAGCAGCAATCAAACCAACGGAATCAGGCAGCAAACCTGACGTAAAATTATTGACAGACAAACCAAAACAGTCCAACATCTTTTAAGACTTGTTTTGTAGTCATCTACATACTCACATGCTAAAATACAAGTATTTCTATAACCCAACAAACGTAAAGGTTTAAAACCTCAAAATAGGTTTATGAACGTGCGACATTATGTAAAGAATGCGTCGTTAGCTGCAGGAAAAAACTGTGAAGTTTATGGAGTCGATGCAGTAGTTGAAGAAACTGCAGGAAAGGGGTTTGCTCGAAAGGTTAACCAATCACTAGAAAATTTAAATAAATAAAAAAAACGATGTGTTTAGTGTTCCGAATAAAATATGTATTTACTTATTCATTGTCCGATACCATGAGGTCCTATGCTCCACTGGGAGTCAAGTATAACAGAAGTCCGATACCATAGTTTTGTTTACATATTTGCATAAAGAATTAACTATTCAACTCCGCATATCTTTAACTTTTTTCCATTTTCCTTTATTTAACATCAATTCCAACGCCTTGTTTGTGTTTAGTCAATTTTTCCGATATTTCCAATATTTCTGACAATTTTTAAAAAATTATGTTAATTCTTTTTCAAAATTTTTATGTTAACTTAGTCAAAAAAAAAAAAAAAACACCAATTCATAATAGAATTTTGATGCAAGATATTTTAATCTATCTGATGTATGTAAGTATGTAACGTATGGTCTCCGGCTGGACCGATTTTGATGAAATTGTCGGGGAATCTTTAGAATATCCAGGCGGGTGATACTGTGAAGTCTGATTTTAGATTTTTGGTCTGCGGGCGGAGAGGCGTGGCAAAATCCACTTTGCATTTTGCACCACCAATGACAGCAACGCGGACCGGGTCAGCTAGTTTGAAATATTGGTACAATTTAGAAACACTTATAAATAAAATACTAAATTAAGAACACAAAGTGTTTTTTTTTTTTTTTTTGTTACGTTATGTTTTAACTAAACCAAAGAAAGCAAAAGTAAAATAAATATTTAAACCTAGTGTTTTCTGTTAAGATTTACTTTGTGCAACCCCAGTGTGCAATGACAACAGTCAAATTAACATCTGTTTTCATGACAGTAAATACAAGAGAGCAGATAGTTTAAACAATAGCCGTCTCTCTTTAAACATATTATCGCAGTTAAATAGAAAGTACATAATCTTTTGTTTTTGCCTTGTTGCGAATTTTTACCTTACTAAATGCAAGTTGCACAGTGATGCGAATGTTAAAAAATTACCTGATTGTATGTTAGTTTAGAGAAAATAAAATGGTTAATACTTTTACAAAATAAATCAGAAGTATAACAAACGTTAGAGAGAGTCCAATTATATGATATCCTACAATGATAAGGTCAAATGTGTTCAAGTGGATTATAAATTTAGAGAAATGTGTTTTCAAAATAAATGTGTTAAATCAATATTTCCGGCAGTGGATCTCACAACTTCACAGATCGATTTATATTTATAAATTTATGTTAAGTTTTGAATTAAATCTTATATTTTCCTCATATGTATGAGCATTGTTTTGATTATCCAATTTTTCAGCTAAGGTTCGAATTTCAGCTCTGGACCTTTTTCCGTTTGGGCAACATTACATTTCTTACAGTCAGCAACGTTACATTTTTATATATATATTTAGATAGAAAGACCATTAAAAAAATTATCAAACCCATACAAATCTGAAATGGTCAATTGTAAGTTGGTTATTTTTTAGTAAAAAAGGTAAAAAAAAAGGGAAGAATCAGATTCCAAAATCGCACTTAACACATCAGCTTACAGTGTATAAAAGAATAGATTTTGGTGCAAGGATTTCGAAAATATAAGCATTTTTCGAGCTTTGTTAAAAAATATATATTTGTTAAGAGCCAAAATAAAAATATCGAGAAGGCAGTTCTTCGTTAGTACCGTAAATTCTGGACCGATTTTGTCCAGTTTCAATAGGGTAAAACAAACAATTTAGCGCATTTAAATTTTGATATGTAATTTCTCAATATTCATTCAATACTTTTATAAGATCAAAACACTGTGCGTTGAGTTGATTATTTTGTTTTTATTTCATAGTAATTTCTTCTTCTTTGCCTTCATTCAGTTCGTGTTAAACTGTTACTCTGTTTGCACGCGTCAACGGTTGTTATAAAGATTTCGTAAATATCGGACGGCTATAAAATTCTATAATTGCAATTTGTATTACTTAAACAATTTAATAAAAGTAGAGCAATAATTAAATAAAATCAAAATATGATGTGGTTTTAAAAGGGAGATAATATCTACTACATTGATCGAAATGTAGATAAATAGATACAAACAAATGAACAATGCAGAAATAAATTAATAAATTCTATTTAAGGGGCGTAAACGAAACCCCTCTTGATAAAAAAGCTTATATTAAATTTTCTACAGATAAAATTGTTTTGTATAAATGTTTCGCAATGTTTACGTTTCTGATTAAAAAAAAATATTGTATCAACAAATAGATTACTGAAGTTTACTTTTCACTTTTTTCAGCGTTTAAAAAAAAATGAACCATGTGGATTAAGTGAACAAATAAACAAAAATACGCAGAGAATACTTTTGTTCTTTTAAAATGTATAATAATGATCCGCAATTTGTTCAATAAAGTTACATTTTCCGAAAATATAGAGAAAAGTGTTGAGCGTACGTTACAGCATCAAGGTCAATCGTGACAAATAGTAGATTGTCTGTCACAACCTCTGTAAGATTTATAAACAAAAAACAAATTACAGCGAAATATTCTTTAATTAAAACAATTAAATATTAAATTGTGAGAATATAAATGGGAATCATGGATGAAGAAATACAATGTAAGTATAAATGTATGTCAATAAATTATTTATTCTAGCTAAGATTTTTTTGTTAAATGTCCTTTAAAATCACGGGTCAACAGCCGAAATTACATTTTAGTTTTACTATGTTTTTTTTTAATTTAAAATTTACCAATTTATCCATCTTTATCAAACAATACTTTAATGGATTAAAAAACAAATTACCCTTAAGTCGTGCTAATACAAGTTTTTTGTGTGATCGACGGTTTCGTAATTTAAAAAATTATAAAGTCCACATTTTTAAGATGTGTACCTACTCTCATTACACATGGCAAAATCGGGACATTATTTCAGGTATCCACAATTTTTAATATATTTTTATGAAGAAGTATGGCTTGTTGCACATATAATTTCTGTATAAACTCTAAATTGCCAAATTTTGAGAAAATTGGTCTACATTTGACCTTTGTTCACATATAAATCCCAATCACAAAAATGGCTTAAATACAAAAAGATAAAACTCTTCTGGAGTATCCTGCAATAATTAACATGTATTACAAGATATGTTATTATTAAAAAAATTCGAATATGGGCATTTCCTGGAAAAGGTCAACCGCTACCAAAATATTAAAGTTGAAGAAAAAAGACTTTTCTGAGAAAATTTAGTTAGTTAATGCATTGGATTTTGAGAATATACCTAATTAAATACATATTACCATTTGTAATTTAAGAAAAGTGGTCTGCAAAGAGCATCTTTGTTTTTTTTTTGGTTTTAGCGTTTATTATTGACATTTTTCCTTGAGTTATTTCTGAGTGTTACATATCATGTCGATTGCACTCTTCTTATAGACTAAATATACCAACAATAAATATTTAAAAACACCACAGTAGAGATCAAGCAAACTCCGAATAACGGTATAATTCAAAGATTCTTTATACTACATTCTTTGGAATCATTGTCCCGTTCGCGATGTCCCGTTCGCGATTTAAAAAAACAATATTTAAAAAAAATAATAAGAAGGATAATTAAAAAAACAAAATGCTAAATAAAAGCTTTATATCTCTGCTTTAGTCGAAAAATAATCTCCATTTAATAAACTGACAAAATTCGCAGACTTTTAAAGAAAACCACACACCGAAAAAAATGACTTACATTTCCTGTCCCGTTCGCGATCGCAAGTTTATCGAAAATATTTGGAGAACGTTCATATTTTATAATTTTCTTTTTGTTCTCAAAAATTGTTGTACTAAAATGCTATTAAATATTTATAAAAAGTTAAAAAAAAATTTGAGTTTTCATATTTTTTTTTTCAAGTTGAGTGCGTACGAATGTCCCGTTCGCGATCCTGGAAATGCCCATATGCTATTGATTTTAAATAAAACACTTATGTGAGCGGCTGACGATTGAGGGAAATTTACATGTGTTTTGTTATTGTAACAAAAACAAAATACATGTAAATTTCACTCAATCGTCAGCCACTTGAGTTATATAAACACCACATTTGAATTTCAAGTCGAAATCTTCAATATCACCCCTGGACATCGCAGATCTTTTAACGAGATGACTCAGCATTTCAGTATCATACAAGAAGAGAATATTCAGAGACATAGAAAGGACAGAGTTAGGAAGACTACGATGACTACCTTACTAATTCCAGATGAATCAGAAACTTTTGAAAAATTTTGATAAACTTATGAGCTTTTTAAGCTTCTATCTGCATTTGGGAATTTTTAACCATTATCGTCACATTTATATTATTTTAGTTACCCTAACCAATTACAATGAACAATTTTTTTTTTTTTTGTTATAGTAACCATTTTGGTTAGAAATAACCATTATGGCAAAAAAAAAGTTTTTTGGTTATCATTTGTGAAACAACCCATCAGCAATTTTTAAAATACTAGACGGATTTTAACGGATTTATCTATAGGTAGCACAGTGGGATCTACAGTGGTCCAAAGTTGCCCACCTCGGGTACGTTAAACCTTTGGGACAAATTCTTTTTACCCTCTACTATATTTTTTAAAAAGTACCAAACACCAATTCTGGTCCTATCACGTTTACTTCTGGAGATACAGCATTACTGTTTTTTTCTTTTATACCACCTTTGGGACCGAATTTTTAAAAAAACCCTTCTTAATAGATCTATACTTCGAAAAAGGTACCCGTTGTCAAAATTTCAGCTTCCTTGCTAGGCGATGATGAATTATAAATCATGTTAGAATTTTTTTTTATATAGATAACCAAAAAAATAAAAAAATTCTTGATAATAGTTATTTTTAACCAAAAAATTTTGTTGGTAACTAATTATTATTAAAGGCTAAAGAAAGTTTTTAGTTGATGAAATGCTTATTTCTAACCAATAAAAAAAATTTAATTGGTTACAATAACCAAAATAAAATATATTCCTTGTTAATGGTTAATTATAACCATTACATTAATTCATTGACATTAATAGTTAAATATAACCGTTTCGTAGTTTATCTTATAACTGTTACGGTCCCTGGTTTTAGTTTTTAGAGTTGAAAATACTTTTAGTATTCTTGTTATAAAAATTTTAAATTTTGATCACATATTAGATTTTTTTTACAAAAATCGAGTATCAAAACTTTTTTAACAAAAATTAAAATTTCAGGAAAAAAATTAAAAAAAATACTTTTCTGCAAAAATTTGAATGAAAAATTTAACTTTTTACAGCAATCATATAAATTCAGCAAAAACAAACTGTTTGTCATTTACCTTTTAACAATAATAAATATATTTTTTTTAAAACACAGAAAATAAAAGTACAAATTCCATAACTACAGCCTTTGGACAGAGGAATATATGATTCAATCATCTTAAAATTTTATATTTATATGTCTATAAAAAGTAATAATTTAGAGTAAAATATTTCCTCATCTGTCTTTTGAAAATGTGGTTTTTTATTTATTGTTATAAGTTTTATAATTGTCACTTTTTGATAAAATGTATAATATAAAATTGTTCGATTTAAATCTCTTCGATCTACCACAAGTTCATAGTCATTAAACCACAGAAACTATTAAAAATACCCAGTAAAAAGTACCTTCTCAATATAATTGTATTTTACATTACTTTTATATACATACATATGTGAACAAGTGCCTTCATTCCCTAGGCCAACAAAAGGAAACCTTTTAAATTTAAATATGTATCAAAACGTAACAGCTCCAATTTTGAGTAAATTAACATTATTTTTTGTAAAGAGTTAATTAGAGTTTTTAACAATTTAATTTATTATTAATGTGGAGTAAAAAACTAATTTTACTTAATTAGTAAATTTTAATATTTTTAACTTTATTACATAAAATCAATTTTTTAGTTACTTTTTTTCAATGATATTAAAAGTATTAAAATCATCAACAATTTAACACTTAAATTTAATTTTGTAAAAAAAGAACACCAAAAATTAATTAAGGCAAAAAACAAATTTTCGTAAAAATATGTGTGGGTCATAATTTTTTTGGTTCAACCAAAAAATCTCGTTAAGACATTTTAAGCATTATGGCAATGTCAACGATAGCGAAAAAGAATTATTGTAATTTACATGATAGTGAAATCTAAACTTTTAAGTAAAAGTGGAATGCAGAACTACAGAGTTTCAAAAACGGAATAAAATTTAAAGCAAAACATTAAATTTAATATAAATTATTTAAAAGTATAGCAAGCTATTATGATTTTTTTTGTAATATGACATATTGAGTGCATTGCACGCCATATTCTCTTGTAAATAAATATAATTTCTAATAATTTCTTTAACGGATGTAAATACCCCGAATCTAAGGTTTGCGAAAGTTATTTTTACTTTTTTAGTAGCAAGAAAGTATACGAATCAGTGAACAGACATGTTATATGTATTAACATTAACAAATTGTCATTAAATCAACAATTGTTGCATTTATAAATGTAGACGTTCGCACCAAAACGTAGCAATTGCATTTTTTTTTTTTTTAATTGAGTTAAGGGTGCAATTTTAGTCTACATACTAATTTAAATAACATCGCCAAAAACGCCAATTGTTTCATTACAAACATGTTTAAAATACGATCGATCGCATCAAAACGTAACAATTTTTAGAAAAGTTAAGAGTGTCAAGTTTGCAAAAAATTTCATTTTTTGCAGAACAACAAAAAATAAATTTGCAAGAATTCTTTGAAAGTTATTAAAAATTTTGGAAAATTTTTAAAAATTGTGGATGTAAGAAAAAGTAAACAAAATATTTCCGGAAAAAATAATAAGAACAAATTTTTACTATTAAATCTTATGTAAATCGCAGGTATATTTCATATCGTAAATGAGCTAATTTAGAAATATTCCCTTGTCTTCAACTGTTTTAGTTATTTGTCATCATTGGCTACTTATCAGGTATTTATGGGCTGAAAAATTACATAGTTATTTAGCGAAGGAGCAGTGAGAAAAGTATGAGAGAATAACTGCAATGTCTCTCATTAGACATGCGCAATTGTTATATATATCTTTGGAATGATAACAAACTTTTCCATAGGGAGAAGTTATTCATTAAGAAAAATATTTTGAAAAACTTTTTTAATAAATCATAAAACATTTTAAATAGCAATCGAACTGAAAAAATTAAAATAGAATTTAATTTACAATCTTATAGTTATAATAATAATAATGCTAAAATTTTAAGGCATATTGTAACTTTAAAATAAAGTCTTCAAATAATTCGTTTCCAATAAAATAATATACATGTGAATAATTCTATGTACGAGTGCTTGTATTGCTGCTCCTACATAATATTCGTTGTCCTTTATAAGAGCTCTATTTTAAGCTAAAAAAACTGACACAATCTAGTTCTATATTGGAAGGCAAAGAGAAAACATAATATTTAGTTTCAAAAAGAAGTGTTCATACAAAAGGCTCGGGGATTATTTATAAAAAATATTGATTTTATTTGTATATTCTAGAAATATGTTTACATTTTTAATGTAAATTCATTATAATATTCTTTCATTATTTACATAAATAGAATATTGAACAAGTTTTACAATGTGTAAGTGAAAAATATATTTTGAAAATAGTGAAAAACAATATCCTGTAAATTAAGTTTTATTTCTTTTATAAAATTGAACAAACAATCCTTCGTGTGTATGTAGGTTATGTTGTATCTACTATGTTTAGTATATGGACAAAAATGGGGCGCGTCTTTCTAATAAAATTGACAAATATTTTTTTTATTTATTTCTTAAAATAGTCAAGAGATTTTGTTTTAACTCAAGGAATTTAACAAATACTATACTAGAAATTGTGAAGTTACTAATGGCATTAAGGTCATATAAAAATAAAGTCATAAAGTATGAAAATGTTTTTGTTTTTCATGAACGTTTTTTAACAATTTTATTTCGATATTGTGGAATTCTCAGTTGTTGTTGCTTAACATTTTTTCACAAGAGGGATGACATTTTCTACAATTATAAAATTTGTAAACAAAATATTATTTTTAGAATTTTAAATGTAATAAAACTACTTTACATCGAACTCAAATTTTAGATCAAATCATCAAAATATGAAAATTTTCAAGTTTGATTCTAAATCTCAAAATAATGGGTCTATACATATTATGTTTGTTTCCCCGCTCTAACGAAACTACCCAAAACAGTCCGAAGTTGTCAGAAATTACACAAAAATAACAATTTGTGTTGAAAATTTTGAACGGGAACACTTTTGGGGTTTTTCGTTAAAGTAAAGGAATTATTACATACATAGAAAATAACGTCAATAGGTTAAAAACAATACATGTATAATATAGGGCATTTTTAAGCTGATATGCGGATCGATTATTACAAAAAATATCCTATTTTTTTCACCTTGCGAACATATGCTATTTATCTATTATTATTAAAGTATTTTCCGACATAAATATATGGATAAATTGTCACACATTTCTACATCGGTTTCTGTTTATAAAAACTTATTAGTACATACTACATCTATGAACATTTTCTTTATATTTATGAACATTTGTGAACATTATAGGTAGAAATAAAAGCTACATTGTTGGTATAAGTATTTTTCATACTGAATTTTATTTAGAGTACATTTCTCAATTCTGGGAATGCTTGAAGAAAAGTCTGTGCCAAATTTCATTCATGCTTAAAAAAATCGTACTTTGATTACAAGCTTTACTAGTGCAGCCTAAAAGTGGGTGTCAGATTATTTTTTTATGTGTTACTTACATCAACACAAACCCGATATACTCTTCCATCTTTTGGTGCTGTAAATTAAAATTCGATATTATATATCGAATATATATCATCAAATATTTTAATAAAAGTAGTATTCACAATATTAAAAAGGGATATATATTACGGGTACTTAATATCTGCAGATCGATATTATTATTTTATATTTTTTTGAATAGGGATTTTACCGCCTGTCTTATAGCGTTATTTAAGAAACTAACAAGAAAAGTTACTACTTGGAATGAATTAATGTATAATATAAATTAGTTCGATTTTAAAATTTTTGGGAAACATTAATACACAGATTAAATAATAGTTTAAATTATTTATAAATGTTATTTAAAATCTATACATTTCTGTAATCTATTTACTTTCAGCAAAAACTCCCTCATTTGACAAAGACCGGGACTATATAGGTTTTGCCACCTTACCGGAGCAAGTGCACCGAAAATCAGTGAAAAGAGGATTCGAATTTACTTTAATGGTGGTGGGAGAATCAGGTTTAGGAAAGTCAACCTTGATCAATAGCTTATTTCTCGGCGATTTATATAAGAATCGAATCATTCCACCAGTTGAAGAAAGATTGGAAAAAACTACAAGAGTTGAAAAGAAAACTATGGATATAGAAGAGAGGGGAGTACGATTAAGATTGACTGTTGTTGATACACCTGGTTTTGGAGACTCTATAACTTGTGAAGACAGCTGGAGAGTATGTACAGCGTACATAGATGAACAGGTAGGCACCCACATCAGACTTAATTAAAGGAAAAATTAGATTCATATTTTGTTTAATTGATGTAAATAGTTCCGTCAATATTTTACGGATGAAAGTGGCTTGAACAGGCGAAATATACAAGATAATAGAGTGCATTGCTGTTTATATTTTGTTCCACCTTGGGGTCACAGGTAAGTAATTTGTTATATGTAATGATTAAAATATTTATTTTTCTTAAATTTTAATTCTTGCAGTTTACGCCAAATGGATTTAGATTTATTAAGGCGTTTGCATCGAAAAGTCAATATTGTATTAGTTATTGGAAAGTCTGACAGTTTGACTAAGACCGAGGTTCGCAATTTGAAGGAACGTATTTTAAGAGATTTAGAAGACAGTCATATACAATTGTATCAGTTTCCCGAATGCGACTCTGATGAAGATGATGATTTTAAGCAACAGGATCGCGAATTGAAAGCTTCTATACCGTTTGCAGTAGTCGGAAGCAACACTATTCTAGACATAGCTGGGAAAAAAGTACGCGGTCGCCAGTATCCTTGGGGCGTAGTTAACGTTGAAGATCCTGAACACAGTGATTTCATAAAGTTAAGAACATTTCTTATCTCTACACACATGCAAGATCTAAAAGATACAACTCAAGATGTGCATTATGAAAACTTTCGTGCACAATGTATTTCACAAATATCGCAACACGCTCTACGTGAACGCGGCAAATTAAAGAGGGATTCAATTAGCTCCACGAATGGATTTGATGCTGCAATTTCTGAAACCGATCGTTTACTTTTGCAAAAGGATGAAGAAATACGACGTATGCAGGACATGCTTACTCAGATGCAGGAAAAACTAAAGCAAACACACATTATGGAAATGAAAAAGAATGATACTGTCATTGATGTTTAGAGTTTAAAACTGCCAAAAAATGGAAAGAAGTTACAATACATAACATCATTTCTTTGAAATCGCCCACGTTTCATATGGGATTCTAAAATAACAAAAATACATTAAGAAACCTATAGCAAAGAACATTCCAAACGCAATGAACTTTTTATAAATAAGATTAAAAGTATAACAAAAATCAGTAAGAGTTAAAACAATTATTCCGTAACTTAAACGTTCGTTCTATTGTACATTTTACATTTTTTTTAAGTTTTTTTTTCCCCCACCTTTAAAATAAATTGGACTATATTGTGAGAACAATGATTTAAGAGATGATTTAAGACCATAAGTATACTCTCGATCTCTTAAAATTGCAATGTAAGCAAACAATGATATTTTGCGATTATTGAAAAGCCTGAAGATGATGGGGTGCAACAAAATTGTTTTCATTATTCAGTTTTAATATATGAGATTTTATTTATCAAACAACAGAATTTTTAATATGAAATATGAAGTTAAACTGGCTCAAAACTAAGTGAAAATTAAGAACAGATGGACCATGTTTTAGTTTTTTTTTTTTAATTTTGCTCAAATAATTTATAAAAAAACACCATTAAAATTTCATGAATTTTTGCATAATATAAATCTAATTAAAATAACAAAATATGAATTTAAAATTTATTAAAATATATTATAGAAGATATTTATTAAAAATATAAAAATTTAATAAAAATTAAATTATTTGAATTAAGGTAAAATCTTGATGGAAATATATTTGTATGTACAGCAATTTTCTGTAATAACATCGAATTTTTAATATAAATTGTATGATAATTGGATTTTAATGAATAACGAAGTGAAAAATTTAATATAGTTGTGCAACTAAATTCCTTGAAACTCTAGAAGATAGATTGAACAATCTGAAACTATTCTAAAAGAAAGAGGCAATTCTTCTTTCTTTTACACTTTGCTTTTGGTAACTATCGTTATCATACTGTCTATTTTATCATATTGTCTATTTAATCAATCAAAAACGTCGAAAATATTTTTAATGATATATAATTTCTTTTAACTTATAATTTTATAAATTTACTGATTTCATTTAATGAAAATTTTTAATTGATCGAACGATAAAAGTTACAGAATAAAGCCATAAATGTTCATTAATAGTACTATTTAATCCAACCCATTTTTTTTTATTTTAAACCGTATTAATCTAAATACAATATTACAATATACAATTTTAACCAGTTCACAATCCGTTGCCAATAGTATAGAAAATGAAAAGTTTTCTTTATTATTTCTATGGAAATTCTTTTATTTACTACCGACTTTCAAATGCTACGATGCTTGACTTGACAACTGATTGTGAACTAAGCTATTTGAAATTTGAAAGTTGGTGGTTGCTAAAACAATATAAAAGGGATATTTTATGTTAACGAGACTAACGAATTTATTCACATTAAAAAATGAATACAATACACCACAAACAAGTTATTTGGAATTCGTCTTCTTGACTCACTCAACAAAATCCGAGTATTAAACGATGATTTGAGTATATTATACCAAAGATATACAATTTTTTTTAACTAATTTGCAATTTTAAATTAAAAAAAAAGTTAAAATACATATGAAAAATAAATGAGTGCACGACAAAAAATCTATTATTTTACTAAATATACATTACAAATACGAAACAGTTTTAGCAAAAAAGTAAACATTCTAAAAAATATTTAGCTTTTATTTAGCTTAAATTTTCGAAAATTGTATGTAATGTTCTCATCAAAGGGTTTATGCGAGTATTATTTTTTTCTAAAATGTATTACCAATTTCTTTTAGTATTATTACATAGTATTAATTACATTGTTTTATTTATTTGAATTGTTTTTTTTTTTAATTTATTTTAAGTAAGTTATTTAATGAATTCTTTAGAATTAAGTCAATTACCTGATTTTATTTTTAACAAAACTTAATAAAAAATACAATTACATCTACTAAATTAAATAATACAAATTGAAAAATATTCAAAATTTGTACTTTTTGCGATGTCGTTAACAGATTCAACCAGTTAGCACTGCTAAAGTTTACGAAATATTAAATAATTTAAAACTTTTTTTTCCTGATTTTCTTACGCAAAATACTTAATATTAAATATTAAATTTACTTACCAAAAATGAAAACAACTATTCGTTGATAAATTTTTTTATATAAGAATTTAGCCATTTCTTAAAGTCGAATAAGTATCCATCAACTGTTCCTATGAAAGCAAACTTGCCAAAGTGTGGCGGAGAACTGTCACTGGAACTAAAAACATGTTCAATAAAATGTTCGCACATTACAATAGCGGCCAATGCATCATCCGCTAAAACAATTTTGTGCATAGAAAGTTTAGCAAAGGATTCAGCGAATTGTTTCAGCATAATATATGACTGCATAGTAAGACAATCTAATCGAAACAAAAAAAATGTATGAAACTTCCAAAATAATTACTCATATATATTTTTATTTACTTTAATAACAATTTACGTACCCTGTCTATCAGATCGAGATGCTACAAAATAGTTTTTTAATAATAAAGCTGCTTCGGGCGATAAATCTACATTTAGCTGCGAAGCATATACTAAAAAGTTACGCATGTCATCTTCATTAACAGATAAGTGGTCTACTGTTGATTCGAAACACCGTACTGAAGTTTGTTCCAAAGTATAATCGACTAACGCTTCATGATTGTCATCAGAAACAAAAATTGGTAAGCCAAATATTCTGAAATACGAGAAATATTCAACAATTAATTTAATTTTTTAATATGAATAATTTCATATTAAACATTTTAAAATTTTTGTTGGTTTTGGTAATTTTTGGTAAATTTTGGCTATTTGTCAATAGATTTGGAGTGTTAATATGTTTGTTCATGTAACGTAACAACCCAAACTTACTCAAAAGTGATTTTTGATTAAAAATTTTCAGAATTTTAATACGAATTGTGTTTTAAGTAATTTCAGACTTTTTTTCGTTAAAAATGGGACAAACATAAATAAAAAATGGTGTTTTTAAACGTATTTCGAATTTTATTATAAAATATCAAGTCTATCTAAAAGGGCCAATGTCAAAAAACTAGTTTTGAGGAAATTAGAAATTAAATTTTTATAAGATTTTGATTTCTTTACAGCTCTGCTAATTTTCAAGTTTCGCTCATATATTATTTAGCAACTTTATTTTGTTATATTACTACAAATATTATTGAATTTAGAGGATATATGTATATGTCTAATAACTTATAACATATATATCTAATAAGATATATAGCACTAACAATTCTAGATAAGTTTATAGTGACATTGGCCCTTAAATTTTTTATGAATCTGTTCTGGGATTGAGCTAAAGATTGGCTGTTGGAACAAAATAAAAGAGAGTAAAAAGAGGAACATAATGCAATGACTAACTCAAAACATCCGAAAACTGACATTGGCCCTTTTAGACCCAAGCCACAGAATTTATAAACAAAATGTTGATAACAATAGTGAAATCTAAAGGACCTAATCAATGATTTTGAAATACAAAAACCGAAAAAAATGGATAAATATAAAAAGTTTTCGAAAAATTGTCTATGAAAAAAATTGCGTATTGTTTGCATAAAAAATTTTTCTAAACACGAAATTTTTCGATGCAGAAATAACTTACTTTAAGAACTTATTGAACATTTTTTGGTCTTTTGCACCAGCTTTGAAAGAACGCCAATGAGTCCATACAGCAGTTTCCAGTGGAAAAGTAAGATTCGATTTTTCTACACCGATTCGAGAACATTCAATATTATTAAAAATTGTTTCAGTTTTTTTCAATTTTAACCGAGTCCAATCTCCGGCATAGTAAACTCCTCCTTGAGCCAACAAAATAGGATCAGCTTCAATCCAATTACTATTTGTATAAGATTTTGTATCATTTACTGGCCCAATAAAACGAGATGCTAGTTGGCCAATATTTGTCATTAGGTAATTGGTCATATATGTGTCATTTGTCATAGCTACAATAGGTATGGGAGTTTGATTTGTATTGTTCTAGAAGAAAATGTCTTTAAGTACTTTACTCAATTATAACATAAATTGGTTAAAACTTACTCCAATAGAAACTAGACTAAGAAGTAATGCCATTTTTAGTGTTACAAAACATTCCATTGGTACGCGATCTTGACACAATTGGCAACTTAATGCATATATAAAAGCAAAGTCTGAATATTTTGTTTTTACAATTTCATAAAGATTTTTCACAGAAGAAGGAATCGAAGAGCTATCACACTTTGTAATGCTTTTGATAGGTTTCAACCAGCTAGCATTTTGATCATAAATATTTTCATTGGTTCTTTCATTATCGTTTGTAGGCTTTGAACACGTGGCTGCTTGATCTTCAATAGTAATAACATTTTCGTCGACTACAGGTGGTGCATTCAAATGACTTTGAGGCTGTAAAAATAATAATGAAAAAGAATAATAGTGAATAATAGGATAATTAATTTTATTAATACCTGTACTTGGGTGGAACCTGATTCATTAGAAATTCCCTCGAAGTCCAAAGAGTTAAATATCTCGTCAATTTCTTTAAAGTTATTATCAGTAAGACTTTTACTATGTGAAATATTTGTATAATTTTCTTGTTTATCTTTTGTTATATAATCGGACAAGTTAGTTGGAGGGAAATTTTTAAAATTTGAACGATTAGTTAAAGGCTGTTGATTTAAATGCGATTGAGCTTGAGACTGCAAAAAAAATTATATTATGTTTAAAATTTAATAAGAACTTTTACGTAATTCTCACTAGTCCTTGTGTAGTAGTAGAGGAATATTCAAAGTCCAAAGTTCTGAAAATATCATCATCAATATCGTCTAATTTATCATACAGATTTGAATTTAAAGAAATACATTTTCCATCAAGATAATTAGTTTCTGTTCTATTTCCTGATAATTTAGGATTACTTTTTACAGCACATAATTTTTCAGAAGCTACATTTTGGGATGACAACGATTTGCTAGAAGAGCTAAAGGCTAACGTTTGAGATTTTGTAATGGGTTCAGGACATGAAAATATAATTCTTTTATGTTGATTTTGCAAATTTGATTTCTGCAATTGGGTTTGATAATGAAATTAAAAAAAAAATGATAATAATTTAAATTATAATATTGGTGTATTAATATATAGATACCGGTCTGGGGTTCCAGCTGTGATTGCAACTTTTATTTAAATTGTTTTCTTTCAAATTTGAAATATACTCGAAGTCAATTTCTTCAATAATATTATCTATTTCCACCAAATCATCATCTGTACGTTTCTCGACAAATACAGTGGTGTCTGAGCCACTTTTCTGACTAACAGACTTTAATCCTATATATAAGTCATTATCCAAAGTTACATTCTCTATATCTGGTATTTTTGAAATAATGTCGTGATTTTCATTTGGTATGTTATGGTGAAAAATTGAAAAATCAATTTGGGAATTACACTGAGACGTAAGCTGTTCGCGATTTGGATAAAGACTGCAATTAAAAGAATTCGGCTGATTATTTATGTTATTTTCATTCCGGTCTTCATCAATTGAAACTCCGCTTAATTTTATAGATTCTGTTGCCTGAATAGGTGTTTCAGGTGGACTATCATATCTTAACAGGGCATCTAACTGACTTAAAGATATTTCTCTTAACGATTCTAAATTGTAGTTAGATTCCATGCTTCAAATTCTTGTTTTTGGAAAATGTAGTTGTAATGACCAATTATAAAATAACGTTCACCCAAAATCAGTTGATTGTCAGTAACGTGGTCAAACACTCGTACAGTTATGGCACGAAATAATTTATTGAGTTTTTGCGGTGATTCCAAACTTTCAGCAGGTAAAATTCTAATGAAACGGTAATTTTGGGTATGTCGTAATTTTGGCCATTCACACATTTGTTGCCTGCAACTGCTACATACAGGAACTGTTTTGAAAAACTATATTATTATGTCACTATTATATACATGATCAAACTTACCGTCCAATGTAAGGGAGTTGATTTTATTACGAGGACAGCCAGTGGAACAGTACCAAACTGATTGTAAGCTAAAATTAAATAAAAATTAAATGTTATGAAATTAACGGTATTTTTGCGGACACTGTTAGAAAAGTATAGTTTCTTTACATTTCTTGAAATTTGCAAAAGAATAATCGGTAGAGTTTACTATTCAAAAATTTTGTTAAAATCGACCCATATTCGATCACACCAAGACCAACTGTAAAAAATCACTTAAATTGAAGTTTTTTTTTGTACAAAAAAGTTTTGACGGCTTGACAAAAAAATTTGTTGTAAGTAAAGCAATGACTTAAAACATTTGCCCTACAAACACAAGCAAAATAGTTAACGAGAAATTAACTTTCCGCAGAGGTATTTCCGCTTATTTATGATATAAAAAATAAACACTACCTTTTTTCTTCTTTTCCAAAACTTTCCATCTCTTGAGTGCTTGTAAAATAAACATTTCAGAAGGTATAAACGGTCAAGCCAGAAAATATGATACAATACATTTCTAATCAAATGTTGTCCAATAATTAACTAATTAAAGTTTCATTTTAATGCCTAGTGACATGAATTTGCTTATTTGTTCCCGAATTTCAACAAAATTTGGAACAAGTTTTAGTGAAATTTTATGTCGGTCTTAGACTAATATTTCCTGGGTTTAAATATAGACTGGCTTTAACGACTATATCTTAGTGGTTTGAAAATAATTTCTTCAAGAACCTATCTTTCGAAATTTTTTAGTTTTAGTTAAAGAATTTTTTAATCACTGTTCATTTGGGAGAAAAGAAACTTTGGGAAACTAGGTTCTAATTAAATGTAAAATTTTACTGTAGTTAGAATTCGATGAACTTGCAATGGACCAACCTTAGCAGTTTATATATTCCCTCACAGCTAATTTGTAAATAAAAGGTTTTTTAAAATAATAAAACTTACACAATTTTATCAGGTTCCGATATTGCTGACAAAATACCAACAACTTCTGTGAGACCAGTTCTATAGAAATTCAAATGTGGTTGGAAGCATAAATCCTCTTGAAGGGGCAATCCCAAGAAACGCATCAACAAGTGAACTTGCCCAATATCGATATTTTCTAAAGAGTTATCATTTGTTTTTGAAGTACTACCTTTCAAATTTTCTTTTACTAAAGCAAATACGCAATATTTAACAGCATTGGCGAATTGAATAGGTTCCTCAATAGCAAAGTGCAACAAGTTCAAATAGTGACCAAAGAAATCCGCATAAACAAATGACAGGTCTATAATAACGGCATTAAATTTGTCTTCTGGACGCTTGGACGACTGATAATTATTAACAAAATTGTTTGTGGCCGACTCTATAACCTTGAACAGTCTATTACTGCGAATAAATGAATCAATTTGAAGCTGTTCTGGAAATCTTATAAAAAGAATCTATTACACTTTTGATAATGATAATTTATTTTAATGAAACTTACGATTCGCCAGGATATGAATTGCAAATACTTTGTTGGAGTTGTTGCTGCCGTTCCAAATTTGACAAAGATAAACTTGAACTGGGAGAACTACCGCCAAACATCATTTCTTGAAATTAAATTTATTATTGTAAAAATGTTGTGAACTTATTTAGTTTACTGATATTGCAGCGATTTTACTCAGCAAACAATTTTTAAAAATTTACGCTTTTTTGGATCACAAATCGCTGGATTTGTTACTTTTACACTTGGACAAAAAGTATTACTAAAAGTTGGATTAGTTGAAATTAAAAATGCCGCCTTAACGGAAATTCATATCTGATAATTTCTATTGTATGTAAAGCCGTTAGAGAAGTTAGTGAATTCAGCTGTCACTATAATTTAACGACTGAATCAGTTATCATAAGTACTTAAGTTTATAATCATACACGGCAATTTTAGTTGCGCAATTCAAAAAAAAAAAAATAATAAAAGCAAAAAATAATTGCTGGTACTCGGCAATTTCAAGCAATTCTCTCATTCGTTTTTTTAGTTGAATATTTGACATTTCTTCTTGCACGTTATTTTGTTATGGTTTTTTGCCGCCGTAAATGTCAAATTTAAAAAAAATAAAAACAAAAAGCAAGTCAGAAAATTTTTCGAAGAATTCTGAAAAAGTGGGGCAATTATAATCGCCGTGTATGAAATAATACTAACACGGCATTTACACATGCAAGTGCAAGTGAAAAAAGCTCAATACATTTATATCTTTTTACTAACACAATCACACTTCTGCAAGTAGTTGGCTCACTTGCAAGCGATTTTGATTGCCAGTGATTTTTTTACTTGCATGTCAGAAGAATACGTATACACAACTTGTAACAAGTCACCTACGTGTGTAAACGTACTGTAAGTGACAATAAGTAAGAGTGTTGTCAGTATATTGATATTGAAAGACGCTTAAACGAAAAAATACATTGTAAAAGCGCAAAATAATACTTGTTCCGTAATTAGATTCATTCGTTTACGTTAAAATTTGTACAAATTATTACAAAATATTACGGAAAGTCGTTCGTTTGCACAAAACTCAGTAAGAGGGGAAATGTAAACAGAGAGAATTTTTGAGAAAAAGTGACAGTTTATTTGCTGAGTATTTGTAAAATCTTACGGGCAAAATTTTTGCTTGTAAAAGTTCAGTAACAACAACAACATGAATAAAAAACGTAAACAAAAGAAAAACAGGCAGATGAAAATTTGCCGCAATTTTTATTTAGTTAACAATTTTAAGAAAAAGAAATAAAATTAACTAAATTAAAGTTAAAAAGTATATAACTAATTAAAAATTAAAAGCTTAGGTAATTTTTTATTTATTTATTACCTATTATATTATTTTTTCTTATTGTCTCGACAGAAAATTTGTAAAAATCCAGTAAGTGATTTTTACAAATTTTCTGTTCGTTTACTTTTCTTGTACAAATGATTTTATGAGAGTAAATTCGTTCATTTACTCAGTAAATACTCAGCTTACTGGACTTTTTCTGGAAAGTAAACGAATATACCTTTTATGCTTAAATCATAGCTGAATTTTCATGAATTAATTTAGTTAAGTAGTTAATTTTTCATACAATATTCCATAAATTATCTGTTTTTATACCGTTTGAGAGTAGAATAAATGTTTTTTTTTTACAAAAAATGTAATTTTATATTATATATTGAGTCGATCGTTTTATAGCCGAAATGGTTATGTCAATAGGCCATTCAGAAGAAAGTCCTGCTCAAACTGAGATAATTGAACATTTAGAGGCCAACATTTCTAATGCCATTGCTGAGATACATATACTCGAAAAGGTCAGATGGTCAGATCGGAATAGTTTAAGGTAAGGAAAGCCGCAGGCAGCATTCATATGAATGAACTAATATTCCACTTCCAACCAGTTGGACTTCAAAGCAAACATTAAATTTAAAATTTCATAAAGGAATTTTTTATAGGGGTTTATATATATAAGTGGTCTACCCTATATATATACTTTTATGTACAATAAATGGATTTGGTAGAGCCCTATTTTACTCTATTAGTCCACTTTTACATACATAAAGTTTCGGGGAACATACCCTGTTCTATTTCCTTCACCTCTCCCTTCTTAAAAGTCAAGACTCGTGGCTTGAACTTGACTTGAAACTTGATGTGTGTAAAAGTAGACCATGTTGTTTTTTTATACATATAAAATAAGAAAAAAACCTCGATTAAAAACAGATTTAAAAATCGCTGTAACTCTTTCGTAAATGTTAGTATTGACCGCACCATACAATCAGCTGTTTAAATATAAACAAATCAACAAGTCAAAAATATAAACAAAACAAACAAGTGCAAAATAATAATAAAAGGAATACATATTTGAAACAAATTTAATAAGTGTTAAAAATAAATAGAAATATAAACAATGAAAAACTAATTTTATTAATGAAGGCAAATAATACAATATGTGAAAGATTAAATACACACGAGCAACTAGCATTTGCTCTTTTAAGTAAGTTTTTCATTTTGTGTATATTTAATTTTATGGACTTTAGGGCTAATAACTTCAATAGAACAAGTTCTATCACTCAACTAATTCTCTAGTATAAAAGGTCATTATTAATAAAATTAAATGTTAGCATTTATACATTTTTATTTATTGACACAGATAAATGAAGTTTTGGGTGGATTTTAATCATTTAGGACTAGTTTTGTTTGGCACTTTGTTTCCTGACTGCATAACTGGATTATGAATTTTAAAAAATCAAAATTTTTATGATTTTGCAAAATTTTTTTAATAACGCTATATCCCGAAAACTAGAGCTAACGCACCATTGGACTCAGCGTACTCGATTTATGTTGTTGTTGTTGTAAGTGCGATATTATTGCTAATATCGCAGAAGTGGCAGTTCTTCGTATGTATCTTAATATTTTCGAGTCGTTCCGGTACTCGATTTATCAAGGTGTCCAGTTTGTCGAAAAAAAAAAATGTTTTTCCCTGGTATATCAACTTAAAAAAAATATTTTTATTAGCATTTTTCATTAAAATTTTGATATAAAATTAATTTATTGGAAATTGTTTGTTATACCTAAAACTTTTTGATAACAGTATTTTGATTTTTATAATGTAAAAACTTTTTTCTAAAATTTATTTTTTTGCCTATTATCATATAGAAAAATATTATTTTTAATTTTTAATTATTTTTTTTTAAATTTTATAATGCAGAAAAAAAAATTCATGGTCTTCAATGTACAACTACACTTGTTGTACCATAATGCCTTCGTTACTTAATCTTTATACATATATGTATATTAGGCTGTTTTTTATATGAAAAATTATTATTATTGTGTCCTTTGATGAATGATGAGAAACATTAACCTTGAAAATTTAAGCCAAATCGGACAACGTTGACACTAGGCGCCAAGGCGCTTAAGTTTGAATAACATATTTCCAAAATTCGCTTAATAAAATTTTTTAAAAACATGAGTCTTTAAGGATAATACGAACCAATTTAACAAACTTTTATATTTTATTACTTACAGGTCTAAGATAAGTAAAAACAATAGTAGAAACAAATTTAAATCTAGCATTTTTTGAGGTAAATTTGTCTTTGTAAATCGTCATGAAATTCGCGAAAAAAAAACGCTATAACTCTAAAACCGTTAAACAATATTTAAGACATCTTCAAAAGAAGGCTTATCAAATCTATACTTTAAATCAATGCTCACTTTTTTATAAAATTTATCTTAAATAGCTTTAATCTGGCAAAACGTTAACGTTGTCCGATTTGGCTCAAATTTTCAGTGTTAATGCACTCCTCGAAATTGAAAAAAAAAACATTTTTTTTCATACAAAAAAAAAAAACAGCCTAAGATAACACATTTAATTCCAAAATAATTTGATTCTGGCTCCTGTGAACGATTATCATGCTCTAAAAGTTTAACTGATAGCAAATTTCTAATATTTTAAATTAAATTAAATCTTTAGAAAGTAATAAATACTCGAATGCACTTGTACGAGTAAGTACTTACATCCATATACAATTTTACAATTTTAAATGTATGTAACAATTTTTACATAAAATTGGCATAAAATACTATTTAAAAGTCATTAAATATGAAAATGCATTGGTTATGGTTAAATATAACGACATCGCCGACAATTGGCGACATTTCTTAATAATATTATGCTAGCAACGAATTTAGCTTTGAGGTAAAGCATATGCGTATTTTGCTTGTTATACATTAAAGAGGCTCAAACTAAGTTTTGGCTTCGAGTAAACATTTTTTTTATAAAAATAAAAATCGGTTTAACCAAATTGTTTATAATAATAAACAATTGCAATCAATTGGCGTTCCAGTGCAATACATTTTGTATAAAATCTTTAAGTTAAATTTGTTTGTCATGAGCTACTCTAATGTAAGCACTGGTACGTGTAGTTTTAAACCCAGCGAGCATTTTACCATCTGTGTATAATATACCCTGTTAAACAATTTAACGGAACTTTAATTCCTTAAAATGTAAGTGATACATGAATGAGAAAAATATTTTAAAATTTCTTAGAGTTTGAATTTTGAAACGTGTTTGAGTTTTTTGCTGGGTGGCGTCATATGCTAAAATCTCCACAATTTAGTTGTATGCATAATAAAAGAAAATTGCTAAGGTTAAATTAACTGCATTAAGAAATCACTAATATAAAAGTAACTGGAACTGAACTTCCAATAAATATGTATGTATATAATTATCTAAATTGTTATATTAGACAGTGGTAAAATGTTGAAATTTTTCATTACCAAATAGTTATAAGTAAATAGGCTAAATCGTAAGTATGTATGTGCATATGGATATGTATTGAATACACCCTAATTAGCAATTTAAACATACTTACATATTTATTTTTATCTTTGCAAGGGGTCGATAGCTACTTTTTATACAACCAGGAGTCGTTTTACGGTTGTAACTTATCGACCCTCTCCAGTGGCAAGAAGTGTTAAAATATTATCAAGTTAATATAATGGGATGAAAGTAGCGGCTTTTATTATACTTAGGTTTAATATGAACTTATATTTCTATTTTTAGCCTGTTTCACGATTTCGAAAGAAAATCTACTCGAAAGAAAGTGATTAACTCGAATTCGAATTAATTTTGGTTTCACTATTTCGAAGCCTTTCGTTCGTTTTTATTCGAAAGCAAAATATCAAGTGACTCATTTTGACATTTGCTTTCGTATTGCTGGTAACTTGTTCGAAATAGTGAAACAGAAATTTGTATGAAAAATACTTACGTTTTCTTTCGACTTGTTTTTGGACTTATCTTTCGCATAAAATAAAGTTAGTGAAACGAAAAACGTTATTCGTTATTTTAAAAACGAAATTCTTACAAAACATTAACAATAAATATTGTTACTTTATTCTATGCTGTTGACCACAGTGATATGATCATAATTGCCCAATATTGCACAAAAGAACGTGCAAATTCCAAAGTGAAAATATTTACCGATATGTAAGTACATACATATTACATATTTATATACATACATACAAAATATTTCATTTCTTAAAATTTTAATGTAAATAATAGGGTACTCCAACTTATGTTACCCAATAACCATTAAATCGAAAAAAGTTTTATATGAACATAGAACTAAATACAACCTTTTACAATGAGATATAAAATACTTTCGAAGTTACATATATCGTTTTTTACCAAAATATATTCTAAATTACGTCGAAATTAATTTTAAAAGAAAATTTGTAAGCATAAATAAAATTACCCTATACATTTAATAATTCAATAGAAATTAATATGCAAAATGCATACAAAGTTATCGTAGATATTTTTGTGTTATTGCCAATAATAATTATTTTCATCATTTCTTAATAAAACTGTACGAAGTGATGAATCGTATGAATATTTAAAGAACCACACCTTTTCTTAAATCACTTTAAATGTATTAAGTTGAAAGTCCGAACTGAGTTTTCACTTTATTTAAAGATTTAAAGATAATTGTTAAAAAAATGAAATGATTGATTTAAATATTTTTTTGAAAAAAAGTGTGTGGAACTTTACAAAAAAAAAAAATATATGTATATATAAAGATCAACAAATTTCCTCCTAAGAACCAAAAACGAATCATACTTTTGGCTCATTTAAATCCAAAATTTTTGATTATTTCGATAATAATAATACATCAGATTCGGTTTGAAAAAAAGCTACAAGGCAAAATCTATTTAAAGTTCAACAAGCAAGACACAATTATACCGCCAAGGCAATATATAGTCACCTGAAATACCCAAAGACGTGAAATCGATTTAAATTAAAAAATATTTTTTTTTTATTTCTTTCGTGAAAAAAAGAAACACATTATTTCGGCTGTTAGTCAAGTAATGGAGCTTTGGACTGTGTTAGTTTTGCTGTTTAGGAGAGTAACTCCATTTGCACGAACTCACCCAGACAGTAAAGAAACATACCTAAAAATGTATTATTTTTTTAAGATTTAAATTTGTTGCATTGTCAAAGACAAAATAATTTGATGAAATTTTGAAATAACTTAAAAGAGCAAGTCGATAGGCTCCTGAATAAAACACAGATTTAATATATTAATATTGTATATTATTGAGTTTCTCCAATTGTTTATCCCTTCTGAAAATATAATTTCCCGGGGTCATCAAGTTTGGGGACAAGTCAATAGTTACTAGGGGCTAAATCTGTAGAAGATGATGATGAGGGAGTAATTCTTATCCCAATTCAAGTATTTTTGACTTGAAAACTGCACATATGTGAAGCCTTGATTGTGAGCAATTGCGGCAGCAAAATTGAAACCACTAAACCATGCGGTTTTATATGGCGTGGAGTGGAGATTGTGGAATCTCCACTAACAATTAACTGAATTAACCTTATTGATGACTCAAAAATTGGTTAGGAAATTTTTGCATTGACTTTAATCAGATTTAGGAATATGAACCAACATATTAAGGGAGTAACATGAAAATATTTCTATTGTTTACCAAAAGTTTTAACTATTATTTGATTTCCGGTACAGGTAAGATTTTTTTCATAAACCAATACAAATAAAAACTTGCGAAAGTTAAAGAACCAAATTTTGTCACTTTGTACATACATACATATGTATGTATGTATGTATAGTATGTATATGTGGTACTTTTGTAAATGTACTTAATAGGTTGTACAAAGTTTCTTCGCTGATTGCAAAACTTTTCTGGCAGTTCAATACTCATCATGAACATTTATTTAGCGTCCAAAGTGAAACTTTTTAACACCGCTTTAAAAGAAGACCGTTCGTCCGTCTGTCCAGACATACACTCAAACATACAAGTATACATACATTCATAATTATTTAAGTTAAGGCACAAGTGCAACCAACAATGGTTCAACTTTATAACTGAGTACACGTCCGTCCGTCCGTCTGTCCATACAAAAACCACATAAAAGGTTAACAAACATTTAAAACGACAAAAACATAATATTTCTGCATTTTTTATTTAGAAAAAAAATTGCTAAAAAAGAAACAAATTTAACTAACGATTCACTCACAATAGAAACGATATGACAACTGTAAGTTTTTTTTAAATAAGGTATTTATGAATCTTGATGTATATAAATACATACATTTATTTACATACTTAACATTTGTTATATGTAAAGTAAGTGTGTACTATGTATGTATTATGTTAATACAATGTAAAGTAAAATAAGTACTTAACAAAATTTAGTAATGAAAGTTTAAGAAAATATTATTTATATCCGTACATTTTTAATGAGTATATTTTAAATTAGTACATAAATAAATATGTGTGTGTATGTTTGTTAGTTAAATATACATACATACATAGATTTAAATTTTTTAAAAAGAAATTGAAAACAATACGTTTTATAGTCATACGCGTGAAGTGAAATCAGAATTATAATAATTAAAAAAATCAATTAATTGTGTAGGATTTTTGTGCATAGCCCAAAAAAAAAAATAGAAATTTTAAATTGTTTAAATCTAAAAACGGAAAAAATTAGCAATTGTCTTGCAAATAAGGTTTTCCTAGTTAAAATAAGATTTTTGTTTAATAAAATGTAAACTATTCTTAAGGCAAATAGAGAAAGGGTGCCATAAATGTGTTCTATATATTTTTTTGTGTTATAAAAAAAACTTTTTTTGAAAAAATTTAAATTTTTATTTTTAATGTGAAAATTAAAAAAAATCAAATTTTTTATAGACACTATTTTTGCTAGCAAATCGTTTAAAAGATTGAAGGTATTAAAAACGTTGTTTTGAATTTTCCAAACAAATATGAAGTTTCCACAGGGCCTTACTTATTGTATTGAACATTTTATAAATACATATTTTTTTTAATATTTCTAAAAATTGTTATTAAAAAAAGTTTTTTTTTGCATTGTCTAACAGCGGACTCTTTAAAATATCCTCGAATTGAGAATTGTATCTGGTAAATCCGTAACATTTAAATGTGGTTTTCGTCTGTCAGTTGTAATAACTTTTCATAACATACAGATGGGAACTTGGGAACTTAGAAATGAGATAAATTTATTTTTTTTAACATAATGAGTTACAATTACAAATTCAGTGAAATTAGGCACTTTAATCCAGGGACCGAAAATAACTGTTATTTTTCAATTTTTTATTAAAAAAAGCAACATCAAAGAAATGTCGGAGAATAAAACTGCGATGCTTCATAAAATGCGATGCTTTTTAAAAATCTGATTTTTATTTTTTAGAAAAAAAAAAAAAATAAGAGTTATTTTTTGATTTTTATTTTATTGAGCAAAAATAACACTTTTATTTTTTCGAGCAAAAATAAAAGTTATTTTTAACTTTTATTTTTTCGACTAAAAATAACAGCTATTTTTGACTTTTATTATTTCGAGCATAAATAAAAGTTATTTTTGACTTTTATTTTTTCGAGCAGAAATAAAAGTTATTTTTGTGTTTTCAACAGCAATTATGATTGAAAAACTCAACTCCATTAATTTTTGAGCATATGCCAATTATTTTCACTGAAAAATTATATTTATATTTAATTATATTTAAATAAAAATAACTTTTATTTCTGCTCGAAAAAATAAAAGTCAAAAAATAACTTTTATTTATAAAAGTTCAAAAACAACTTTTATTCGTGCTCGAAATAACAAAAGTCAAAAATAATTGTTATTTTTGCTCGAAAAAATAAAAGTTAAAAAATAACTTATTTTTGCTTGAAAAAATAAAAGTAAAAAATAACTGTTATTTTTTATCGAAAAAATAAAAGTAAAAAAATAACTTTTATTTCTGCTCGAAAAAATAAAAGTCAAAAAATAACTTTTATTTTCTGACTTTTACGATAAAAGTTATAACAGTTACGGTCCCTACTTTAATCCATTAGTTTTAATATGGTACCTTTAACCTCAAAGGATGGTGTTGTCTTGTTGTCCAGCACTTAAATATGCACATGCAGATTTTAAAAATTTAATAAAAACGTGAAAATACACTTTGAAAGTTATTTACCTTCGGTTAGATTACATTAATATTGTTGGGCTTTCTATGCGAAAATTTTGAAAAAAAAACCTGTTACTTAAATACATTTACATATTTGCAATACGAGTAGATACATGTGTATTTGGATACATAAATAAATGTTTACATTAAGTAAAGTTAAAGTTAAGTTAATCGTGTATCTGTGATTACGCATTGTTTTAAGAAAAATTGGCTTTCGTTAATGCTAAAAAAATAGCGTTTCAACACAACGCAATCATTCAAAAATATTTTAACTGAAAAAAATCCCAATAGCGGTTATTTTGCGTATCTCTCGTAAGTATGTAAATTTTTAGAAAATTCAGTTTACAACATAACAAACTGCTTAGATTTTGTCTATAGGAGCGTCAAATGTTTTATTAAACGTCAACTAAAATAATTTATATTTAATTTTTATAACGGGGACCTATGCCACTTTATGTGTTGACGAAATAAAAAAGTTGGCGAATATTCCTAAGTCTTACTAAAGTTAAAGAAATATTTATTTGAAAGAAAAAAACTGTTAATGTTATCTTATAGTATGACAGTGTTGAATCGGTTGCCAAACTCGGGTTTTAAATTAACTTAGGGCTATGTTCAAAAATTACATGTCACCACTAAAAAGTTATATGATCGGTATTTTAAACCAGTATAAGCCAGCAGACAGACATATTTATAAACTTTTTGGTATGACCAAAAGAAAGACAAAAATTTCACTTTCTTTTGAGTCACCTTCTTGTGTTTACAGAAATACCATCGAACTACCTACTACCTACCATTGGATACATCATTATGATCATTACTGACTCGTATATGATATGAGTAGATGGAGTGGACAGACATAGACCAGTTGACTAACTAACTTTTGGTTTGAATCATAATTTTGTTTATTTTTGTCCGTTATTAGCGAACTTAATAATGAATGAATGACTGAATGACTGAATGGTGTTATGAAAGGGGATAATTGTTAAGTAATTGTGTTTGATGAACGATTTCACATTTTTGTCCCGGAAAACAAAAAGGTACATACTTATAAAGGTATTTATTTTGTTTACTCCTAAATAAAATAGTCATGAAATATCTACAATACAAATTAGTTGAATTTTCAATTATAATTCTATTATGTCTAGGTATTTATAATAAATGTTACGTTTTTAAAAATTTATCAGTTCTGAAAAATAATTGAAAATTGTACTTAAATATCAAAAGATTTGCTCATATAAAAACTATAAAATTGTACAAATTGTAAGTATTTGTACGTGAACGAAAAGCGTACATACAATTATGCACATAAATAACTTTCACTTGTACTTGTAGTGCGCGTTGAACTTGAGTTAAAAGATAAAAAGATAGGTATTACTTAAGATTGAAGAAACATCTTTAGCTATAGCCTATTCACAAAAACAAAAATGAAAACCAAAAAAGCAACCTCGTAAATTCCACAATGAACTCGATGGTATGACACACTGCGATATGAAAACTTTTAATTTTTAAAAATTATTCTGATTTGATTGTTAAAAGTTTTTGTTTTAGCTAATTCGAAAGCATTTATAACATTTTTTTATAATAATGTACACCATTTCTAGTTCTATTTCAGGACTTAGTTTGGGGCAAAGTTTTCCATGGAAAACTTTGTTTGGGATAAAGTTTTCTATAGAAAACTTAGTTTAGGACTTTCTATAGAAAATATAGTGTTCTATAAAAAACTTAGTTTGTGACTTAGTTTTTTTCTATAAAGAACTTAGTTTGGGAAAAAGTTGTCTATAGAAAACTTAGTTTGAGACAAACTAAGTAATTATTATGTTCGTACATTTTTATTTATCATTGAAATTCAACTGGAAATGGTGTAAATGAATATTAATTAGCTAAGATTCGGCATTACTAGTAAAAACAGTTGTTAAAATTAAAACTAAATCAACGTTAATACTCTTATGCTTAAAATATCGAAAATAGACCTATTTTAAAACTGCAATAAAAATTAACGTTTTATTTTTTATTTGCTAAATTAAGTTAAGCCAATTCTTAACTTTCACCAAGATCCATCAATTGATTGAAATTTATAAAAAAAAAGAAATTTGAAACGTTTAGTTTTTGAGCAATTGTGAATAAGGACTTACCTACAAGTTGAATATTTTCTGAAACCAAAAGGGGTTAACTACCATACAAATTTTGAGCACCTTTCAAACTGCATAAAGTTTTTTGACAAAAATATAGAGACAGGTCTAAAAATAGAAGCAGTTTATTTTCGAAGCATAATACAATGTAAAAAGATAAATTTTAAATATGTAATTTAAAATAGAACACAGTGCTTATTTCAGAAATTTTAATAAGTTAGAACGGAGGAATTTTAGCAAACAGGTCTATGTAGATTCGGGAAGCTAATGTATGGCCAAAAAAACAAAAGGGCTTAACTGCAAACCAAAAGTTCTTAACTAAATACAATACAAATTTTGAGCAAATTTGTAAACCTTTTGTTTTTAGTGAATAGAATATGTAGATATGAAAATGCATTTTGGTTGCTTTATCATAATTAATCAAAAAATCAATTTTAATTTTTGTGTTAGTTACGCCCTTTTGAATTATATTAAAATTTTTGTAAAATAACTATCTTAAAAATCAGCCCACATCCTCAATATTCGAAAAGTGAAATGTCTTAGAATTGCCTTAAAGAAGCCAATGATGAAATATGTAAAAGTGTAAATATTTTGGCCAAATTCATTTCACTAAATTGGTCAATAAGTTTTCTGTTATTGCGGGTTTATTACGTGTTCAGCATAAATTGTAAAATTAAACAAAATTGGACTTATTAAAAGAATTTTACTTTACGCCTCCAAAACAAAAACAACAACAACAACAACAGCATATAGAATTCCAGCCAACAACAATAACAACAAACAAAAAATAATTTAATTAACATTTCGTTGTGGACGTGTCGTCGTGACAAAATCAAATCCAAAAAATGTGAATAATTTCTCTTTTCACTCGTTTTTTTTTTTCTTTTTTATTTTATGACTTATAAAAGTAATTCGAATATTAATTTACTAACATTTGACTTCCTTAACTTTTAAAATTTCATTAACTTAATTGGAAATAATGAAATTGAGATCTCTAAAATGCTTTTATTAGTGTCAATGTGTGCGTTTTAGATGATCAATCAAACAATTGGAATGATAATAACTAACTTTTAAAACTATTTTTTGTTTTGCCCCAAGAAAGTTTACAATAATTAGGGAATTAAAAAAAATTTGTTATCAATATCCTCGGAGAGTTTCTTTGAAGTCTTGTATTGATTGTATAAAACAAGCTTTGATATCGTAAAGTTTTTCATAAACAAATTTTTTAGCGTCAAAGTTTTTTAAACAAATTTTGATATCGTAAAATTTTCTTAATATAACAAAGGTACATTTTTGATATCGTTAAATTTCCTATAAATAATGTTCTATACTAAAAATTGTGTACTAATTAATAAGTGTATCGATACAGGACCACTATATTATCTATTGTTAAAAATCGGCTAATATAGATTATCCAATATCTATTATGATGTGGTTTACTTTAAATTTACGTTTTCTGTTTGCAAAAATCACTTTAAGTACTTTTCACTTACATATACATACATACATACAAATATGTATATATGTACATTAGGGTGCACATTTTAGTGGTTCGAAAAAAAGTTGAGTCAGTCAGAGTTAAAGATAATGTAAAATAATTCTAAAAAATGTTTTTTTATTTTTTTACCACGCCTACAAATATCATCCATTTTGTATTTTGTGAACTGTGTCGCCATCTTTAGTCCGATCATAACACTTTTTATATCGGTGTTCACGGCTCTGTAAGGGCTACATTTCTCTTTTTTGGTAAGTTTTTACTATCACGTCAATTTCTAGTCATATTTTTTTAAAATTCGATTCGTACCCACCCTAATCGAATCAAGTACAAATCTGGTTTTTAAAAGTTACGACTATAAATTGACATGGTAGTAAAAAGCTATCAAAGATATAAATATAGGCCTTACAGAGCCGCGAACACCGATATATAAAATGTTATAATCGGACTTAAAATGGAAGTGAACAAAATACTAAAAGGGCGGTATTTGTAGGCGTGGTAAAAAATGAAATTTTTCTTTTAGAATTGTTTTAACATTATCTTTAATCCTAGGGGTGACAGACACAACTTCTGTTTTGTATGGAAGGCGAACCGCTCTAGTGCACATTATATTACGAAAGTACGAAATTGAACCGTAACAACCCCTAGAAATGTTCTAGGGGGCACAATTTTTTTTTTTAACTGCATAAGGTGAACAAAGTTGTAATTTTGTATGGGAAAAATTAGAAGTATGTATTTTAATTTTAACCACTTATAATTAAATTTTTTTACTGATATATAAAAGAGAACTTTATTTTAAGTCATCAACATTCAAAATCCATGAACTAGTTTCGGAGTTATTACAGTTTTTCGAAGAAAATTTGTATCCTTGACGACACGCCTAAGGATATACACCCAAAAGAATTACTTTAGGATAAAGTAAGTACCAAATAGTTAAGTTTCGTTAAAATATAACTGAATTAACTCAGTTATATTTTACACTACTTCATGGATTTTTAATGTTGATGACTTAAAATAAAGCTACTTTAGTTCTCTTTTATATTCCAGTAATTTTTTAATAATTTAATTCTAAGAGCCACTTTTTGAGTTCGAGATCGGAGATTAATTAATGTTAATCGCCAAATTTTGTTTTTGAGTGGTCGATTATCTTATTTTGTTCTCTAGTTTAAGCGGCCAATGTTGGTGGTTTAATCTTCAATGAGAACTGTCAAAACACACATGCATAATAAACAGCTGTTAAAAATACATAAACAAACAGAAATTTATAGGTATTTTTGGAAGTGCAAGTGAAGATTTTATCGACTCCGAAATTTATGAAAATTTAAATAAAACAATTATAAGAAAGTTAAGAACTATTAGAACACGGCCAAATCATTTTTATTTATATAATAACTATGAAATTCGCGCAATGTCTTCTTCTTCTACAAAAAAAGTTATGTCATTTTGACAACACATTTGACATTTGCAAAAAAAGGTTACCATTTCTTGTTGATCGATATGGCAACACCATGAAGTTTAAACCACCACCCAAAAAAATCAAACGCAAATAATATGCACTTTTAGATTAGTTAATTAGAGAATAAATTTAATTTTGATCTCAAACTCAAAAAGTGGCTCTAAGTGGTTAAAACTTGGACAAACCCGATTTTTTTCCATACAAAAAAGTTTAACACTTTGTGGGCATATGCTTAACGATGCTTATGCAATTAAAAAAATTGCACAGCATGTTTTTATGTTACATATAGAGTGCTCTAAATAAAATTTGTAGTTGGATTTTCTTAAATAAAAATCAAACCTTTTAATATAAAAACTCTACAAAATACGAAAATATAATGACATATGATACAAAATCATTTAGCATTAAAATGTTTACTTAGTACTCGGGTTTTGCAAAATTATCGACTTTTTCGGAAACCCTCCCATTAAAGATTTTACAGTTGCTTCTGATACCTTTTTGAAGCATGTGTTCCACCTGCGCTTAAAATTGGACATGTTCCTGGAAATCTTTCCTGAGTTCTTCAATTCCTTTTTTACCAGAGCCCAATACCTTTCCACAGGCCGAAGTTCTGGACAGTTAGGTGGATTTGCCTCTCAAAAATGACATTATTCTTTGAGTACCACTCAAGTGCCTTTTTTCCATAATGGCATGATGCCAAATCGGGCCAAAAAAATGTAGTCACTCTGTGCTCTCTTATAAAGGGTAACAACCGTTTTTGTAGGCACTCCTTTATATAAATTTCTGTGTTTATTGTGCCAGATGCCACAAATACTTTACTTCTTTTGCCACAACTGCAAATAGCTTCCCACACGAGAAACTTCTTAGGGAATTTTGTTTGTTTTTTTGTGCGAAACTCTTGCCGAACATTGCCCCGTTTATCAGAAACATAAAAATCTTGACCAGGAAGTTGAGAAAAGTCTGCCAGTACGTATGTTTCATCATCCATCACACAACAGGTGTATTTTTTTATAAAATCAGACTTCAATTTTTTCGCTCGTTTTTTTGCTTCTAAGTTCTTTATAACATTGCGATCTGGAACCTTTTGGACTTTGATGTCTTCAGTCCAGCATAAGCTTTGACTCTATGTGCAAAATTCGTAGAACATTCCACCCTACGAGCTGCTTTTCTTTAAGGCGTGTTAGGCGCTCTTCGAAAGAGTCGCTCGACTTCTTTTGCCTTACCAATATCTGTAGGAACTTTTTTCCTCCCTGATCCAGGTTTTCTTTCAATGCTCAGGTTTTCTTTATACCGTCTGATGGCATTAGAAACCGTTCGAGGGTCAACTTTCAAATTTTTAGCTATTTTTTTAAAAGTCCATGACGGATTTTTTTGAAAAGTTTTAATTATATTTTCACGAACTTTTTTTCGCAGTCCATTTTCATTGAAATAACTATTGAAAATTAATAATTTCTAAAATAATAGTATCTGACATATCTATAGAAACTAACTTGATCAAAAAATAAATTATTTCTTGCACTATGGATAAATTTTGTCTAAAATAGTAAATGCATATTTTTTTTAGAACACTCTTTAGAACATTTCTAGGGGGAGTTACGGTTTAATTTCGCACTTTCGTCATATAAGGTGCACCCTAATATACATACATATGTATAAATTTATTCATTAACCATCCCAGTAAGAAAAAAGGTTTATTCTCAAATTGAGGATGATTTGAAAATAAATGTTTTTTCAAAGGTCAAAGGTTTGATACTGATTTGATACTGATTTAAGAATAATAGCGTTCTCAACAAAAAGGGGACTTTATTCTCAAATTGAGAAATGCCTTTATTCTCAAATCATCAAACCTCATTCTCAAAGGTTTTTCAAATGTGGATATCATCTACATGTGGAACATAAATAAAATGGCGTTGTATTTTTGATATTCTTGAGTTTGCTTATTTTGTTTTTGAGAACGGTGCATCGTATTTGAATTCTTTTGCTTAAAATATATTTTTTTTATTGTTAGGTAAGAAAAATTTTAAGAAACAAAGAAAATTTACTTATGCATAGCAATATTATTGAATTTATAATCTTGAGCAAGGTTTTATGGTCAAATATGGATCAATTTCAAAAAATCCGAATGAAATAACGAATTTCTTTGAAATGCAATGCCATTCCATTAAAATATCTTAAACATTAATTTTTTTAACATAAATTATTTTTTTAATGTTTGAAAAAAATTTGAAATAAGGTTTGATATCAAATTTATATAACACCATTTTTCAAATTATTCTCAAATCATCTTAGGGTTTGATAATGATTTGAGAATAACCTTTATTCTCAATTTGAGAAACTATCATTTTTCAAACGTTTATACTCAAATGAACCCTCATTTGAAAA
Organism: Stomorhina lunata; assembly: GCA_933228675.1. Classification (NCBI taxonomy): domain Eukaryota; kingdom Metazoa; phylum Arthropoda; class Insecta; order Diptera; family Rhiniidae; genus Stomorhina; species Stomorhina lunata. Next base: position 126,307,491 of record OW121743.1, read on the forward strand.
TGAATGTAAATCTCAAACATCTGTTTAGGTTTGAAAAAATTTTGAAAAAAACGTTTGATATCAAATTTAAAAATCATCATATTTCAAACGTTCGACACTGTTCTTACTGGGATTGGTCATTTAAATGAGTTGTAATAATTATTCACATCGAAACGTTTTTAAAACGGTATTTATTACAAAGAATTTCTGAATATAAATTTCATTTATTGCCGTTATAATTTTTTAAAATAATAAATTTCAGTTTCAGAATTTTACGAAGAAAGTTACGGTCGATAAAACTTGGTCTTTTAGCATTAGCTATAACATAAGTACATTCCAACACATAAGTATAACTATCAAATACATAAACAATTTAAAAATAACGTTATTGATTTAAGTTCTCGTTTAATTACTCAATTAAATACAATTTTATTACATGCTTTAATACCTTAGACCATCTTTCTTTAATTAAAAGAAACTTTAATTAAATCATTCTGGTTCAAAATCAGACTTTAAATGTTAAATATTAAATAAATATTTTCATTTTTGAAATATTTTTGTGGGATTTTTATAATGTTATAAATAAATTCTCTTATATTCGAAGATAAACATCTATTGTACACATATTTGAATCGCGTCTATTGATTTTGCTTTGATAATTTTTTGGTATTATGAAATTTAAATAGAAGTTATTAGAGGTTAGTTTTCAATTAACAAAAGACTCATCACTCTAATGAAAAGCGCAATAATACAATATTTCAATGAAGTCTCATCGGCAAAAAAAAACTAACAATGACTTCGTTTGAGTAACTGAAATACTTTACAACAGATTTTTAAAACAAAACAAGTAAAAGTGCAAGATTCGGCAATAACGAATTTTATATACGCTTTATATCAAATATTTATTAAAACATTCAGCACAATAATTTGTGCTGATGTATGTAACGCATAGAAATATTTGTCTTAGACCTTTTAGTAAACCAATCGGCTTAAAATAACTTTCTAAGTCGATTTAGCGATGTCAGTCCGTCTGGCTGGACCCGCATGTAAACCTTGTAATCAAAGTACAGGTCGCAATTCTAAAGATAATTTGATGAAATTTGGCACAAATAATTTTGTTGATAGTGTGACCATGGCTATTGAAATTCGTCAAAATCGTTTCATTATTTATGGTACCCACCATAGGTCCCACTTCCCGGAATTGATATATTTTCCACAAATATCAATATTTTTTCATTAAATTTAAAACAAATACTGCATATGTAAACTAAAATCACTGTACCAAATGTCGTTGAAATCGGCCCACATTTGACCATTGCTCCCATACAAACTTATGTGTCAAAACGCAATAATGAGACAAAAATCACCCTCTTCAATCTGAAGATAATGAATTAAAGTTAAGTTTGCAAACATAATTTTTGTAACAACTGTAATTTGCCAAATTTCGAGATAATCGGTCCACATTTGACCCTAGCTCTCATATAAGTCCAAATGATGGAAACAGCTTAAATATATAAGTTTTGAGAAAATGTTTGTATGATGGCAAAATTTAGCAAATATTTGTCTTTATACAGGAAAAAGAACACCTTTGACATTAAAGTTCGATTTTTAATTACCCATTAATTTTTCCTGATCTGGGCAAAAATATTCTTCATTGTGTAGTTTCACAATTGTTGCAAACCTGAGTATAATGTTTATATTTAGTTATGCTCAAAAATTTCATGAATTGAATTGTAACAAGAAGACCATGACAAGCCTACACTACTTCTAATAATCTTTCGTATAGAGTGTATTAAATGTACAATACATTTTCAACCTTATCGAAATCTTTGCATATAAAATCATAGTTTCATCTCTATTCAGGGTACGTCATCTCAATTTTGTGCAACTATGCCTTCTGCATTTCAAAACATACAAACAATTATTTTATTTAAAACTTTTTTTTTTCAGAGTTGCCAGATGAATAAGAAATGTTTATGCTTTACTATGCTAAAAAAATTCTATACATTTTTTTACAAAAAAATTGTTTCGTAAATTTTTCCACCAAAAAAAATTGTCAAAAAAATAACAAAATAGTGAAGGAAGATGAAAACTGAAAAATGTTTGTGTTTTGTTCAGTCGATAATCTATGCTTTACTTATGGTTTATGAACATAATTCTGAAAGATTTTGATTGTAAAATAAGTAATAATGTGAGGTTTTCGATCTGTCTAAATTGGGGATACTCCTCCTGAAGAGATGGCCTTACCAACCATCGAAACGCGTCGAGGAATTTTGGTTTCTCCGCAAACATTTTTTGGCTTTTTATCAATAAATTGGTCTGTTAGGTACATTAATAAATAATCAAATCAAATGCGAATACTCTTTCTTTTTGAAAACAAAAATTGTCTCGTAAATTTTTCTATAAAAAATTTTTCTCCTAGAGCTTTCTATATAAAAAATTTGTATCGCAATTTTAAAAATTGAAAAAAAAAGTTTAAAAATAAAAAAAAAAAAGATTAAAAATTGAAAAAAAAAGTTTTCTATAAAAAAATAGTCTCGTAAAGTTTTCCTTAAATAAATTATTTTCGTAAATTTTTGTGTATAAAAATCGCAAAATTTTCTATAAACAAAATTGTTTTGGAAAATTTAAGTCTAGTAAAGTTTTCTATAAAAAAAAACAGTCTTGTAAAGTTTTCTATAAAAAATTAGTTTCGTAAATTTTTGTATAAAAAATTTGTCTCGTAAATTTTTGTTTAAAAAAAAATTGTCTCGTAAAGTTTTGTATATACAAAATTGTGTCGTTAAATTTTTTGAAATAGGAAATCTAAAATATGTAGATAAAAATTTGTTTGTTAAAAATTTAAGATTTTAGAAGAGCACCTATTGACAAATTTAATCAGCAAAATTTCACTATTAGATGTCAATCAATACGAAAAGTTAAAAAACATTTCCCCATAATGATTTTAAATACTTTACATTTTTACATTTTTAAACTTATTTTATAATGAAGAATTTGCGATGTCAAAATTTTGATTTTATAATTTTCTCAATAAAATAATTTGCTAAATTTATTTATAAATAATTTTTTATAGACAAATTTACGATTTAAAATTTTTTATACGATAAAATTTACGATAACATTTTTGTCAAACAAAATTTCTTTATGTTTATAATTTACAACATCAAATACATATCAAATTTTTTCATGTTTTTTAGGAAAAACTTTTTTTATATAGAACAATTTTGGAGGTTAAAATTGTTATTCAAAAGTTGTATAGAAAAATTTTGAATCCTATAGAATTTTAATCAAGACTTTCTTTTCATAGATAAATTTGCAATACAACATTTTTGTATACAAACATTTTTTCAATCAAAAATAAAAAAAAGATTTTTACTATTTTGATAATTTTCGATATCTATGTAATTTACATTACAAATTTATTTAATAAAAGATATTTCGAAAAATTGATATTTTAGTTGAATGTTTCTGGCAACTCTATTCGTCAATAAAAATCGGTGTTAAGGTAAACGTAAGACTTTAGTTATCTTTAAGTTGGCTAATAAGACGGTTGTGGCAAGCGGCGAAAAAACAAAAACAAACGATATTCGAACGGTTAAGTTTTATTTTTATAGTGTTTGCTATTTTTTATTGTTGTTGTTGTTGTTTTTGGTAAAACGGTTAACTTTTTTTCTGAAGTTGGCTTTCATTTACAACTTTTACTGCACACTTGTTTTGATCGTCGGTTCAATTTGATCTATCTACAATCTTAACGTCGTCGTTGTCGCACGTTCGTCGTTACCAGTCGTTTTGTCGATGAGCGGTCGTGTGTGTATATAAGTTTTGTTTTGCTTTTTTTAAGTAAAAGAAATTTTTCGTTTAAACTTATGGCTTGAGATCTTAAGCTTGGAATGTTTAGTCGCTCTTGAGTATTTTAACGGAAAGCACATCCGAAACCGAAGACCGTAAAAGAAATTTGTGAAGTGGACAACGCAAATTTTAAAAATTTGTTAACTTAAATATTAAAATACTTTATAAAAAAAAAGAAATAAACAAACAAAATAAAATAAAAAACGAATTTTAAAGCAATAAAGTCATAGCAAAGTTTAAACTTTAATAACTTGTACTTAGAGTGTAAAAAGAAGTAATATTTTGTGTACTACAATACATTACCCACAATAAAAGAAAAAAAATATATTGTACAATAAAAAAAGAAAGTTGGTTGGTATTATTAAACAAATGTTGGAGCATTTTTAATTTTTATTTTTTATTGCAACCTGCTGCGTGTAACGGTGACATACATTTCACAAGAAACGAGAAAACTTTTCAAATCTTTATAAAATTCACCTGTTCATTTCATTAAATTGAACGTAACAGCCAAAAGCAGAAAATACAATATAACAAAATAAATAATTAAACAAAAAAACATAAAACTAAAAATATTTATAAAAAAATTAAGAAAAGCAATTCTAAATTCACTTTAGTGAATTTAATCAAATATTACAAATATTTTCTGTGACACATGTGTTCTAAAAGTTTTTAAATTTTATTCAAAAACGAAAATTTTATTCAACATCGAAAAATGCCTAAAATAACGACACATTTATTGCTGCTAATCATTAGCCTCTTAGGATATTATGCTCGGATTGATGCACAAAATATAGGTGAGTGTGTCACACATTTCTTATTTTTCATTTATTTATTTACAAGCTTATGCACCTTTTACATAAATTCTATGTACAAACTTATGAATGTATGAATGGAAGTACTCGTACATAATAATATAAACGTGTATTTATGTTAGATTTTGCGAGTATTCTGTGGGTTAAACAAACACCAAGAAAATCGTATTCAACAGGTTTTTTGTCGTTTTATAGTTTTTTTTTTAATTTTTTGCATTCTTCTAAATTTCCGGTTTTTGTAATAGACATTTTTGCTGTTCTTGTTTTGGTTCTCAAACCGATATGACTCTTGTAAACTACAATTATGCTGATTTTTTTTTTTTTTTTCAACCGACTGAATTAATAAAGTGGTTGGAATATTTTATAACATTTTTATCTCTGTCGCACATTTGGCATAATTTTAGAGTTATGCAGCCTAATTACAAAGGAATTTCTGAAGCAATTTTTTTTGTTGGTGAGATTGACACAATTTCCAAAAAAAAAAAAAAACGATTTCAAGAATTTTTTAGCTTAAAATACAATATAAAAAAATTTAAGATTAATAGGAGGGAATTGCTTTTAAAATTTACAATATCAAAGAATACTGTATAGATTGATTTTTTTTTTAAATTTTTACGATATTACATTTTTTAATAAATAAATTTACGATATTATATTTCTGTTATATAATACCATATATTTTTCCAGATACCCTCTTAGTCCATGCAAATTTTGAAGTTCTTAAAAGAATTTTAATAAGATTTGGTTGAGATTTTATGGCTGTGTAAAGTTCGTTTTTTTAAGATTTTTTTGTTTAAAACATCTTTCGATACAGTTTTCCAGTTTCGAAGGAAATAGACTTATCGCATATTTTAAGGTCTTTAAAGACAAGGGAGGTAAATAATGTATTTTAATCAAGGATATCTCAAATAGTATATCTTCCATTTTCTTAACTCTTCTCTCAAATATTACAATATTACAAATTAAAAGAACATATTACTACAAGACATATGCTTGATTAAGAGTCTAGGTTCATGGAAGTTAGAGGCATATAAAAATTGTATGTTGGAAAAGGGGGTAAAAACGGGGATAAAGGGGAAAAAATCGAAAACGTTATATCTCCTAAAGTAATAGATATAGAAACAAAATTAAAATTACGTTTTGAACACCTATGAAAATAAGCGGACAGGTGCTTGGTACTTTTTTGAAACTATGCTTGGTACTTTTTTGAAACTTTGTCCGACATGTAAAAAAGGGTGAAAACAGTTTTTTTTGATCATGTTATGCTCTTTAGAGACAGGTGCTTGGTACTTTTTTGAAACTATGCTTGGTACTTTTTGGAAACTATGTCCGACAGGTAAAAAAAGGGTGAAAATAGTTTTTTTTTGATCATGTTATGCTCTTTAGGGAAGATGTTGCGGAAAAGTCGGCATGACCAAAGTCCGACAGGTGGCGCCGCTGAAAATTACTCAAAGTGAATTAAAACGTAAATTGTGCATTTGATAATGTTATGATGATTAGCAAAGTTGTCTTTCCTCTTAATTTATTTTAGTATGTACTTTATAAAATAAAAATTATGAAAACTTAAAAATTTGCCTCAAAATTCTTATCATAAAGCTCCGAGGAGCAAGACTCGGTCTGCCAGGTACTATAGTATAATGTTTCCAAATTCTTGTCTATGTTTATCGGTATATAATATCTCTTAACAGAGAATATTTTGATCCGTATGTAGCACATAAATACGTGCGTGGTCCAGTGTAGTGTTAAAATTTCTAAACTAACCAATGCAGAATTTGCATTTACGACCAACATATGGTGTAAAACATACGTCGCAAAGATATATTATACATCCATAAATATAAACAATACTTTAAAGCAATGTTGGGCAAAGTCTCTCTGATTCTCTCTTACTTTGTATTTTAAAGGCTTTAAAGATTTTTTAATGTAACTCATTTCTCCTTTAAAGAATTTTTAATGGTAACTCATTTCTCATACCCTACACAGAAAACTGAAACTTTCAACAGCCGATAAGTCCAAGGTTTAAGGGTTTGAATACACTAGTCTAGTGCTTTCATTTACCATATGCATTTTTTTGACCCTCAAAATGTGTCATAATGTTATTAAAAACAAACATGTATGATACCTACATAAGTAAGTCATAAAAAATTGCGACAACTTAGTTTTTAATATAAAAATTAAAAATATCTAAAAAATTTTTAAAAATATTGAAGATTTTTAAAATTATGCGTGGAAAATATTTCGATATTTAAAAGGTTTCGGAGAAAACTACGATATAAAATCTTTTTATACAATAAGAAATTTAAATAGCTTAAGAAAAATTAAAAAATAAGAATTTACTACATCTAAAAGATCGGATGATAAAAATAAATTACGTTGTCAATATATTTTAATAATTTTTTTAAATACGTACAATGTCTGCATTTTTTCAGAAATTACAAAAAAATTATGTCATAAAAAATTACGATAACTAAAATTGTTCATACAAAAAAATACAACATTACAATTTTTTTTATTGAAAATATGAGGTTTTTTTTAATTTTTTTCTATATACAAATTCTTTAATATATAAAATGTTATAAAAAACTTTTGAAAATGCCTTGACAAAATTATTCGCATTCAAAATATTTTAATTATAACATTTGTAATTTAACTTAATTGTTGTGACTGCCTACTACCAAAAAATTTTTGATTTTTTTAATAAGTATACTATCATTGTATTTGCGTTTTTACAGTTTTAAATTCGTTTTTTTAGTTTAAACAAATTTGTAAAAAATAATTTCTTGAAACCCAAAATCACCAGTTAAAAAATGTTTGTGTCTTAAGTCTTTTGTTTTCACATTCTACGAATTTGTCAAATTGCAAAAGTTTAACTTAACTTAACTTTATTTTTATTTTATTTAATTTCAATCTAATGCTGCTTTCTTTTACAGCTGCATAATATAAAATGTATGTATAAATCGATAACCAGTTATTTGATTATTTAAATAAATTTGTATTATTGACAGTTGTCTTAGGTGAACATAAAATAAATGAATGAATGAATTACTAAGATGTAATTTCTCTTGGTAAATATTTTTGTAAATTTATTTTAATTAGGCAAAAATTTGTGAAATTGATATTTCTTGTTTTTTTGTGTTGCTATTTGCTGATGAAAACAAATTTTTTGATTTTACTTTAAAATTTGTTTCATTTAGTTTGGAGTTAAAAAAATTATGTAACAAAAATTTTGGAAGAAACAAAATTTTACGTTTTTGTTAAGATTACTGTAATAGAGGAGTTCCAAAGTTTTTTTGAAAGTTTTTTTTCTGTTATAACTTTCATTTATGTATGAATATCTACTTTACACACAAATGAAAATTGAAAAAGGCTTTAAACCCAGCAAACAGAAACTTAAATGACTGAATTAGAATAATTTTTGAAAAAAAATTTATATTAAAAAGTAATTAATCCTTTTTTTTCTAAAAAATCTGGCAAAACATTAATTCTTTAGGTAATTAATATTCTTAAGTAAAACTTAAATGAACAATTGTTTGCTTTGAAACCACTCTTATTCTGTATTATTAAAAAAAATTTGCTCAATATATTATTAGGAATAAACATGACAGCACCTGTATGATCATTTTTTTCTTTAGTTTATTATACCCTTCACCACCATAGGTGGAAATCGTGTTATAAGTTTTTGCTGATGTATGTAACTCATAGAAATATTTGTCTTAGAATCACTTTCTGAGTCGATTAAGCGATGTCAGTCCGTCCGTCCATCTGGAAGTACAGGTCGCAATTCTAAAGATAATTTGATGAAATTTGGCACAGATCTTTGATAGTGGGACCATTTGAAATTGAAATTCGTCATAGGTCCTACTTCCCGGAATTGATATATTGGCCAAAAATATCAATATTTTTTCATAAAATTTAAATAAAATACTAATGTAAACTAAAATCACTGTAGAAAATTTCGTTGAAATCGGTCCACATTTGACCATAGCACCCATACAAACTCTTCTGTCAAAACTCACTAAATAAATGAGATAAAAATCACTAAAATGCTCGTAAATCTAAAGATAATAGGAATTTTAAGTTTATTTTTGTATACATAATTTTTGTAATAACTGTAATCAATTTGATATATTTCGAGATAATCGGTCCATATTTGACCCTAGCTCTCATTTAAGTTCAAATGACGGAAACAGCTTAAGTATATAAGTTTTTAGAAAATGTTTGTATGATGGCAAAATTTAGCAAATATTTGTCTTTATACAGGAAAAAGAACACATTTCCCTTAGTGGTGAAGAGTATCGTATGGTCGGGCTTGACCGACTATAACACTTTCTTACTTGTTATTTTTGGGGGTTTCTTTACTTAATATTGTTTATACATATAAGGAGATCTTATGAAGTTAAGGATGATTTAAAAGTAGCTTAAAAAAATATTAAATGAGAAAAAAAAATTTTATATAAAAAATCTCTCAAAAATAGAAGATTTTTGAAATTATTATTGATATGCATTGAATATCAAATTTCAAAAAATGACAACGCAAACAATATTAAAGTACAAACATACATATTTATATCAGAATTTCCCCGAATCAATATAAATAATTAAACCTATAACTCAATAGGTAAATAAATTGCTAACAATTTGTGAAATTTCAAAGATGTTTAATATTTAAAATGTTTTTTCCAAAACATTAACAACGAAGTAAAATCGTAGCTTATTTCATTTCCAACTCTTCATCCGAAAAAATATTTTTTTACAACCGCAATTTGCAATTTATTTGGAAAAAATCCAATTATAGGTAGAAACACAATTAGGACGAACGACTAATTGGTCTTTCATTCCAATTGTGTTTCATACTTAATCCCAATGTTGCACAAGCATAAAGGTAGAAGGCCAATGCACGCGGCTGCGGGCGGCAATCAGCTGTTTTTTGATTTGTCAAATTTCAAGCGGCAATGGAAAAAAGTAGAACTTTGTTTTACTTTTCCGCGCGGCAAATTTTTTCAGTGCTGCCAGATTTAATTATATCCTACTCAAATATTTTTTTATATGAACATTTTTGTAAACAAGCGCACATTTTATATACTGGCAATACTACGACCGCCCGCAGCCGCATGCCGCGTGTATTGGCCCTGTACCTTAAAACGATTTAAATCCTTCATTGAAGAAAATGTAATAAATTTTGTGATAAAATAGAATGACATTTGCTTTACCAGATGGTTTAATCCGATTTAAACTAGAATTTGTAAAATGAAAAGTTTTCATATTTTTTGGGATTTTGTAAAATTTTAAAAATTGACAAATTTTTTAAGTTTTACTTCCTAATTCATAAACCAATTATAAAATTATCAAATTCTTATTGTAGGAATTTCGTTTAAAAAAATGCGAATTATAAGCTCGTTATAGTCTTATTTTTCGATTATGAATAAGGGTTAAACTTTAATTTAATTTTTTATTTTAGATTTTTCATATTTGCTAAAAGCTTGAATTTTCTAATTTTGAAGATTTTTCAATACGTAATTCTTTAAAAAATTTATTATAAAATTTCAAAAAACTTTAAATTTTCATTAAATTTAATTTTAACAAATGAAAAATGTTATAGCTCCCATACGAAAACAGCTTAAATACAAAAAATAATATAAAGTTTATGTCAGTCATTTAGTATTGAAATTGGGTGAAATCGGTCTAAATTTGATTGTAGAAATAGGGAACAAAGTAGTTTTATCGGGAATATTTATACATTAAAAAAAAATTGATGGTAGGCATAAGGGAATCGGAAAAGCTGAATATAACCTAAAAAAACAAATCTAGCTTTATATACTAAAACAATTCTCATTTTACAATAGATAAAAAATATTTGAAAGTAAGTTAAACAAAACAATGAGGAAAACATTTTGGAAATTTCATTTTCACTTTGTCTTTATGGTGAAATGTTGTTTACACAAAGTTTATACATAATAATCAAATTCTAGCAATTAGCTTAAAAAATAATAAACAAAAAACTATAATGATATTTTTATGCTTTAAGGCTTTTGATTACTCAATATCAAGATAAAGTAAAGTTTTTTTTTAATAGTAGATCAATAGATTTGTCTAGTAGAGCATAATAAAATCAAGGAAATTTATTAAGTTTTCATGGATGAGTTTGTGTATGCAAAACTAAACTAAACCAAAAGATTTATATTTAATTTCCGCCAAATGTTTATTATTTAAAAAAAAAACAACAAACCACAAATAAATAAGTAAAATATATTTCATTCCCAATTTTACAACTTCCCTACCACAGCCTGTAGCAGACATATACTTACCTTATACTTATCCTTGTGACAATAACGAAGACTTAGTCTTTTCATCTTATTGATAATGTGATGTGATTTGATATTTGTTCACTTCACATGTCGGAAGATATTATTATCGCATACTTTCAGTACCACAAACTAACTAAAAAAAATAATTATTATGAAAAACTTCCCTATTTTAACTAGAAATGAAGAAAACTAACATCAATGAAAATGGCACAAATAATAATTACAAAATCTATACATACTCATACACACACACACATTCACAGGTAAATAAATGTATGTGAAGAAAAATCACATCTACATATGAGTGAATTTGAATGAATGCGCCAAGTTAAAAAAAAAGAAAAAAACAGACGAAAACAAACAAACAAACGATAGAAAAAAAATAGATAAAAGTTTAAACCATAAAGAAAAAATCCCATGACAATTATGGCAAGACACAATTGTCTCCATTTACTTTTTATGCAAAAGTTACAAAACTAATAAAAATATTTTACTTTGTTGGTTTTGTTGTTGTTGTTTTTGTATGCCTTAAAAGTGTTAAATTTTCACACAATTTTCTTAAAAATAAAAACAACAACAACATAATAAATAAATATAAACATTCATACCTTTGTTATAATTTTTGCTTAAATATGGAGACAAACAATATGAATAATTATACAAAAAGACACTCTGGCAGACGGACATACATACATATATATACTAACATATTTACATTGTAGCAGATACTTGCTTTTTTACATAAGTTATATATTAAATACATATATACGAGTATGTATTAATGTACTTGTAAACATCCATATGTCTAAATCTTTCTTTAAGTTGTATTTTCACTTTTACTTTTGAGATCAGCTACCTTGGATGGATTGGATGAGACTTCAAAAAAGTTAACAATATCTTTTTTTTAAGAAAGCAACAAGACGTTCGCTCATACGAGTCACAATGTATGTTCATACCATTCAAACTTGAAGTTACTGGTCAAATAAAAAATATCTGTTCATTTGTCGGCTAATCAACTATGAATTTTCTTGTATAATTTGGTTTATGGTTTTTATTGAACATTTTTAATGTTTTTAAAATTTTGTAGTAAAAAAGTATATAAAAACCTATAATATGATACCTAAATCACTTTTCACTTCAACAAATGCTTGGCAATCCAAAAAAAAATGTAAATGTGATAGAGGACACTATCACCTACTACTAAAATAACTTGATTATGTTGAATAAATTCGTGATAATATTCATATCTGAATCAATCCAGAGAAGTAGCTAAAATGTAGAGAAATTGAATTGGTGAATTAAAAAAAAAACAACTTCAAAAATTAATTACGTTATTATTTTACTTTAGCAGGTTAATGTTAACTAACATAATTTCATTGGATATACATACATACATATGCATATGTATTTTAATATTTATAGCTCAATAAACATGTTTAAAACATTCCAACATATTTAAAAAATTCCATTTCCAGCATCTGTTAAAATATTGTAGATCGATTATATACAGAAATTCAAAAATTGTTTATCTTAAAAACTTAAGATTTAATAGACATTATTCAAAAATACAATAAACAAATATACAAATTGTAATTCTATTTTATTTAGCAGCAATCACGAAAAATATCTTTAATTTTGATTGAAATAGATATTTATTATGTTTGTGCAATTATACTCGTAAATTGCATTTACTGGTTTTTTAAAATCTATTAAACTGTGAGAACTTTTCTTAAAATCAATATCATAATGAATGAATACCTTGTGATTATTAATTGAAACTTGTATATAAAAAATATACTATACATATTAGTCCATATTAAGTTACAATACAAATTTATAAATCTTATTCGCGTATCAAATATTACAAAAAAAGATATTTGTTTTTATATAAATGTATGTAATAATTACATTACAAGTAGAATATGTCTATGTATCGATTAGCAATAATGGTTGTTTATGCATTTTGGAAGGGTATTCAAACGATTATTCGGTTCATACGAGTATTGTCGCTTTCAATAAAGCAGGTTAATGCTGTGCAGATTTTTCAAAAACTACAACAATTTCGCATTTAATTATTGAACCTGCGTTACCAATCTTAAAATTAAAGTGTATTCGTATTATTGTAATCTATTGTATGTATCTAGAGATGGGTTTAGACCTGGGTATTTACCTAACGCTGGGTATTTACCTACACAGGCGCTAAACATAAATGTAATGAAATTGGATGAAATTTCTCCAGTAAATTAGTGGAAAGAAATTTGTGAAAGTACGCAATTAAGCAAATTAGATTTTCGAATTTTAACAGCTCCTAGTACTTCAGCTGCTTCTGAACGTCCCCTTAGCACCCACAGCTTCTTCTTTTAACTTTTTTTATTTTGATTTATACCCACATTTTGGGTAAATACCCAAGTGCTTGGGTAAATACCTGTGTATTAACCTTTTAATACCCATTTTAGCATTTGGGTATTCACCCTTGTCCCATCACTATATGTATCATGATATAGTAGTCATATTTTTTTAAATACTATTTGTATAACATTATCTGACTTTAGCCTAAAAATAGTTTTGGTGTCCATAGAGAACAGAAGAGTGTCACTGGCGACCAAATCTTGAGAATACGGTAGATGCTAAGATTTTTGAGAAAACGATATATTTGGTTTTATTACGATAGGACAGCTCCAAACACTCCTCAAAATCATCATTTCGTTGTTGTTTTTTTTTTCTTGGATGTGGCACGCACATAAATATTCCTACACGATATGTCCATCATTCCTTTGATATTTATAGAGCAAGGGTGGGCATGAATGAGGTCAATAAACCCATTAAAGGAGGTTTATTTTTTACAAAGCCATATGTTTTTTGCAAAGGCAAATTAATTAGTTAGAGAAGTTTTACATAGCCTAATACTCAATAACAAGTGGCTAGCCGAGTTATTAAGTGAAACCGCCGCTTTTTTTAATTTATTTTTTTTAAGTGGGTCTGGTCGGGGATCGAACTTGGGACCTCTGGACCACGGCGGTTGACCTCATAACATTAGTGAGGAATACAAAAATGCATGTCATACATTCCGATCGTTTAAATTCCGTAGTTACAATTCGGTTCTATGGTTCAATAGTCATTCTTAGTTCGACTTTATGATGTCGACGTAAGTTGATTACGTTGTGATTGAAAATTATCCATTTTCAATTAAAACGCAAAGACTATTTATTGTTAACTTTAAGCCGTATTTCCTTGTTTTTTTTATATGTTTTAAGATAAGTTTATTTTTTAATTTTCTGTAAAATTATTTCTAAAATTCAAGTTTAAAATGAGAATTTAGTGGAAAAAATCAAAAGAATCAAATTTTCAATGAGCCACTGTTTATTCAATAAAGTGCCGCATTTGCCTAATATTGTTATAGGGTGTCAGCTATTTTAGCCAACTTCACTATATGGTCATAGGGGACCTTTTTTGATGTTTTGTATGTAAAATATTCTTTGGATTCCCCTCGTTTAAACTTATCATTCCACTTCTTAAGGGTTGATTTTTCTGGTGCAGATTTAGAATAATATTAATCAAGACGAGTCTTGACCCCGAAAGTTTTTTTTAGTCAAAACGATTTATATCATTCATTTCTATTTAATTTTGTTCATACTAGCATAAGTTGCTTTTCTCAAAAAATCTTATTTGTGAAATATCACAAATTAATAGTTTCACAGCTATCAAATTTATTGACGTAACTAAAAATTATATCTTACGCTAACTAAAAATCATATGGCCTAAATATGTGAGGGGCTTGGAGCACAAGGGATCTAAGTGACTTTTTTCTAATAATGTGAAATGAAAGGTTAAAGTTAAATTGCAATAAAAAATGTTGGATGCTGTGTGGATTATTATTTTTTAATGAGTAGAGATCTTGAGATATATTTTTAACTGATTATTTAAAAAAATACCATATTCTGCATTTGCAAATATCCAAAAATGACTCTTGAAGTAAGCACCTAGCACTTATTCCCCTTGTGCTCCAACTTTTTTTTAATTTTTAAATAATTTTACTTGTACCCCAAAATAATGTTATATGTTATATGTAACGTCTTAAAAGAAAACAACAAGGATTTAATTTTTAAAACAATATTTTATTAAGAAACGTATTTAAGGTTGCTTTGTTAGATTTTTTAGTCATCATAGTCAGATTCCATAACATCATCCGGCTCATCTTCATCCTCACTTATGCTTTCGATGCTTTCCGGATTTACATCCATTCCATCATGAGGAAGTGCTTTGAACCATTCGTGGTAAACTGGTGGTATATAGCAAAGAAGATCTTGAAGGTTCTTGAACTTATTAAATTTGATAGGTTTAACACTTTGTTTTGCAGGATCTTGAGATATATTTTTAACTGATTATTTAAAAAAATACCATATTCTGCATTTGCAAATACCCAAAAATTACTCTTGAAATAAGCAACTAGCACTTATTCCCCTTGTGCTCCAACTTTTTTTTAATTTCTAAATAATCTTACTTGTACCACAAACGAATGTAATATCCTGTAAGTAACTTCTTTCATGAAAACAGGAAGGATAAAAATTTTAAAACAACATTTTATTAAGAAAAGCTTTAAGGCTGCTTTGTTAAATTTTTTAGTCGTTATAATCAGATTCCATTACATCATCGGGCTCAACTTCATCCTCACTTTGGAATAAAATGAATAAATTTTCAACATGTTTAAAATTTCCATGAATAGTTATGTCTACACTAAAGCTCACTGAACGTTTAAATATTATGACGATCGGCTCAGCAGTTACCGCTCAATTGACCAATATGTAGAACTTTGGCGCCATCTATCGAACGAAAATAGAACTCCACACAAACGCTGCTCACGTCATATATAATACACAGGTTAATTTTGGTCCAATTCGGTGCATTAGTTTTTGAGTTTACTTATTAGAAATAAACATGATTAATTTGTTAATGTAAGTAGATTTAATAATGAATTAATTTACAAATTATCTTATACAAAGTCCAGGTAAATTTTAGCTCAAAACTTTTCTTTGACCCAAGTACATAGTCCATGTGAAACATTAATTTTAAAATTTTGTTGAAGCACAAGGGGTTCAAGTGCACATATACCCCTTGTGCTCCAACCAAAACAGGTATTTTAGTTGGCAAGTTTAGATATGGTCGCCATATCTCACTATTGGATGGCAATCTCACTTCCACCTTTTATGCTCCAAATTTCCCTGTACTTCACGAACTAATTCCACATGCTAACTCAATTTTTTTAAAAAAGGCACTTAGACCCCTTGTGCTCCAAGCCCCTCATGTATATTTTCCCTGTAAACATTTTTTACGATTTAATTTTCCTAAAGAGGGAAAAAGAATCGGCCTAAATAATAGACACTTGTAAAAATTATTAATAACTTTAAGTTACAGAACAAATATTGTGTTATTTTGTTTTGACAGCAGCATTTTTTAAAGTTTTACTCTGAAAAGAAATAAAAAAAAATTTTCACTGAAGTCTTAGTTCATAAACAAAGATTTTTTTTAAAGCAACAAAAATCTTTATTAATTGTCCCAAAGTTCTTTTCATTATTGCTTATCTTAATTCTTTCAATTGATTTATAGTTAAATTAATCTTTATATAATTTATAATAAGCGAATCTCTTCAAATTACAATGAAAAAGGGAAACAATAAAAAGCAGAAAACTCAGTCGATAAAAACGAGTCTGATCATTTCACCGTTATTTTATTATTTTCTTATGTATTTACGCATGTACATATGTATGTATGTTTGTATGCATAAATAGACACTTAAGTTCTCGTGTAGATAATTCCATTATTATTTTTAAAAATTAACATAATATCTATGAAACCATGAAATCGAATAAGTTAAATATTAAACAAATATGTAGGTATTTTACATAATTTTTTTCAAATAATTTTTTGTACTAAATAAAATTTTAATATCATAAGAAAAAAGTCAAATAAAACATCCTAAGTATTAATTGGATTCTTAACCTACTTTTGTAGATATCACCAATTTAAAAGATTTTTAGGTGATTTTAATCCAGCAACAACAAAAATGTGATCAAGTGTTCTTTTGCCACTACGTTACCTATAAATACCAATGTATTGTATATATGCATGTATGTACATATGTAGTATTGTGTATATTATTCTCTAGAATTCTGATTTTTATAGCCAGTTGTCTTGTCTAAGCATAACTAAAGTATTCGTATGTAGAAAAAAAAGAATTATAAAACAGTTACATAAACTTTGTAGAAGAAGCAGCATTAGCTTTTAAATTCTCTATGCGCCTCACAGTGCGCATTCAACAATCGTGTTTCCATTGGCTAACAGGTTCCTCAAGTGATCTAGATTTTATCTTCAGTCGATTTCAGTGCTTACGTAGTGAGTGAATGGTGAACTCATATTCACTCGAATGCATTTATGTGGTGTTTGGTGTTGAAAGCTGGAATAAATTAAAAATGCAACATAAGATACAAACGTACAAATGGACAAACACACAAACATGTATTGAATCATACTACGTGCGGTAATGTGTCGCTTAGTTGCAGTTTTATAATCTTATAGAAAATGTTTATTGAATGCCAATATTTAATATTGAAATATTTTTGGAAATTTCGATAAATGCCTAGTATTTCATAATATTACGTTCCATAACAATTTTAAGATATTTCCAAATATTTCGGAAAATCCAATAACTATTTTAAAACTATTGGAGCTTTTCATCCAGACTAACATTGAAACAACTACAAGCAAAAATTGAAATCGCTAGACATTTCACCTTTATTAGAGACGGTCTTTACATTCGGTACTACTGGAATACTACCAGTCCTATCAAAAATGCATATATTGCACCCAGCGAGAAGTATTAACATTCTTAATATGTTATACCCAACATCAAAAGGAATGGGTGGTATATTAGGATTGTTTTTAATTTGTTTATATTCCACATAAAGTTGGACTGAGCATTGTCTATATGTCCAAACGAAAGAAGGGAGTGAAAATTTATGAAAAATTTGCCCATTTAATGGTATTTTAATTAGCCGTTAGTACAAACATTTTTTTATAACTACATTGGCATTCTAAATTCATTTTTTTTTTTGAAATTTATTGTTTTTTCCAATTGGTATTTGTCTGCACTTTATTACTTATATCCATGTCTACTCTAGCATGGGCCAGTTCTTCCACAATTTTGTTAGATTTAATGTTATAATGGGCATAATATCCAGTACATTTCTGCAGTACAGTTCTACCAAATTAGACCAAATATCTATGTTACAAAGTGTCTTTGTATCTCACATAAATATCGGTCTGGTGTCTCCTCAATGCCTTCAATATTTTGATTCAAGTCTCCTAGTTATCTCTTTTTGATTTTAGTGACGGTCAATAGGAGCTGCACAACCTGTGTTTGTATAGAAAAAGTTCTAAGATATTCTTTTCCTACTTGGTATGTATGTAAGTGATTATGCCCAGCAAACACAAAGGTTTTATTTCAAATTGTGAAAGCTCAAATGTTTGTGCATGCATTTAAATTATTGTAGCTTGTATTAAAAGTTTTATTTTAAATGTGCTTAATACGCTTTTGCTATAAAAGTTTATTCTTTTTTAAAAAAATATAAAACAATATTATAAAAATACTTTACATAAGAAAGGATATTTGTTTCTTTAATACCCATTCACTGATCCATTCATTCTGATTCTAGACTTCATATGAAAATTGGAGATATCAACAAGACATATGAACATTCTTTTAAATCTGACAGTTTATCTAAAGTCTAAAAATTGTATAAAATTAAAAATTTTTTGTGCTTTGATGGTTGGTTAGGCCATCATTATCGGGGACAGGGATATTGCTATAAACTCTATACAAATCATAAACCACACATTATATCTAATTTGCGAGGCAAAATAAATAATTTTTCTGTTTCATTTTTCATTTATTACTTACTTAAATGGCCTATATTTACAATTTGTTAAGGTCAAAGGCCGAGCATATTTTAGAATTCCATGCGCTTCGATCGATCTTCTGCGCTAATATCCAATTTCGTAGGCCAAACTTTAAAAGATTTTATTCTACTTGGTCTTTCCATCAATGTTTCGTAAGTCCTCTTCTTACATTAAGGTGTCCCTTTTTTAACAATTTTAGCTTTTTCATAGTAATTGTTTTTCCCAGGAGTGGGTTAGCCCGACGTCCTAACCCATGTTTTTTATGGTTCTCATGGGAGAACTTGCGGCACTTGATAGCGTACTACTTTAACAGGTGTTAAGGTAGCTAACCAGGTGATACCACGAGGAGGTCAGTGTCCACAGTTGAGATGAGGGATAGACCAAGATAAACCTGGGCTTACGAAATTAAAACCAATAAAAACCGTTGCTTGGTGTCCAACATCCCCTACATTTTTTTATTACTTCCCACATTTTGTCGAATAAGACAAAAGCACTGTAAAGGGATTTCAAAAAAGATTAAAATAAAAAAAGTTTATTTTAAAAACTTGTCAAAGGTGCAACTGGATTTATTAAAAAGTTTATTTAAAAATTGTGGGATATCAAACATTTTATTTAAAAATTTAAAGTAAGCGTATTGCTCAAGGATCCGAATTTATTACTGCAAAAAATAAAAATAACGCCTTACTCATAAATGAATTATAGAATTATCAAAGGCTTATTGTAGGAATTTTGTATGAAAAATTTGATTTATAAGTTTGTTATAGCTTTATTTTTTGTTTATGAATAAGGTGGTAAATTTGTTATAAAAAGTAAATTATGTATAATCTACTGACATTGTGTTTTCTGGGTACGATCGTACATACTACATACATATGTATGTATATGTTCATATGTACCTATTCTTAGTAAACCGCTAACTTTACTCATTTAACTTAGTAAAAGCATTTAAGCGTAACGTATGTATACATATATGAATATATGCATTGTTGATAGTTCTCTTGATTATTATGTTTAGACCATGTATTAACTAACATGAATGTATCTGCTTCTATAGCACATCCATTCATTTATCATACATACAGACATACATACGTGTTAACTTACCACAAGTTAGAATCTTTCGGAAATCTGGAAACTCACAACTCTCATCTTTTCTATTTGTCTTTTATTATTTTTTATTTGTTCCCCTTAACTTTTGTTCGTTCAATTTAGCCATTCATTCGTCGCTCACTCATTCAGTCACAAAAAAAAAAAAGATTCAATAAAATTTCGGTCATTGATTACGGTTTATTTTCAATTTGACCGCATTCTATAATTCTAATTTCTTCTATACTCAGGTATCTAAACATTTGTATCGAGAAGACTTGATCATATGGACAGGTTTTTGTATCTTCGTTCAAATTTTATTATTATGTCGTTTATGGATATGTCATTTAATATATACATACATACAAATTTATATACTTTTTTACAAACTTACATACTTATATGTTTGTAATATTTACATATAAATATTTCTAGAATTTTTAACTTAAACAATAAATATATAAGAATTATGAGTATCCATCTAGGATAAATCCATAAAATAGCAACAATTTAGATCAAGATATTTTTATTGAAAATTGTTAACATAAAATTGTTATTCAATAGTTTTGATATAAACATTTTTTATAGACGACTGTAGAATATTTGGTTTTTGTAAGGAAACATTTTTAATGGAAAATTTATCTCTAACAATTTTTATAGAAAAAGATCAGATGCGATTTTAATGCAAATAGTATGTAATTTTTGTTAGTGAATAACTTTTTGGCATGATTTTCTAGAATAAAATCTGTATACAATATTTTTTGATATTAATTTATTTTTTTAATTATTACAAAAAATTTCTTGCACACATAATTTTCGTATAAACTTTAATTAAATTGAAAAATTTCTAGAAAATCGGTCCTCATTTGACTCTATATACAGTTATGGAAATATAAATAGCACATTTTACCATGAGTTTTTTCTAAAAATTATTATCAAACTAAAATTTTTGGTTTTTTCTTAAGGTTTATCAAATAATTTTAACATTGATATAAACTAAAATTGAAATTTATTAAAAAAAGAAAAAACATAAATCAGTAAAAACACCGCTGAGAGAAAAAAAAATATTGTCATATTGAATTTTTGGGTTTTTGGTTTGTAAAAATATTTTACCGGTAGTATTTAATGTTATAGCCTTTATTTCGAATCACGGCTTTGCATCTGCTACTTATACTTTCCACGAGTTTCTTGGCATTTTGCTTCCAGTGCTGCCGACCACAGATCATCCATATTTTTATAATTTTGGTTTGCGATTTAACCTAGACCTCCTTTCAAATGTTCTCTATTTAGATTTAATCATATAGGGATGAAAATAGGATTAAAGATAAAAAGAAGAAATGATCCACGACTTTTTAGCGGCATATTTTTCGCAAGACGTTTTTTAAGGACTGTTTATTAACAATAATATTTAATAACTTTTTTAACATGTGAAAAATATGCCGCCAAAAAGCAGTGGATTATTTCTTTTTTTCTTCCTTTAGTCCTATTTTCATCCATATATGATTAAAAAAGCCAGAATATGTTAAAATAGACCCTTTTTAAAAATGGTCTAGCTCACGAGAAGTCAAAGCTATAGCCGAAATATGTAAGATGTCATCTAAGAAAAGTCCAAGGTTCATTTTTAGGAGGGTACATCGAGCACTTTTTTAGTGAGTCGCTCTTATGTACATATATATGTATGTTTTTATGCAAGAAAAATAAAATTAAACAAGACATTTGATCTCAGTGGTAAAACCCAATAAGAAAAAAGGTTTATTCTCAAATTGAGGATGATTTAAAAATAAATCTTTTTTCATAAGTCAAACGTTTGATACTGATTTGAGAATAATAGCGTTCTCAACAAAAAGGGGACTTTATTTTCAAATTGAGAAATGTATTTATTCTCAAATCATTATCAAACCTCATTGTCAAAGGTTTTTCAAATGTGAATATCATCTACATGTAGAACATAAATAAAATGGCGATGTATTTTTGATATTTTTGAGTTTGTTTATTTTGTTTTTGAAATATAATTTTTAAAATATAATTTTTTTAATGTTAGGTAAAAAAAAAATAAAAAAAAATATTGAATATTATTGTATTTTTAATCAAATATTATTGTATGTTTAATCAAAATAATTTGATGAAATTTAATAAGGGGACAACGCAATTAAAATTGGCCATTGTTCCATAATTTCAAATAAGAATCAATTTTAAAAAATCCGAAATAACGAATTTCTTTAAAATGCAATGTCATTCCATTAAACATTAATTTTTTTTAAAGTTTGAAAAAACTTTAAAATAAGGTTTGATATCAAATTTATATAACACCATTTTTAATTATTCCCAAATCATCTTAGGGTTTGATAATGATTTGAGAATAACCTTTATTCTCAAATAACTATAATTTTTCAAACGTTTATTCTCAAATGAGCCTTCATTTGAAAATAAATGCAAATCTCAAACATCTGTTCAGGTTTGAAAAAAGATTGAAAATACGTTTGATATCAAATGTAAAAGTCATCATATTTCAAACGTTTGACACTGTTCTTACTGGGATGCTATCTTATTTTCGAACTTGACCAAATTGATGAGGATTTTTTATAGAAAAAATTTTTGATATTAATTTTTTTATAAGCAAATTTGATTATACTTTTTCATCGATAAGTTTTAAATTTTCGTAAAAAAAAATTTGATGATAAGGTATTTTAGAACAAATGTGTAAAGTTGTTATTAAGTATTAAAAATATCGATAGAGTTAATAAAACAAGGATAATTTTGCAATAATAAATATTTTAGCTGTAACTTAATGTGAATTTATTTAAATGGCAAATTGCTCATAAATATTATTCAAGTATTTAAGACGTAACACACTTTAAAATCTATTAATATTTAGCAAACATGAATAAACATGTTCATGTGTTTGTTTATTACATCGTAAAACAACAGTTTTATGGCTATTTGTGCATATTTGGGACAAATGCATCTTGCTCTGGTCCGAAAAAACCAGTAACATTTGAAAGTATGGAAACAACTTTTTTTCTAAAAAAAAAATTGCTACTTTTGCCGTCAAGTTTGTTTTAAATGGTTTTGGTGCTTTTGATTTGAAGTCAGTTGAATTGAGTTAAATTGAGTTGAGTTGAGTAAGTTCATTTATTATATAGACAATTTATTTATTATATCTATTACATTATCTAACACTTGGACTCATAATATGTATTTATGAACGAATATGATTTTGGTGGCAAGAAGTTATTAAAGTTTTATGTAACTTTATATACAAATAAATTTTCAAATAATTTACAATGTAAAGAGAAAGTGTAATAATGTAACTTGTAAAAGATTTTAAATCTGTGAGAAACTATCGTTTTATTATATGTTTTTACATAAGTACATTTGAATTCGACATTTTAAATTACATTGTACATTGTATACCTGTATAATTTATGTATATTGTATAATATTAAATTTATTTTCTTTTTATTTGTCTTTTTTTTTTGCAGAATCTCATCATTGCAGTTTTCCTGGTTCACCAGCTCATAGTACAGTAGTATTTTCCAATGTTAACCTAACAGATGGCGCAATTGCCTCATATTCCTGCGAACGAGGTTTCGAATTATTGGGTCCCGCAAGACGAGTATGCGATAAGGGCACATGGGTTCCAGAGGGAATACCCTTTTGTGGTAAATATCTATTAATTTCATAAACTTAGAGCCATATTCATTAACATAGTAGAAACAAATTAAGAAACATTAAATATGTAATTTAATTACTTCACGCGTTCGGAGGAATTCCAAAATTGTTACGATTAAAACGATAATGAAAGTGTAAAAATGATTTTTTAATTGGATTTAAAAAATATATATTAATCCACTATTTACAATCGATTAAATCATGAAATATTTCCCATGGTCTAGCCATTTAGGTAAGCGCTATTTTTGAAACATCCAATTGTTTGTGTTAAATAAATGAGGCCAAAATTAACATATTAACAGTCTGAATTGTAGACGACAAGCCCAAATAGTAAATACAATATTTTAACCAAATTATAACCAAAAACAGAAAAGAAAGTTTCATCTGTATTTTATAAAATGTTTAAATCCACATAAAATATTTTATTAATGAATTCATGACACAAATTCTTTAAAAAGTGCCAAAAAATATTAAACATGTATCAATTATGCTTAAACTCAACAAAGAAAGAAACAGATCCAAAAGATATACTACATAACTATTGAAATAACAGGTGAAAACTGGGATGGATGAGAAGAAAATAATAAAATACTTTGATGATTTAATACATAAAGAGTGTTCTAAAAAAAATATGCATTTACTATTTTAGACAAAATTTATCCATAGTGCAAGAAATAAATTATTTTTTGATCAAGTTAGTTTCTATAGATATGTCAGATACTATTATTTTAGAAATTATTAATTTTCAATAGTTATTTAAATCAAAATGAACTGCGAAAAAAAAGTTCGTGAAAATATAATTAAAACCTTTCAAAAAAATCCGTCATGGACTTTTAAAAAAATAGCTAAAAATTTGAAAGTTGACCCTCGAACGGTTTCTAATGCCATCAGACGGTATAAGGAAAACCTGAGCATTGAAAGAAAACCTGGATCAGGGAGGAAAAAAGGTCCTACAGATATTGGTAAGGCAAAAGAAGTCGAGCGACTCTTTCGAAGAGCGCCTAACACTTCTTTAAGAAAAGCAGCTCGTACGGTGAAATGTTCTACGAATTTTGCACATAGAGTCAAAGCTTACGCTGGACTGAAGACATACAAAGTCCAAAAGGTTCCAGATCGCAATGCTATAAAGAACTTAGAAGCAAAAAAGAGAGCGAAAAAATTGAAGTCTGATTTTATAAAAAAATACACCTGTTGTGTGATGGATGATGAAACATACGTACTGGCAGACTTTTCTCAACTTCCTGGTCAAGATTTTTATGTTGCTGATAAACGGGGCAATGTTCGGCAAGAGTTTCGCACAAAAAAACAAACAAAATTCCCTAAGAAGTTTCTCGTGTGGCAAGCTATTTGCAGTTGTGGCAAAAGAAGTAAAGTATTTGTGGCATCTGGCACAAAAAACACAGAAATTTATATAAAGGAGTGCCTACAAAAGCGGTTGTTACCCTTTTTAAGAGAGCACAGAGTGGCTACATTCTTTTGGCCCGATTTGGCATCATGCCATTATGGAAAAAAGGCACTTGAGTGGTACTCAAAGAATAATGTCATTTTTGTACCACGAGAGGCAAATCCATCTAACTGTCCAGAACTTCGGCCTGTGGAAAGGCATTGGGCTCTGATAAAAAAGGAATTGAAGAACACAGGAAAGATTTCCAAGAACATGTCCGATTTTAAGCGCAGGTGGAACACATGCTCCAAAAAGGTATCAGAAGCAACTGTAAAATCTTTAATGGGAGGGTTTCCGAAAAAAGCCGATAATTTTGCAAAACCCGAGTACTAAGTAATCATTTTAATGCTAAATTATTTTGTATAATATGTCAATATATTTGCGTATTTTGTAGAGTTTTTATATTAAAAGGTTTGATTTTTATTTAAGAAAATCCAACTACAAATTTTATTTAGAGCACTCTTTAATTATGTAGTATATAAAGTTAATGTGTTAATTTGTTTATAAATACCAAGAATTATTGAATACAGTAAACTTCGTTTACTTGCCTTTTTAATAATAAATTAAATTATTCACATATTTATTTAAAAATATTTAAAATTATCAGTGTAGAGGTTAAACAGAATATACTGTATTTGATTTGGCCTAAATTTTATAATTAATAGCTAGTAAAAGTGATACATATTTAGAATATTCGAAACTTGTAAACATAAATCATCAAATTTTTTAGTGAAGTCTTTAAAAACTTCACAAATAAGTGCGAATTATGTCCAATTTTATTCCCTTCCACAGTTGTTAATCTAGATCTGTTATAGGCATGACATATCACCAGGAGTCAACTTCTTTTTGTAAAAGCGTGAAAATCTTCCATCACTTTCAGTTGAGCTTCTGATGTCAACAATGCCGTGTGATCCCGCTTTGTAAAAGAAAAAAAAACACAATATACAGCAAAAAATCTCCAATTCACATAAACAAAATATACGGTTCGAGAGAGCACAGAAATTTGGTCTCCAATAGTGTAGCCACGAACAAATATCTATACATTTTTATATATATTTTTTTTTTGTTGATAACAAAATTATTTGAAAATTTTTTGCATAAAATTTTTTGATGAAATACAAATGTAAAAAACTTTCTATCAAAAATTTTGTAAAGAAAACTTTTTATAAAAAAATATCTTTTCGATAATAAAAGTTATACATTTTGATTCTTATTTAAGTATATAAGGAAATGCATATGAATCAGTGCAAAGGGATTCACAAATTAAATATGACTATCCAGAAATAATACCATGGCTCTAGGCCTGTTGTCTACTTTTATGTATGAACGATTTTTTAATGTTTTCAACAAAGCTAAAACACCTTCGGATATTTAGTAGGATCAAACTTAATATAGCACAATTTTATATTTATTTCCAGTAGAGCTGTCGTAACTACTTGATTTAGTGCGCCTACTTAATTGACATTGTGTCTCTTTGTCCGTAAACAGCGGGCTCATAATGTTTTTCTGTGGTAATGGCACCATAAATTGTGTAAAATTTCAAAATAATGTTTAAAGTTTGAATAAAGGGAAAAAAATTTCTTAAAAAAATATATTTAAAACTTTACCCTTCACAACAATATCTGCAATATGTCGTCAATGGGTCATTTATTATCTAAATAGTAAAACCTTGGATATTTTTATATTGTATATTATTTGAAGGCTCTTTCCCATGTAATAGTTTCTGGTATTTAATGTATGAAATTGCATATATTGGCACGCGTGAAGCTATTCAACTTTTAATTTATGCGAAAAAGTAAACGGTTCCAAATTGAAGTTCCCATGCAGCTGATGTAATTCCATTGTTGGTATTTTAAGAAAAAAATATAAAATTTAAATAGTAGAAAATTTAAATCCTCTGTAAGATCAAACAAAGAAATTTTTTGGAAATCATTCAAATCGGTTCAGATATACATATACAAAATAACTTTTGGTTAAACATTTAATCGCTTATATCTTATACATTTTCTCTTGTATCGCATATAAATATAAGCTATTTTAAACACATACTGTCTAGTTCATTACATTAAAATCTATATTTTAAAATTTAATTATTTACAAAATTTTTTATTTTAGTGCTAAATGTTGCAGCTGGAAAAGCGCCAATGCAAATTTCAACCGAAGGAAATGGTGCACCACAAAAAGCGATAGATGGTTCAACATCGGCCTTTTTTACGCCAGAAACTTGTTCACTAACAAAGGCTGAAAGATCGCCATGGTGGTATGTCAATCTTTTGGAACCCTACATGGTGCAGTTAGTGCGTTTGGATTTTGGAAAATCGTGCTGTGGTAGGATTGAAATAAGTTTTTTTTTAAATTAAAATTTTTGTTCCATTAATTTTCATTTTAAATCATTAGGTAATAAACCTGCCACAATTGTTGTAAGAGTCGGTAACAACCGTCCAGATTTGGGAACTAATCCTATTTGCAATCGTTTCTCGGGTCTCTTAGAAGAAGGACAACCTTTGTTTTTGCCTTGCAATCCTCCCATGCCGGGTGCTTTCGTGTCAGTACATTTGGAGAACAATACACCCAATCAGCTTTCGATTTGTGAAGCTTTTGTTTACACAGATCAAGCCTTACCCATCGAGCGTTGTCCTACATTCCGCGATCAACCACCAGGTGCTTTGGCTTCCTATAATGGAAAGTGCTATATTTTCTACAATAGACAGCCCCTGAACTTTTTGGATTCTTTATCTTTCTGTCGTTCACGAGGTGGTACATTAATCAGCGAAAGTAATCCAGCTCTTCAAGGATTTATCAGTTGGGAGTTGTGGCGCCGTCATCGCAGTGACATCAGCTCTCAATATTGGATGGGTGCAGTTCGTGATGGAGATGATCGCAACACTTGGAAATGGGTTAATGGTGAAGAAGTTTCGGTTTCATTTTGGAATCATCCTGGTGGTGATGAGGACTGTGCTAGGTTTGATGGCTCCAAAGGTTGGTTATGGAGTGATACAAACTGCAACACAATGTTAAATTACATATGTCAACATCAACCCAAAACCTGTGGCAGACCGGAACAGCCTCCGAATTCAACAATGGTTGCTCCAAATGGTTTCGAAGTTGGAGCTCAAATTAAATATACTTGTGATGTCAATCATTTATTAGTGGGTCCTTCGACTAGAACATGTTTAGAAACCGGTTTTTATAATGAATTTCCTCCAGTGTGTAAATGTATGTTATGGTTTTTTACACTCTATAAAGCACAATCCATATAAATATTTTCTTTTTAATTAGATATCGAATGTGGATTACCAGCTCTGATTCCCCACGGTTCATATGATCTTCTGAATAATACTGTGGGCTATTTGAGTTTGGTGAAATACTCATGTGATGACGGTTACGAAATGGTAGGCAGGGCTCTATTGGCCTGTGATTTTGATGAACGTTGGAACGGTCCACCGCCACGTTGTGAGAGTAAGTATTTATTAACAGGGACCGTAACTGTTATAACTTTTATCGTAAAAGTCAGAAAACAAAAGTTATTTTTTATTTTTATTATTTTTCGAACAGAAATAAAAGTTATTTCTTGACTTCTATTTTTTCGATAAAAAATAACAGTTATTTTTGACTTTTATTTTTCCAAGCAAAAATAAAAATTATTTTTTAACTTTTATTTTTTCGAGCAAAAATAACAGTAATTTTTACTTTTATTATTTCGAGCATGAATAAAAGTTATTTTTTTACTTTTATTTTTTCGAGCAGAAATAAAAGTTATTTTTTGACTTTTATTTTTTCGAGCAGAAATAAAAGTTACTTTTGTTTAAATTCATGATAAATTTATTGAAAATGTTTGTCAAACAAAGATAATTTTTCAGTGAAAATAATTTGCATATGCTCAAAAATTAATGGAGTTGAGTTTCGCAATCATAATTAGGGTTGAAAACACAAAAATAACTTTTATTTCTGCTCGAAAAAATAAAAGTCAAAAAATAACTTTTATTTCTGCTCGAAAAAATAAAAGTCAAAAAATAACTATTATTTTTGCTCGAAAAAATAAAAGTCAAAAAATAACTTTTATTCATGATCGAAATAATAAAAGTCAAAAATAACTGTTATTTTTGCTCGAAAAAATAAAAGTTAAAAAATAACTTTTATTTTTGCTCAAAAAAATAACTGTTATTTTTTTTCTAAAATATAAAAATCAGATTTTTAAAAATCATCGCATTTTATTAAAATTGCGTCCAAGACTATCAAAATGGTATACTTGGTATTATTATCCGACATTTCCATCCGGTTGCTTTTTTTAATCAAAAATTCAAAAATAACAGTTATTTTCGGTCCCTGTTTATTAAACTATAAACTCAATCTATGTTACAAGGTAATAATGAGCATTTTTATTATATTAGTTGTCGAGTGTGATACTTTGCCAGGCAATTATTATAGCACTATTATTTCGGCACCGAACGGCACTTACTTTGGATCTAAGGCAGAAATCTCCTGTCCTCCAGGCTATCGTTTGGAAGGTCCAAGTGTTATCACCTGTTTATCTTCAGGACAATGGAGCAGTGCTCTACCACGTTGTATTAAATTGGAACCACAAACTCTACCACCACTTCCACCATCGCCAACACCCACCATACCAGCAACTACATCATATAAACCTAAGATCACTACAACTACAAAAAAAGTATACAGGCCGACCGCAACTACGACCACGACAGGCACAACACCTCATGTGGAAATTAATGGTGAAAGTAAGTATCATTATTACAAAAGGAGCTTTAACAAATATTCATTGACTTATTAATGTCTGTTTAGCTGATTCTGATGAAGAGGTTACTTATGTTGTTCCTGGTACTGTACGAGAAGAATTCCCTCCCAGACGTACGCTGCGCCCAGTCATTGCCCCCAAGAAACCCAGCACCACCCCCACCTATCAAGTGCCTAGTTCTACAGTTTCATATTCTTCCAGTACTTCAAAATCCTTTACTTATGGCCATAGCCCTACTCGCACACCCTATGTTCCTCCAACAACAGCAGAAACAACGACTCAAAATATTCTGAATGTAATCCAGAATGCTCATCCTCAAGATAATGAAATTTCTGATAGCGTTAATATTCGTCATAACCAATCGCCTAATGTCAATGTTCCATTGTCGGTTGATAATATAGATCGCAAGGAAACCAAGGAGGCGAAATTGAATTTAGGGGCAATAGTTGCCTTGGGTGCTTTTGGTGGTTTCGTATTCTTGGCTGCCGTTATTACAACTATAGTTATTTTAGTGCGCAGGTATGTTATGATAATTTTTATTGTACGATTCCATTTCGTTAAATATCTTCCAATAATTTAAGAAAAATACATTTTCTAATTTTTGTAATAATTTTGGAAACATCTTCGAATTTAACTTGTTTCCATCAATTATAAATAGCGCCGATTTATCAAGTTTGAATTACAATATTTCAAGGTCATTTTCAGATTGCTCGACATAAATTTAAAATCAGCATGTCTATACAATTAAGTAATTTAATTTTTATATTAGGAACTTTACTTTGCTCTGTCCAAAAAAAAGGACTAAACATGGGTCTTTTTTAATTAATTATCTTGGACTCATCACATTTTCATTTTTGAGCACATAAGAGCGGCTGGCGGAAAAAATGTTCCAACTTCCTTAAAAATCAAGTTTTGCTGGCTTTAAAGAAGTCATTTGAAAAAGATTTGTACTTAGGTCCTCACAGAATAGAATTATTTTAAGCTCCTGCAAGTTGAAGAAATAAGAGTATTTTATAGTTTTTTCCCTAAATTAAATATCTCTTAATCGTTACAGAACTACAATAAATTATAGAATCGGGAATCTTAATAATTTTTTTTATAAAATAAACAATTTTAAGCTTTATTTTTAAGAACGATCGGAACTCCAATTTTCAAGTCAAGCCGCTTTTAATTTTGTATGCATTGTATATCGCAAATTATTATATTGTTCACAAAACCATATTTTGATTCCATCTCTTTAGCAACTCAAACAGCAAACGGCGGCACAATGCAAAACATTTCCCCTACCCATCGTCACTACCCCCATATTATATGCCTAAATCCCGTTTACGCTACATGCCACCACCGCCAACAATGACTACGCAATTCAACGCTTCAGCATTTGAGAGCGCTAAATCATATTTAGGAAATACCGAATATATAAGACCACAGCGTCTATACGATCACTATAGCATAAGTTCAAGTATTAAAAAGGAAGCGCCCAATTCATTGTGGCACAGTGTCTTAGCCCTGCCCTTTGATGATCAGAAATTGGGCCGAAGGGAATTGAGTACATGTGGACGTAGTTATGCTACCAGAGCTGGAATATTCAGTAATGAATCTCAACAGCAAAATGATGGTCAAAGCAATAAAGAGTGAAGAAAATCTCTGATCTACAATGGGAAATATTTAAACAAATAGATGGGAAAATATATAGAATAATAAAAATATATATAAGATACATATAAATATACATAATTAGAATAGAAGACTTCGGGAGCCAAAGATTTACAACTTATTTACATACATACAAACATTTAAAAAAATTTTCAAAATGAAAATTTCCATAAAATGTATAAGAACAAATTATAAAGAAAACTTAAATATTTTTAAGCTAAACAAACAAGTAAGCAGTTTCTTCAAAATTCTACACGTTACTTAATGTGGTAACAAGCTATTAAACAATTCAAAAAAAATTAAATAAACAATTAATCTACAACAAAAATACACATAATACAATTTGCAAATGCCGCCTGTTGCTGTTGCACGTACAACTTTTATTTTTTTAAATTTAAAAATTTTTGTGACTATGTATTTTATCAAATCTAATATTTGTATCAGCACGTTTGGAATAAACGGATTCAGTTTCTATTGCACGTCTTGTGAATAACAGATTTATTTATAAATAAAAACTAAATTTTTAATTTTGATTTTTAAAAATACTTTTTAACCCACAGTAGATGTTTAGAAGCTCTCAGTTTTGTTTTAATATTATATAAATAATTTTAATAAATATGTCTTGTGTCTAACACTTGGACTAATTTTCTGGCTTTTTCCGATTATGTTTCAAAATGACAACTTTTCTTTTATATACTTCCAGAAATCGTACTACTCAACATTATCGACACAGAGCTTCGCCAGATTGCAATACAGTTGCATCGTTTGATAGTTCTACTTCCGGTTCCAGAAACGGTTTAAATAGGTAAGAAATAAGCAGTTATTTGTTTTCTAGTTTAATCCGAATAGATTAATGTAGGGTTCATATAACTCAAGCGTCTGACGACAGAGTGAAATTTACATGTGTTTTTTTATTGAAACAAAAACAAAATACATGCAAATTTCACTCAATCGTCAGACGCTTGAGTTATATGAACCCTACATAAAACTGTACACATTCTCAAAGTTTATAATAATAATTTTTATAGTAAAAATTTTTCGGTGTTTCAAAAATCACTTTTTCAATTTTAAAATTAATATTAATAATTACTTAAATATTTTCATTTCTTAGGTATTACAGACAAGCTTGGGAAAATTTGCATGAGTCAGCCTCGAAAAATAGTTCTCATAACGCTTTGCGTCGCAAAGAAACTCTTGACCCACCCAGTATGACGCGATCCAGAGATAATTTAAGAGAAAATATGCAAAGATCAAGGGAGAATTTAGATCGGTAAACAAAAATTATTATATGTCACAAAAAATAATACCTAGAATGCTATAACATTTTTCTTAACGGTCATGTAGAGTAGACCAAGACTAATTTTTTGATATATGGCAACACTTCCAAAACCATGAGTTGCTGTTTTAAACAGCGGTTTTAACTTCTTATTAAGTAGAGTAATGAAATATTTGATTTATGTATTTAAGAAGTAATCAAAAGTCGGTTTACATTTAAAGTTGTTTTTCTCTTAGGCTATAAAAACATTTTTAAACATGTAATTTAAGGTTTTGGATGTCCATATAAATTTTTAAAGTAGAGTCTCTTTATACTTGACAAGGGCACTTTGATATGTGCTCTAAAAGAAGTAATATTTATTAAAATAAATTTAAAAATTTCAGTGTTGGACGTGACAATTATGGAATGCGTGAAAATTCTGAAATGGTTGTTTCCGATGTTTGTCTAAAAGGTGAAATAAAAATATTTTATTCATTACTTGCAAATACTTAACAAATTTTTATTTTTTTTTTTATAAATTTTCAGAAAAGAAACGTCATCATCATCACCATCACAAAAATGGTTCATCACGCAATGGTGAATATCGCGATCATTCTGAGGGAAGACGGGAACATCACAGACACAGTGGCGGACACTATTGACCTACCATGGTCATAACCATCAATGTAGAACAATAATATATTAGTAATATTATAAACGGGCTGCAATATTCACAAACTAAAGTTAAAAATTCATTAGAAAATCAATCTAATGTTTAAAATTTAAAGCAACGAAGCAATTAAGTTAATTTACTTAATACATTTAGTTACATATACACAGACACACACCCCCCACACACAAATACATATTATCATAAGTAAATTATAAATTAAGAATTCTTCATCCACAAAGAGAATAAAAAAGAGTCAATAGATTTTTTCTATATTCATAAATAAATTGTATTAAAACAAAAATTAGATCGTAAGTGAAAACAAATGTTCAAAACATAAATTTTTACACAAAAGTTGTTAACAACTTAACAAGTGCTAAACTTGTTAAACTTTTAATTTGTTTGAAGAAAATTTTAATTTGTTGGAAAAAATTAAGAAGAGAAAAAAGCTATAAATTTCCCTATGAATAACTTGGTTTAGTTTATAACAAAATTTTTCTCCGAAAAACTTTTAAGCTAAATCGACTTATTCATAAAGTCATTAAAACTTAATTCAGTTTTATTTAAAAAAAAAATTGTTGATAAAAAAATTCTTAAATCATGTACATAATGTGCCATGGATGGCATATTTAATTTGCAAAAAAAAAAAAAAAACAAAAGTAAATTTCATTATACATAATGTACTAACTAAATAAAATATTTTTACATACATATTCGTTATTTTATGCAATTATAATTGTTTTGATTTATTTATTTATCTATTGCATTACAAAATGTTTATTTTATTTATCTAGTTCTATAATTTTAAGCAATTTAAATTATTATTTTATGTAAAATAAATAAAAATAATTATAATTTTATACAAACTTAAAAGTCTGCCGTTTAAAATTATTAAATTTTATTCCATTTAAAAAATACTAATATACTTATGTACATTTGTATGTATAGAGGAAGGGACCTACTACACAGAACAAGATTTAGGGACGACCTACGCGCGTATATAAAAAAACTTAAAACTCGATTATTTCCTTAAATATGATAGCTAAAGCCAAAATAACGAAAATCTGTGATCACTCATATTTCATACCAAAAATTGATTTTTGTTTTGATTTTTTAATATAGAAAACTCTATTTTCCTAATTATGCAACGAAAATCTTTGATCACTTACATTTTATACCAAAAATTGTTTTTTTTTTTTGTATATAAAAAACTTTAAAGTCGATTATTTTCCTAATATTGGCGTCTATTAAATACGAAGTAATAATGACAGATGCTTACTCTCAAAAGAATTATTACTAATGTAACAGTTTATTAATATTTTAAACATAAAAATGTTTAGTTTGTAAAAAAATATACAAATTTATTTGTGAAAGTCTTAAATATAACATTATGGTTTTTACCACAATCCCTGCCATAATTTTCTAAAATATTCAATTAGAAAAACGAATACTGGACAAGTGTATCTACATACATATGTTTGTATGTATGTACATATCACATAAATATTAAAACCCCAATTACTAAACATAGATTCAATTCGTTCTAATGTTGCATTTTATTACGCGCATGTATAGTCGCAACACTACCAACTCGACGACGATCGAAAACTGGTTCTGGCTCTCCGGTTCGAACACCAATAGCGGTTAAAGCTGCAAAACTACTTCCTGTAGGAACAACATACACATTATGACCCACCTTTTCTAAATAATTGCGAATATTTAGGGGTACTTCAGATTCAGCATCGACGCGCATTGGTGCTAATTGATGATGCAGCCTTCCGTCGTTTATGGATTGTTGCATAGTCTCATTAAATATTAAATATTTTATAATAGCCTGAAATTATACAAATTTGTTTATTAGTAAGTTAGAGATGTACTACTTTAAAAATGAGTACTTTTAAGTTACCTCTGCTACGGAAGTAGTAATTTTTGTACCACCAGCAGCACCCACTAACATTTTAACATTGCCCTCTTTATCCAATATAATGACTGGGCACATGGAAGACATTGGACGTTTACCGGGTTTAATATAATTCGCTGGCGAAGCTGGTACTCCAAATGAATTAATAACACCAGGCGTGGAAAAGTCATCCATTTCATCATTCAAGATAATACCAGTTCTACGTGATCTTACTTTTGAACCAAAATAGTTATTGACCGTACTGGTAATTGTAATTGCATCACCATTTGCAGCTAAAACTGCCATATTGGCAGTGCCATGATCTTCTTCAACCGTAAAATTTGCCCCATAATAATTTAAGTCCTCAAAAGTTTTATCGTCATAGATCAGATGACGAATATCGTTAGCGAATTCTTGACTAAGGAGTTTGTCAAATGTTTCCTTAATTATATCATACATTTCTGGATCATTTTCAATATCTCCCAAATTAGTACGCTGACCAAAGGCGTGTTTATAAGTTTCAATTACACGTTGCCAGTAAATCTCTCTATTATCTGTATATAAATCGCTCATGACATTTAATATAAAGGCCAAAATTGCACCACTAGAGGGCAGTGGAGTAGTGTATAACTTATAGCCTCCGGTGACATTAGCTTCAATATGATGGATATCGTCCCATTTAACCCTAAATGTGATATTAGACCATTGAAAAACACATGTTAATAATTTTTTTTATTTTAAAAACTTACTTAAAATTTTTCAAATCATCTTCTGTGATGATACCTCCCAGTTCCTGTATGTCCTCAACAAACATTTTGCCGACCTCTCCGCCATCATACAATTCTCCCACACCATTCTTGGCAATTTTCTCTAAAGTATTACCTAGGGCAGGACGTTTCATATATTCTCCTTCTTTGTACAACGACCCATCTTGTTTTACAAATATTTCGGCCATTGAGGGTTCATTTTTTATTTGGGCTTCTTTAGAAACAAGTGCGGAGGCCAAATACTTAGACACCCAATGACCTTCCCTGCAAAGTTTAATGGTGGGTTGAAATAAAACTTCCCATGGCAAACGGCCATAGCGTTGATGTAATTCCCAATAACCAAGTAGTTCTCCAGGAACAGCTCCTGCAGTTGCACCTAAAAAAAAGTCGTGGTAAAATTTTATTAATGAATAATAAAAGTAGGTAGTTTCATACAAGGTTGAATATGTATATGTATGTGTATTAACGTCAATGAATTTCTTAATCTTTAAAATTACTATTTAAGTACAATTACAATTTAAACATTTTAATCTTAACATATTAAATTGTTATCAGTATTATCTAAAAGTAGTTAATTAAATCAAAAATCTTGTTATATTTTATTAATTTCGTTTAATCTTACCCGTTATCGAAGTCTGACCCACGAACATGTCTTTATGAGCTGCCGCAGGTGCCGATTCACGAGCAATTAGTGTTTCAATTTTCCTTGTCTTTTTTGTGTAAACCGTAGCCACAAATCCTCCGCCAATACCCATGCTATGAGGCAAGATTACGCCTTCACATATTAAAGTAGCTATTGCAGCATCAACGGCAGAACCGCCGTCAAATAACATTTGACTAACGAAAAATGAGACAAAGCTTATTGACACTATTTTTTTATTTAGAAATTCTTAAATAAATTTTACCTTCCAATATCGGCACATCCTCGACCGTTTGACACTACAGCACCCAATGCTCGGGGTTCGTTTTTCTCCTTAAGACCAAATACTAGGCCCAATACTAACGCCAATATTATTACTACTGTTATGGCCGCTATGGCAACCCATGTTGCTACTTTTTTATTTAGGGTAATTCTAAAAAATATTTATGTATTTAAACATTGGATCAAAAGTTTAAGTAAAATCTTTAATTTGAACACTCTTATTAAAAACCAATTAAAACCAATTAGTTAACAGATAAGAAACAAGTTAAAAGAACGTTGTTTTATTACACGTAGAATCATCCAACGTAAACAAGCAAGGCATACATGTGCCAAAGTTTTAAGACATGAAAGGGCCTGTAAGAGCAACGTTTTCGTACTTTTTGTTGAAAGAGTTAGAATAATGCTCGTTCTATAATTTCATGTATTTTTAATGAATTCCAAACATTCACAGGCCCGGTTGTATAAAGCTTTTAGCTGAAATACATCACTCATAAAGTGATTCTGATCGGTATACTAAAAGTTGAGTGTCAGACTTATAATTCCACCTATGGTGATAAAGGGTGAAATTCTATGAGATGTTGGTTGTTAAGCTGTAAACGATATTTCAATATTACGAACTTTATTGTGGAGTACAAAAGTCACAAAGCAAGAATCACATTCACAATTTGTTAGAAGTATATATTGTATAATTTCAGAAATTGCATATTCATTGTAATTTGCAGTAAAAATAAAAAAAATTGGAAAAATCGGTATAAAATTAGACTATCAAATCTTATTCGAAGAAGTTTATTGCTATTTCGTTATAAAAAAACCTTTAATAAGGTTACATTGTTTTAAAATCGGGGAACTTGAAATGAAAAGCAACAATACTCAAGCTCAAACTTGGACTTGTAGAGTAGTGTAATTAACAAAACCAGGCTCATAGGAAGATATGTACATATATCGCTGATGAAAAAGGTATAATTTTAACGGGATTAATTGACTATAGCAGTTTAATACTATGAATATTTTTAAATACTCTTTATAAAACTGCGGATTTTGAGTTATATCACGAATAACGTAAATGTCCGATGTGTAATTTCTTATTTTTTTAATTTTGTAATATCTTTTTTATAATATGTACTTGTATTAAGCTAAAATTTCAAATATTTTATAAAAGAGCTAAAAAAAAATCGACAAAATGCGTCTTAATCTGTCAGGTTTGGTAAACATCTACAGACTTATTTATGCACTTTCTAAAATTATTGTAGAATTGTAATTAAATATTTAGCACTCAAGCAAAAACTTGTTCTTTTGTTCAATTTTTTTTTATAATTATTTATTTTTCCAAGACTCACTTCATTTTTTTAAATTATTAAAACATTTAACTAAATAAATATTCGTTTCCAAAAATATTCAAATTAACGTAATTTTTAAGTAAACTCCCGCACAAAAAGACACCTTTTAGCCCACAACCTCAAAACCTTACTAAAATAAATAAATACAAGTCAATACTTGAAGCGGCTATATCTTCACTCTCGATCAGGGTTGGTAATTGTAGTTTATTTAACAATTTTTATTATTAAAATCAGAAAAGATAAAATGATTAAAGTACGAGTACATACGCAAAGCATAGCAAGGAACTAATTCAAAATAACGATATGATAATGGTATATAGGCTAAATGGCGCTAATTAAGATTTCTACGTAATATTCCAATATTCCCTACCATAAAAATACACTTTCATCATGATTACCTTTGCCAGTGAAATATGTACTAATATCGATATTTAAAAAAAAATTAGTTACCGATAAAAATAAAATACTATAAATTTAGCGATACAGACATAACCCATAAAATCGTTACTAAAATAGTTTGAAATACTCTTACCTTTATAAATTATTTGGAAACGAAAATTTAAAGATTACAAATTTTAAGACAAAAAATATCGTAGCAATGATTTGCTATCAAATCCGGTTTATAAATGGAATGTAAATGGTAAGCAATTACCCATCTCTGATATTTAGCTACGTAAAGTTACATACATATATGTAGTATGTATGTAGGTAAATATAGATATAACTTTGCTTCAATAGTTATTGGACTGCCACATCATATAAAAATATATTTAAGAGAAAAATATATTATTATATTGTATTATACTTGCTCATAAAGCTTATTAGCGACAATAGGGTCATAACTCATAACTAACGATAGTTCATATCATTCAATCGTTTAATTTCCATTATTACCGAAGTATCGAGAGTGCTCGTAATTCATTGCTTGGAAATATAATTAGAAACGAAGCAGATTTTTAGATGAGAACTGTAACAAAAGTATGGTGTGTACAAGTATTTTCTTGGCGTGGTCAGTTATAAGAATTTATGAATAATGGATCAATATTAATATAAAGCATTTTCGGAAAAGTGATCGCTATCCAAATTACATCTCCCTGGCTTTAGCCGTTTACACAGGCGATGATGAGTCAGATATCAGACAAATTTTTTTTTATTAATACATACGTTTTTTTTTATTAATACATACATGCAAATGCACGTACTAAGTTTTTATGTTAGTATAATATAGTCATAAATAAAAAACTAGTTTTGAGTAAAAAACTTTAAATGTTTTATGACATTATTAATTTCTGTTAACAAGTTTAATTAAAATCGATTTCTAAAAATATTAAACCTGATTTCGAACACAATTCCAAAGATTTAACCTTTGGCTTACAAAACAATAATTATCGTCAATGTTTTCAAACTTTCAAAAAGTTCTACTAAAACCAATCAAATTAAATAAAGGTTAAAAAAGCCAAAGATCAAATCAAAATCAGTTCAAAAACTGTCAATTTGGAGTTAAGACACTATTCTCTCAAATGTTCAATATGTACATATGTATGTAAGTGTAAACGTTTTTGTTTATAAAACATCGTGATTTTTATATATGTACAAATATTGGTTGTATTTTTATAACTTTGTTTTAAAACAGATTTAATTACAAATTTTATATATATATTAGCAATTAAAACCAAAAAACAATCCAGACTTTATGATACCCTAAACCACTTGTCAATTAAGGAACTACTGTTACCAATTTGTCGCTGCTTTAAATTCTCAAGTTTATAACATACGTCAAACGTGAAGTTATTTTCCCAGAACTTACCTGTTTAAAATTATCTTTAGATTTATTTTCATTTCGCGATTTTCGATTTTACGTTATAATTAATGTTTCGTAGGAGAGAAATGATCATATATAAACCGATTGCAAAATATTATGCCATAGTAAGTTTTATTTATTATTGCTCAATTTAATTGAAATGCAATAAAATTAATTTTAATTAATAATTTTCTTTAATTAATGACGGTCCAAAATCTCAATTTGGGGATGGCGTCCTCTGAGTGGTATCCGGAAAAATAAACCGATTCAGCCAATTTAAAATGTCTGTGACAAATTCCATCTCATTTTTTTAGATAGCGATCTATACTTTGACTACAAGTTTTACTGGATAGGCTGTCCTGACCAACGGACATTATTAAATCGGCTCAAAAAATGATTCCGAGTCGAGGTTCAAAGCCAGCACAAACTTATAAAACTTTTCCCACCTATAGTATGGTGGTGTAGGGTACAAAACGCAATTATTTATTTTTAATTAGAAATGTGTTTTTCGTGTCATTTAAATTGGCACATTGACTTAAAATTGAAAAAAAAAATATTTTAAAGACAGACGCAATTTTAAATAAAATTACTCGTACTACGTTGGCACTTCAGCTTATTACAAGTTCATCATATCTACATATGACTGTTATTTACAAATCCTCATTCCAATACAATTTATGAGCAGTTTTGATTTGAAAACAAGTACATATGTATTTATTATGTGATAATGCCAGATGATATACAATTTTTGACGCTTTTAAGTTTTTTAATAAAAATTTCACAATTTTTTAAAGATCGAAAATATATTATGTTTTTTTTTTTGGGTTGTGACGCTCATTAATAAGAAATATCTTTATAAACAGAAAAAAATATGGGGTGTTATATTCTCATTTTGATATTCATCTGTTGATTGCTATATGTTATTTACGACTAATTGCCGGTAATAATGCCAGTTCAGTCCGGTTATCTTGTTGATTTTTAAGTGATAAGACTAAAGTTTTTTTTTTAAATAATCGCTTTGTCATAAAATGCATATTTTTCGAGACAATAAAACACTTTCCATTTTAAACGTTATTGTTGAAATTCTTAAGTTTTACAACTTGAAAAACGAGTTTCGCTTCCAATTTATTCAAATGTCTAAAGATACAATTTATTTTGAATTCCACCTACGTTTGGTAGTTAATACATTTTCAAATTGCTTAAAATTTGAAATTGTAATATGGTCCAGTAATAGGGAACGAGAAAATTCTATATATGCAAAAAGCCACGCTGAACGGGTTCTGCTAGTTTTAACATAAAACTTCTTGAGTAACATATTGAGAATATTAGAAAATCTTCGCCCTTAATATAAATACAAAATAAATTTCAATGAAAGTAGACATACGCGGTTATTCAAATATCGCAAAAATTTAAGCGTGTGGCAAATAAAATGATTAAATATTTTTTTTTGCAAACACTGACTTTTAAAATTATTATAATCTATATTTTTTTACAATATATTCGGAAATATTGTACATAATTATTATAATTAACAAAAATGCGTTAATAGACGTATTAGTAAACTTAAAATACTATCGAAATTGAAATTTATTAGTGAAATTTAAAAAAAATACTACAACAAGATCAATATTGTTAAATTTTATTATTATAAAAAAATAATAAATACACAAATCCCGACTATTTTTAAG
The DNA here is from genome assembly GCA_933228675.1 of Stomorhina lunata. Lineage (NCBI taxonomy): Eukaryota > Metazoa > Arthropoda > Insecta > Diptera > Rhiniidae > Stomorhina > Stomorhina lunata. Next base: position 126,349,343 of record OW121743.1, read on the forward strand.
CACATTGTAAATAATTATAAAAACTTTAAATAAAACCTGATTTTATAGGTTTAATCAAGGCATATATATTATGATAATCTACTTTGGGTTTAATCAAATAAATAATAGTTTTTTTTTTGTATAAATTACTTTGGTAAACAGCTGCACATAAAAAATGTATTTAGTTAGATGGATGAACGACGACAGCCCCTCCAAATCGCCGACGATCACAAATAGGCAATGGCCACTTACTTCTTAAACCAATTGCAGTTACTGCTGAATAAGCTTTACGTGGTGGCAAATATTTTATGTCATGTCCAACTTTCACTAAATAATCTTCATGTCTAAAGGGAACATCTAGTTCCAGATCAACTACCATAGGTGCCAACTGGTGGTGTATACGACCCGAATTCACTGCAGTTTCAATGGATTCGCCAAAAACTAAATAACGCAAAATTGTCTGAAAAGTAAAAAAATGTAATAAAATAAACTACTAAGTAAAATAAATAGTTTATACTTATTGTACAATTTGCTAACCTGAGCTACTGATGTTGTAATTCTAGAGCCACCTGCACCTCCTACTAACATTTGAACATTTCCATGCTTATCCAAGACAATACTTGGGCAAGTTGAAGACATAGGTCTTTTCCCGGGCTTTATGTAGTTGGATGGTGATGCTGGTATTCCATAAACATTAGTTGTTCCAGGAGTGGAAAAATCATCCATTTCATCATTTAGAATAATACCAGTTTGACGAGAACGAACTTTAGCACCTAAACTGTTACAGGAAAAATAATAAGAAAGTGTTAAAATGGTCAAATGTGGACTAATGGTCAAAAGTTTTCTAAATGCTTAGAAAATTGTCTGTTTTGTGATCAAACGAACTTTTCTCGATATTTTTTAATATTTATTAAATTTCTGTCCATTAGTCTAAAACGATAACCGGTATTAAATGTTGACCGATTGTCTCTATTGTCGATTAATGTTTACACAAAACTAGTTATTGTCCAGATTTACGAGCGTGGATTTCAAATGATTTTTAACAGTGTGTGTTATAAGCATGTGTACATACATACGTATAAGGTGTCGTCAAATACTGACTGTGTATTGGTTGGTGTAATAATTACGCAATTAATTTGTCACATTTTAATTGGATATTTAAAAAATTTCATAACCCTAATTTAATATCTTTCAGACGAAACTCTTTAAAAGTTAATACCTTAAATGTTTGCAAAATTTTCAAGCGTCGTTTGTAAATAAATATGTACTTAGGATAGACAGACACTTATAAATTAATTTTAAAATACTTACTGGCTATTTATAGTACTCGTTACCGATATAGCGTCACCATTAGGGGCCAATACAACCATATTGGCAGTACCATGATCTTCAACATTTGAAAAGTTTGCCCCATAATAGGCCATTTCGGAAAACGTGTGCTCGTCATGTATTTTGCTTCTTATTTCCTCGGCGAAAGCAGGACTTAATAAACGTTCATACACTTCAGAAACTTGCGGTTCAAAGTGAATATCTCCCAAATTCGTTCGATGTCCATAGGCATGTTTAAAGGTTTCAACGACACGTTGCCAATAAACGTCACGGTTACGTGTGTATAGAGGTTCCATGACCCTCAAAATAAAGGCTAATATAGCTCCACTCGTTGGCAAAGGAGTCGTATACAATTCAAAGCCTCCAGTAAAACGGGCAACTATTGGTTCTTCCCAACGGACGCTTTAAACAATTTAACATAAAATTTATTTTCTTTTATACCACTACTACTTACTCATATTTCATTAAGTCCTCTTCGGTTACAATACCACCCATTTCTTGAATATCTTCTACTAGCATTTTACCAATACGTCCACCGCGATACATTGTTTCGGGACCTTCTTCAGCCAATATAGTTAAAGTTTTACCCAATTGTGGCCGATACATAGTCTCTCCTTCTACATACAGATTATTTGTCTCTGGATTTATGAAAATTTCAGCCATGGATGGTTCCTTTCGTATACGATCAGAATTCATGGATAAAACATTTGCCAAATGTTTTGTGACCTTATGTCCGTTTTTACACAATTCGATGGTGGGTTCAAACAATCTTTTCCAAGGTAATTTTCCATATTTCATATGGAGCTGCCAAAATCCATAAATTTCGGAGGGTATTGCGGCAGATAAAGCACCTGTTATCTCTTTTCCGATAAACATATCCTGATGAGCTGCAGCTGGCGCAGTTTCTCGCGCGATCAATGTTTCTACCCTACCTGATTCCTTTGTATAAATAGTTGCCACGAATCCACCACCAATACCCAGACTTTGGGGTAATATTACACCTTCACATAAAAGTGTTGCTATTACAGCATCGGACGCGGAACCACCCTCCTTTAATATTTGACTTAAAATGGAAATATATATTTTATAAGAGAAAGCCCAGTACACGATACGTTGCAAATATATATCAAAGCATCGTAGTATGTACTTAAAAACTTGTTAGAAAACTTAAAATTGTCTCCATATCTTACCCCCCAATTTCGGCACATTCTGGACCATTTGATGCAATAGCTCCAACAGAGGTGTTAGATGGTCCTTTTTTAAGACCAAATATTAAACCGATTGTAATACCAATAAAAACCAAAACCGATAAAATCGATAAAATCGCAATTTTTTTATTCAATCTGCAATTAAACAACAACATGTTGCAACATTACTATTCAAAAAAAGATCATATAGTTTTAATTGAACACAACTTTTTTAGATTTTATAAATGCGATTCATAAATTTATTTCAAAATTTTATAAGATTGCATTATGACAAAGCTATGTAGGTCTAAACTACTTATGTAATAGATTTGGTTAATATTAAGACAAGAAGTTGAGAGGATGTTTTTAAATTTACCACTTACACCATTCTATCACAGAAATTATACCTATAATTAAAAAAAAAATATTTTATAAATATTTTCTTTTATTCTTTAATACGTTAACACTTTTTTTAAATTAATGCAAATGATGGGAATAAAATTAAAACACTTTTATATATAAAGTCAAAACTAAAAAAAATTGATAAATTTTGTATATAGACCTAACATTTATTTATCTTTTCATATGAATATCCGATAATCTGGGAAATTTTAATTTAATTAAAATCACAAGCGAATATAGATTAGTACAAGTAAATACAAACACTGCTTTTCTGTATATGTATGTATCTAATTCTGAATTTAAATATGGGCCTGTGGACTTTGGTCTTTTTATAGAATGACTAAATTAAAAATATATTTAGCTTATCTAGTTAATTATTTTTTTAAGTTTCTAAAATCTAATTTTAGATTTCTTTATTAATTAACGCAAATCAAGACACGTGAATCCATATACAAATACGGGCAATATAATAGGGTCACTAGGAAGGAAGATTATATCGACTTAAAACTTATGCATATATCTGTGGCAATATGGAAGAATGGCTTAAGTTGAAAATTTAAGTTTTGAGATATTACCAATTTTGTGTAATTTTTTTCTGCTTGATTTCTGCGAATAATTTATGAATTAATATATTGGTAACATGTTTATTAGAGAAGAATATTAAAAAAAAAATATTGTACGTTTTTTCTACTCTCTTTTTCGAAACTGAAATTTTCATCGAACTAGACCTTATGCGGTTCTGTTTTATGTAAACATAAGTTGTTTGAATATAATGACTTTATTTTTTTAAGGTTAACATTTATACAGTTTAGGTGAAGTTAAGCAAAATCGTATATGATGAAAGAAAAATATGAATTTGTACACAAAATTTGTGTACATAAGTTGTTTTGATCAATGCATTATTGATTCAAAAAACGTAAGCTAAAAACTAAACGTACATAACACTGACAAAAATCCGATTTTTTTTTTAAACGGACTAAACACATTTAAGTGCCTTTGCTTCTGTAACCGCCTTAACTCAATTCTGACTTTTGTCGACTTAAGCTACTCTTCCATATTGAAACAGATATGCATGTATTAACATGTCTGTACTTAAAAACTGCCTGAGCATATATTTTTTTATAGAAATAGTAAATTTTTGAAATATTTCTTATAAAAATAGTCAATTTTTCAAAAATTTCCTAAAAAAATAATAAATTTTTGAAAAATTTCTTATAAAAATAGTAAATTTTTTAAAAAATATCCTATAAAAATAGTTATATCCTAAAAAATATAGTAAATTTTTGAACAATTTTATATAAAAATATATAATAATTTTTTTTAAAAACTTTCCACAAAAATAGTACATTTTTGTAAAATTTCCCATAAAAATATAAATTTTTTCAAAAAATTCCTATATTAAATTTTTCAAAATTTTTCTATACTAAATTTTTTGAAAAATTTTCTATAGAAAATAGTAAATTTTTAAAAACTAGTAGGTTCTTGTATGTATGTACTAAACTACCATTCTACGGGTACTCTATGAAATAAAACAACTCTGGAAAGAGTTGAATGTGGCCACATCGATAATTTCACAAACAAAAGACAAATTACAGTTGTCTGGCATTACTACGATGGCCGTGGCATGAAATACTACTATTTTTTACAAAAAACACATAATAAATCCCTTGTTCAAACATTTTGAACAAATACCAATTTTATCCCCAAAATGGGAAGAAACAGAGTTGGAAAAACAGAAAATAATATATTTGACAAGAAAAATCAGATGACAGTCAAAAAATGAAAGTCTAAAGTGTAGATATGCAAAAGAATTTTTTCGTCTTTTATTAATATAAAAAATAATCTAAAATTTATCAGTTTTATCGATATTAATGAGCAATAGCAGAAATATAAAAAAATTCCAAAAGTTATTAAACCATAAAGTGATAAAAGAATAAGGCGTTGCGTTGCTGATCTAAAATTGCACCTTGACTTCATTGCCTTCGACCGACCGAAAAACGCAAAAAAATTTAATTAAATAAATATTCAAACGACAGACGCTGTTTTGTTGATAAAAAAAAATCAACAGGTAAGCTCAATTTTTTTCGTAACCAGGGTGAGAAGAAATGGAACTTATCACTAAATTGGTCTGAGAATATTTTAAATTGATTTTTCTTGTTTGTTTTGAACATTATTCCTGTCCCTTTTGTGGTTTATTTTTGGAAGAAATCTTCACGAAAAGTTTTTTATTGACTGACTGACTTCTACCTATTATTTGTTGCTGTTGTTGTTCTCTACTTACACTAGGTCACAAAAAAATGCATCCTCCTCCAATAGCAATAATTATAATAATTTACAAGATACAAATATCAATTCCACTCATCAGTTTATACTATACGCGTCATAATTATAAACACACTTAATTTTTCCGGTTACTTAAGAGTTAAATATTTTTTTCAAAAAATGTTTCCATGTTATTAAAATTAAATTTAATATTTTATTATAAAAAATTTTAATGGTCTTTAATTTGTAGGTTAAATAAAATTTTTCATGGTTCCTAAAACTAAAAAATTATTTGGTAAACTAAATGATACCTAAAGTATTAAATAATATTTACTTATTTATCAAAAGATGTCCAATTTTGAAAAAGTTTTATTTAAACTATATTTTTTCAAACAAAATGATATACCTACATATTTAGATTTCAAATTTAGTCAATATCGAATGCCGTTATTTAGCGCCAGGTCGAAATTTTGTAGATGTACTTACACACATACATACGTCACTCATACAATGACAATCCATGTAAGCATGTGATTTAAATAAAATTCTGAAATTTTAATATAATTTAGTACAATCTGGCACAGAATGATTTATTTTGTACAAACTAGAATCATTGTTTCGGTTACCATCTCTAGGACTGGCTTTCCGGAATAAAGATTTTGACCCTCTACAGCAAAAAAAAAATTATTTGTATGGGAAGGTGATTGTGCACAAATATTACAGATTATTATACCTATTACCCTATTAAAATAATGTTTCTCATAAAATTTAAAAATTTTTCAAAAAGATTCAATAAACATTTAATGTAAAAGCAATAAATTTTTTTTATAAAAAGTTTGCTATTGCAAAAACATCTTTCTTGGGTGGATGCATATTTCTGCTTGTAAGTGTACATAATATATTGCTTTATGTGACCCTGCACTTGTTATTTGTGTGCTTTATTGATTTTTTGTATATTATCATTTGACTCTGTCAATATATATAAATATTTATTATTACTTCCTAAAAAAATATACAAAGCAAACATTGGATAATGTTATTTGAATATTTTTTGAAAAACATTTTTTCCGACAGACTTTTAAGTTTTGCAAATACATACTACTTACTTAATTTACAGTGTGTTAAAATTAGACTTAAGTTTATTACACCCTTAAGTACTGTTTCACACATATCAGGTTTACTTGATCAGCTCTTATTCAAATTTCTTTTGAACCTGCATTCACGTTCAGACACGAACATTTTCTTCATCAGTTTTCATTTTATTTTCCTTAAACTTCATACAAACTTTCGTTAAATTGATAGTGCGGTCAGGTTTGTATCAATTCCAATTCTGTCAGTTTGACTGTTGTGAAAGTAGACTTACTACCATCTTTGTAACGCATAGAAATATTAGTCTTACATCCATATTTAAATATCCCAATCGACTCAAAAAGATAAATTGTAGGTTTGTTCACAGTTTCTTCATTATTCTTTAGCTACATCACTTCTTTACTCTTCTCCTAGGCTAAGAACTCTGGAGAAGATTTATCGAATTGGGGATATCCCAATCGACTCAAAAAGATAAATTGTAGGTTTGTTCACAGTTTCTTCATTATTCTTTAGCTACATCACTTCTTTACTCTTCTCCTAGGTTAAGAACTCTGGAGAAGATTTATCGAATTGGGGATGGCTGGCTGGAGTTCACATAAACTCGTTATTAAATATTTGATAAAATTTGGCAGACCCATTCCTTTTATACAAAGATGAGCTGTATATTTGTTTGTCCAAATCATATACCTAATTATCGGGCACCACCCATAGAACTGCCTGCCCGAAAAAAAGAGTTTTTAACACTTTGTAGCCACAAATTATTTGTGTTCTAGCAAAATTAAGCACAAAGAAACGTCAATCATCAATGGGAATAAAGTCTTTATTGAAATTGTGTTTTTATTTTGTATAAAAACGGATCCTTAATTATTTATAAATATTCTTGCTTTAGAAGCCCCTAGAGTAATATTTCCTTAATATTCATTAATATAGTTATACCTTTCAAGGCAAATATGGATGAGTTATATGTATATAGGGTTTGTCCTGTTGTTTTCATCTCATATATGCCCACCTTCCATATCAGACCAGATATTTCAAGTGAATTTAATATACATAATGTTGATAAATGTTGGTGCAATTGGTCCACATTTAATATCAGTGCTTTAGGGTATCATATTATTCGGGTTGAACCACTATAGAACTTGTTTTGCAATAGAGCAAATTGTCGAACTACATCAAAAAGTGTTTACCAAATCGATTAGGAACATCATATAAATGGAGAACAACATATAGAAGGGAGTTGTTAGATTTCGAAAGTACTCACTATCAATTATCATAGACAACACTACTTATAACATTACTTATACAAACAACAGTTGTAAATCATAATCGCAATTTATAAAATACAACAGTAAAAACATAAGTGTTGTGAAGGATATTCAGGGCATATGTTGTTGTTATTATTGGTAATATCGCAGAAGTTAGAGTTGAGTTTAAAGTTAAACTTCGCTTTGGTCGATTTGCTTATAACCAACATTGACCAAAGTATCACATAAAGTTATTTAAACAAAAATACTGTTTTCAGTATTCGACTAAAAAACCTCAAAGTTCAACGCGGATGGAATAATTGCTTTACCTTAAAACTGGCAAAACCTTCTTATTGTCAAATAACGATGTTTTCCATTTTTTGCACGACTTTATATAACATGATCTATTATCTTATCTGTATTATTGTCTTATTAAAAACAAATTAACGTATAAAATCATCCAAATGACCAATTAAAACTAAATTAAATTTACATAAATCTTAAAAATGTACTATAGGATGAAATTATATATTAAGTAATAAGAAGACTAGTTTCATCACCATTCGAAAGCGTTCAACAAACCCCAAATCAAAACAACATTAATTTAGAAAAACTTCTAATCACTAAAATTGGAATTAACATTAATCCAATGACTAATAATTGGTTGTAAAATTGCATTTAAGAGTGTGTGTGAGTTTATTTTTGGAATTGTTTTAACTGCTCACATGACTGCGTTTTGTATTTTTGCCAAGTTTAATTTTATTTTATAGAGTTTAAGTCTAAAAATAAGAGACGATAGAAAGAGATCGTAAAAAGTGAGATGGAGTTAAGGTTGTTTGTCTTTTTAATTTGTTTAAATTTTAAGAACAAAACAAAAATTATTTTATCAAATTTTAAAACTTTTCTATGTCACTGACATTGATCTATTGTTAAATGATACGATATACCAAAAATATTGATTAGTCTAAACCAAGACAGAAATTAAAATATGAAATTAAAAATCACATAGGTACTAAGACTAACAAAATTTTTAATGAAGTAATGTGAATATTCATCATGTCAAATATCACGTGATTAAGCCAATATTATGATGGACAGCCAAATTTGATATCTTTCAACGACATCATCTATGACGCATTTCTGAAATTCTGATAATAATAAAAATAATATTAGGTGTTTGAAAAAGTTCGATTATGAATTTTTTGTAGATACGTTACTCTAAAATGTCATATCTGGTAATATTAATTATTTTAGTCTACACTCGATGTAATCGGTGATTACAAATTATTTTAGTAAATTAATAAGGCAAACTTTTTTGAACTCCATAAATAATTTTTATAAACTAGCAACTTCCTTTTGTCTATTTTCGATTCTTTTTGATAAGAAAATGTCTCATATTTAAGTTGCTGCCAATTTTTCAAGTTTCAAATTCCATTTCTTGACAGATTTTTATCGTAATTTCATTTTTACGATTTTTTCATTTATATTTGCAAAAATATTTACACAAATTTAGTTGTTAAATAAAAAAAAAAATAATTGGAAATTGTTTATAATTTAAATTACTTAATTTCGCCGGGAACTATATTTTGAATTTTATCAGGAAACGATTTTAATGCCTATTTAATTTGTTCATAGAAAAAATTGAGTTGCTTATTTTACGCTCCACTGCAACTAAATATTAAACTGTCATTAAACACTTAAAAATACACATTATAATTAAATTATTTTGTTATTTTTTCTATTTAAAATTGTTTTTAAAAAGTCTGACCATATCTCAAAATCTTCACACGATTAGTTAAGAACTTGATTGCAAATTTATTATGGTCAACCATTTTTTTATTTAAACTTAAAATGGTTAAGGAAAGCTATCAAATAATGACATAATCTATAAAGGTTTCTTTTACAGAGACAATAGAGAAATGAAAAAGATATACATATGTATAGGTATGTAATTGTTTTTAAAAATTTCCACTTCCAAATTAGACAGTTTGGTATTAAAGTCCGAAATATTCAAAGTCACCTTAGTCCAAAATCAGGTGTTTTAAAATTTGATTTCATTGACCTTTGATTAGAGGGATAGAAAATATAAATTACTCTTAGAATTTTTTAATTTGTTGGTTTAATTGAAATTTATAATAAAAAAAAAAAACAAAAATAAAATTATATTTTCAAAAAATAAAACCATTTTGTTTACATTTGTCAATTTAAATATAGATGATTATCATTATTTTGACATTTTAATGTTTAATTATAACTAATTGAATTTCATTCAGTAAAATTCAATAATATTTAACACATTTCGAACACATTTAAATTAGAATTTCTCTTTTGTTGAATTTTGTTGTCAATTATAATCCCAGCAAAAAAAGTGGATATTGCTCTATAATAATATTTTAGTTAACATGAATTCTGGGTCGATCGGTGGGTCTCAGTAAAACTTTTTATACCGCTTCCATTTATGGTGGTGTAGGGTACAAAAATTAAAAACAATACAGGAATTTGTTAGAGTTATTCGCGGTCCTCCACTTGAGAACCTTTGATCTATTAATGTGCTTAAACATCAGCACGGACCCTATATGGTGCTGTAGGGTTTAATTTATTTTATTTAATACTTATTTTCATAATTTTATGTGAACGATTTTTAGGTTTAGTTTTTGTTATAATTTTTGCTGGGATCTGAAAAAACAACAAATGGTTAAAATATTTGTGTTTTCTTAATCTACAATATTTGTTATGTGTTTGTCAAAGATCTGTGTAAACAAAAATTTCTCGCCTTATGTAGTTGACATTAAAAATTAACCCGTTGAAGTCCCCGAAGAAACAAGTGTCCCAAACCATTGAATATAAATATATATTAAAAATTTCTAAACGGATAATTGAATTTTATAAATGCCAATTAATAAAACATAAACATGTAAATTGCTTTTATTATTTGTTAAACGAATTTAATTCACTTAATTACCTTAGTAATTGACAGTACATGATCCTAAAAATTTAACACTTGCTTAAAGAAAATGACGTTTTCTTAAGTGATTTTTTCTTAGTCGTGTTTTTTAAAAAATTTCCTTTTTTACACTTTCAATTAAATCGTATTAATTTTTTTTTCTTTTTAATTTAAACAATTTTCAATTCATACATAAATTGACCAGTCATCTACATCAATTGTGGTTATTTTATTTCCACTGCAATTATATACTAGAGGTTTCTTTATTAAGGACTAACATAACGCGTCATATTAGTCAATTGTTTGTTACTGTTTTTTAAATTAAATGTTGGCGTTGAACACAATACGATTTTTCATGCATAAGCGTTTATCTTTGTAATTATTTTGCACTTTAGTTTTGAAATTGTATAATTTTTAATTTTAAAAAGCCAAGACAAATAATTTGGTCATCAAAGAATATTGTCACGCAATATTGTATTCCAAAATTTGTATTTGAGATTTTGCAAAAATTAAATAAAGTAATAAACTGAATCATGTTCAATGATAAGAAATAAAAATAAAAATTTTGAACATATGTATGTACTTAGAGGCACTTTGTTTTTATAGAATGTACAAATATTCCATAGACTAGGGTATGTGTTAAATTTTATATTTATGTACGCACATTTGTATTTAAATTTTAGGAAAATTTTCACTGTGAATCGCATTTATTCAAAATCTTTGTTTCAACTCAATACATATCGTCATCTTAAAGACCTAATAACCTATCTGCAAAATTTGAAAATTGAGTTTTTTTATATTTTGAATATCTAATGACCAAATTATTACAGTTTTTGTACCTAAAGCACCGTTATTCACTAAAAAAGAGATAAAACTAAATAATCAAAAATCGAGATAAAAGTTTAATTTTGTTGCATAGTGTAATTTAAACCATCATTAAGTACTTTCATTTGATTAAACCAGTAAAAGAAACTATAACTGTTATTATTTAATGTATATAATATTCATATGTTTCAGATTTTTGCAATTCCAAATAACCTAAGTGACATAACATTAGCTGTATTTAGAAAAACAAAATTTTCTCAACCGATATATATTTCTGGTTTCATTTTAATCCAAATACGTTATTTTCGTTTTAATATTGCAAATAGTTCCAACTTTATAACGTTTTTCCCCTTTTCTGTAAACTTTTGAAAACTGCAGATAGGCTATTTCGTCTTTAAGGACGATATGTGTGTATTAGATTATATGTAACCGAAAATGTGGTTTGAAATGAAAAATTGAAAACATTTAAGCTCTTTTGATATTGGGATTTGTAAGAAAAAGACTAGATAAGACCCATGTGAATATCCTAATCAAAAATAAGCTTTGTGATTTTGTTATTATTATACCACATTATTATTATACCATGTTTGATAGAGTAGAAAATTGTATGGTTGGTATTGACTCATTAAAAATATCTTACTGGTTAGAAAATATCTTGCTGGTTAGATGTCGTATATGTAGAGTAAGTGGTGGTACTGTGGTATAGGTTTTAAATGTAATATATTAACATTTTTGATAAACTGACAATATCCGAATATTGTCAATCTTATTTTTGTTTTTTGCTGCAAGTCATTCTAGGAGGCAGTAAAACAAAATTCGATTTGATGTGTGAACGACTTTTTTTGGGTTTCAAAAGTGTGTTTTAAATTTTGTAAGTGAAAGATTAAAATAATTGTTAAATACTAAATAAGTAAGGAAGAAACCAGTTTTAATAATTCTAGATGGATATTACAGCTGTAGAACATAATGATGGAACACACAAACTTTTACCATTAGACAAAATAAATAAAAAGATTTATAAGAGAGGAAGGCAAAAAAATTACCATAAAAAATCAAAACTACAACAAAATTTTAAAAGCTGGTTATCCGTCGTTTTCATTAGGACTTAAAAAATGTTCTCAAAAAGATTCGTGGATGCACACGTAGCATGAGGATGGTTAAAACAATAATAAAACTAATAGGTATACCACATTACCCGCATCTCCTGTAATAGTTATGATAACATGACTATCATACCTCTTAATTTTTTTATTTATTCAAAGGCAATACTATTTTTGTTAGGTGCATTTTATTGTTCTATAAAATTCCGAAAAACAAGCCCTTTTTTGACGTAAATTAATTTATTGATTGCTCTGTTCCCGAAATCATTAGAAGTATTCAGTTAGTCATTATCACATATACATACATATATAAAATAATATAATATAATACAAATATTATGTATTTTTGGGTATGAAATCACTTAACCATAAAATAATCTTATAAATGTTTTTAATTTGTGTGTGATTTTGCTAATAAATTTCTACCTTTTTTTATTCATAAACACATTTTTTAGTTTAATTAACATTTAACTAGTAATAACTGCAATGATTTAAATCAAAACAATATTAAAATTACTTTATTATTTGAAATTATAAACTCATTACTTTGTGATAATGAAATGATTGAGATTAATTATAATCTAAATAATAAGTAGACGTTTAACAGACAAATCGTATATTCGTTTGATTAAGTTACCTAAACGTTTTAGAATAAATAAAAATACCCTTTCATCATGATCACCGTTATCAATATAAATCAAATACCGTTAACGCTTACAAATCGATATAAATCAAAATACCGGTATTTTGAGACAAATTTATAATTATTTCCATAAGATGAAATACGACCAATAATATTTTGTTTCGAAACTCAATAAGACTCAAAAATGTTTACTTCATTTTCCACATTAATACTAAGTAAATTTAAACTTGTTACCGACGTTATGCAATATTTAACACTTGAGCTCAATAACAACAATTCTATGTAATTGTGATAAGAGAACTAATTGAGCCTGATAATATTAAAAATAATTTTAAAAGCGGGATTTTCTTTAATTTTAATTTGTTGAATTCTCTGATCCTCCAATTGTTACGTCTTATTTTTTGGTCACTCCAGTATAACATTGATAAAACTAATTTTTGTACTTTGCTCTTGGCTACATGAAACCAAGTAAGATAGCTAAATCCGACCATATGATACCCTACTCTACTGAGATCATAAGTGGATCCGTTATTAAGAAATGTTTAAGGGCTTTTCAAGCTTAGAGACATAATTTCATTTCAAATTTTATTTGAATTCTTCCGACCATAGTTTATATGTTATAAAAATAATAATTTTGACTAAATTGACGAAATAAATCCGTTTATAATTATAATATTTGTAAAATCTAACAAATGGTATAGGTACACAAATAACAATTTATAAAACAATATTTTAATACATCGTCATAATTAAAAAAGATTTAAATTTAAGAAAAATTTCCTTGAAAGTTAAAGGATATTTAACTTTTTATTAAATCAAATTTTGTGTTTGGTTCTACTAACAATAGTTTTGCCGTTAAAAATTTCGTGATTTCGGACTACGACGATGTTGCAGCAAATGCACAATATATATACTTACATATATACATATATGAACATACATATATTGACATTTCGCTGAATGACGTTATAAAAATTTTAATTATTTAACGTTTATCGTATAAAGATAAGACAATTTAACTAGAATATTATGTATGTTCTTGCAAAATTATCAATTTAATTCCATTTCATTTATTAACTAAACGTCGGGCTGAATTGTAGAACTTAATAATAACAAAATTGTGCCAAACTCTAAAGTTAAAAGTCACGTGAAATTTAAATTAAATTATACGTTAAAAAATAATAAAATTATTAATGAAAATTAATGCGATATTAAACAATTCAACTTATTAAAACGTTAAATTTTCAAGATTCCGTCCATCAATCATTCAAAATGTGCTAAAAGTATAAATAAATTTCAGTTCGTAAAAAAAGTCGCTGCGCCAACAAGATCGATTATTTGTAAAAACTCAATTTTTTTATTGCACGATATTTTACTGAAATAAAGATGGGTAAAATTTCCTAAAAAGAAGGAAAGAACACATAACTGATGTTGTTGGCGCAGCGACGATAAGTACAAATTAAAATGTTAAATTTAATTTTTTACTAAGTGCTTGCAAAAAATATATTGTTTCACTTGTATATTTATTAATTAAAAGAAAATTAGTAAATTATACCAACCAATAAACATTAATTTTTCAACTGTGATAAAAACAATTAAATTATTCGATTTTTACAAGTACAAAGAATTACTTTTACTTTGAAGTGTTTAATAAAAATCAATAAAATTGAATAAAATTGAATTTTTGATTTGCAATAAAACATTGTTAGTTGTATGCAATAGTTTTTAGCTAACGTATAAACTACATACATACATTCAAAATTCCCACGACATTCCAATTGGAACAAGGGTTACTTCCCTCAGACTCTATTTTTAGACTTATTGAAAGGGACCTACGTTTTAACTCCGGCTCCGAACGACAAATGCATTAGTTAGAGAAGTTTTACATAGCCTAATACTCAATAACGAGTGGTTAGCTGAGTTATGAGGTGAACCGCTTTTTTTTAAATTTATTTTTTCAAGAAAGGAAAAATTTTCATATCGAAAAATTTTTATATAAAAAATTTTCTATAAAAAAAATTGCAAATTAATAATTTGAAAATTAAAAATGAACTCAAGCTTGAATAAACCTAATTTTAAAAAAAAAAAAAAAATGACATATGTATATAAAAATTTTTTATAAGAAAAATTTTATATTGAAAATTTTTAATGTCAAGGAATATCTTATATGAACAATTTTATAAACAAAATTTTTTATTTAAAATTTTTCTTACAGAAAAATCATCAGAAGGCTTTCCCAAAAAACATATACATATATCCGTAGTTTTGTTGAAAATATAAGTGTTTCCTTCGAATTAAAACAACTACATATCTATTTCACATACGTATGTAATGTACATATCATCACCTAAAAGACGAAATAGCCTATCTACAGCTTTCAAAAGTTTACAGGAGAGGAAAAAAACGTTATAAAGTTGTGTATTTAGATTAAAACTAAACCAGAAATATATATCGGTTGAAAAAATGTTGTTTTTCTAAACACAGCTTATGTTATGTTAGGGTTTTTGGAATTGCAAAAATCTGAAACCAAATAACCTATCTGCAGTACAAATTCTGTTCTTCTGTTATCCTTGACTCCCAGTGGAGCATAGGGCAGTACAAAGTAGTATGAATAAATGAAAATTTTTTATACATATAAATATTATATAAATTAAATAACAACAATTATAGTTTCTTTAACTAGTTTAAGCAAATGAAAGTACTTAATGACTGTTTTAATTACACTATGAAACAAAATTTAACTTTTATCGCGATTTTTGATGATTTAGTTTTATAATTTTTAAGTGCGTCCTCTAGGTACAAAAACTGTAAAAATTTGGTCATTTGTGATATATATAGGAAATAATAATCCATAAAAAAACTCAATTTTGAAATTTTTGCAGATAGGTTATTTGGTCTTTAAGATGACGATATGTATTTGTTAATAAATGGTTCTTATTTTTGCTAACTTGAACTTTGGCTAATGCGAATTCGTTAGATCCCTAAACACGAGTCAATATAAAATTGTTTATTTATTTTTTAAGACATGTAAACATTTGCCGGAATAGAGTAATAACTTAAAAACAGTTATTCACTTAACTTATATGAAAATAAATAAACAAACAAACGCGTCCTTTTCAGGATTATAAAATATGTATGAACTCGTCTATTCATCAATTCTATTGATGAATAGCTTTTAAGTAAAAAAATATTTATTTTTTAATTTTCTTCCCTGCACCAATTCCAAATGTATTTAACTCAAAGTTTAAGAAATAATTTAAACATGGATCCGAAGGTTCGAGACACCTCTTAAAAATATACTACAGAATTTTCTACGATTTAAACCGTTTTTAATAGATTTTCGTTAAAATTTGAAAAAGTTTTATTATAAACGTCATGATTAAAAAGATGAGATATCGATGATTTCTCTGCTTTTAATTGAAAATGGTGTAAAATGGTATCACTAACCGTAAGTTTTACATACATTTCTTAATAAAAGTAAGTGTTTATAGATGACAATAAAATAAGAAAGAAGAAACGTAGTTATGAGTGAGGCACGTAGAATAATTCACAGAGTATAAATAAGTGAATAAATAACTAAATAAATATCGGAACAAACACAAACACTTGGGCAACTAAAGGCGTTATTACAATATTTCCTTTTTTATTATTAAAAAGTTAAAATTGAAAAAGCGAAAAAAGAAACGATGCACGCAATAATCACATTGAATTAAAAAGTCGTTATAACTAAATTGTGGAATTTTACTACAAACATACATTTTTGATTAATTTGTTTATTAGAAAGACAAAAGATGTTTGTTTGTCATTCTAACGTAATGGTTACTCCTCGTATCGTTACATTTACATTTGTTTACTTACTCTTGCCCAGACCTTCAGGGCCTTTACAATAATTTAATAATTAACATGTTTTCTATACTTTTATTTCTTTTTCAGCTGACTATTTATTAAACCGCCGCGAGTTTAAAAGCTTTGAGTAGAAGAGGAGGTTCTTTGCTGCAGCCAGAATTTATCTTTAATTTTTCAACGAGTTCAATAAAATTCGCCACCACGTCGCAATTTAATTGGCTATTTAAATCACAACACGTTTGTGTTTATAAAGTTAAGAAAAAATCCTACAATTCGGTTAATATTACATAATCGTTGCCTCGCGAAACATCAACAAACAAATATCATCGGTTGATAAATCATATATTCGTCGTATAACAACTTTAAAATCGTCAAAACCTTAAACCGTTTAAAAGGCTTACGCTTACGTTCCTTACGTTAAAATGCCCGTTCAATCACCAATTGAAATTAGCAATCGTGTCATCGAACATATCGATGACATCGATCCCTTGGAGTACCATGGCCATTGGGAACCAGTAGGTGTAGCGCGTGTTGCTAACACGGGCACCTCGGCCATGGTAACTTTCAGTAAACGTAAGGAACAGCCCTATATTGTACACGGTTGTTTGGGCAATGATAAATATGTTTTCGAGCAGCTGCATTTTCATTGGGCCGATACAGACGAATCTGGCTGCGAACATACTCTGGAGGGTATGAAGTATTCCATGGAGGCTCATGCGGTACATTACAATGCCAAGTATAAAGATTTCCAAGAAGCTAAAAATAAACCCGACGGTTTAGCGGTTGCCGCTTTTTTCATACAGGCTTGTGGAGAAAAGGATTGTCCGGAATTTAGGAAAATAACCGAAGGCATACGAGTTGTACAAAAAATCCATACTACGGCTTCAGTTGATTCAGGTATTAATTCTTTGTTTTACAAAGCTTATTAAAAAGACTTACAATTTTATGAATTTCTATCTTCCATATACCAGATTGTTTGTCTTGGATGGGTTTGCAGGAATTGAGCAAACATTATTATACATATAAAGGATCTCTCACAACAGCACCCTATTTTGAGAGTGTCACTTGGATTATTTATCGTACTCCAATATATGTTTCGAAGGGACAGGTGAGTAATCAGTTTTAGTCAGGGACCGTAACGGTTATAAGTTTTATTAAATAATAAATAATAAATTAAAAAACTCCGTCTTAAACAGTTATTTTTGAACCTAAAAATAAAAGTTCGGATGAAACTGTTAAAAAAGGAGTTTTATTTTTCCGTCAAAAAATAAAACTCATTTGTGGAGTTTTATTTTTCCGTCAGAAAATAAAACTCATTTTAGGAGTTTTATTTTTCCCGTCAGAAAATAAAACTCATTGAAGGAGTTTTATTTTTTCCATCAGAAAATAAAACTCATTTTATGTAAACTACAATTTAACAAGTAAAATTGGGATATTAAATTTGCTTTTTATAAGTTTTATTATCATTTTATGAATAAATAAACCAAATATTATTAAAAAATAAATAAAAATATGAGTGACGGAAAAAAATTAAACTTCTAAAATGAGTTTTTTTTTTTGACGAAAAAAAAAACTCCTAAAATGAGTTTTATTTTCTGACGGGAAAAATTAAACTCCTGAAATGAGTTTTATTTTTGGCCGGAAAAATAAAACTCCCCTTTTAACAGTTTTAAAACAACTGTTGAATTGGAATCGTTTTTCTAAGATTAATATTCTTCATAAGCTCGTCAATCGAATCTACGGTATATGACACTATAGGTGTTCCATGCCTCTAACATGAAGATTTTTTTGGGTCACATTTTCAAAAATAACTGTTATTTACGGTCTCTGGTTTTAGTAAAAACATGTTTAATTCAATATTTTAACAAATACTTAAATTAAAATTTGTTATTAGTTAGATTATATTGAATTTAAAAAGAGTATCCTATAAGATTGTGGGGGATTTCATTATTAGTTTGATCCATAGTGATTCTCAGAATTTCATTCACTAGTTCTCTATATTCACTAATAATATACTAAATGTTTAATTTCCATCTGTTATCTGTGCTTATTCGGAGCATTTCTTGTTTATATATTCCATTCTAGAAAATTCCAGGTGATATAATTTGTCCAGGGTCACGATGTTGTAAAACACTTCTCTGTAATATCTTTCAAGGTTTCTTATACATATTTTTATATTTAATATCTGAAAAGTTTATAATTTTCTAAATCAATGTTGATGATATTTAATTAGAATTGAATGATTTAAATAATTTCTATAACGATTTTTACCTGATTAAAAGTTAGTAATTTTACATAAATTCAAACGCTCTTAATTTACAATCGTTTTGATTGTAAATAGTACTTCTAAAAAATATAGAAAATGTTATACCAAATAATTAAAATTTTATTTAAAATTCTTTACCTTTATTTTTTCTTCTTCTAGGTTCAAGTTTTTCGTAATCTTCAATCATGCCCTAAAGACGAGACTAAGAAAATTGTTAATAACTATCGTGAAATTCAAAAACCCGATAAAAATCCTGAAATAATCTTTGCACGTAATGCTAAACCCAAATCGAAATTATGATCTAATCATGCCGAAAACTACTGCAATAAAATAACCAACTTTAAAAAGCTAATCATCATTCTTTAATCATATCTTTGATAGCATCTAAAAAAGCAAACAAAAAACTTTCTTAAATTAACTTCTTTTCTATCCTTAAGTCGTTAGTAGATTTAGATATTAAATCAAGTAGAATTCCAATTCAAAAATTATTAAGAAAATAATTATTACAATCAAATTTTATTAAATGATTGTTTTAAGCAATATTCATATGTATTTTAATGTTTATATATAAATCCATAATTATTTCGATTAAGTTTTTTTTTTTTTTGTTTTGTTATGTTTTCATTTCTTTTTTATTTAATTTTATTAAATATTATGTATTGTGGGTTTTCATCTACTTTTTTTCATTTGTTGTTCTTTGTTTTATCAGATGAAACAAAAAAGAAAATATTATTATTTCGATAAACATCAAAGAAATGTTTTAAACAAAACAAGTGCACTTTACTTTGAAAGGAGAATAAATAATAATCATTATCTAGTTACTAATATTTACCTTTAATGTATTTCATTGAAATATTTGAATATCTTTTTTGTCTGGCACATATTTAAGTAATCATTTATTTATTGAATAATGTAAACGATTTTTTATAAATAAAATATCATTGATATAATGAAATAATACTGAAATCTTTATTAGTTTTATTTATTTTTAAAATAAATATTGGTCAATATTGAGTTTCAAACCTTCAGAGCAGAGTGAGTAACCTCTTGGCAACTACTGCGTTTCTTGAGGGATAGACATTTCGACATATCTTATGTCTAAATTATATAATGTATTTCTTCATAGTGCACAATTTTATAAACTGCGAACTCTTTGGCAACGTGTAATACTGAAACTAAAAAATAAAATTGTATAGATAATAATCTTCGCTTTATATTGATATTTTTGGACACAATAATTCGTATTTATTCTGTCTCGCAAATAAGATATAATCCGTGGTTTTCGCTCTGTCTAGAATTGGGGATACTCCTCCTGAAGAGATGGCCTAACCAATCGTAACGCGCCCAGGAAAGGTTTCTCCACCAACATTTTGTTGGTTTTATCAAAAACTATTTATTACAATAATAAATAATTGTAATAAATTGGGATCTTAGTGCAATACACTACAGTAGAACTTTTTAATAAAGTTATTTTTTATTTTTCATAAATTTAAAGGGTTTTATAGTCCTAATTAAATTGCAAGTACAAATATTTGCTTTATCAAAAAATTCGAATCTTTTCAATACTTGCAAAATTTCGAATTTTCTTTAATCGTAAACTGTGCATTTAGGGTTGCCAGACACAAATCCTGAAAAAGCTGGACATAAGGAAAAATAAAGCTTGACAACCCAAAAATTAACTGGACATTAATAATAAAAAACTTGCTTCAGTAATTTGCTTCGGTGAATCTTTAAATTTTTGATAAACCGAATTGCGAATACCGTAATAAACCGAAGCGATATCGAGAAAAAATTAAATCGTGGGACAATATAATTTTTTCTTGATATCATGGGACGCACATTGCGCGATTTGACTGCCGCCTTTTCAAGTATCAAAAAAAAAAAACTGCTACAAGCAGGCAAGCCTCAAGAACTGGACCATATGTGATCGTTGAGAACTATAGCCGTCAATATAAATAACGACATATGTTTCGAAATCAAACGTAGAATCATTCTTGCCAAGAGAGGCTATTTTGGCATAAGCAGGCAGATAAGAAATATTCTGGTGATGAACCATGGGCATTTGCACAAGCAGAGGAAGCTATTCTTGGAGTTTTTGAGAGGAAGATTCTTCGAAAAATCTTTGGACCAGTTTGCATCAACAATGAAAATCGACATTGAATGAACGGTGAGCTGTATGAGTTATATGTTGACATCGACATAGTAAAACGCATCAAACAGAGGACGTCCGAAAATTCGATGGAAAGGCTAAGTAGAGGAAAACCTTTCAAAGCTTGACCTACGAATTGGAGCACATGATTTTAGCGCATGGAATTCTAAAATATTTTCGGCCTTTGACCTTAACAGGTTTTTGACATAGGTCATTTAAGTAAAGTAAATACAATGGGGAATTTTGATAGAAGGTAATTTTATTACAAAATTAACTTGTTCAAGCAATTAATTAATCAACGCATAAATAACATAAGTAAAAAAGAAAAACACACACTTTTGCAAAAGTTTTTATTGCGTTCTTTTTCATAAAAATAGTTTTTCTAAAAAATATTTAAACAATTTCAATCCTTCACCTTTCAGCTGGACAAATTTAATTTTAGCTTGACACTGGACAAGCACTAAAAAGACTGGACAATCCAGTCGAATCCAGCCTGACTGGCAACCCTATGTGCATTTGATTATGTGCTATGATCTTGTTGTGCATTAGCCGTCAAATGTTTTAAAGTTGGTGCGATTTATTTTCGATAGGTGACGCCACTGAAAATTATTTAAAATGAATTGAATCCTCCACTATGCATATGTATTTGATTATGTAATGAACATAAACAAAGTTGTTGTGCATGAGCCGACGAAGGTTTCTAATTGGTGCGACTAGATGGCGCCACATAAAATTAATTGAATTTTTTAATTAACAAAATCAGTAAAATGATTCAAAATTAATTGGAATATTTGTGTAATGTCTTTCCTTCAAACTTATTTTACAGCTAGTTTATTATAAAAAAAGTAAACATTTGAAATTGCGTTGAAAATTACCAAATTTTATTTTATATCGTTACTTTAATATAGAAAAGCCCTAAGTCGTTTTTCATTCAAATTGCTTTTTAAAGCTTTAAATTATATAATTTTATAAAAATATTTTAATTTCATACAACATTATTATGGCATTAAATCCTTCAGAGAATTTAGTAAAAAACTGCGTTTAAAAAATTTCTGTATCTTCAAAACTTAAGATTTTATTTAGTTTATTTTCCCTGTCCTGTTATGTAAGAAAAATATTAGTTAGGGCTTTTCTATATTAAAGTAACGATATATAGGTTATACTTATTGTAAATTTCTGAATAAAAAGATTGGAAAAAATGTCCGAAAATTTTTATCGAAATGCCAAATAGAAAATTCAGTTACTTACCTATTTTGGTGACTTCATCAGAGTGTCAACATTTTAAACAGAAAAATATATGGGAAAAATAGCTAAGTGGCAAGTTGTCGGTATCGGGTATAAGATTAAGACGTCCAATAAAACATTTTCATAAACACAACCTAACATTTGAGCTCTAATATGTACCAGCAATTCAAAACAGTTAATTTATGTATTGAGGGTAGACGGCTTTGTTAATATAAATTGGATCAGGCTAAATATAGTTTTTTTTTAATGTTTTATCCTCTTAAAAGACAGTATTCTGTTAAAAGTTATCTGCATTTAAAAAATTAGTAAAAGTCTTGTAAATTAAATAGCAAAACTAAAATTCTACGGCACGAGATATGTTAACCAATTTTATATAACTTTGGTCCGCTAAATAAGAAAATCTTACATCACTTTTTTCTATATTTCGAAAGAGATATAAAATATATATATATATATAGATGTTAAGATCCGAAGATGTCCGTTGACCAAAGTTGGTTGCAGAACTTTTTAAAGTTATACTTGATTTCAAATACAGGCTATTAGTAAGAAATGTATTAAGTTTCTAACTTAATATTAAATGCAGCCCAATTTTTAAAACGAGATATAGGCTATTGCACATTGTAAGCATAATTTATTTATTATACCCAGAGGTCGGCACAAGGAGAACAGAATAAAAAATTCCGTCTTTTTTCTTTTAAATAAAAAAGGTATTTTTTAAATGTGTAGTTCTGATGTTTTAAACAAAATTTTTTTCTACTCCATTTTTTTTAAATATTTTAGTAAAAAAATTTTTCTTTAGAAAATTTTTTATCAAAAATTTTTTCTATAGAAAATTTTTTTATCAAAAATTTTTTCTATAGAAAATTTTTTTATCAAAAATTTTTCTTTAAAAGTTTTTATCATAAATTTTTCTATAGAAAAAAAATCTAAGATTTATATTTTTATCGACAAATTTTCTGTAAAAAATAATTTTTATCGGAAAATTTTCCAAAGAAAAATATTTTTATTTTTGTTTAAATTTGAATTTATTTCGGTTTCGAAAAATATTCCCAATTCGTTTACATTTATTTGAAACAATGTTTACAAACATAAAAATAATAGTGTCGTGGGAACAATGTTCGAGATTATATTTCTTTGTTCTCTCGAACCGTATATTTTGTTGCTATAAATTGGATTTTGAATTTGTTTTTTGTGTACTTTTTTGTTTTGTATTTTCTTTAACAAAGTCGCACCAATCGACTTTACTAACATCCAAATTCCAACTGAATGCTTTTAATACTAATAATTAATAATTAATTAATAATAATTTTTTACTATTGAAAAATATTAAAAAGTCATTTAAATTATTTTAATTCCAAAACAAAATTAATATTTTTAAGCACAACATGAATAAACTAAAGGGTAAAAGTCGGCAAATATAGCCACTAAATAAAATCCACCGTTTTAACAAATAAATGGTGACAAAGTTAAGAGTAATTTGAAAATGTGTGTTCACAATATTGTCACTGCTCTTTTGTTACAACACTCTTTCACTTTTGTACTGGGGTATGTACTCTATTTTTTGAATACCTAAGTAAGTACTTTTTGAAACATAAGCAATTTGAGTCCATGAAATGCTTTAATATATCAATTTTGAAAACTAAATCTCTAAAGCTTTAAAAACATTTATCTTAATCAAATTTGAATTGAATGTTAAAAGTGGTTTCAAATCAACATTTTATTAATCCCAGATGATGGAGAAGGATACCAAAATTTTGACATTACAAAATTTACAATCTTACTTGACTAGTTTTGATAAGAAGAAAAATACGATGTAAAATTTAAATTTTTAAAATTTAATGTCACAGAAGCCAGTATAAAAATATTATCATAGTTATATAATTTTAATCTTATTTTATACGTTTTACATCTAATTAATTTATAGATTATTTTTATATGTAAATATTTTTAGTCATACAGAAACATTTAAAAAAAATTTAGAAGGTACAAATAAACAAAAAAAAAATAAAATATGTACAATTTAAACTCGCATTCGGAATGAAATCTTATTTAGTGGTTTTAATATTTTATATAAAAAAAAAACTAAAATAGCAATAATAAAATATTGAATAATGTATTAATTATTTTACACATTATCAATAAGTTTTCTTTTGTGTTATTTTTTGTTTGTTTAGATTATAGGATTAATTTCTTAATATTAAACAATAGAAAAAGCACCTAAAGTAGTAATATATTATATTAATTAATATACATACATATATCGTTCTTTTTGCGGCATTTACATTTAATTGTTAAATTTTGTATAAAACAAGATTAATAAAAATTTTAAGTGAAAACATAATTGTGATTTGTGATCGTTCTTTTTTTAAGAAGCTTTTAAAATAATTGTGACGCCATTGTCGCAAATAAGGGATACACATATGTATACCTACATCTGAAGGTTCAATTAAATTTATGATCTGTATAAAAAAAGTGGAAAATTCAAGTGGAAACTGTTTTGGAATTTTCTCTTTAGGAATTTTATTTTGGAATATGTATAAATTACTACTTAAACATCTGAATGTATGTATATTAAATTTAAGCTAAAATATATGTATATTTTGTGTTTGTTTCACAGATTAGTATTAAATATTTGTATATGTATTACAGTTTAAATGGTCATTAGATGATTTAAAAAAATTTTTATGGAGGCCCAAACTTAAGTGACTTTAGTCAAATTTAAAATTTTAAGTAGAAAATAAAAAGATTTGCTTAAATTTGTTTAAAATCTTAATTTTAACAAAACATTTAATTTTAAAAATTTAATAAAAAAAAGTAGAATTAATAGTATCGAGATACTTGTATATAACAGGCACATATTGAAACAACGAACATTGCATACATTTGCTAAACTTTATTACACAGCCGGAAGAATTATTTTACTGGGTATTGTAAACTGATGGCCGATAGTGTTTATTTCACGTAATAAGTAAATACGTCTAAATAACCTTTTTTGAATTAAATTGATTTTAAAAATAGAAGTTTTTAATTTAATTAATTTATTTAGTCCTGTAAAAAGGCATTTTTACTTAAACTTTTTTAGTAGTTTAATAACATTTTGAGAAGTTAAAGTTCAATCTAGTAAAACATTAAAATTGCAAAGTTCGATTTTGTTAAAAGATCAATATGTGCAATAAGTATACCGATATTTATTACTATATTATAAAAATTGTATTTTAAAAATACAATACTTATGTATATGTAAATATCTATGACCTGCAAGATCGGAGAATCTATAATTATAAAAAGCTATAGCTAGTTCATAATGATATAATATAAGTTTCATTATTTACTTTTCAGTACTGTGATTACCATGATTATTATTGAATATGTTTCTATATAAACGATTAAAGTAGAAATTTCTACTCATAATTGTAGTCCTTGCAAGTGAAGGATTTTTCAGTAATTCTCACAACGATCCACCACTTCCATTGCTGCTGTTGTCGTCATCGCAATTATCATTGTCTGCGTTAGTGGCAGCAGTGCTATCCGACTTATGCTCCGAATCTGTGACATCGACATCTACCGACAGGCGATCACAGCCATAGTGTTCGGTATTTAGCGGAACTGGAGTATTTGGTGAGAAGTGCATTAGATTTGTATCAATGACACCATTTAAACTAATCGGTGGCGTAGTTGTTGTTATGGGTGCAGCCTCACATGAAAAACGACTTGTATTGCTATTACTGCTCGTGCTCAACTGATCGTCAAATATATCGATATTAACTATAGTTGAGGTAACCTCATTTGCAAAACAGTTGTCTATAGCATCATTAGTTAAGTATTGAAGTTGTTGTTGTTTTTGCTGTTTTACATTTTGATTTCTGGAATTGTGCGCTTCCGTTATACTTTGCTGCTGTTGTTGCTGCGACGATGCCATACTACTGCTATTGTTCCCATCTTGAGACTTATTATTCTTAAGATTTTTCAATTCACTCAATGTTTTATTTTTTAACGGTTTTCCCGTTGATATATTACTATTGTGGGAATCAAATATCTTCTGAATATGATTAATTCCATCGACACTATCTCTGCAATCAACTTTACCAAATTGTAAATCTGCAATAAAATATTTTATTATATTTATTAATTTTATATTCGTGTAAATAAAGGCAGTTTCAGAATCTGCTCTTCAATTTTAATAGCTAAAATGTCAAATATAACCTTAATGACAACTTAGCAATCATAAATTAATATACTTTTAGCATGACTGGCATATCATTTCAACATGACTAGCACTATTTGTAGAATTACGTTTTGAATGCAAGTAAAAATATATTTAGAATTTGAGAAATATTAATTGTACATATCGACGCCAGAATTAAAGAACGATGTAAACTGACAAAAAATCGAAAATACGTTTTTTTTGTATAACTTTTATCAGAAAAAAATACTGCGTCGATTGGTCACGGTCCTATATGTCTATGATGAAAAAAAAAATCATTTACGCCTTCTGCGTTTTGAAAAATACCAGTGTCTTATTTATCGCAAAAACTATAAAAACTAGTTTTGAGATGAAATTTTTACAGCCAATATATACAGGCATGTCACAAATTCCGTTCGGAATTGAAACCATTCCGTAGTTGAATTTCGATCGAAATGGTTTTAGGTTCTATAGATTCCGAAAAATTATAAACACGATTTTTTCAATTGAAATCAGTTACTCTGTCATTGTTTCAACAAACAACACTGAATTATTGATGAAATTATTTAAATATCAAATAAACAAAGAAAAACATACAAATTCAATTCCACTTAAAAAAACGAAAGTGGTTTCATTCCGAAAAATTTTTCGTTTTACTTTTTCTATAGAAGCAAAACACGGAATTCATTCCACTTCCGAACGGAATTGAGTTCTGTGACATGCCTGATAAAGCGAAAAAATAAAAATTCCTTTTTAAAATCAGGTTCCTAAGTTTTTGAGATATGAATTGTATTATATACTTTCATATAGGTTTTTTACCCTAGGTGAACATTTTATGTTTTGTCAGTTACAGCGTTCTTTAATTCCTGTGTCGATAATTTACGTTATCTAAATAGACAGCGTTATAATGAAAAAAATTTATTAAAAATTTAAAATTTCTTTTATCGAAATAATTTTGTTTTTACACGATTATCGGATACATTCCGCAATAAGTTTTGATATTATGTTAACGCATATTGCTTAAAATGGATACATTATTTATGATATCTCACTGACTTCGTGAGGCATTTAGATAGATGCCAACACTTAAAGAACTGAGACTAACGACGAGTTTTTCGAAAAGTATATTCCTTTAAAGAAATAAAACATATTGGCTTATAATTATTAATCTTAGGCAAAACTTATCCACAGTGCATAAATAATATTTTTCTTTTATCAAGTAAGCTTTTATAGATATAAAGAATCTACACATCAAGCTCAATAAATACAAAAATTTGTGCAACGGAGTGCCTACGAAAACGGCTTTAACTGTTTCTGTGACTTCACAGAGTGCCTACATATTTTTGGTTCGATCTGGCATCATTAAATAAATAAAGTCTTCTTTTTACCACGGAAATCCGTCCAACTGCAAAGAACTTTGACCTGATGAAAGTTATTGGGCCCTCGTAAAGTAGGAATTGAAGAGCACAGGAAAGGTATCACATAACATGTCCAATTTTAAGCATAAGTGGACCATCTCCATAGTAGATGCCAAAGGACGAAATTTGTCGTATGTATTAGTGCGATATGTTTATTTGTTAGTTTATAAACACAACTGTGAGCACTTTCATATAAACCAATATGTTTTATTTATAATACGAATTTTCCTTCATCTTCATCCGTTCAGTTGTTTTACAGGTTAAATTTGAATATGTAGACAATTTTGCAAAAATGCACCTACCAAAATTCGCAAGGACCAACAAGTTCCAAGAGAAAGAATACAATTTTAAAGGTATTTATTACTTTATTTAAATATTTTTTTTATTTACTTAATTAATATTTACATGTTAAAACTTAACAAAAAATGTTAAATCAAATACCACAACTTTATTTAAAATTAAATATTTTGGTATTTCGTTAAATAAAAAAGGTCTCAGAAATACTGCATGATTAACACAATAAACAAAAAAGAAAAACGTAATACGTTTAACTATTAAGAAAAATTTACTACCATTCACGTCCACAATTAAATAAAAATCGCAACAAATAAATAAATTAATATTAAAGATTAGATACATATTTAAATAGTTTGTGCCAATTCCGAAAAGAGAGTAACTTTTACCTAAAAAGTATTTATTATCATTAAATTTGAACTTTAATAAAATCATGAAGTTTTATTTAAAAATTTATACTACGCAAATATTAATTCTTATTTGAAACTTTTTACAATAAAATAATCTTAAATTTAAAATGTTTTCAAAAAATGTGCAAAATTTTACTTGCACATCTTTAAAGTTGCAAAATTTTAAAAATATATATGATTATGTAAGTCCAGTTAAAAATCTATTGAAGCATAAATAGTCTAGAAAATGAAACATTTCTATATTATTTCAATAGAAATTTTTGAATTGCTAGGGTACTAGACTATTTCAAATGGATTTAATAGACTTTAAAATTAGGTATTTATATTATTTAAAATATGCACATTTAACGAAATTCGAGTTCAAAATCAAATAATAAAGGTAATCTTGAAATATGTATGTATATAATATCCACTATGTGTTATCCTCCAGCTAATATTAAAAATCTCAAAATTTTATTAATAAATTCTATAATTTCCAATTATTATAAAAAAAGATATTTGTTTCATGTTTTGCATTGTTTGTTCTTGTATTAATTGTTTAAGCATTATAAAATACATTATTTAAAAATTATGTTTAATGCTCCACTGGGAGTCAATGATGACAGAAGAAAAAGTTTATATTATGATTATCGAGTCCTTTTTAATTTCGAAATTTCGCGCAAAATGTATATATGCGCATGTAAATGAATATGGAAAACAATTCAATGAAAATTTTCAACAGTTTCTTTTAATTAAAATTAGCAGAATAGAACGAATAAACATTTACATAATTTTACTAAAATTTAGGTTAACTACCATAAAAGAAACAATGAATTAAAATCAAACAGCACTTTTATTTGTTAAGCACTTGTCAGCAAAAATAGTGTCAGATACTTTTGATTAGAAAAATAGTCGTTTTTTGTAGTACAAAAATTCAAGCCAAAATAAGATAACTAACTATCTTTCCATCTCTTCATATTGCTCCAGACAATCGGTAAATCCAGCCTTACTGTCTGGCTAACAGCTGTGTAGCATGGAAGAGCATCCTTGGAAGTAAACTTAAATATTACTTGAAATAAAATATTTTCCTTTTTACTGTATTAAGTATAAAGTTTGAAAGTATACCAATGTAAACGATCTCTCTCCAATAAAACGAAAAAATCGTGAAACAATCGAATATTATTCGTTTGCCAAAAATGGCTCTTTAAGCGATTTCGATGTGTCGTAACTGTTTGCAGATTCTATGTAATATCTAAAATAAACGATGTAGATGTAATAAATGACTACTAAACAAGAAATACAAAACAAACAAATGGCTAATTCTTATCTTTTGCGTCTTTTGGTTTTCTTTTTTAAAGCCCCAAAAGCTGATTGGGGTGTAGCAGCGATTGTAAGGGGTATAGCTAAAGTAGATACACTACTGGATACCGAGATCAAAGATTCGTCGTTGTCGTGGGAGGAACGGCCTCCCACCTCTACGCCACTTTCTTCAGCAGACGATGTGGATGAAGATGTGGCTGCCTCGATGGCGGCAATCAAATTGATTTTGTGTTCTAGTTTTTTTGTTTTTATTTTATGCGGATTGTGGACAACTGGTACAGAGATGGAACATACATTATCATCTGATGTTGTTGCTGGCATAGGACCCTCACTATCTGTAGTAGTTGAGTGTATGAGGGGCTGAGTAGCCGAAGATTGATTTTTATCACATGTTGTCGAAATATCATCGGCGGCACTTGCTGTTGTCTGGTCAATTTGTGACTCCGTCATGGCTATTAAAGGTCTAAGCTCTTCGTCATCTATTTCTTGGTGTTGCTGTTGCTCTTTTTGTTTCTGCAACTCCTTGAGTTGTTGTTGTTTTTTTCGCTTTTGCTTTTTTGTCATTTTCTTTTCTTCCATAATAATAATTTCCTCTGATCCTGATGAATTTGTTGATGAGGAAAACTTCTCGTTAGTTGTATTGGTTGTGGTCGTATTGGTATCTTGTGAACTTTGTTCCAAACTCATGTAGGTATCATCATTTTCCGTCAAAGATTTGTAGTCTGCAAGCGAAGGCTCTTCAAAGGCAGTTGAAGAATGATTGGATGAAAAAGTTGGTGACAGTTCTGACTTCTCGGAAGAAGCAAGTACATGTTCGTTCTCATAATGTAAAGATCCGCAAAGAGCGAGAATTAGATTTTGCTCCGTAAATCCACGAGGAGCGGGAGTTATTTTCCTTTGCAAAGCCGGATTTTCTTGTAAAGGACTTTCGAAGTTTATTAAACTAATGTCTCTTAAAGTGCTGTTTTTATTGCCGGTTTCTGACATTAACTGTAGGGGCTCTAGAGCTGGCAATGGAGGCAATTGTTCCAAAGGTTTTAGAATTGAGAAATCGTCCAAACTTTTTGGTTCTGACATTTCAATTGGTGTAGGCAGTTCAGGTAGTAACTTGTCTATTACATTCAATTTTTCCATAGCTCCTAAAGGAGGAAACTTTATCGATTCGCTCATATCAGATTTGGCAAGATTTTTACCTATCATTTCCGCACCACTTAGAGTTTTCCAAGCAGATGTTGGTGGAGGGGGTGGTGTACTTTGAATTTTAGTTATTGGTTTGCTTGGTTTTGCACAAACTACCAAGTTGCCTTCCGGCAATCCCTTTTCATTTTGATTACTTTTCGATTTGTTATCATTTTTAGTAACATCTTTCTTATCCTCTTTTGTCGAATCCGTCTTTTCAATTTTTTCTTTGTTAATTGTACCTAAATCATCTTTTTTATCTTTCTTATCTGAGTTCTCTTTTGTCGAAGAATCCTTCTTTTCTATTTTTTCTTTTTTAATTGTACCTAAATCATCTTTTTTATGTTCATCTTTCACCACATTTTCCATTATTTTTGTTGAACCTGGAGATGATACAATGCTCTTTATTTCATTTCTGACATTTTCCTTTTTCAGATAATCTTTATTTTCATTTTTAGCGTCTTGTGTGACACTGATGTTCGATTTAACTTTACTATCCTTTGATTTACTCACTTCGGTTAGTTTAAAGTCCTTACTACTCTTTAGATTTTTAGAAGTTTCGTTTTCTTCCTTTATAATTTCTTCCATTTCAACCGTTTTCACCTTTGAAGGTTTTATTTCAGTTTTTTCTTCCGTTTCCTTAAGTTTTTTTTCAACTTCAGTTAATTTTTCTTTCTTAGACTGGGTTTTTATTTTTTCATCCTTGTCAGTTTCTTTAAAAGTTTCTCTTTTATCGTCTCTTTGCGATAGCACTTCCGTGCGATCTTCTGTTTTAATATTTACTTTGTCGTCCGACAATTTAGATGTACGCGATTTTTCCTTAGATTGTTTTTTGGAATCGGAATCGGATTTATTGACATCTGGAGTCGTATTCTTTGCTATTGGCATCTTAAATTCCTTGCTTACCAAAATATCTTGCTTTGTATTCTCTTCATTTTTGGATCTGTCATCCTTTCCTTTAAGCTTTTCATTAGTTTTGATATTATCTGGATCTTTAAAAGCCTTTGCTTTGCTTGTTTCGTTGTTCTCTAATTCAACCGTATTGTCATTTTCTTTATGGACACTCTTCTTTGTCTGACATAATTCCTGTTGTGATTCCATGATACTTGGTGATAATTTTAATTCGGATGTTTCTTCGTGATCATAATTAATTTTTGATAAATCGACCTCTATTTTTTCATTTAATCTTGAGTTGCTTTTCTCATTTATAACACATTTTACTTTAATAGGTTTGTCATCATCTGCTTTAGTTTCTGTTTTCTTATTTGATTTTCTATTATCCTCTTCAACCTGAATTTCTTGATCCTTAATAACAACTAAACTCTCAGCTAAATGCTGGACATCTTTTGCTTCCGTTTTACTAGATGTTGTATCTTTATCTTTAGATTTCTTTGCTTTTTCTTTAATGGCAGTATTGGTTTTAATTAAAATAGTGGCTGCTTTAGAGTCTACACTGTCGTTTGATTTACTTTCAGTGCTTTCGTTATCTGACCTAAGTTCTTTTGTTTTAGAGGGAAGAGTGGCAGTTAATTGCAAATCAGCGCAGGCTTTCTTAATAGATACTTGATCTTTTAAGTTTTTACTAGTTTCAATTTTTTCTTCTTTCACTTGGTCTTGACTAGCAGAAGTTTTGGTTTTAACTTTTAAAGCAGAAGTTTTAGCGTCTGAATCAATTTTTTTATTTTCTTCGGTAATATATTTTTTTTCTGAGTTTTTAGTTTTATTCTTAATTTCAGAATCTTCTAATGACTTTTGTTTTATTATTGTTTTGCTATCCATTTTTTGAGTAACTTTAACTATGTTCTTAGAGCTGGTTTCGTTTTCCTCTTCTAGTGGTTTATCCTTTAAATCATCTAGAACTCGCATTTCCTTCTCTTCTTTTGGTTTCAATTGAGATTTTGTTGTGTCACTAGCACAGACGGTTTCTTTAGTACACACTTCTTTATCTATTTTATTTTTAACACAGACATTTTCGGTTGTTGAACACTCCACCTCCTCCTTCTTATTTTTTGTATCAGTTAAAATGGGAGATTTAGTTTTCTGATAATTACGTGTATCGTTCTGTACAACGAGACAAGTGTCGCCTTTGGAAGTGTTTGGTTTTAGAGATTTGGGTTCTTTTTCTTTTGATTTTCTGTTTAATGAAGACAACTCCTCGAACTGATCTTTATTTTGATCTTTTTTTATTTTGCTGGCAGCTGTTGACATGGCCTTCGATTTACTAAAACCAGTTTTTTCTTTTTCGCGTTTACTAAGTTCATCGTTGACTTCTTTCGCGATTACTGGTACCACAAGTTTACTGCTTATATTTTCAGGAGGTTGATACTGTTCAGAGTTTTTACGAGCTTCTTCCTCATTCCGGCGCAAAGTATTTTCATCACAAAATATAGCGACAACCGGACGAAAAAGACTTTCATCACAGTTTTCATGTATAACAGTATCCTCGGCAGCCAGCTGAGAAACGACTTCGTCTAAAATATCGGTTTTAACATCGGTCGTCAGACAAGAAGTAACAGTTGTCACAGTTCCTAGGGGATTAACAATTTTCTCAATAGAAGCTGCTTTAGGTTTTTTCAATGACTCTAATGAATCGTAACTGGAACTGTTGTCATACGAATGTATATTGGGCAGAACACTAGCCAGAGCAGCTGCCGAAGCTGAACGAGCATTAACATAGACTTGATCATCTTCAGCAGTTAGAGCATCATAAAAAGCAACATTATCACTTGAACCGGTAATTTCACAACCATGACCATGACCACCTTAGTTGGAGCAAGGAATAGGAGAAAGAAGAGAAAAAAATAAACATTGCATAAGAAAGAGCTGTTCATACATATGTACAAAATACAATATAAAAAAAGCCAAAGGCATTTTAGTGAATGATTTCAAATTATTATTTTTTTTTTTTTTTCAAAAATGTAGGAGGTACTCGTAAGTTTTTAAATTTTTCTTAACGATTAAAAAGCTTTTTTTTATTAAAATTTTTAATGTTATTTGTGAACGTCTTTAAGTTTTTTTTTAAATCTTTAAATTATTTATCAAATTTTAATTATGGTGCAAAAATCTATTTAAAAAATAATTAAATAAAAACGGTATTTAAATTAACAGAGGGTTATTTTAAACAAATTATTTGAAAATGTGTTTTTGGTGGGTGAATTAAAAAGTAGATGTGTTTCTAATGAACATAAAATAAAGATAAAAAAGTAAATTTTCAACTTCAAATTCGACATGCTATACTTATAAAATGATAAAGCTCACGATTAATTAATTTTTTTTATTGGTTTTTTATATGTAAATAAAAGCTACTTCATGTGGTCGATCCCGAAAAATCAATGTATGTTTTTTTATTTATAACAAAAAAGCTAATTCCAAGATTTAGCGCAAACAAAACCATTATTAGGCAAAATATAATTGAATAATTGAAAATATCTAAAGGCAAAAGAATAAACGTTTTGTTAGACAAAAGGATATTTGTTTATTATTAAATAAAATTTTTAAAAGCATTTAAACATTAAGAAAAACTTTGGCTTTTTATTAATATTGTTCAATATGAAACAAACTCTTTACTTATTTAGCAGTGCTTATTATATTATGTTATTTTCTTTTATATTTTTCTCTCTGCCTGACTGTCTCTCACTCACTCTCTGCTTGCTCTTTTCTCACTTATTTTTTTTTTTAAACATTTACAACAAACTTAAGTTCTTAATTGTAATTTTAAATTTTATTTCTCATTGTAGATTAGGTTAACGTTATCTCAATATCGTGTTAAGTTTTATCATTACGATATTCCTCTGCTCCATCTTTTATATGAAAATTTTGTTATTCGACAAAATATCGCCAAGATATACGTTATCAGGATATTGAAATAACGGGCGTAATATTTTTATTGAACAGTATTTTAATTATATTCGGTAACTAAACAATTTTGTAATCTAAAACATTTTAATAGATTTTAGTCACCGAAGATATCCATCATCATTTGAGACATTTTCCAAAAATATTTAAAATAAGAAAATACACAAGCAATGTTTTATTATACTCTGAAATAAATATGTATAGTATTGTATATCATATTGTATGTATATAGAAAGAAGGAGTTGGTTTTGGGGCACAGGATAAGGTTGGTTGCAGAAAGAAGAGATAATAAATTTGGATTAATATATGAATGATCATGAGATTGTTGGGTATTCTTAAATATAACATTGTTATCATACTTATAGTTATAACCAATATAAAAGATGAACATTAACACACAATTAACCTGTAATTTACTTTAACCATATGCCTTAGTTTGTAGGAACTTAGTAGCCTAGGGCCCTAATTACCGCATTCGATATCGATATTTTATTATAGCGTATAAAGTTTACTAATTCTAAGTTTTTACAAAAAAAGCATCCCTAAAGTATGCTTCAAAATATTTTCTAAAAGTTTGTTTTTGATCGATATCGAATGCGGTGATTTCGCCCCAGTTTACAATCCGTTGCAAAAAAATGTTAATTATTATTTCAATACAAATAAACCAAATAAACCATTCGCAAGGGATTGTTCATTGGACCACTATAAAAAATTATATTGCTGTTTTTTAGAGATAAAGTAAATGAAAATTAATTACATAAATAACGATACTAAAACTTTTGGTTAGTATTAATTACATGTTGAATCGGTAATATGTATGTGAATTAAATATGATGTTTGTTTAATGTTACATTGAAATTAGTTAGCATTTACAATAAAATTTTATCTACATAAAATAATTTTTTTTTTAATATAAACATGCAATGGATGTAAATAACAAATGTAACATAAACATTGACTAGTAGTAGAGATTATAAGCGTGATTATCAGCAAAGTCACAAAACATAATTTCGTTCGAAAAGGGAATGAATTCCGTATTTAACTTTCAACAAAAAAATTTAAAATGAAACATTTTTTAAAGTGAAATTAAATTTGTGTTTATTTAATATACTCGTATTAATAATTTATTTAATTAAAAAGTGATTTTTTTTAAACAAAGATATAGTTACTGATTTCAATTAAAACAATCATTTCGGAATATAACTATAGAATTAAAGCATTCCAATAAATTTTTTAATAACAAGAAATGTGTGCATTTTAATTAATATAAATACTACAAAACTAACATTTAACCGAAAGTTTGAAAATATGCATTTTAAAATGACTTTGTTAGTAAATGTGTACTTTGATTTTTAGGTATCCTTCTTACATTTTCATAGTAAGTTTAAGTGTTTTGATTTATGACTTTAATGATATTAAGTTAAGGTGAATTTAGTATTTAGTTTAAAAAATATTTTCTTTCTCTCTCTCTCTTGAAAAGGTGAATTCATTCATTTAGTTTGAAAAATATTTTCTCTCTCTCTCTTGAAGAGAGGTGTCAAAAAACCTTAAACATTTACTTATTCGGGAAAATTTTGGTTTTGATTGAAAGTTTGGAAATAAATTACAAAACATTTTCATTGGAAATGGGTTTGCACTTTGTATTTTAAAATGAAAATTTATGATTTTTTAAGGAACATTTATTATGAAGGAACATTTATTATGAAAAATTTTATGAAAATTTTAATACTAATAACAGCTACAACATTTTACATACATATGAATGCGATGTCCAATATAAAAAATATGTCTACTTTATTTTTACCAAAATTGCATTACGTTATTTGAAGATTTTGATGAATAAACATTAACAAAAAATGAAAACATATAACAAAGCATTTCTAAGCACATAATGGCTAAGAACATTTATTAATTTGTTCCTGGATATTTTCCCTACAAATGATGGCCAGTAAGTTTTTTAATATTTATCAAATTTTTCTAAGCAAAAATATTTTAAAATTTTGTTTTGAAAAATCTTTAGAAAAAGATGCTAAAGTATTGATAAAATTCTTAAAATGCATGTAAGCAAATTTAAATTTTTGAACACAAAGGTTAATAAAAAGGTTAGGAAAGATTTAAAACACTAAAAATTTAAAATTTAGTATATTGTTTTATTTTGACAGCTATAATGGATAATTAAACCTTGGCTCAGTTTTAAAGAACTTAAAATATGTATTAAATTGTATGTGCTCAAAAGTTGAGATAAATTGAAATCATTCAGATCCCATGCTGATCAAAAAATAACGATTTTATAATTTGTTCTGGTGCTGAGAGTAAATCGGCGATAAGCAAAGCTTAGCAGTAACAATTGCCAACCCTGACATTACATTATGGAAACACATACATACACATATTATTACAGATGATTGTTGAAACCAGTTGAATTAATACAACGAATTTACCAACAAAACAATAAAATGCCAAACAAATAATAAAAAATAATTATAAACTTACCACTATCTTTAGTTGAAGCAGTTGCAGAAGGCGATTCACGCATTGCATCTGCTAAATCTTCTTTTAAACGAGAATCCCCGTGCGAAACCGAAAAGTCAGAATCTAAATGATCATGACGAAAACGATCCATTAATTTGGGGCTTTGCTCTATGCTACCTAAATATTAAAATAACAAAGTTTAAATTAAATTTACTGAATATTATTATTAGCATTCTCGTACTTAAAAAAGTTTTTACTGGACAGTTAAAAGAATTATTTTTTTATAGACTTTTGAAACACAAATTATATCCAGTAAAAATGTTTATAAATTTTTGAGCACTCGAACGATTTTTATGAAAGTTATATTCTATGGATTTGCAGTAGAAATATTGATGATCCAAAATAAATAAAATTAGCTTAATAAACTATTAAAATTAAATTGATTGCCTTTTTTATTAGTAGTTTTTCCAATTATAATTTTTAATAGTAATGCACCAATATTTTTACCAACATTTCGTAAGATTTAAAAAAGTATATAAAATATGAAAACTTACTATATGAGCCGGATTCTATAAGAACTGGTACAGCACTTGAACGACCTGCAGCAGTCAAGGGCATATTTAAAGGACTTGAGTGATCAAGTTTTTCAGTAGCGGTGCTAGTGCTTGATTTTGATGTGCCAATTTCTACTGCTTCAATATCGACATGGCTTAAATTAGACCTAAAAACGTATAAATATTATTTATTAGTTTAAGTCTCTTTTAATTATTTTAATGTTTTCAAATAAATAATAGAATTTAATTGATAATCCTACCCGCTTGGTGTATTATAAGTTTTAAACACAAATTGGGGTCCCATCCAAAGACGGCGATGTGGACCTGCGTGCGTTATAATCTCCACTTGTGAAAGCCAAGATTCGGTTCTATCATCTGAGTCATCATATTGACGGGTACTGTCAGTTAAGATGCAAGAATTACGGTGTTTAATTAACCAATTATCAGATGATAGTGGCGGCATTATCTCTTGGGAACCTTCCTTACGTCTGCCCAAATTCCATTGAGCTTTAGCTTCGACTTCCAATTCAATGGGAGTATCATCACATATTTTTTCTTTGGCAACATCTAAAGTAGTAAGTTTTTAAATATTAGATTTTAAATAAGCAACAGTGCATTTAAGCTTACTTGAAGAAAGTTTTGTGTCCAAGTCATATTGTATGAGGGCACCATGACCGGCCATTACAAACAATGAATCCACAGCTTTACGTTGTATACGATGTGGAGCTTCACGTGTAACATTAGGAGGGTCTAAAAGCCACGATCGTGATTTTGCGAAAATTGCACAAACACTAAGTGGTTTTCCGCTATCATCCGATAACGAAGATAATCTTTGACGTTGGGATCCTGATCCTGAGCTGCCTGTAGCAG
This sequence comes from Stomorhina lunata, assembly GCA_933228675.1. Taxonomy (NCBI): domain Eukaryota; kingdom Metazoa; phylum Arthropoda; class Insecta; order Diptera; family Rhiniidae; genus Stomorhina; species Stomorhina lunata. The sequence continues at coordinate 126,388,387 of OW121743.1, forward strand.
ATTTGACTCCAGGTAAAGACGCGGAGCCAGGTGGAGACCCTAATACAAAGGGTTGCCTCAATTGAGCTAAAGGCATAACAACCGTTGGGCGAGGAAACGGCGGTAATGTAGAGTTATGATAAGGCTGTAAAGATTGGGTAAATGTTGTACTCTCCGAATGAGAAATTGGCGAATTTGAACGGCCCTCAGCTGATAGGCCAGCAGATCGGTGAAAACGAGATAATTTATTGACCACATGCAGAGAAGTGTGTGTCCTTACGCCCATAGTACCTCCGTAAGGTGTAATGGGGAAAACATGTGTTGTACCCCGAAGCGTGGAGACGGCTACCCAGCGAGAATCCAACGTTAATGTAATATTTTGCACTTTGGCACTTGTATCACCACGATGCAATATGTATAAATGATGTACGGCTGCCAGGCTAGAGCCAACAGGATTTGCTTGTATGCGGAATACATGGAAATCATGACCTCTACGATCGGCTGTAACTAAAAGCATTCCTGAATTGTCAAATTCCATTGCAACTAGAGCTTCTGAATGTGCAACGAAGTGAGCAATAATTGTATCGGAGCCAGCACTCTGATTACTAGATGTTGCAGCACTAGATATGGGACTACAATCCCTAGCAGGTTGCTAAAAAAAAATATATGCAACACAAATTATTATTAAGAAATATAAATAATTACAATTTATCACAGTTCCAATATTTTAAAGTATTTAAATTTTATACCTTAACATCTATAATGGTAACGATACCAGACTGCTTTGTATCGAGTCCACAACCGGAATCAAAAGATGTGTTCTTTGAACCACCAACACTACCCGAAGTACCAGTTAGTCCTGCAGCAACTTGCTCTCCTAATTCTCTTAAGCCTTTTACTAATGATTTTGAGGCATTTAACACAGTGGCTGTATAGCTGGCTACACCTTCGCCATCGCAACCTCCACCGCTACGTTTAGAGTGCAAAAGCTTATTTTCTGCATAGGCCAACCAACGGGGACCCAAAGCAACAGGATTGGGATTGATTCTAAAAGTTAAATGAAACCCTTAAGTAATTATGTTAAAAAATATTTTTTGTCTAAAAACATACCCTGGACTTGGATAACATGTTGTAATCGATAGACGATCTTCTAATGTACGAGCATCGAAAACAGCAATACGTTCATGAAAGGTAATAACTACAGAGGAGCGGTTTGCCAATATATCAATAACTGGATTTTTAAATTTAATCGTTTTTACTTGTGCTCCAGTTTTAAGAGATATAAAATTCACTGCACAAAACTGAGGTTGCGATCCCGAAGTCAAGCTTCCATCTACTAATGCTACTAAAGGTCTTTTCTCGGCAAATGCATCAATGGGTTCGTCAGCACGACCGTTTTCTTCCCCACCAACTATTGACACAGGAGTTGGAAGAACTCTTAAAGCCGAAACTATGCCATGACGCCAAGAAAGTACTTCAACTGCTTCACCATTTGCAGGTATTGCCCAAACTTGAACACCCAAACCATATCCCAAAATTAAAAGTAGAGGAGGTGCTACATTACCCTCCAATTCCCAATCCTCTCCAAATCGTGGGTCGCTAATATCGGCATCTGTCTCAAATCTTGCCCATGTTATAGTATCCTTCGGATCTATGGGAGGCTGATGGGCCAAGGTAACGTCGTTAATAAATCCAATAGCAGAATCCAAAATAGATCGATCACTGACAACCTGAGGTGGCACAATTGCGGGTATAGCCACCATACCACGTGAACCACTACCAGAAGAACGTCTAGGTGAATCCGCCGACATATCAACTGCTTTGTCTTTATTAGACTATAATCTTAATCTTTAAAAGATTTTTTCAAGACTCTCGTTCGGAGAAATATCTCCAAGAGAGTGAAAAAATCAATTTTAATAAAACAAACGTAGACTTAAAAACAAAATTGTTCAATTCTTATCTCTAGGCCGTTTTTTTTTCTTTGATGTATTATTCGGTTACTGACTGATTAATTTTTATTTAATTGTTCCAATGAGCCAAATTCAATTGAATTTTCAGTTTTTGTGGGTTTATACAAGAAGTCAGTGTAAGAAGATTTCTGTAAAGATACATTTTAATTGCAATTAAAATAAATTTATAAAAAAGTTAAATATTTTTGTGGTAGTAATATTTATGTCTTTTATATGCTTAAATATTTTTAGAATATTAGTAGTTGGGTTGCATGATTGTGTTTCAAACCATTTCTTTCATTATTTTCTTTTACAGTTCATCCAATATATGTAGGTATGTATTTTAGCTTACATTTGAAGAATTATGTGGACCAATACAGATTAAAAATCTTTACATTAATAAGATAGAACAAAGGACAAAAAAACTGAAATAATCTATAGGTTGTGATGAAAATAAAAACTCATCCGTTGTCCAATCATTTTAAGTCAAATTTTATTTTGGGAAGTTAAGTAAAAAATTAGATATTACTTAAAAGGTTTAGCCTTTATATTACACACTCTTTTATTTACAATATTAACGAATTTGTTGTGAAAGAAAAATATATTGGAAAGAAAATGTGATTCCAATTGCACCTGCGCGCTTTTGGCAACAAACAATGCATTTACATTGTAACATACATATGTACATATATTGAAAGTATTCTTATAGAATCTAATACAAAGTTATTGGTATTAAAATAAAAATTAAGATTAAGAATACATTGATATCAATTTTGTAAACTTTTCATATATTTAAGTGTGTTATTGATCGCTAAAAAATGTCTTAAAATCATTATTTTTTCTTTCTGCCTGTTTTAACAATATTAATTATTTATTCCATACTTAAAATATTTAATTACATACAATTTTGCCATTGTATATCTTTCTTTTAATAGATAGCCCTTCTTGGCTAATGATTAAAAACAATAAATATTTCCCTTTTTTTGGTACACAAAAAGTTTTTGCTGACATTTTTCAATTCTTATTCACAATTTTAAAAAGTTTGACCATCAATCTCCTCTAACTTACTTCATCTTGTGAATATGAATATTACAACCTTAATATATTCATTGAAAACTAGAAATTTAATTAAGAAAAAGGTTAAGTCTATTGTTATTGACAATTTTATCAGAATCAATGGGAAGTTTATCAACTATTTTTTCTTTTAATTTTCCCTAAAAGTATTCTCTGATAGAATTCTAAAAGATTAACTTTAAGAAAACTTAAAAGTCATCTTTCTTAAAAATATTTATTTACACAAATTATATATGTACTTCTCAAAAGATGATTTTTGAGTTATCATGTAAAGTGAGGATTGATGAAGTTTATTTGATTGATCTTTGTAAAAATGTCCCTTAAAAAATAAACTAAAATGTTAGTGGTAGTTTAAAATGAGGCCCTATACTCCACTGGGATACAAGGATATCAAAAGAAGACTTTTCCCATATTTTTATCAAAAATATATATATATTTGTATATATCTATGTATTGATCTTATAAAAACAGGTTATGAAAAGCGGGTTGCATACAACAAAAAATTTGTGAAATTGATGGAAATCACTCCACGAAGAATGGAAATTAGATGAAGGAAATAGGTAGATACATATATATAAAATACCTATATTTTACAACCTTATAAAATTTCAGATCTCTGATAACAACAATTTTTGTGCTTAGTTATTTAATGGAAGAATAAATAAAAACAATTAAAGTCTCCATAATTATTTAACAGACATTTTAATTTACAAAAAGTTATTGATCAAATACACATGGTGCAACTATAATAGGTAAAATCACTATCACACTTCGTTCTCAATTTCAAAACCCGAAAAAGTGAAACAAAAGAAAATATTTTTTTCTTTGTTTGTCAAAAATGTTTGGAAAGCAAGATTGGTGGTTTTACACATCTCGTTTGAAATATAAGAACAAATTACTTGATTTTAAATCAAATTCATAAACGAACAAAAAAAATTGTAAAATATATGAATAATGTTTCAAAAAGTACTAAATTAAGTTCAAAATAAATAGTACCATTGAATAAAGAAGCTTCATTGTAAATATATATGATATATCATCACTAATTCACTGAAGACAGAATAATCAACAAAGAAACAAACATTAAAAAACAACAGCTAAAGCAGAAAAGAGAAAAGAAAAAAACAAAACAAAATCATATGTTCCAATGACGATGATGACGATTTTATACATACAATACAAATACAAATCGACATATAAACATACATTATTATTTTATTTTATTCTACTTTGATTATATTATTTTCGTTTTGTCTTTGTTGTCGACTCTTTTTAAATTGTATTCGTAGCTATAAGATATACAATTTTTCTAAGTTTTAGCAGTTGTATTTTTTTCTATATTTCTCGATATTTATATTATTTTTGTTTGCCATTGTTTTCTTGGTCAAAGTCAAAAATGATGAAATAATGAATTTTTAAAGTAAACGGAAATAATGCATTTGTATGTAAATATGTACAAAGATGCATTCAAACATACATAAATACTATGAAAATAAATATGTAAATGCATTTACATAGTTACACTATGTATATACCTACATAATTTATATACCTATGATTTTGATGAAAAACTACTAAATTTTGCTTGAATTGATTTCCATAAAAATATCCTTGAATAATTCTAATTTTCCAAAAAAAAAATGAAAAAATGCATTTGTAGATACTTTTGTTAGTATCTATATACCTAATTTGAAAATAAATCTAAAATTTAAATAAATGGGTAAATTTGTCGTATCTTTGTTGTATTTTTTATGTATCCATTTATTTACTAATAATCACTTTTGCCATAAATTATTTCTATTTTCAAAATAAATTGCGTTGTTTTATTTTCACTTTTATCCATCCACTTCTATTGACAATTTTAGTAAATACAAAATAATAATAAATATTTCTCAAAAGTGTTTTATTCACCAATTTTTTGTTTTTTTCTATTTTATTAAGTAAAAACGTCTCGAGAAGAATGTCGTATTACTTCGTTGAACGAACAAAGAAACTAAAAATTACGAAATATATTTTTTCAGTTGCGTATTCATTATTTCCTTCAGCTTCATTATTTTATTCTTTCATTTCCATTGTTATTGTTTTACACTTTATTTATTGTTTCTATTCTGCTTCTTGGAAATTATTCATTTTTTGCTCTACAATTTTTGTCTAATTTTTTGTTTTGTTTTTTAATTAATTTTTTTCTATTAGCAGTTTCCTAAACGACTGACTTCCACGAAATTCAAAACACAACTGAATCCAGTTGAATGAAGCCCAACCACAAAAAAAGGTAAACAAACTTCCATTAAAATGTATACAACAACAGCTGATTGGAATATGAATAAACCAAAAGCAACAGCAACAAAATATGACAGATAACAAATTAACAACATACACACACAGACAATATACGTGTTAATATAATCAATGTTGCCAAACCAGTGATTTTTGATTGAAAACAAACGATAAAAGCTAAAATTTAATTACATAATTCAATTTTTAACATTAATTGAATTTATTATGTCTTAGAAAATCAGAGACCGAATATTATTTTATTTTTTAAATCCATGAAGTATCATTGCCGATAAAATTTTATTTTCATTTCAAACGATGAATATAAAGAGGGATTTATATTTGAAATATAAATATCCCTCAAAATGAAAATTTTAAAAATCTTTAACGATAAATATCCGAACTGAAAAAATGTTATTAATTGTTTTATTTTGAACTTCTGTTTTGACTTTAAAAAAATAAAATATTTATGAAATTTCAAAATTTTCAACAATGAATGTAGGAATAAGTTTTCAATTATTTGCAATGTTTTAGGACATCGAAGTTAAACCTAATAGTCCTAATGGAAACTATTGGTTTCTTTAATTCGCGTCGCTTTACAGCGATATTTCTAAAAAAAAACTTTTAAACGTTTTAAACACATCTAGACAACAATCACTTGTTGTCCAAATTATTATGAACAAATAAAAATCATGAAGAATTTTTATTATTTTTTGAACTTCAATGATTGTTTTTGTGTGGATTAAAATATGAAAATATTGTTTTAAAAGTGTTAATATTCGGTCTCTGTAGAAAATTAAGGAAAAAATTACATTTTACATTCTAAAAATATTAAAATATAAATCCAGATTTGTTTTTTTTAGTAATATTTTGCATTTTTTTAATTAGAATATTTAAAAAAAATGTATATGATATTATTTTATTCGATTAGTATAGTTTTAGTGCGATATTTCTAAGAAATGGAGAAAATAAACCATCAAGCATATAAATTGTAACTTGACATCATTTGGTGTCCAAGTACATTTCACAATGCATTGCGACAGTATGTAATTCAATTTTGGAATATGAAAATTTTTTCAATATTTCTTTAATTTTTTTTCTTAACAGACAAAAATAGTTTTGAATTTTTTTGAAAAATATCCCAAACAATTTTTTCTGTATATGGATTTAATTGTTCAATTGACAATAATTATTTTAGAATAAATAAAAATGCTCCCCCAATTAATAGTCGAAAAATATGACTATGACAAGCTTATAATTCAAATTTGATTTCTTTAAAATTTCTGTTATTGTTGTAGAAGTGACAGTCCTTGGTCGGAATCCTAAGAATTTCGAGTCGTTCCGGTACGAAGAACAGACTGTCATTAGTGCGTTATTAAAGTTAAGAACTGCTAAAATACCAATAAGTTCCATTAGATGTCATATAGATCTGTCTTTTTGGTCTTCATTTTTATTCGTACCGTCAGAAATACGTGCATATTGAAAATATGTATATTGTTGCTGTTTTCAGTCTATAGTCACAATACATTCAAATTGGGGTCTTCAAGATTCTTAAACTAAACTGTTCATGTCATAATAAATTGAATCACGTATCCTGAACTTTACTTTTTTACGTCCGAATTTGCCAATAAAACATTATGTTGACAAAAAACAAATCATCAAACATGCCAAAAATTTTATTCAGACTTAATTTTTAAGTAGCTTTATGTATAGCAACATACGAAACTTATATCTGCTTAATTTTGTACTGGAAGTTTATATAAACATAGAAAAAAACACAGCTATTTTTTTATTTTTTTCAAATTTATACTATTTTTTAATTTCTTCAAATTTTTAAATTTTGTAAAAAATTCAACATTTCTTTAATTTCTTAATCAAACGAAATATTTTTTTTTTATTTTCTATAAAAGGCTATAAAAGGCGAAATAATGGGTTTCGTTTTTAAACTTGTATCAAATGTTAAACGATGTGAAAAGAAATTCTAAAACATATCTAAATCGCTAAATATTTTTTTTAATGAATTAATGAATTATATCCAACTCCTGTTAAGATACAGAAATTTTTGTGGAAAACTCTAGTGTAAAATTATTTTTTTTAATAATGCCTTATACCTTTAATAAAAAACCTTCTCCTGCAAAGTTTGCAATATTGCACTTAAGCTCTTTTTGCTTTTATTTCTCAATATTGTTATAATCAGTTCATAAATGGCTAAGATACATATATCAGATTTTTTGTGAGAAACAATCTAAATAAATATTTATGTATATCTCCCAGGACATAAATTTATTGTCCCAAGTTGGCGTTAATGTTGATAAATACAAACAAAATTAGTCAGTGATTCATAAACATTTTTAAAATTAGTCCTATAATGTTGAATTGGACATAAGCCCAATTACTGACATTTACTTGACCCCATAGTCATGTTTTAACATACAGAGATATGTATATTAGATTTATAACTTTTTCCCATAAACTTTCTTCATCCCACCACCTGTTGGGCAATTTAATGCTGATAGAAAAAACTATTTTTTTAGACCATTTTGACCAAAAAAGTTTCCGCACCAAATGTATTTATTAAAGCTCCTCAAATTTTTTTTTTTTAATTTCCATAATATCGCGATTTTTTTCGGCACTTCTTCGTGCAAATGGAAAGATTTTGCTATATTCATGAAATTAGTCGAAAAAAATAAAAATTTTTTGTTAAATGGCAATTTTTTATACATAGGAGAAAAATTGAAATTCAAAACTTCATTGCCTTTGGTGCGGAAACTTTTTAGCGATCGCGAAAAAGTAATGCATCATTTCTTAGTATTTTTTATTGTCTATGCGGCTATGCAATGAAAAATTTGATATTCGCAAAAATTACAAAAAGTTATTACCCTATTGTATATAAATATAAAATATGTTCTATACAATTTTCCAGGACTTAAGAAAAAATTCCTTTGATTGACAGCACTGCTAACATCTGAAATTTTTCCTCTTATAAAATAATTTTATATACATTTGCAAATACGTCACTCTTTTTAAGACGCAAAATAATATAAATTTCTCCCTTTTCGTAAATATTTCAAATTGTTTAGGTTTTGTAGGTGGTCGAAAAAAAAACAAAAATAAAAAAGTACTGAAAAATAATGCGTATAAAAATCGAACAAAATACATACGCATTAAAAATGAGCAGCAAAATCACACACCCAATCAATAGATTTATTTACTTAATTAATTCTGTGTTAATTACTTTTAGCACCAATTTTCATAATAAATGTACAATTATCTTATAATTTAAACAGTTCACTTTTATTTTTAAATAATTTTTTTCGGGAGCAATTTAATTTTTTTCCTAATTTTCAATGTTTTTTTCACTTTTCTATTGTTCACAATTTTGTTCTGTTGTTTCATTTCTATTTTTTATTTTAATAATATTCCATTTTGTGGAAATGAAGTTCATTTGTAATGCAACACTGTCTGGGGCGATTCCAAGACGATAATGCAGTTCATCTCAGAGTTGTAATTTTTAGGTCTTCAGCTCAAAAAACAATTTACATGCAGCCTCGTCGGACGGATCGGATTTCTTTTTTTTTAAGTTGACAAAAAACCCAGAGAGCACAATCACTTTATAGAAAAATGAATTGTGTTTCTTACAGAATTTTTTGTAAAAACACTTTTTTATAAAAATATGTTTCAGAAATGTTTTGTCAAAAAAATAGTTTCCTATAAAAAATGTTTCTTCTTGAAAAAGTTTTGAAAGAAAAATATTTAAATAAAAATGTAACATGAAATTTTCCCTATAAAATTTTGTAAAAAAAAAATAACATGAAAATTTTGAAATTTTCTTATAGCAATTTTGCATATACATATGTATATTTTTTATATAAAAAAATTCTTTTAAAAAATATATATGGTATTTCCAGCAGATGGACAACCAGGATAGAAAAATGAAATGTTGATAAAATTACCTTAAGAATTGCGACCTGTACTTTGATTACATGGTTTACATGGGGGTCCAGCCGTCCAGGTGGACGGACGGACTGACATCGCTAGACCGACTCAGAAAGTGAATCTAAGCCTATTGGTATACTCAAAGGTGGGTATAAAAGAAATATTTCTATGCGTTACATACATCAGCACAAACTTATAATACCCTTTCCACCTATGGTGGTGAAGGGTATAAAAATATATTTTATATGGTTTCATATCATATTTTAGCTTTTGTGCTTGAGAAAATTGAGCTGGAAACAGGAAACTGGAAAATCTTAAATTTTCTATTTAAGCTACTTCAAAAACCATTTTTATGTGTAATTTTATAGATAACTTGAGTGCCGTTTCACACACATCAGGTTTACCTGATTACCAGTTTTTCTTCAAATTTCTTTTGAAACTGCATTCACGTTCACACACGAATATTTTGTTCATCAGTTTTTATTTTCCTAAAATTTGATCCAATATTTTGAAATATTCGTAAACTTGATGGTACGGTCAGATTTGTATCAAGTTCAACTCTGTCAGTTTTTTCTCATACAAAACTTAAGACTAAACCTGACTAGTGTGCTTAAAAATGTTACGCTATTTCTTAATATTTTTCTAAAGTGTTGCGACACACTATAAATTGAGTATTAAGTTTTTTTTTAAGAAAATTTTAAGATATTTATTATATTTCATTACTGTCAGAAAAAGTTGACTTCTATTTTGCGTACGTTCGGAACCACATGTTTATAAATATTATTATGAAAACTTATACTCGACGAAATTTATCTTTTACACTATACATAGAGCTACAAAAGTGATATCGAATCGCAAAAAAATACTAGGAAAAATTTTGATTTCTATATATTTTTACATCAAACGAGTAAAAACGTTCGTTCAAGACCCCAGAAAATGCTATATATAAAAAAATTAAAAAAAAATAATATAAAATTTTAGTTATTTTTTTTTTATCAAAATCTATTGATATTGTTTTATTTGACGAGCTTTAATAAAAATTGCAAAAATCGGTGATATTAAAATTTTTTTTCAAAACATTTTTAATTTTTTTAAGAATTTTAGAAATGTTTCGAGACAAAAACTTTTTCATAGAAAAAATTTTTATGTAAATATATATTTTTTTTATTTGAAAAATGTTGAGCTAACGAAAATAAAATATGTTATAGAAATTGCGAAAAATAAATTTTCAAGTTAGCAATTTTTAGAAAAATATTTGTGATATGTACAAATTTCCGACATTGAATGTTTATTCAGGAAAAAATGAAATTAAAAAAAAAAAATAAGTGATTGTTGATTTTCAACAACACATTTGTAGTGAATATAAAATAGGCAAGAAAGAAGATGATTTAACTTCTAGGTTGCCTAGAATTTTACTGTCATAAAATTTTGCAGTTTTAAACAATATCTTCCTTGGAAATCATTAAGTTATTTGTAACCCTCTAGTAAGTACATAAATATATAACGAAAACATTTTATTTGAACATACAGATATAAATGATTAGTTGTAATAATATTGAAAAATACTTATCCCAATTCACGGAATTTTTACAAGGATTTTCGTTTATCTTAATTTAGGCTTTGACATTTTGAAGTTTACCATATTTAGACAGTGATAAAAAGTAGCTATCTGGCAGCACTATCGGAGTGTTATCTTAAAACCAATACAGAAAAGGTGGTAGAGTCTAATAAGAATTCAGTCATTCGTGAGTACCGTTCGTGGGTTGTTCTTATTCGATGATAAAATACGTGAGGAATACCGAATGAACAAAATTTATCTAGTTAATTTTTTTTGGAAAAATTAAATATCAGTAGTAGTAGCATATGAGAAAAAACAAAACTAATATAAATGAATTTTTAAAAATTTTAACATTTTAAAGGTGATTATTTACTTGAATTTATCAAAAAAAAGTGAAAAAGTAGCCAAAATGGCCAATAAGAAAAAATTGCATGATTTTTTTTTCATCCGATTTCGTGTGTGTGAGAGAGTGTTTTTTCCTTTTTTGTAAAAAAAGAAAGAGAGGTTGCATGCGAGTGTGTGTGAGTGTAAAACTGTGCTCAAAGGAGAAAGTTAAAAAATAAAGAATAAAAAAAAATAACCAAATAATAAAACAGAAATATAATAAATTTACTAAAAAAATATAAATCAAAATCGTGTTGTATGTTTTTGAGTTAAAATTTGTAAAATTGTTTTGTGTGAAATGAATTGAAAAGTGCATTCCACTCCTTTTTTCTGTTTTGTTTATTTTTTTGATAAATATTATTAACAAATAGACCAAAGGTTCATTTTATATTTTTACACATAAAAAACAAGTTAATATAGCAGGGAGTATTTTGTTGTTGTTTTCGTGGTTAGATTTTGAAGAAAAGAGTGGTTGGTAGTTATTTACAGGGTTGCCAGACTCTAAAAATATATGATCCCTAAATTAAAGTAAGAAAATTCCATGAAGTATGGAGATTTGACTTGGCACGACTTTGACACGATCAAGTTTTGCCTTTCAAGTTTTTCCAATACGCTCATATTTTTAAAAATTGAAACGAACTTGCTTTTAATTTTTCTTTCAAGAAAGTGTTTCAATTTACGTTAAAGAAAACAACTAATCACAATTCATTTTTATTTCTACAAATATTTTGCCCTCATAAGTTTTTGTTTGGTCTTTTTACAATTTTAACCATTTAATTGAAAAATAAATAAATACCCAGTAAAAAATAGGATCATCCAAAGAGTAATCTTGGAACGTTCCTTTGCGAGGATTGCTCCATAAAACTCCGGATCTCATAGGATTTTTAACAGAGCATGTCCGCCGACAAGAGTACTCCTTTTAAGCTCCATATGGAGTTCTCCTTTTGATCTTGACAATGACGACAGAGGGAGTAATCGTTTTTGTCTCCTAAAAGAGCATAATGGGAGTAATTGTGTTTGTCAATTCAATTTTCAATCAAATTTAATATTTTTTTTTTTAACAAATCGTCTTAAATGATGCTTAGAAACCAAATTTTGACACATTTTTAACAATTTGTTACTATAACCGTACCTTTTCGCCTTTTTTTAAATAAGACGTCTTTCACTATTTAAAACTTAAATAAAACTAAAAATTTCAAAGAAAAAAATCCCTCGTTGATCCATTTGGAGTATTAAGTGAGGCATAAACAATAAAACAAAAAATAAAAGTTTCGATAGTTCGCTTATTACTACAAATTTATGAACAAGTCATTACTCCTTTGTTGCTCGATTAGATAAGACCACTACACATCAATTTCTTCAAAAAAGTGAAAATTTAAAAATTTTGAGTTAATACCCTCTTGTTGAACAAGTGCGATATGTATAAATGTACCTAGTCTGTTTTGGTATAGTAGGATGAGTTTTTTAACTTGTCTCTATTTCTTCGGAAAACTGTTGATAATTCTAAGCAGTTAAGTGGATCTTGAAAATGAAATTGCTTTCAAGTCGCTTGCAGCCTACGTTACAGCTGTCGATTTTAATAAATTTTAACAAGCAATATGTTTGAAAAACATGAATCGGAAACTTGATCGTGTTGCTGCAGGGTAAAGTAAAATTTTACAAATAATTAAAATATTTATGTGGGTTTATATAACTCAAGCGGCTGACGATTGAGTGAAATTTAAATGTATTTGTTTTTGTTACAATAACAAAACACATGTTAATTTCACTCAATCGTCAGCCGCTTGAGTTATATAAACCCCACAATAGCACATGTTCAGGTTAAGGCTAGTAACTCAAATTAATAAAAACTAAAAAAGAAACAATTTGCTTTGAAATAAAATATTCATATAAAATAAAAAGTTATATAAGAGAAAAACTCACACCGAATTTGAATGTTTAATTGCATCTAGACATTAATCTTAGAATTTTGTCTTTTTCTCAAACTTAACAAAAATCACTTAAATTTTCAAAAAATTTGACATGATTTAGTTTATACATTTTTGTATTCTCGATAAGTGTAAATAAAACTTTGATTGAAATAATAAGACCGAGTTTAAGTTTTAACAAAAAATCGGTTTCAAAAGTATTTATAAAAAGCATTAATAAAGCTTAGATAAACCTTTGTTGTTGCATCAAATGAGAGGTATAGTTTTTACGACGACTTTACAATAGTCATTACTCGCTTTCAAAGTTAATGAATTTTGTGGTATTTTTCCAGATTGAACCGAAAGTTTTAACGTTAATTTTTAGTCTACATTTTAAATATAGAAACATTAGCTGATGATAGAAACAGTGAAATTAAACAATATCTTAAAAATTAATCGTAAATCGAGATCTCACAACAATTCTTTTTCATATTCTGTAACATTAAAAAACAGATATTCATACAAATTTTAATTAAGACTATTTAAAGATACGCCATTTACGCTTTGTATGTTATAAAGTATTTTTAATAACATATCAAAGATATATCATAAAAATGCTTGTAGTTAGTCAATAAAAAGGCTAACATCCAATATATAAACTTTTCTTGTTATGAAGATTCATTTAACCCCTTGACTTATTTCCACGAGTCGTGGTACAATTTCTGTGGCTTACTTGATTATCACGAGTCTGACTCTTATGCGAACAGTTGGAAGCGAACTTCGTTGCCCTAATTGATACGTTAATTAGTTAAAAGTGTTGGCGGTGGAAAAATATATATATTTATATTAAAGCTAAAACTATATTTACATTTAAGTTACTAAGAGAATAAAAATTTACAAAATGACTTCTAAAAAATCATTGACGTTAAAAGAAATAGTAATATTGAAATATGAAGGCAATTAATAAGGATTAAGTATAGATATAAATTTTGCTGCGAAATAAATATATTAAAATATAACGAAAACCCAAAAAGAAAATGGAAAACTTTTCTTTGATAACATATATTTTTTTAATTAATTAACTCCCAAAAATTTTACCTAATTTTTTTTAAGAAAACTTTAAATCTGGCATCCCTGTTGTTAGTTTCGTGTTCTGTTGTATTCTTTTTCATGTTATTACGTTTTATGGTGCCCATTCATTGATTTTTCCCTTATTGGGAATGACAAAATTAAAAAAAGAGTAATAGACATTGGTAATATTAAAGAAATCTATATTTTGAGATACAAATACACTATATCTAGTATATTTTATGTTCCGAATTAAAAATTTAACCAAATTATCGAAATTCTAAAGTAATCGGCCAAAGAAAAATTAAAAATTTAAAGCTATTGCCTCTTATTGTCTGAAGTTAAAAATTAACGTGAATTAACAAGTAACGACTAAAATAATGAAATAGTTATAAAACATTTTAAGAGTATCTGGAACTACGAGTTATGTCTAGAGAAATAACAAATAATAATTTAGTATCTAATTGTGTTTTGGTTTTATTTTAGTTTTTTTATATTCATTACCTTTGAATGATTAGAAAATATTACTCTCTTTTTTACCTTTAAGTTACGAATTTTCCTTTCCCCCAGAAAATTTTGTAGTAAATTAAAGTTTTGTTAGTGAGACAACTGTGTACATAAATACATTTATACATTTGTACATTCATATATTCATACATACTTACGTCCATTTAAATATTAGCTGAAGCAGTTTTTGGATGCATGTGGTAAAGTATCTGTGGGATTGTGTGTGTGTGTGCGTGTGAGTGTTTGAATGTTTGAGAGTTTTTTATATCTTAACAGTGTTGCCACATATTTATGGCGTATTTTAGTTGTGACTAATTTTTTATTTTGAATATTTATTTACTTTATTTTTATACTAGTACATATTGTACATTACGGTACACCTTATTTTACGAAAGTGCGAAATTGAACCGTAACTACCCGTAACCACCTTTTTTTTCAAAATAAAATTTATGCAACTAAATATATACTTAAGGATAAATAAATTTTAAAATAAGACATGATTTGCAATTCTTTGACCTGTACGTACTAAATAGTCTAGTGTTGTTAAAATATTTACTTATTTTTTTCATATTAGAAAATTATATTTTTTTCTGAGGCCGATTTCAAACATAATTTTTTAATTTTTTTAAATTTTGTTCAACAGATATTACAGATAATAAATTTGCTTTAAAAAACAAACAAATGTGAGAATAAAATCAAAAAAATTAGCTCGATATCTTTAATCGCTTCACCGTACCTGCGGTTTGAAATCGTAGAAATTCGCGAAAACGTGAATTTTTGTAATCATTTGTGTCGTAAATTGTACCAATTGTACATTAATAAAAGTAATACATGGTGAATATTTTTCCTTAGATTATATAGAATGTACGGCATCGGGTTTTTAATATTGGGAAAGTTTAACCCTTTCTTACCGATGTCAAAGGTCAGAACTTAGAGTTTTTAATGTTTTACAGGAAAATGGCGGAATATTAAGAATTTACTACCAAATTTTGTTTAAAATGAAAAATAAATATAAATTCTTTTTGACATTAGTCCTCTTTAATTACTTTTTTTTAACAATTTAATTCTAAGAGGTTTAAATTTGGGCAAAACCGATGCAAAAAAAAAAATTAATACTTTGTGGGCGGATGCAGCACGTGTTTCCATTATGCATGTTTTTATATTACGCAGAACATTTCTGAGGGGAGTTACGATTCAATTTCGCACTTTCGTAAAATAAGGTGTACCCTAATATACATATAAGCGAGATATACAAGAAAATGTAAAGATTCTTTAAAAAATTTTAGAGTAAAATGTTCCATTCCTTGGTTCCTTCCTCATCTAATATCCCTAGAGGATTGCATGCTTTTTGAATTTTTAACCAAATAAGAAAAAATAACATATACCTATTAACCCCTTGACGTATCATTTTGCCCAACGAAGTTCGCTTCCAACTGTTCGCACACAAGTTGCACTAAAGAAACCGGTTTTGATGCTTAAGAACAGTCGCAAAACGAGTCAGACTCGTGATAATCATGTTAGGCACATAAATAGTACCACGAGTCGGACTCGTCATAATCATGTTAGGCACAGAAATTGTACCACGAGTCAGACTCGTGGAAATACGTCAAGGGGTTAACAAAAAGTAGTAAATATTGAAAACATCGGTAACTTTAGTCATGTTAAAAGTCTATTAAGTCTAAGCTACTCTTACATTAAGAGCGGTAACGGTTGCCGAACATGTGGTCTAAAATAATCGCCTTCAATAGCGATACAGCTTTTTTAGTATTCGTACAATTTTTCGATGCATTTTAATATATATATTTCTATATATATATTTTTCTTATAATTGTCCTCGGTTTCGACCCCTAAATTTAATTTTTGCGAGCATTCTCTTAAGCTCTGAGAAGAGGTGAAAACGACTGGCCAGATCTGGAGATTACGGTCAGAGCGGAAACAATAGACAACCAAATTTATGCAATTTTCTCATCATATTAATGGACGCCAGAAATTAGCTGTTACCGACGAAAATATTAAAAAAGTCCACAAAAATAATTTTAGATCCACGCAAAATGAAGTTGATCAACTTTGCCGTTTAACAAAAAAAATCTTTATTTGTCAAACTGTTTGCCAATTTACCAAAACTTGGGAAAGCCTTCTTTAAAATCCTAAAAAAAATTACAAAGTAATAACTTACCAAATATAAATACGCACCATAGGTGGAAAGGGTATTATATGTTTGTGCTGATGTATGTAACGCATAGAAATATTTGTTTTAGACACATCTTTTGGTATACCAATAGGATCACTTTCTGAGTCGATTTAGCGATGTCCGTCCGTCCATCTGGCTGGATGGTTGGACGCCCATGTAAACTTTGTAATCAAACTACAGGTCGCAATTCTAAAGATAATCTGATGAAATTTGGCACAGATCATTTTTTGATAATAGGACCATGGCTATTGAAATTCGTCAAAATCGGACCATTATTTATGGTACCTCCCATAGTTACCACAAAAATTAAAATTTTTTCATGAAATTTAAAACAAATACTGCTTATGTAAACTTAAATCATTGTACCAAATTTCGTTGAAATCGGTCCACATTTCACCATAGCTCCCATACAAATTATTTTCTTAAAACGCACTAAATGAGACAAAATTCACTAAAACGCTCGTAAATCCGAATATAATGACAATTTTAAATTTAGTTTTTGCATACATAATTTTTGTAGCAACTGTAATCAGTTTGAAAAATTTCATAATAATCGGTCCACATTTGACACTAGCTCTCATATAACTCCAAATATGTTTGTATGATGACAGAATTTAGCAAATATTTGTCTTTATACAGGAAAAAGAACACCTTTGACCTTAGTGGTGAAGGGTATCATCGTATGGTCGGGCTTGACCGACTATAGCACTTTCTTAATTGTTTTACATAGACTACTTTCAATCTCATTGTATTATTATTATTATTTTATGAATTCTTTTTTTCTTTTTCAGTGTTAAAATTCTTGCAATGTAAATGTTCTCCCCCAAATTACCAACAAAGGATAATTCAACATAATCCAGATAATTAAAATAAATATTTAAAAACTTAATGTAAAAAGTGCAATAACAAAACTAAATACCAATTCATGAAATTTAAAAATATTTGAAAATCAATTCAATTATTTAAATAAATAATTATTGTATGTAGTTTTACTTAACAAATAATCTTAACTTAAAACTTGTGCTTGTACTTAATATTCTAATTCTAATCAATCGAATGAAAATGTGTCGTCTGTTTCTGATGTTGATGTTGATGTTGACACAGTAGAATGTTCCATTCCTCGCTTGAATTAAAATTAAAATTTTTATTTATGTCTTAACACAAAAACATAAAATAATTCCTCAAATTTAAAAATAAAAAAAGAACAAATTAAACAAATATTGTTTAAAAAGCAATAAATTTATGCCAAAAAAAAAAACAAACGAATAAACAAAAATGTGTTTTGTGCTAAATGTTAAAATATCTTGTGTTTGAATGAATGAAATCCCTAACCTTAAAATTTTTTAAAATAAATTTGAAATAATTATTTCTTTTTGTTAAAAAAAACGACAACAAACTACATCAATATGGCGGACTTAATACGTCCGCCGTTTAGTGAAATTAAACGGCCCGACGAGATTGTTAGAATGACTACTGCTGATAACTTAAAATTTGCTGTACTAATCGGTCTCATCGAAGTTGGTCAAGTCACAAATCGTGAGGTTGTCAACACAGTTTTACATTTGGTAAGTAAAAAACTTCTTTACTCTATTAGCAATTCTTTTTTAACCTTTTAAAGAGAGTCGCGTCAACGAATGCAATTTCGAACTTCAAGAAATAATTTTCAAGTTTTCTTTAATTTATTATGAAACTGTCGTAGACAAAATGACAAAATTTTTCTTTAAAAAAATATATAGTAAATATGTCTGAACTTCCTCTATTTATAATCTTTTAAACTTTCTATATTTTAATATATATTTCATTTAAAATCTTATGTCATAAAAAAATTCACAAAAATATAGGTCGAATTTTACAGTTCGAATTTTCAAAAGATTTTTATAATTGTTTGATATTTACGTTGTTCTGCTTCACGTGCATTTGAATGTTTTAATACCAAATGATAATTTATTTGATGTGTATTAACAGATATACAAAATACATACATACATACATATGTTTGTATATTTACTATTCTAGTATACCGTCGTTACTCTGACAAAATTTGTCAAGTGTAATTTTTACTATTCATACGATTAAACATTTTTAAAAGGTTTGTGGCTTATTTTGAAATGCTGAAGGTGGATATACCCAATTTGGACAAAATAAATTTTACTAAGAGTTTTCTGAAGCACGATTCATCCATTTCACTTTCCATTACTTTTACATTAGTCAGGTTTGGCTTATCAAGTCTTGAATTTGTATGAGAAAAAACTGACAGAATTAAATTGATACAAACCTGACCGTACTATCAAGTTTACGAAAATTTTGAAAACTTGTATGAAATTTAAGGAAAATAAAATAAAAACTGATGAAAAAAATGTTTATGTGTGAACGTGAAAGCAGGTTCAAAAGAAATTTAAAGAAAAACTGATCAAGTAAACCTGATTCGTGTGAAACGGGACAAAGTTTGTCCAAAAAAATCAAAGCTGCCGTATGGCTTTGTGAATATTTTATTTGAGAGAAATTGTTACCTACACCAAAAGCAATAAGTTTTGATAGAAGTGCTCCATGTCACACTCTAACAAACGCCTTAGAAATATCAAGATCTATAACTTTACTTTCGCCAAAACGGTGAATAGAACGACACCATTTTTCCGATAAAGCGGCCCCTACGAAATCCATAGTAGGTCATTAGACTTCAAATATTTAACTAGATGATAGTTTAACATACTTTTCATCACTTTGGAGAGCGCGGAACAAATTGCTATTGGGCGGTAATGTTCGTGGTTGCTAGCCTCACCTATTTTGGGGATTGGCGTTACATTAGCAACCTTCCAACACATAGGAAACTCACCGGCATGATATAAGCTGATAAAAAGGTTGGCTAATAGACAAGCCAACGTCGAAGAGCACTGCTTCAAGACCAGTGCTGGTATGCCATCCGGCCCAGGATACTTATTTATGTTAAGATCCGCTAAAACCCTTTTAACAGCACGAGATCGAAAGAATATGCTAGGCATAGTTACCGATACTCTTTCGATCACGGGCAGTGGTTGATTGCTTTCCGGCAAACTTTGGTACGAAGACGCTGCTCGTATAGAGATTTCTCACGATTAAGTACCTTGGCGCACGAAGACCTCGACTTTTTGCGCAGCAAATCAGTAACTGGAGTTTTATTATTTCTCCAGATTCTAAATGCTACCTCCCTTGATCTGAAGGTAGTTTTACAGATTAAACCACGTTTTGTGGCGTAGCTTAATCAAAGACTTTTTTGTTGGTATGAAAGTATTCATTCCCAACTTAATAATATTTTCCATAATTTTCGCCATGGCATTGACATGACTGTCAAGGAAACACAGTTTCCAATTAAAATGCCGAAAGAAATCGTTGAGCTCTGCCCTCTGCGAAGTGAGAGAAGGATCGATGGTGTTATGCTGGTGCCCTGGGACACATGCGATATATGTCGGATCTTTCAATAATTGCGCAAGATCTTCGTTATAGAGTCAGAGTCCCTTCCTGCGTTTGGTCTCCTGTATAGGAATCCGAAGTGTAACAAGTGCTTCCTGATTGCGAAAAATTCAGCATCACAGCACATTTCATAAAGAGAATTGACCTTTTTTAAAAAATTATAGTGAAAAAAATGTTTTGTCAATTTTCTCAAAATTATTTATAATGGAATTATTACGTTTCGGTGCGAAGGTCTACAAATATGTAATGCATTCTGCTTCAATCATGCCGGATGGTTGCTGGGAATGGAAGAGAGATTAGAAATCACAAATTTAATGACTTCTGCTCCTCTGAAAACTTAATAAAAAACACATAACTTATTTTGTAAACCAATGGCAATACATACCGGGTATAATTAAAATTAAACTGTACCTGTCTCTATGCTGGCATAGCAATAACATTTGTACATAGTAAAACACTAAGTATTCACTACATTTACTGGGTTATTCATATCACTAATTATCTTATCGGAGAAATATATATATATATATTTTTTTTTTAAGTGAAAGCATTTATCTGTTTATTTAACTTCTTTTCTTCATTGTTCTAATGCATTCAGTTGAAAATTTTAAAATCATTTTGTTTTAATTTAAGTTGTCAATTCATATTATTTGCCCACACAAAAAGATAAAGATTTTACTGAAAGTTTTTATTTTCTTTTAAATAAAATTTTAAATACTATAAAAAACACTTTTACAGTCTGAAATTTTACATTCATTTTAATAAATCGAAAGTTCTGGAGATTTATAAGAAAAATATCGAAAATAAAAATATTCATTTAAGGTAGAAACACTATTGGGACGAATGGCTAATTTCGTCCAGCACGACAAATTCGGCTTTAAAAATTCGTCTTGTAAATTGTACACATTTGGGACGAATAAACGTTGTTGACGCCATTTTTGTTGATTTTTTTATTTGCACAAATTACTCACACTTTCGAGCATATCGAGCACTCACAACATTTGCAATTTTTTTATTTTATTCTTTTAATATTTCACAAGATTATTATATTTAAATGATTTTATTTGAAATAAATATTTCTTTGTTTACATTTTTTTTAACAAGAACACATATAATTTCTAATATTTTACAACAGAAATAAAAAAACACAGCCACTCTAAACCAGTTTAGTCGTCGTTCGTCTGCGTATGAAATAGAAATAAACCTATCGCACTGTTCGATGCGCACGACGAATTTCGTCGTACGCATCAATTGTGAGCACACTCATATAAACCCATATGTTCTATTTCTAACGACGAATATTCGTTCCGAAAAATTGGTCGTTTGTTCCAATTGTGTTTCATATTTTAAACACAAAATGTTTCACTTTTTCGACAAAGGGATCAATTACGTTTTGTAGATAATAAAAATTCATATAACATGTAAGACATTTCGCCATTTTATGGTGTATTTTTTGTCAAAAGAAAGTTGTATGGAAGCGAAAAAAATATGCCTAACGCAAACTTGCGAGAACTTCAAAAAAGCTAAAGCTATAAAAATGTGTTAATTTGGAATTTTTATTACAAACATAATATTTTATTACAATTGAGAATATTTTTTAAAAAAGGACTTGTATGATGGTCCTTGGACAAATTGTTTATACAGTTGGACGCGCCTTAAACAATTTTTTTATAATGCCTATTTTGTATATGTTGGCAAGAAACAGATTCTCAAATTGACAAAAATGCAAAATAGACCATTTTTCAAAATGGTCCAGGTCACGTGAGACCAAAGCTGAAGCCGAAATTTTTTAAATGTTATCTTAAAAAAGTCCAAAATTCATTTTTAGAAGGGTACATCGATCACTTTTCTTGGATAGGATATAAAGATGTTTTTTTAAGAGTTTTTCAGAAATAACCCAGTAACTTTTAAACGGTTAAAGATACTTAAATTTCATAAAGTTAGAACAGAGGAGTTTAAAAGTGACCTGTAGACAAACAGGTCAATGTACGGTCGGACAGCTTAATTATAGCCTTTCAAAAATCTTAATCTCGGATAATATTTTTTATATGATAAGCAAAAAACATCATAACTTTTGAATTAATGAAATATAAATTCTAAATTTTCAAATTTGGTTAACAGCAAAGACATTCCTGAAAACTTAAATAACAAAAAATTAGTAATTTTCAAGTAAAAAAACAACAAACATGAATTTTGTTTAAATTTCTATAATCGACTTAAAAAAAAAGATAAATACCAATAGCTACTGTAAACATTTTTTGAGTGTACATTATCCTCAACATTAAAATAAAATTAATTTAAACATTTCTATCTTCATATATATTTTATACCCTTCACCACCATAGCACAGTGGTTTACGGACGCTTTTTTTTGGAAATAATTCTTTAACTTTTGAACGACTGGAGATATTTGAATGAAATTTGACATGGTGATAGTCAAGGAGTATTCGAGTTGGTTTTTAAAAGCACTGGTCCATGAGGGGTCGGGAGAGTGATTGATGGACCTTCAAAGTTGGTCACCTCGGGTGTTCGACTTTTTTAAAAATTCGCCAAAAATCCATTTATGTATGGATTGAAAAGAAATTTTAAACTTAAGTTGTCCTTGAGAAGATCTACAAAAAATACGCTTAAATGTGTAGGTTATCTCCTTTGGATTTCGAGATATTTGGGTAAAAAGGAATTTTTAGGTTGATTTTTTACCTCTTTTTTTAAGCTTTTTTTGATCTGGTGGACGCATCTGAGGACCAAAAATTTTTTAAGAATATTCTTTAAATTTGTAATAAAATTCTGAATAATTTTTGTGCAAGTTAGTTATAGAAATCTTCTTTTGTTTAAAAGTTAAAAATATTCAAAGTTGAAACTTACAAAAAATTTCGCTTTTTTTTTAGTTTTTCCCCAAAAGATAGCTATATTTTTTCACTAATAAAAAAATATTTTCTTAAGAAACATAAAAAGATTTTTAAAGTTTTTAAAAGAAAACATAATGAGAATGCGTATAAAACAAATTTCTTGCTAATTGGACTTTTGGTCCTCGCACATGTCCTCTCCAAAAAATGGCAATTTGTAAAAAAAAAAATTAGTTTAAACAAAAATTTCTCAAAAGGCAAAGCACCGATTTGAAAAAAATTATAATGTTCATATTTTCCAATATATCTGTTATTGATTAGAAAAGTTTTTTCTGAAACGCGCTGCAAATAGAGACAGTGTTGCCATATTTGTAAAAAAACTCATTTTTTGAAACACCTTTTTCCCCAGTTGGGAATTGGGGAATTTTTAAGTTAAAATTGGGAATTTTTTTTAGTCTATTGCTTTTACATCTTATTGGTCTACATTACTACAAAATTTCATTGTAATATCTTTATCCATGTCATTTCCACAGAATATCAAAGATTAAAAATATTTTCCTTAAAAAAGCAGAAAAACAATTTTTTTTTGTTTTACGATACAAAGTGTAAAAAAAGTAACGCACTTAAAAAAAACTTTTACTTAGTGCTAATCTCCTAGTCTTTCCCGATCTAATGATACTAAACATGTATATAAAGCATTAATACCGAGTCTTAAAAAACTCTGAAAACTTTGGCCCCCGTAGCATTTTTACACTGTTTATTTAAATATAAGTGATGAATTTGTGCATATAAAATTAATAATCATACTCAAATATTTCACTATAAGATGACAATGATCCTTCGATAACAAACAAATATTTTTTTATTTTTTTAAAGAAAATATCATGAGGATTTATGAAATATCAAAATGTAAATAATTTGTACTTATATTAAAAGGTGAAATACATTTTATTGAAGTATTTGTAGTTAAAGTTTAAACTTACAGTTTTTATTACATATTTATATAAAAGTAGTTATTTACTTAATTTTTATTTTCAGTAAAATAATCAGTACAATCTATTATATCAAGAACCTCTTCCAGGTGTTCGTTTTCAGAAGTTTTTGTATAACTGCTCCACCATTTCTTTCTTATCGTTGATAGAGCAGGATCAGAAGACAACAAGAGATAATTTATTAGATCCTGATTTTGCGATTTTCTTGAGCATTTTCTGGTATTAAATAGTTGGATATACTTGAAATCTGAATTCCGCGCTTCCTGGGCCTCTTCTGTCAGTTCACCAAGTGGGAGAAGATTTGATTCAATTATTTCACGACCATGTTGAAGGACTTTATGAACTGTTGGTGTAATTTCTTTCCAGTGATACAAATGTCGTATACGAGTTAACGCGTTGAGGGCATAGCACTGAAATTTTTCAGCATTTATTTGATATTTGCTATTTATTGCCGATAATATTACGTAACATTTACGAAGAACTTCCTCATCAATTCCAGTAATCTTTGAAGTTGTTTCATAATTTTCAAAGAATCGCCTGGCCGTATTACCATCGTTTGTACTGCCATATCCTACAAGTGGTTTGTCTATGTTTAGACCCGTCATAGTTTTGAATTCTTCCTGAATCCTTTTTTTTCACTGGATCTCATTTCAATCAGTTCCTTATTATTTCTCACGGATTTTAGCTGATTATCAGGTATATTCCTATATTTCAGATCATATGCTATATGTAGCATAAATTCTAAAAATCGGATACGTGCATGTAGGGGCGATATACCAAATTCCAGAACCTCTTGATTAATTGCAGTACTAGCTGATGCATCTTCTGAAGTTTGTAGAAATTCCGATTTCTTCTTTCCGCATAATGAGCATTTCCAAGTTGAATGGGTTTCCGTTATAGCGTTGCTTACTTTTCCATCTATCATTGTCAATTGAAGCTCAAAATTTACATTAATCAAATATCCATGTATGTCTATGCAGACTGGACTCAAATTGTCTATTGAATATTTGATATCATCAACCCAATTTTTTGTGCTTGCTGCATTTTCTTTTAAATATTCGAATCTGATCGGTCTGCAAAATGCCTTTGATCCTGGAGATGTGTTAACCCACACATATTCAGTACGCTCTTTTGATGTGGATGGTTCAGAACGATTCTTTCTTAATCTTAGTGGTACTAGGGATGCCATAAAAACGCTTCTGTAGTCATTTGTGTTCTGATGAGATGTTGATTGTTTGTATTCCGGTAATCCAGATAAACCGTCACATCCCCATTTACATATTAAAGTTAAGTCCTTGTTGTCAAGTTTCTTGGCTTCTTCTTCAGACAATGTAGTAGATATCAGCCTTGATGCCGTATTTTCCAATAATTTTGATAAATCCACAGATGCACTTTCGTCTCCTATCACGTTTGTTGGTATTAAGTTTTTTTTGGTTTTTAATAACGCATTATATCCTGGTAAAATTGAGTGTCCTTTGTCTCGTAATGCCTTACAGAGTTTAATATATTTATTTTTACTCAATTTCAACTCGAGCATAAGAGCAAGTGCTTCTTCCTCCGAAAATTCTGATTGAGAAGAAGGAGTTGGTATACTCTTAATAATTCGCTTAAGACGTTTAGGAGAAGCCTCTGGGAGAATATCTGCTATTTGTTTAGCTTCAGCTGGTTGATTATTTCGTTTGAGCACTTCCTTAAAGGAATCTTTGATTTCAGTATCCGAATGAGTAGAAAGAACTTCGGATAATCGCATCTTTTTAGATCTTTCTCCGAGATCATCATAGTTTTTTAGAGGGGCTCCAGCACCAGAAGTTTTAAGCTCAATTGAGTCCTTCAGCCAGTCTTTAAATTTAGATTCAAATCTTTTTAAACAGTAATTAACCGACTTAATTTTAAGTTCAAATAACTTTACAAATTTTACGACTTTGTCTTCCTCACTATTGAGAATCATGGAGTTAGTTTGACTTTTAGCATATCGCATGATTATTTTAATTTTTTCTGCTCTCGAACTGCTTGGTTGTTCAAAAAGAATATCGCACAACACTTTAAATTCCAATGTTATAGCCATGATGTTTTAACTGTTAATAGCAGTTACATTTAAAACTTTCTTTTTTATATTAAAAAAAAAACATTTTTTATATATACCTGTATCCAAAGAATAATAAAGAAATCAATGAATTAATGTATTTTTTACCTCTAAAAATAGGTGCATATATAACTCAACCAATATGTGCGTCTCGTAAAACCTACCTGTATGGAGGTGAGTAACCATATCCTTTCTGACCATTATGAAAAACCCAAGTTGTAACAATTTTTACCTATTGCATTAACTTTCACATTAAAAAACATTTTATAACCTTAACATAATTTTGCAATTTTTTCAAATACACCAATTTTAAATACCGGAAAAATGCCTTTAAATCTTATTTTAAATAAATTGTCACACTGTTACTATAAAAGTACTCTTCTAATTAAACTTTTGCTACAAATTATGGATATATTACCTTTATACTGTTATCAAAATCGGTGCCTTACTCGTACTTACTTATTTAGAATCTTTTACTAAAATTTTATTTTTTAGCTTGGAACAAAAGGCAAAATCGAATAAAATTTTTTTAAGTCATTCTTATAATGTTTTCTTTAAAAAAATAAAAAACTATTTATATCTTTTTGAAGAAAATATTTGTTTATTAGCGAAGGATCATTGTCATCTTAAAAATAGTGAAATATTTGAGTATGATAATTAACTTTATATGCACAAATTCATCACTTATATTTAAATAAACAGTGTAAAAATGCTACGGGGGCCAAACTTTTCAGAGTTTTTTAAGACTCGGTATTAATGCTTTATATACATGTTTAGTATCATTAGATCGGGAAAGACTAGGAGATTAGCACTAAGTACACTTGTATCGTAAAACAAAAAAAAATTGTTTTTCTGCTTTTTTAAGGAAAATATTTTTAATCTTTGATATTCTGTGGAAATGACATGGATAAAGATATTACAATGAAATTTTGTAGTAATGTAGACCAATAAGATGTAAAAGCAATAGACTAAAAAAAATTCCCAATTTTAACTTAAAAATTCCCCAATTCCCAACTGGGGAAAAAGGTGTTTCAAAAAATGAGTTTTTTTACAAATATGGCAACACTGTCTCTATTTGCAGCGCGTTTCAGAAAAAACTTTTCTAATCAATAACAGATATATTGGAAAATATGAACATTATAATTTTTTTCAAATCGGTGCTTTGCCTTTTGAGAAATTTTTGTTTAAACTAATTTTTTTTTTTACAAATTGCCATTTTTTGGAGAGGACATGTGCGAGGACCAAAAGTCCAATTAGCAAGAAATTTGTTTTATACGCATTCCCATTATGTTTTCTTTTAAAAACTTTAAAAATCTTTTTATGTTTCTTAGGAAAATATTTTTTTATTAGTGAAAAAATATAGCTATCTTTTGGGGAAAAACTAAAAAAAAAGCGAAATTTTTTGTAAGTTTCAACTTTGAATATTTTTAACTTTTAAACAAAAGAAGATTTCTATAACTAACTTGCACAAAAATTATTCAGAATTTTATTACAAATTTAAAGAATATTCTTAAAAAATTTTTGGTCCTCAGATGCGTCCACCAGATCAAAAAAAGCTTAAAAAAAGAGGTAAAAAATCAACCTAAAAATTCCTTTTTACCCAAATATCTCGAAATCCAAAGGAGATAACCTACACATTTAAGCATATTTTTTGTAGATCTTCTCAAGGACAACTTAAGTTTAAAATTTCTTTTCAATCCATACATAAATGGATTTTTGGCGAATTTTTAAAAAAATCGAACACCCGAGGTGACCAACTTTGAAGGTCCATCAATCACTCTCCCGACCCCTCATGGACCAGTGCTTTTAAAAACCAACTCAAATACTCCTTGACTACCACCATGTCAAATTTCATTCAAATATCTCCAGTCGTTCAAAAGTTACAGAATTATTTCCAAAAAAAAGCGTCCGTAAACCACTGTAAACCTATGCATAGGTGGAAAGGGTATTATACGTTTGTGCTGATGTATGTAACGCATAGAAATATTTGTCTTAGACCCACCTTTTAGTATACCAATAGGCTTAGAATCACTTTCTGAGTCGATTTAGCGATGTCCGTCTGGCTGGTTGGACCCCCATGTAAACCTTGTAATCAAACTACAGGATAAAGATAATTTGATGAAATTTGGCACAGGTGATTTTTTTGGGACCTTGGCTATTGAAATTCGTCAAAATCGGTCCATTATTTATGGTACCTCCCATAGGTCCCACTTCCCGTAATTGATATATTGGCCACAAATATCAATATTTTTTCATGAAATTTAAAGCAAATACTGCTTATGTAACCAAATTTCGTTGAAATCGGTCCACATTTGACCATAGCCCCCATACAAACTTTTCTGTCAAAACGCACTAAATGAGACAAAAATCACTAATACTCTCATAAATCTAAAGATAACGAGAATTTTAAGTTTATTTTTTGCAAACATAATTTTTGTAACAACTGTAATCAATTTGCCAAATTTCGAGAAAATCGGTCCATATTTGACCCTAGCTCTCATATAAGTCCAAATGATGAAAACAGCTTAAATATATAAGTTTTGAGAAAATGTTTGTATGATGGCAAAATTTTGCAAATATTTGTCTTTATACAGGAAAAAGAACACCTTTGACCTTAGAGTTGAAGGGTATCGTATGGTCGGGCTTGACCGGCTATAGCACTTTCTTACTTGTTTTAGATAGATTTTTACAGGCATAATTAACATAACATATGAACATAATTTATACATCACTAGTTTCTAATTTATATCAAAAGCAAAGTACTAAAATGTGCCAAGATTCATTAAATTACTTTACTTCATTGGCGCCAGCTGATAGAAATTATGAAAAGTCTCACACTTAAAGGTCGTCGTATCCACATGTTCGATCCCATATACTCGTATTTGTGAACAAACTTCATACATACATACATAAATATTTATACTACAGTAGGGCTATAAAGTTTTAATGTCTTTAGAGAATCTTAGTTAAAAAAAAGCAAATAGGAAATATACAATATTATATTGACATAATTTTATAATTTTTACCCTTATCCACTATAAAAAGTTTTCTACGTCTGAGCATATGTTTCATTAAATGTTTTTAATAAAATTAAAAAATTTTAAAGATAATTTTAAAAAGCTGGGAAATCTTTTGATATTGGTATGACATCGATTAATTTTTTGAAATTTGTTTCATCCTGCCCACTGTATGCAATGTGGTTGCAATCTGTTGGCTCTTGGTATAACAGCAGATTTTCTAAATCAAGTTAAGAAAATAACAAATAAAAATCAATAAATATAAATGACAAGGACATTCTTCTCATATAAGAAGACATAAGTAGTACGTAAACAAAAATATAATAAATATTTTTAATGTACGTACATTCCAATCTATATTAAAACAATAGTATTAAAATTTTTTTTACATTTTTTTTACTTCAACAACAATAGAGATTTTTAAAATTCACGGAGAGAGTACGCATATGCACAGATTTCAAAACAGAGTAAATACGAATTATAATGTTTTCAAAACCATCAAAGTAATAATCGCATGAAAATAACTATGTACTCTAATTTTTAAACAGTATCACACAATTGTTTTTAACTTTCTTAATCTTTTGTTTATAAAATAAATATAATTATGAGCAATAAAAAACAAAAAACATGTCAACAAATAAAAAGTTTGCTTTTAAAATAAATTGTATCTGATCTTTTGGAGACTGTGCTATCACTTGACCTGTAGGGCAACATCAATGACTTTAAGTTAGACTAAGTCAAGGGGTACGAAGTAGTTAAACGATATCCGACGAACAAAATATCAGAGCTTTTTTTATACATTTGCAATACAAGCCGTCAAGTAAATATAATTTCAAGTGTAAAGTAAATAAAACATGTATAAGTGGCGAAAAGAAAACTAAATAAATGAAATGAAACAAAAATTGTCTACATTCATGCATGTAAATATGTACATAAATATATATGTATACATATGTGTAAATGTGTTTACACACGAGTTTGTAATATCAAATGAGGTCAATAACAGGTGAATAGAGAATGTTGAATGTCTACTCTCTTATGTGGCTCCCGTAGCATGCTACATTGTTGCAATTGCTTATTATATATCAAAGGATATCAATGCAATTATAAATAACGCAGTTACCCATTTACCCTGTCACATTTTATATTATTCATGTCAACACTTACTTTTATGTATAAATATATGTATGTCATTATACATGTGTAAACACTCTTCTATCCCTTTAGTATGATTAAATTATTACCGAAAATATTCTTACTCTAAAGAAAGAAAACAATATTTTATGAATATATGTATGTATATAATGTTTACAAAAGTATCTTTTGGATAAAACCCGAAACGAATCATTTGTTAGTATATTTAGCTCTTCTTTGCATGTACGTGGCAACAAATTACTATATTATTTACTCCGTTTTTTCTTTGTAACCAAATATTTCGTGAACGATGCGTTAGTTTCACGACAAAATAATAATGATAACGATATTAATGTAAAACAAAAAATGTCATCGTCAGCTGTGAAATCATGACATTGATTGATCATCATCCCGTAAAATCTCGACAGTGTCTCAGGCTTAGTACCTTTTATCTTGGTTGCTTAATCCTCAATTTTTTATTTTTCCTTACATTTACTACTCATCAATTTCCTTTATTTTGATCCTTTTTTTTTCTTCCTTTGTATTAAGTGAATATGACATTTAATCTTTGAACTACAATGAAAATGTTACAAAAATGTCTCCATATT
Source organism: Stomorhina lunata (assembly GCA_933228675.1). Classification (NCBI taxonomy): domain Eukaryota; kingdom Metazoa; phylum Arthropoda; class Insecta; order Diptera; family Rhiniidae; genus Stomorhina; species Stomorhina lunata. Next base: position 126,419,340 of record OW121743.1, read on the forward strand.
TAAATATTATACTTGTATACATTTTTAGTTGTAGTAAGGAGTAAGATCAAAAAAATTTAATATACAATTTTAAAATTGCAGTTTTTTTTATGGTTTTTATTCTTTTAGAAATATTTCCATTTAACAGTTGTTAAATTTTTTCTTAGGCTTTTAGGTAAGACATATCCACGGGTCGGCGCAAATAGAACAGAACAAAAAGTCGTCAGACTTGCCGTTTTTTTTATACTTTTAACTAAAATAGGATTTGTTTTCAATGTGTTGTTCTAACGTTTTGAAAAAAAAGTTTTCTACTCCATTTTTTTCAAAAATTTTACTATAGAAAATTTTTTTATCTAAAATTTTTTTTATTAAAAATTTTTCTATAGAAAATTTTTTTATTAAAATTTTTCTATAAAATTTTCTATAGAAATTTTTTTTTATTAAAATTTTTCTATAGAAAATTTTTTTATCAAAATTTTTCTATAGAAAATGTTTGTATTAAAAATGTTTCTATAGAATTTTCTATAGAAAATTTTTTTATTAAAAATAGTAGCCAACGGCTGCAGCAAAAATGTGCGAAGTGAAGGAAGATGAAAACTGAAAAATGTTTGTGTTTTGTTCAGCCGATAATCTGAGCTTTTACTTATGGCTTATAAACATAATTCGTAAAGATTTAGTTTGTAAAATAAGTAAAATTTTTCTGTAAAAAATTTTTTTATCAAAAATTTGTCTATAGAAAATTTTTTTATCAAACATTTTTTTATTAAAAATTTTTCTATAGAAAATTTTTTTATCACAAATTTTTCTATAGAAAATTTTTTTATCAAAAATTTTTCTATAGAAAATTTTTTTATCAAAAATTTTTCTATAGAAAATTTTTTTATCAAAAATTTTTCTATAGAAAATTTGTTCATCAAAAATTTTTCTATAGAAAATTTGTTCATCAAAAATTTTTCTATAGAAAATTTGTTCATCAAAAATTTTTCTATAGAAAATTTTTTTATGAAAAATTTTTCTATAGAAAATTTTCTATAGAAAATTTTTCTATAGAAAATTTTCTATAGAAAATTTTTTATCAAAAATTTTTCTATAGAAAATATTTTATCAAAAATTTTTCCATAGAACATTTGTTATTAAAAATTTTTCTATAGAAAATTTGTTCATCAAAAATTTTTCTATAGAAAATTTGTTCATCAAAAATTTTTCTATAGAAAATTTTTTATCAAAAATTTTCCTATTAAACTTTTTTTATCAAAAATTTTTCCATAGAACATTTTTTTATCAAAAATTTTTCTATAGAAAATATTTTTATTAAAAATTTTTCTATAGAAATTTTTTTTATGAAAAATTTTTCTATAGAAAATTTGTTAATCAAAAATTTTTCTATAGAAAATTTGTTCATCAAAAATTTTTCAATAGAAAATTTGTTCATCAAAAATTTTTCTATAGAAAATTTTTTTATGAAAAATTTTCCTATAGAAAATTTGTTCATCAAAAATTTTTTTATAGAAAATTTTTTTTTATCAAAAATTTTTCTATAGAAAATTTTTTTTATCAAAAATTTTTCTATAGAAAATTTGTTCATCAAAAATTTTTCTATAGAAAATTTTTTTTATCAAAAATTTTTCAATAGAAAATTTGTTCATCAAAAATTTTTCTATAGAAAATTTTTTTACCAAAAATTTTTCTATAGAAAATTATTTTATCAAAAATTTTTTTATTAAAAATTTTTCTATGGAAAATTTTTTTATTAAAAATTTTTCTATAGAAAATTTTTTGATGAAAAAATTTTCTATAGAAACATTTTTGATAAAAATATTTTCTATAGAAAAATTTTTGATGAACAAATTTTCTATAGAAAAATTTTTCATATAGATATCATATTTTTCTATAGAAAATTTTTTGATAAAAATTTTTCTATAGAAAATTTTTTTATTAAAAATTTTTCTATGGAAAATTTTTTTATCAAAAATTTTTCTATGGAAAATTTTTTATCAAAAAATTTTCTATAGAAAAATTTTTAATACAAAAATTTTCTATAGAAAAATTTTTATCAAAAAATTTTCTATAGAAAAATTTTTGTAAGAAAATTTTCTATAGAAACATTTTTAATAAAAACAAAGATGTTCAAACCAGAAAATTTTCTATAGAAAAATTTTTGATAAAAAATATTTTCTATAGAAAATATTTTTATCAAAAATGTTTCTATAGAAAATTTTTTCATCAAAAAATTTTCTGGTTTGAACATCTTTGTAGAGATTTCAAATAACAACATAAAATAGTATAAAAGTTTGTTTAACAATTTTGAATTGCCCTCTTTGATAAAGCAAACGCAAGACGTGTTAATTTGTTTCCGAACAATTCAGGATTAAGTGTAACAAATGATGCTGGTAATTGTTGTAATATTAAGTTAGCAATGAAATATTTGTATTCACATATTTCAATGGCGTTTTGCACGCAATCTATTAAATCAAATATTTTTTATACTGAAATTTTTAGGAACAAATTTATATGACTCTAAGACGATTTCCTTAAATTTCTCTTCAACAACATAAATCTTTTAAATACTTGTTTCGTAAAATTGTTTAACCTACATTTTCTTTTTATTATTTAACTTTTTGTCCATCTTAATGCCAAGGAATATATATTTCTTTGGAATAGTATTAAAACTATTTTTAAAAATTTTCTTATTATTTCATTATATCATTTGAAATAAATTTTCCTTGGCTATTAGATAAACATTCAGTTAATTGATGCGATAGTTTGTAAATTAAAGAATTTTCGTATTGCTTTAAAGGTCAACAAGACTCAATGTTCCTTCACTTATTTTTTTGTTATCAAAATATGTAAAGGCATAAGCAGTCAGTCATGCATGACCAATTACCAGAATTTATTCTCTAAATTACATTTATTTTCTTGTTATTGTGCTTTTTTTTGTGGTATAATAAAGTTGGCGATTTTTTTTTGAATAGACATTAACGTGCAGAAAAAACTTAATTAAATTATCATTTATTCAAAATCTTATAAACCCTGGAAATTTTTTTTACGTTTTTGTATAGCAATTGCCCACCCAGAGGTTAAGTAAACTAGATAAATATTTACAAACTTAACATCGCACATTAATCGATAAGGCCCGACTATATGTTACCCTGAGGTGAAATGTTAGCCAATTTAAAATAAACAAATTTTACGGTGATTTCTATGTCATAAATATCGGATGTTTTCTTTAGAGTATCACAAGCTTGAGTTGGCATCACTGCCAAATAATGACCATCCATTTAACAGCTGATAGTTGCTATTAAATTTCGTTATAAAGCACAAATTGATATCGGTCTTGAATTTCCATTCAGAATTTTATTTTCCGATGAAGCCTATTTCTGGTTGAATGGTTACGTAAGCTTTGCAGAATTGTCACGTATGGAGGGAGGAGAATGCACAAGATTTTGTCGAAACATCATTACATACACAGAAAATTACTGTTTGGTGGGCTTTATGTCTGGCGGAACCATTAGACCACTTTAAAAACGATGATGGTCAGAATGTTACTGTCAATGGTGAACGTCATGGGAACATGATTCAAAATTGTTTCGTATCTCAATTAAGTAGAATTAATCTTTATGGTTCCTACAGGACGTAGCCACAGCGGGCGCCCAACTATTTGGCCATTAAGATTGTTTGATTTAACCTTATTAGATTATTTTCTTTGGGGTTATTCGAACAACGATTAATGTGAATTAAAATAACATTACCAAATATTATAGATTTAGGGTAAAGTTCGCCCCGCTCCGATCCTGCAATATTTTGTTTATACTACGCTCAATAACAAAAAAAGTTACCAATACAAAGTTTCGAAACTCCATCTTCTAAAGTTCTAAATATATACAAAAGTAAGTATTTTTTATATCTGAGGGTAGAAGTATCGAAGTGTATCATGATAAACATTTTTTCAACTACAGATTCCTAACTAACAAAAATTGCTCATCTATCCTTGTACGAAATTTAAATGTAAAAAAAATCTAACTAAATATGTACATTAGGGCGCCTCGAAAAAATAAAGTTCGCCGTACACCATTGAATATAAAGCATTGCTATGAGGTAGTTTCGAAAAATTTTTTTAAAATTTTTTTCGTTGCACATTGGGGTCGCCAAAATACATTTTTCGTTATATCTTCGCCATTTATAGACGGATCTCGAAGTGTGATATTTATATCGATGTTTTTGTCTCAAGGAGGCCAACATTTTTCTTTAATAATCATTATTCTCAGGTATCCGGTTCTAGTATTTATCTATTAGACCCCTGTTCCTACCACCCTAATGTACCACCCTAATATCAGAAAATTAAAGCTCTTAAAAAATCGTTAAACTTTTACTAAGGAAGTTTTTCGATTTTTCAAACCGATCTATTACAAAAAAGGAATTTCTTATTTTGCCGCGCATAGGGATCGCCAAAATACATTTTTCGTTATATCTTCGCCATTTACTGTCGGATCTTAAAGTGTAATATATCGATGTTTTTGTCTAACGAAGGCCAATGTTTTGCGATATTAATCATTGACCTTAAATACATTCTTCTACATAGCACCTACCCAAGATATCTTAACTCATACAACAAGAATTATAAAAATTTAAAATCTTTTAATCAATTATGTTTTGAAAAGACTCAAGTTTGCTGTATTTTTGAGGGCTCTCAAGTTCTGAAAAAATGTGGCCCATGCGTTGCTCACCAGTGACAGCCATGGCAGATTAATGCACTACATGAACAAAACGTTCAGTATTTTGTGTACAGCGAACTTTATTTTTTCCCCATATAAGTCGAGACGCTCTAATGTACATATGTATGTAATAAAATAAGTAGGGGTGCTTTAGTTGGTTAAGTCCGACTCTTTGTCACTGAGACTAATTGTCAAAAGTTTTTTAATGCTTAAAAAATGTCTGTGTTGACCATACGAACATTTTCTTGAAATGTTGGTATATTTAAGCCATTATCGGCAGCTGTTAAAATAAGTAAACTACGTTCAAAAGTGGACTGATTGTCTCGAAAGTTTACTCAAAACTTCTTTGTAAAAAAAACTTAAAACAATAATGTAAGTAAAGAAAATATCATACATTTTTATAAATATAAAGACTTAGCCAGAGATATTCAGCATATATTAGGGTAAATCTCAGAGGAATGTTTTTTTGCATTACAAACCAAAATATATCCGAACATATAAAATCAACTATAATTATACGATAAGATCAAATAGATCTTGTTGAAGGCATTTAGAAATATAATTTTTTAGTGTTACTTGCAAATACTCGTAGGCGCAACATGTGTAAGAACTGCTACTTATAAGCAAAAATCGATTTTTAGCAAAAATTCTTTTCTAGAGTGAGGTCTTGTAAAATGTTCTTCGTACTTCGTTTAATATTCATACAACTTTGTTGTGCTTTTCATAAAACACTTCCTCTGCATTCATGTGTATATGTATTCACTCAAAATAATATCACAGTAATTGTTAGAGGTTGTAAACGAAGCCTGAAATAAAGTTTAAGGCATCTAAACTTGAATCGAAATTTTCTAAATTTCTTAGAAAATTTAATGGCTAATTATTTTCAGGAATGGCTAATTATTTCAGGAAAAAATACCAATACAACAAATTTAATAGAAATTTCATTTATCCGCTTTACAAGGAATTACACATGTTTTGATTTGATTATCCTAGAGATTCAGTTGAATTTACTTACAAAAGATTTCGAGTGTTATTCAGATTCAGATTTATTTTTATGATTTTTGTTCTTTTGTTTGATCATCGTATTAATTAAAAATACGGTATTTAATTTTTATTTGATTGCTAGAAATGTTAAGTGGCTGCTCTTGCTGTTCTTGCTTGCTTTTATTCTTATTCTTATTGTTATTTTGTTTGCTTTTTTTATTTCTCTGATTTCAATTAACGCAAAAAATAATAAAAGTACTCCAAGTTTAAAACAGACGAACATACATACATAGGTAGACGTTAATTAATTTTATTTGTATAGCAAAAATTTAATTCTAAGGATTACCAAAGAAAGTTTTGTAATACATACTTTAATAATGGCTTATAATTTGTCCAGATTGTAATTGTGCAAATAATAATGTTGAGCATATTTTCAAATAGAAAAAATCATGTGAAATACATTATTTATTTCGATGGAATTTTGTGTAAATATTGTAAAATTTCATAGCTCAATGTTCAACATTTGAAAAAATAAACAATTTTGGTTAATAATAACAGAAATGGCATTTCATTCTTCTCCATGTATAGAGCAGACAATGAATGAATGAGTGAATGAATGAATGGATGCTTTCATTCAAGTGTGACTACAGCAATGTAACATATACGGATACACATACACACATATTTTACTCCACATTTTCCCCCAGGTTATGGAAATGTCTGCGTGTGTATGTGTCAGCCTAAAGGTAGACTATAAAATAAAATAGGGATATTTCTTTTGTTTTTTGTCTATAAAAATTAGATGATTTCATGAGATTGTGTGTGTTTGACATTTTAGTTGTTTATATATTTTTACTCTTTTTGTTGGTGTTGCTGTTGTTGTTGTATTGTACTTCAGTGCAACAATTTGAGAAGACAAATGTCTCCAGGGTAAACAGGAAGTAGCATGTGTCAATATTAATGTGTCAATGGGAATGGATTTTTCTTTAACATATGAAGCAGGATAACATAGTTACGAGTTATAATAAACATATACATTCTAATGGGTGCTCAGATATTAGGGTAGTTCTTATTAAATGGTAAAGTTAATTTTTATAAGTAATCCTAAGTTTCGATTCATGAATGTAAAAGACGAAAAACTTAGTTTTCTAAAGGACCAATGAACAGATGTAATCATTATTTTTATGAACATACATACATACATGTTTCTTTTCAAATTGAATATTAAAGTTTTTTCTAAACGAATACAAAATGAACTTAAATCGTTTCAGAGTCCTTTCTTTATGAAATGTTAAATTAAAATGTAAGAGTTAAATTGAAGTAAAGACTAATAATACATTTGCAAATAAAATATGTATACATATCGCCACCTGAATTGTATAAACCAGCAATAAGTACAAATTTTTAAATATTTTCAAGTTTTTATATTTTTAGGCTAAAATTATTACAAATACTATTTAAGCAAATATATTAGAAATTTATTGTTTAAATCTGTTTGTTGTTGATAACAGCATTTCCCATTTTAGTTAACGAAATGTACATAAGTAAACATGCATGAAAATTCACTGAAAACATTCATGTAAATGCACTCACACCTTTGAACAGTTGGCTAATTCTACAGTCTCAACTTTTATAATAGGCAACATAATTAACAAAACTTTGTTGCTTTCATTAAAAAAATTAAAAAAGTAATTTTATATTGCGAATAAATTTAAAGTTTAACCACTTGATTATATCCGACTATTTGATAAAAAGACAAGGTTTCTTTCAGAATCCCAAATATTTTTTTCGAGATAATCCATTTCAGTTCTTTTTTAATTTTCCTTTCTAATTAACATTTACTGTACTTTCATGTGTTTGCAGATTCTGTATGAAAAAAAATCTATTCATATAATATTTGTTTATTTAATATCAAATGCATACATGACATGACGATGAATACACTAGTTAGTGAAGTTATTTTGACTGAAATATACATACATACATACATACATACATATGTATTTTAAATAATATTTATTTAACAATATTGTTAATAATTTCTATTCGAGTCTATTATGCTTTTGTAAAACTAAATAAACTGAACAGAAATACTTTTGATGATTTAAACATTTTGATACTTACTTACATCAGAAGGAGAGAAATTCAAAAAAAAAAAGTTGAATTTTTTTTTTTTTTATATTAATACAAATATGTATGCATCTTGTATAATTTAAATTATTTAATATATATTCATTGAGGCCCTATGCTCCACTGGGAGTCAAGGATAACAGAAGAAATAAATATTATTTCGCCAAAAAAACTACAGTTTTATCCCTCTGCTTAATATGAAAGTAGTAGTAAAATAGAACAGTTTTTCGACTCTGAAAATTTTTCAAAAATTTACTTTTTATAGTAAATTTTTCAAAAATTTACTTTTTATAGTAAATTTTTCAAAAATTTACTTTTTATAGTAAATTTTTCAAAAATTTACTTTTTATAGTAAATTTTTCAAAAATTTACTTTTTATAGTAAATTTTTCAAAAATTTACTTTTTATAGTAAATTTTTCAAAAATTTACTTTTTATAGTAAATTTTTCGAAAATTCACTTTTTAAAGTAAATTTTTCAAAAATTTACTTTTATAGTGAATTTTTCAAAAATTTACTTTTTATGGTAAATTTTTCAAAAATTTACTTTTTATAGTAAATTTTTCAAAAATTTACTTTTTATAGTAAATTTTTCAAAAATTTACTTTTTATCGTAAATTTTTCAAAAATTTACTTTTTATAGGAAATTTTTCAAAAATTTACTTTTTATAGTAAATTTTTAAAAAATTTACTTTTTATAGGACATTTTTAAAAAATTTACTTTTTATAGGAAATTTTTAAAAAAGTTGACAATAAGTAATTATGTATACGAAAATTTACTTTTTATTATAAATATTTCGAAATTACTGATTCTTTGTTGATTTTTTCTATGAAAAATAATCGGCAAAATTTTTTGAAACAAAATTTTTCATTTTATTTGTTTTGAAAGTGGATAAAGCCCCATACATTTTTCAATTCAAAAGTGAAAATGTTTTCATACAAAACCCATAATTTACATTTTATTTGTTTTGAAAACAATTTAACTCCCATACATTTTTCAATTAAGAAAATAAATATTTTAAAATGTTTGTTTTGAAAATGGTATAAGTCCATTCAACCCGCAAAAAAATCCTAATTAGCAGCTGCCAGTTGGATAAAGTAGAAAGTAAAATGAAATAGAGATACAATCGCATAAAAGGAAAAAACTGGGTCGATCATATGGTCATAGGTGAAAACGTAAATGAGTTTTGATTAACAACTTAATTCTCGTTTGCAATTTAGCTGAACTGATCAGTTAAATATATGATTTTAACTACAGACATAAAATAATGGGTGACACGTTGTCCGTGTTCGAAGTCTGCTATGTGTCACATAATTTTTTCAGTGTTCCTACTAAGTTTTAATCTAATTTAAAAATCATAAATTTGCACAATAAATTATGATATGATCCTAAGCCCGACTCGAACTCACAAACTTCAAAAGTATTTTTCTTCATCCAATAACTTTTGAAATAACCTACTATCAGTTACAGTAATAACTGTCTAAATTTACGTTAGTTAAATGTTTTAATGCCTTAAATGTCAAGGTGACAAAATTAAGGCAAACTTTTTTTTAAATTCTTCAGTTGTGAATTAATATAAAACAAAAAAATATATTTTCATAAATTGTCAAAATTATAAAAACCTTTCTTAGTTTTTTTTATCGATGCGACACCTGTTTGGCTACGGTTTTGACCATAAAAGTCTAAATGCATGTAAAATATTTGCCATGTGTTTTTGTTGTGAAATTCAATTTTATTTTAACTCTTTGGCTCTTGAAATGTAACAAGAAGCCACCAGGCGAACGAATCTGTTGGCTACTGGGTTGAGTTGTATAATATAGACATCAGGCTACATGTCGCTCACAGGCAATCCGCCATGCAGGTCTTCCATGGTTGGTTGATGTTGTGCTTAAATATTCAATGACCCATACTTGCCTGTTCTTTGTACATATTTGAAAAATAAAAAAATAAAAATAAATAAAATCATAAAAAAAACTTATTTATGTGTTTGTGCACTTGGTTCAAACAATATTTTATCCTATTAAGTTCTTCATAATATTTTATATAATATAGTAATATAGCATAATATATGTATGTATGTATGTGTATGTAAGTAGCATATAAATGCATGAGTATTTGTAGGTAGAAACTAAATTGTATTTTATATGCACTCGATATCGCTGGATTGCTGCAAAAACGTCATAATTTGCTTTTTTTTCAAGTCTTAAATTCATTCAAGAAAATTTTAATGAAACATTAATATCTACTCTACTTGATAACTGTAAAATTTTCATAATTTTCTTATGAAAAACTTTGGTTTTCATTTATTACAATGTTGCAGCAAAATTATGAAAATAAAAGATAACTAAATTATGAAAACGAAACTTATTCATATTTTTACCAGCAATTGAATTTAGCTTATAAAATAAATTGTATTTTAGAAACTTTATAATTTATGAGAAATTTATTTTTTTATATAAGAATTATTAATTTAATAGATTTTAAAGTTTTCTATAATAATTTTTTTCGTGGTTTTAAATAATAAAAATACATATATATTTGGGTTTATTCTATTTAAGATTTATATGCATTCATATGTATTGAAAGTTCTTTAAAAGTTTTCAAACTTATTCCTAACATTTAATAAATGTATGTACGTTTATATAAAAGTATAACTTTTTTATGCTTTTTAAAAAGTGTTGTATTAATGCATAACAGAAATATATTTTTCTATAAATATTTTACAAACTTATTAAAGATATAAACACTTGTTCAAATATTTTAGTTATTCTGTTAAGGAAAATTTAAGTTTTATAAGGAGAGAGATCAAAATAATTTAAACATATATAGAAATGTATAATTATATATAAAGGGTGTTCCAACTAGAACGCAATTTTTAAATTTTAAATAAAACACAGATATTTCAAAAAGATTGACTTATTCGCATTTGATCTCAAATCTGTTATATTTATTTATTAATGTAACATACCAATTTATTGATAAAAAGCCAAAAATTGTTAGCGGAGAAACCAAAATTCCTCGATGGTTGGTTAGGCCATCTCTTCAGGAGGATTATCCCCAATTTAGACAAATCGAAAACCTCGCATTATTAAATACTTTACAAACAAAACCTTTCAGAATTATGTTCATAAATCATAGGTAAAAGCGTAGATCATCGACTGAACAAAACACAAACAATCAGTTTTCATCTTCCTTCATTTCCCACATTCTTGCTGCAGCCGTCGGCTACTATATGCAGAATGCTGTGAAGAAGGGGGGGGGGGGGGGGGTAAGATGTTTAAAATAAACAGAGGTTTATTTTAAAAATAAGCTGAATGCATGCAGTTTTATCAAAAAATAACAAAATTGTCGGGATGTAAATATTATTCAAAAAGAATGATTTATTCGCATTTGATCCCAAATCTGTTACATTTATTTATTAATGTAACAGAACAATTTATTGATAAAAAGCCAAAAATTGTTTGCGGAGAAACCAAAATTCCTCCACGCGTTTCGACGGCTGGTTAGGCCACAGATATTTAAAAAAAAAAATCGTGAAACTTTATTATATCGTAAAGTAGACAGAATGAAGTTTTCGTATGGAAGAAGATATCGTGTTCGTTAATTGGGTATTGGAGAGACAACATGAAAATGCAGATTTCGCCGATAAATCATCTTCAGTGACGAGGCCTATTTCCATCTTGATGGCTTCGTCAATAGGCAGAATTGTCGCATTTGGGGTGAGGAAAATCCTCGAGTGATTCACTAGAAGCAAATACATCCTCAACGTGTCACTGTGTGGTGTGGTTTTTGGGCTGGAGGAGTCATTGGACCATTTTTTTTATGAAAATGAGGCAGGTCAAGCGCAAACAGTCAATGGTGTTCGGTATCGTGAAATGTTAACCAGTTTTTTCTTGCCTATAATTGAAAAAATTAATGTGGAGGGCATGTGGTTTCAACGAGATGTCGCCACATGTCATACAGCCAGAGAAACAATTCAATCGCTACATCAGTCATTTCCCGGTCGTGTTATTGGCCGCCTAGATCGTGCGATTTAATACCTTTAGATTTTTTTCTTTAGGGTTTTTTGAAGTCGATGGTTTACGCGAATAAGTCGACCACGACTCTAGCCTATAAAGAGGAAATTGGACGCTGCATTAATAAAATACCGCAGCATTATTGCAAAAAGGTCATTGAAAATTTCATTAAAAGATCGCGTGTGTGCCAGCAAAGCCGCGGCGGCCATAATAAAGTTTCACGATTTTTTTAAATATCTGTGTTTTATTTAAAATTTAAAAATTACTTTCTAGTTGGGACACCCTTTACATACATTTTTCATATTTTACACAAAAAAACTACTTATTTTGCTATTTCCATATCTTGAAAACTAGTTGCGCAATATCAATAAAAATTTATTCACATCGAATGTAAAGAAACGTTTTTTTTATGATAAATCATAGAAACACTCAAAAACTTACCATCGTTTTTCGATAATCGTAAAACTATGAAAATTCTTAACATTATAAGCCTAATAATATGAAAATCCATCGGTTAGAAATGTTTTCATTTACAAACAATTAAAAATACCCAATTTTAGCAAACATTTAAAAAAATTAAGTAAAGGCTACAATTTTCAAAATACTTTAATGAGACTTGGCATGAAATATTGTTTTGCTACTCACTTTATTTACTTAATTATTAATTCATTTAATTTGGAACATTCAGAGTTTTGTGACCTTGTAATAAAAATGGTTTATTTTCAACATCTTTGATTTTTAATGAAGTTTTAAAAAACAAAAAAATTTAAATTTTCTAAAAAAATACAATGAAGTGCAAATAACTTCGAATTCGTAAAGCATACACAAATATTATTTTAAAAGTTAAAAGTTATTTGCTATTCTGTTCTGTAATTTTCAACAAAATCGAACAAGCCGTTTCAAAGATATGATAAAATGAATGGATCAGCCTCTTGAAAAATGGCAAGTTTTATATAAAAAAAAATAAAAAAATAATGTATTTTAAATCTCGATTATTTTTATAATTAGGAGACCACAACAAATAAAAAAATATAGTAATGGTCTATTGTAATGGTCTAATTTAACGTTTAAAACTTTGAACCGAGTGGTTCAAAGAAAACACTTTTATTATTTTCCTTTTAATATTTTATAGTACGAAATAAGTTAAAAAGAAATAAAAGTGTGTTAAAATGTTTTCGATCTCACACCAATTGTCGAACGAAATGCTTTTGCAAGTAATTATTTACGTTAATATACTTAGACATAATTATACTCAGCAAATATTTACTCTATATTTGAGTCACATTTAATATAATTTTATTTGTTCAGGGCAAACAAAAAAGCAAAGTATTTAATAAAAATAATATACGACGGTTGCCTTTATATTTCGAGATTGTAAAAAATACTTAACAAAAATTACGTTATTGCTTTTTGAAATATTCTCTATTAAGATTATGATACTTTTGCATACATCTTAAATACTTTTCCAAAACAGGCATTTTCATTGCATCAACTGCTTCATCAAATTTCGTTGTTATCTTATTACATCTTTTTTTCTGGACAAAAATATCATATTTGTCTATTTACTGTAAAAAAAAAATATAATTCACTTTTTTGAATATTTAAGTATAAAGGACATTTCTTTATTATGTCCTTAATATTCAATTCTAACTGTAAACAACAGAAATAGCGTTCATCATAAAGTTTTAAGTACGACGTGAGTTGGCGAAATCTCAAAACATAAAAGCTTTCATTAACTCATTACAACCGATAAATAAATAATGCAGTGTGGGCCCAATAACTGCATTCAATTTCAATATTTAACCCTAGATGGTTACTGTCCGTCGAATCGATAAAGCTCATTTACTCTTTATCATATAACTTTTTTATGTTTGACCAAATTTCGCTCTTTTTATCAACAACGTTAGTTGTGAGCTTGCAGTGAGTAGGCGTACACTGGACACTAGAGCGGTTCGCCTTCCATACAAAAAAAAAGTTGTTCCAGTCACCCCCTAGAATTAAAGATGCTGTTAAAACAATTCTAAAAAAAAAAATATTTTTTACCATGCCTACAAATACCGCCCTTTTAGTATTTTGTTCACTGTGCCGCCATTTTAAGTCCGATCATAACATTTTATATATCGGTTACGTTTATATATCTTTCTTTGATAGTTTTTTACTACCACGTCAATTTATAGTCATTATTTTTAAAAACTAAATTTATACTCGATTCGATTAGGGTGGGTACGAATCGAATATTAAAAAAATTTTGACTACAAATTGACGTGGTAGTAAAAAACTGTCAAAGAGAGATATGTAGCCCTTACAGAGCCGTGAACACCGATATATAGAGTGTTATGATTGGACTAAAGATGGCGACACAGTTAACAAAATACAAAAAGGACGGTATTTGCAGGCGTGGTAAAAAAAACATAAACAAAATTTAGAATTATTTTTGCATTATCTTTAATCCTAGGGGGTGACTGACTCAACTTTTTTTCGAACCACTCTAATGGACACCCATTTTTTAAAGTTGATTTTCACAGGTTTGTAGTTGCGTATCTGTGGAAGACTAATAATTAAATAAGAATCAAATGTTGAACATTTTTAAAGATTCTATATAAAAAAGTCATTTATGTTTTTGTTGTATATAATATGCACATTAGAGCGTCTCGACTTATATGGGGAAAAAATAAAGTTCGTTGTACACCATCGAATATAAAGCATTGCTATGAGGTAGTTTCGAAAAAAAAATTTTTAATTTTTTTCGTTACACATTTGGGTCGCCTTTAACAAAATACTGAACGTTTTGTTCATGTAGTGCATTAATCTGCCATGACTTTCACTGGTGAGCAACGCATGGGCCACATTTTTTCAGAACTTGAGAGCCCTCAAAAATACAGCAAACTTGAATCTTTTCAAAACATAATTGATTAAAAGATTTTAAATTTTTATAATTCTTGTTGTATGAGTTAAGATATCTTGGGTAGGTGCTATGTAGAAGAATGTATTTAAGGTCAATGATTAATATCGCAAAACATTGGCCTTCGTTAAACAAAAACATCGATATATTACACTTTAAGATCCGACAGTAAATGGCGAAGATATAACGAAAAATGTATTTTGGCGACCCCAATGTGCAACGAAAAAAATTAAAAAAAATTTTTTCGAAACTACCTCATAATACTTTATATTCGATGGTGTACGGCGAACTTTATTTTTTCGAGACGCCCTAATGCACATATATCATTAATTTTAAAAACAAATAAAAAATATCAAATCGAATTTTAAGAAAGAAAATAAATGTTTTATATTATATTCTATTTTATTTTTGTTTGAACAAAATTCTTAACTAAAAATATTTTTGCTTAATTTTTACTTTAAAAATCATCCCACTAGAATTATTTAAAAAATTTTTCGTAGACGAAGAGTAACCTTAATGTACAAAAATGAAGAGTAACCATCCAGGGTGAAGAAACATTTATATAGCATACTTTTACGATAGTCAGGTTTTATAAGTTTTACAAAAAAATTTTTAAAAATTTCATAAACTGAATAGGAATTATAAAGTCCGAAAAATAACACGTTAAGGATTAAATATGTAATTTATTGGATCTTCTAATTTGATGAGCTTTGATGAGATCTTAGAAATTTGTGTGAAAAAAACCATCACATTCTTTAGATCATTGTTCTTTATTTTCTTTGTCTTCGTTTAGTTTTTCGTAATCCTTGTTATTTTCACGTAAAGATTTTTCTAGCAATTCCTTGTTGTTGATTGCTTTTGTTTTCAATGCGTTAAGGAATTATGTTTTAATTTTATTTTATCATGTTTAGGCATGTCCTATTGTTGTTATGTATTTTTGTGATGCTCTTGTCATTTTATTTTTATTAAGATTGTAAATTGTTGGTACATAAACACACAGAAAAGGAATGAACACAATATTATGAAGGTTATCCTTATTAATTCAACATCAGCATCAACAACAAAAATAACAACAACAACAACAACTACTACGAACGACAATTTATTTATACACATTTTTGCATCCAAGTGCATAGAAGCACTTAATGCAAAAGGCGGAGCGGGAGGAATAAGGGTGGGGGGAGGTTAAATTAAACTGAAAAATATGCATTCTCATAACCCAACAAAGGTGCATAGATAAACGCTCTCGTGTGCCATTTACTTGTTTGTACCACCGTCAGTCAGTCATCACCATCATCCAAATATTTAATCATTTTGATGCACCGACACCGACACCGACACCATCATCAACCATCAGTTGTACTGGCTCCTACTCATACACGATATTTGCGAGTATTTCATGTAGTTATAGAAAAAGTGATGGTGCGATGGTGCTGCTACCAACATTTTTATTCCTTTTAATTCTTGTTAACAGAATTTTGTGTTTGTCAAACAGGTATGAGTTTGAGAATTTAAGCTTGACATGATGCATCATGGAGACGAAGAGAGTGAAAAATAATATCTGACATACAAACGTAAAAGGAAATCCAAGTCATGTAGTTGTGGGTGTTAATGTTCTACACAAACATTTGTACCGAGTTCAAATTGGTTTTATTTAACCGATTTCCAACCTGTTTTTCTCTAAAGTCAATTTCGTTCTTTATTGGATAAAAACAGTAACAAAATATAAGTCAGACCTTTAAAAATGTACTTTTTATAACATAACCTAAATTGTTAAGAAGAAATATAATGAACTACTTGAAAATCTGTGTCTTACTTGGTTCAAATAGGAAGCCTGTTTTTAAAAGCCAATTCCTTGAAATTAATTTATTTTATTACTATGAATGAATAACTGAAAAAGAGACATTGTCGCTAAAGAACTTAAAACATATGTATTTTTTAACGTGCACATGTTACACTACATACTTTATATGTAATTTATGCAAATGCTAGTTTTGTGCATACAGTGGGTACTGTTTGAAAAAATAGATTTACTGTGATCTAACATCTTTGAGTCCAATAAATTAGAAAAACGCGATTTATATTTGTTTTATTTTGTTTAAATTTTATAACTGTGAACCGCCGTGGTATAACAGGTTAGTCATACCAAAGGTCTCAAGTTCAATCACTTGAAAACATAAATGTTCAAAAAAAGCGGTTTACCTCATAACTCAGCTAGCCACAAGTTATTAAGTATTAGGCTATGTAAAACTTCTCTAACTAATGCATTTGCCGTTCGGAGCCGGAGTTAAAACAATGAGTCTAAAAATAGAATCGGATGCAGGGGATTGTCTAAAAGAAGTACCCATTGTTCTAATTGGAATGTCGTGGGAATTAAATAAGTAAAATTATATAACTAACATTAAAATATAACTTTAAAACATGTAAACTAAAAAATATGATTAGCAATTAAAGTAAGTAGTTCTTTTTAACAAATTTTGATATCTTTGATTAGTCGTAATCTTTGTTGAGACACCCATCGAAGGGGAATGCTTGCGGTGTAATGTATTATGACTTCGTTTAGTATAATTATTGACATTCATTATTGCTCCTATTGTAAAAGAGGTAATAATACTCGTACTAATAAATTTCCTCCATCATATTTAATGGTTTTTATTGTATATTGCAAAGGGGTTCTGTGTTCCGAAGTCTTTTTACAGTCAAACTTCAGATCTAAAAAAATTAAATTAATTTTCGTCTGACTATAAAATAAGCTAAGGCCATTTTATTTTTGGAGAATAGGAGAATCTATTTTTTCACACAGCACTGTAAATATATTTATATGTGCAATTTCGTTCCGTTTTTTTCCCAACATCTATTCAAAACATAATTCAAGGATAATTAAGACAGAACAAAGCAAAGTAAAATACTAAAGACTTTTTCTAGCGAAATTTTCTTTTAGGAATTAGTCAGTAATGGTTGGTTTTCATCAACAAATGACAAATAAATTTACAAAAAAAAAAGGAACAAAAAGACAAAACGATGGCAATAAATTTCGTATCAAAACTTTAAATTTCTTAGGTGACATAAATGGATTAAACTATGAACAAATTTTAAGTTATCTCAGAATTCGTTAATTAAAAACTGTCGGTATGACTAAACTATACAAAGTATCGATGTTATTTATAAATATTCTCTTACATTTATTTTAACATTAAAATTTCGTTAAAAACAGAATTCGTTTTACTATGTCGATATCTGCGTATAGCTCATACATACAATAGTTGAGCTATACGCAGATTCCCACTGGTAGTATAAGCGTTTTATAAAGCGTAGTTTTAGTTCTTACAGAGAGAGCTTTATTTCTTAGCTTCCTACTTACTCAAAAATATCATCTGTTGGCAAGTATGGTTCTTCGTTTAATTTCGAAACTTATGTCGTCATTTATGCTCACAGCGGTATCAAGATAAACAAATTCTTTTACAGCCGACAACGTTGGCCGATGGAACTCGTAGAAGAGGACTTCCTTCTTTCGATGGAAAGACCAAGTAGAAGAAAATCTTTTTAAAACTTTGATTTCGAAATTGGTATCAAGATAAACAAATTCTTTTACAGCCGACAACGTTGGCCGATGGAACTCGTAGAAGAGGACTTCCTTCTTACGATGGAAAGACCAAGTAGAAGAAAATCTTTTTTAAGCTTTGAATTCGAAATTGGATTGCATGAAATTCTTAAAAATGCTCGGCCTTTGGCTTAATAGATTGCAAATTTAAATAAATAAAAAACATGTTTTTTTCAACGTTATTACCAGGAGTAGGTAGTCCATACCACCAGTAGCCGATGAATTTTTTTAATTTTCGTAAACACCACGATCATTAATAAAACTCGTGAAAATGAGTATTAAAATCATTCAGTTGGAATTGGGATGTTAACAGAGTTGGTGCCGCTTTGTTAAAGAAAAGACAAAAACAAAATAGGTAAAAAAAACAATATAGCCACAAAATACATGGTAAGAGAGAACAAAGAAATATAATCTCGAACATTGTTGCCACGACACTATTATTTTTGTAAACATTGGGAATATTTTTGTAAATATTGGGAATATTTTTTAAAACAGAAATAAATTCTAATATTAAACAGTTTTAGATTTTTATATATTTTAGATATTTTCAATCTAAAAATTTTTTGTAGAAAAATTTTTCTTTGGAAAATTGCTCGATAAAAATTATATTTTATAGAAAATTTTTCGATAAAAATATTTTTCTGTAAAAATTTTCGATAAAAATATTTTTATATCAAAAAATTTTCAAACAAAAATTTTCTATAAAAAAATTTTGTAAGAAAATTTTTTATATAAAATTTTTTGAGAAAAAGATTTTTGTAGAAAAATTTTTGGTAAAAAAATTTTCTACAGAAAAATTTTTGATAAACAAATTTTCTACAGAAAAATTTTTGATAAAAAAATTTTCTATGGAAAAATTTTTGTAAGAAAATTTTTTATAGAAAAATTTTTGTAAGAAAGTTTTCTATAGAAAAATTTGTGTAAGAAAATTTTCTAAAGAAAAATTTTTAATAAAAAAAATTTTCTATAGAAAAATTTTTAATAAAAAAATTTTCTACAGAAAATTTTTGATCAAAAAAAATTTTCTACAGAAAAATTTTTGATAAAAAAATTTTCTACAGAAAAATTTTTGATAAAAATATTTTCTACAGAAAAATTTTTGATAAAAATATTAAAAAAATGGAGTACAAAACTTTTTCTTTAAAAATACCTATTTTAGTTAAAAGAATAGAAAAACGGCAAATTTGCCCATTTTTATGTTTTCTTTGCGCCGACCCGTGGTTATTATCATCCTTAATGTTATGTTCGATGACAGAGTTACAATTGTTTAAGACAAAGAGATTACATTCTATTATCTGTACACATTAATATAGACAAGAAACGTACCAATCAACCAGAAGGTGATAAAACAATTTCCCAGGGATTTCCTTTAAAAATTTTTACTTACGAGTATTATAAGTTTTGATTGCTGTTGTTGAAGTTTATTCTTTATGAAAAAATGCATGCCTTTAAAGTAAGTACTGTACAAAACACGAGGGTTACCCTTTATATTAACATATTGTGCAATTCAGTGCTGCCTCAACCTTCTTTAGTAAAGTTTTAAATTTTTGGCTCAAAACGTTTGTCAGTTAAGGTTAATCTAGTATACATTTATATAATACACTAGCTGATTTTACCCGGCGTTGCCCGGGTTGGTAGTTCAAGTTTTTAACATTACAGTGTTAACACTTTCTTTAAAAATTCCATGTTTGTCTTCCATGTTTGTCCTTTTGAATATTTGACTTATAGGGGGGGTCACACCCACTTAAGATTTAAACAAAATTAGCCTATTTTAAAACCTTAATATACTGTAAAAATTTCATAAAAATCGGTCCGCTCGGTCACCTATATTAATCATTTTTAATATATAAGTTATATGGGAGGGGTCACGCCCACTTGAAATTTCTAAAAAATCCCTTGCCTATTTTAACCACCGGTCTCTCGGTCATCTATATTCATAATTTTTAATATATGAGTTATATGGGAGGGGTCACGCTCACTTGATATTTCAGAAAAAACCTAGGCTATTTTAACTACCGGTCACACCTTACTCCACTGTCTAAATTTCAAAAAAATCGGTCGGTTTGACCATGCATATTTGTATGTTTTAAAATCTGACTTATATGGAAGGGATCACGCCCACTTGAGATTTGAAAAAAAAAATCTGGCCTATTTTATCCATCGGTCACACCTTAACAGAAAAATCGGGCCTCTCGGTCGTCTATATTTGTCATTTTGAATATATGAGTTATATGGGAGGGGTCACGCTTACTTGAGAAAATTTAGCCTATAGTCACCGCCGGCCACACCATACTAGACTGTCAAAATTTCAGAAAACAGACGCGGACATTTTTTTTATAGATATATATAGATAGATATAGATATAGATAGAAGAACAAGAACAAGCTTAAAATAAAGGAAAATTGTAGCAATTCATGGAGAATATTGTAAAAAGTAATAGCCTCTATTCTCAAAACATAATAGCCAACCGTCGTTATTTTTCGACTAGTTTTTACTTAATTTTTTTATTTCCGGTGATTTTTGAAATCTGAAAGGGACAATTTTAACTTTTCCCCTATTATAATCATTAAAAATGGGGTAAATGGGTTGACTTCAGAGCTTCGAAAGGCTTAATTAAATATTAGCTTAATTCCTAGGAATTCAAAAATGATTTAACAATACCTTAAGTTTAATTCCCATAAAACAATTAAAAAAAATGTGTTGATTTTTAATTCATAGTGAATTGATTCACATGGGAATTTAAAATCAACTTGAATGAATAAAATGTTTCTTCATTCCTCTACTCCAATTTGAATTAACTTTTTTATTCTTAATTAAAACCAGTCCAAATTGAATTAAAATATTTTTTGAAAATTCATTTTGTGCAAATCATTAGGGTGGATATAAACTAAAGATACTTGATTTTAAATCAAAAACTTAAATTCTGACTTTTTCGAGGGAAAAGTTTTTTAAACTATACCACTCATTGAATAAAAGTATATCAAACCAAAAAACGAAAATTGAAGTTTTAATTTATAGGGTATTATTGGATCAAGTGCGATATACATTGTTTGTAAAAACCCTAGATATAAAATAGAACAAAATTTATCATAACCTATTAAAATATTCTTATGTTTTATCAGAAAGTATACACATTTAATAAAAGTATGCATGTATTCTTTAATGTTCGTTCAAAAAAACGGAACTACCCTAATGTGGCTATTTCACCGCAAACTTGTGTATATTTTGCATTTATTTGTTAAACTATAACTTTTAAAAGATATTTAGATATGCAGGAATATAGTAATATTAATGGTCTTTCGTTTATAATGACCTAATCTTTACCAGAAATTCAATCAGTGAAGGAATCTGCTTAATTAAAAATTTTTTCTAAAAAAATTTATAAAAATAATTTGTTTTTTGTGACATTAGTTTTTGTAAATACATACATATACATGTAAAATGTGCTAATATGTAAGAGTACATTATCTCTGGTTTTGTTGTGTTGCTGCGAAATAATGGATTTTATATGTTTTCGAATCTGGATGAGATTATAGATTATGTGTACAAAAAATCTTTAGTTTTATGTGTATCTATATTTTATTTTAAATAGTTTTTCTGATCTTATGACCAATAACAAAGAATTTTTTTATTTTTTTTAAATTTCGCCTTAGTCAACTTAATAAACTTTTGAATTTTTCCACAAAAATGTTATTTGTATATGCCCTACAGGTCTAAAAAACATTAGTCCCTTAGCAGGAAGATATATTACATAGCTGAGATACATACACAATTATGATGGAATTAGAATAAAATTACAAAATTTAGTACAATTAGAAAATGTAAATATACATATGTATGTATGTCGATAATGAATAAATCACATTTTAATCATATGACTTTTCATACATGTTTTTTAGACAAACCAAGTCCACGGTTTTGTTAAAATCGAGATGGAAATCATCTCAGCTTAAAAACCCTTTTTTAACCCATTAACTTAAGAAATAGTCATTTCTTTATCCTCTAAAATGGGGACTTTTTTTCATGGGTATTAAATGATATTTAATCCCTAATGCAATCCTGAAACTTATTTTATGGTTAAGGACTTGTTTCGTTGAGATTTATTTTATTCCGCTCTTTTATAGGTATTATATATTTTGGAACTGTAGGGTTCGTTTGAATACATTTATTTGTGTATGCCTTTACAAAATGATTTGTTTATAAAATTTTTAATTATTTTTGTATAAGATTAAGAATTGAAATAATTTAAATTAAATCTAACTGATTTTAAATTCCCTAAGAATTAATTCTTAAAAGTTAAGGCTTATGACTTGATTCAGGTGAATGTATTATGGGAATGATATAAACACTAAAATAAATTTGATTTTAAAATATGGAATTAGGAATTGAGCCTTTCGAACCTCTGGTTGACTTAAATTTTCCTTTCACATAAAAATATAAATATGGAAATTAATCTAGCGATAAAAACTAATTGGTCTTAATAAATTAATTGAACTTACCTGGAATCTTTGTAATTGGGTTGATTAAGAAAAAATAAAACTTTTTTCCATCATATTTTCACATTTTTTTTTTTTCAAAGAATAATCGATCTGTTTATTATTTTAAAAAAATACAATTTTGCGAAATGTATGAAATCTTAAATGATTCATAAGCTTCCTCGGATAAGCAAACTGCCAAATAACAATAAAAATCACACCAAATAATAATTTTGCTGTTTACGTATCCATTTAACCAGAAATGAGATTCGTCGCCAAATAATTGTATTAGAATGAAAGTTGCTTAAAAAATTCCATAATAACTATTAGAATTGGGTTCAAAGCAAAGAATATATAATATAAATATATTGCACTCCATACAATTGTTTTCTGTCAAAAGTGAAATGAAAGTGGATAAAAAACAATGAAAAACTTATACATTTCATGAGGACGTGTGTGTGCCTTAGCTTTCTCTCATTGGGTAATTGTCTACATTAGTTGTTTCCGCAATAGAATGAAAGCGGTATACTCTCTTTTTTCTGGGAATTATCGAAAATACCATACGGCAATCAATATATGGATGTGCAAGTAGAGTCTTTGCTCAAAGGTTTCCTCGATATATGTTTCAAATTGTATAAACTTTTCAATTAAAAATATATTCCATGTAAATAAAATTATTAAGTGAATGTATCTATCTGTCTGTCCATCTTTCTATGTTACTTGTATGTAAATATGTATGTATGTATATTCATAGGTAAATTTATTCTATCAAAGTTCAATGTTGACATACATAAATAATAGTAAAAACCACACAATCAGTCGCTGTTGTGTATCCTTTTATGTCGTTTTGTGTGGCATACCACAAAACTGTTAAATGAACGTGAATTATTTTTACTCGTTTTTATCCTGTGCAAATGCAAACAATATTTCTTTTTTTTTTCAAATACATATTCCTGAATGCTCCTGAATTGTATTGATTTCAGTCAATAGGACTTAAATGTCAAATGATAGTGGAACGTAACGAGTTTTATAACAATTTCATTATTGTAACATTTTTATTTATTGTTTTGATCATTTTAATTTCTTAAAATAATGAAATTTAATTTTGTGCATAAAACCATAAAGACTAATGCAAGTGCGAATATATATGTATACTTGAGTATTTTTATAAAGTCTGTAAACGCTAGAAGTTTTACACTTTTAAATGTTTTTTTTTTAAGTTTTGCAAACATCGATAAATCTAACCAATTATATATTTTAAAGGTGTAAACAATCACAATATAGTATTAATACTGAAGAGGTTTGTGCTTTGAATTTTAAATCAAATTTTTATTACATACGATAAACAATTCTTTTTTATTTTCTTTTACTAAAATTTTGCTTTTTTGCCATTTTCTTTTACTTTCTTTGCAGGTAAGTGTCAATGTTTTATTACATAAAACAATTTTATTACTTGTTTTACATCCGTTCATCTACTTGTAAATAAGACGGGCGGACGGACGAACGGTCGGTCTGTCGGCAGGTGGTTAGTTGTTTGTTTGGTTGGTCCTTGAGAGTGGGTGTGTGAGTAAGTATAAATTTTCATATAAATAAATGATGAAAATATGTCGTATATACATTTTTCTCGTGAGTTATTTTGATGTTTAAAGGTTATTTGTTTACAACTTTTATTGTTTTGGCTACAAATAAATTTCATGGTTTCCTTAAAGATTCGAAAAGGGGGAAAAAGGTTTATCTACAGTTTAGTTTGATGTGAATATATTTTCGGTTTATGTAAGAGGAGTTTGATTAATTTTACTGAGCATGACAATTTTTCCTGTGACAGATGGTGGTCTGTCTCATCTTCTAAAAAAAGGTGTTATTTATTGTTCCAGATTACCTTAGATAAGGAAAATGTTGGCATAATTAATTATTTGAGTTTTGATCAAAATCGCAACTGTGGAAAAATATCTGAGGCTATTAGAAAAATAGCGACTTATTTGTGTAATATATCGATAACACATTTTTCTTTAGATTACACAGCGAAAAAGTTTTTATAAAAAATACGTAAATACGATCCACAGAATACGAAAATTATACTTTTTTCCAAATTAGCTCTAGTTTTCGAATTAAGTATATTTTAATTTTCCAAAAAATCTCCTATTCCCGATTTATAACAATATAACCGGAAAACAGTTCTATTCAGTTACCAAGAAAAAACAACGTAAAGGTTTTCACACATTTCGTTTTTTTTGTTTAACAGTTTTAACCGAAGGGGTAAAACTGTACTGTTAAATACATACAAAGACCGTGTACACTAGAGCGGTTCGCCTTCCATACAAAAAAAAAAAAAGTTATGTCAGTCACCCCCTAGGATTAAAGATAATGTTAAAACAATTCCAAAAAATATTTTTTTATTTTTTTACCTACAAATACCGCCCTTTTTGTATTTTGTTAACTATGTCGCCATCTTTAGTCCAATCATAACACTTTATACATCGATGTTCAGGGCTCTGTAAGGGCTACATTTCTCTCTTTGATAGTTTTTTACTACCACGTCAATTTATAGTCATAACTTTAAAAAACTAGATTTTTACTCGATTTGATTAGGGTGGGTACGTCTCGAATTTTAAAAAGTAATGACTAGAAATTGACGAGGTTGTAAAAAACTATCAAAGAGAGAAATGTAGCCCTTACAGAGCCCTGAACATCGATGTATAAAGTGTTATGATTGGACTAAAGATGGCGACATAGTTAACAAAATACAAAAAGGGCGGTATTTGTAGGCGTGGTAAAAAATAAAAAAAACATTTTTAGAATTATTTTTACATTATCTTTAATCCTAGGGGGTGACTGACTCAACTTTTCTTTTTGAACCACTCTAATGTACACTATACGTTCTTTTCTTTACTGCAATAATCAACAAAAAAACGTATGCAAATGTATGTAAACACGAGAATTAGCAATTTTTACATTTTCAGTATTTTCACTGACAAAAGCTGTCCTTCCCCTGCAGTAAATGCGGTCAGAGAAACAATACTGTTTTGCTATTGACAATGTCTCCAGTACTACTTGCCTATTTTGCCCCATCCAATGTTATCTACTATTGACATTTAACATTTAGAGTTCCTACGAAATTTACCAGTAGACATTACCTCTATTTACTTTGTATTGACTTTGTAGTTCTCTTGGTCCAAATGGACCAAATCGGGGCCTATTGATATACATATATGTTGACACATTCGTTGACAATGTCACCTGATATATACTAGAATATTAGTGCTCTATATATGCACTATTTCAGTACTGAACTAAAATTGGGGACATTTGAATTGATGTCACACAAAGTGTTGACATGGAGACACATGACCCCAGTTTTACTACAGGGTCTTTACTGGTTGGCCCACACACAAGCAGTTTTTAACAAAGACGTGTGAAAACAGGCTGTAAAATCAAGACGCAACAGTTTTTTTGCACGTTCCAAAAGAACGTCGCTTTTTCCAACACACTAGCAGTTTTCACCATACTGTTTGAACCCTACCGCAAAAAGAACCATGTCTGTGAACCCTACGGCAAAAAGAACCATGTCTGTGAACCCTACGGCAAAAAGTACCATGTCTATGCGGGGGCATTGAAAAGCTCTGACATAAACTTTCTTGTTTTATTTCTTAATTCCGAAAATGATATATTTAAGATATACGAATACAAAAGAATAATTATTCAATTGAAAAAATATTAAAAATTCTACAACAACATTTTTTAAATTACAAATATTTTCCCGATTATAAGACTACAATTTTCCAAGATTAGTCATCACTGTAATGCTTTGAATACAATAGTTTTCCTGGTCTATAAACTAATTTAAAATGTATATAAACAATGAATTTGAAATCAAGATAATTTCAATCAACAAAATTTGTTTATTCTTAACTATTCATTTACTCATTCCTTTCTCCACCGAAATCCTAATGAAAAATATGATAAAATTATCCACTTACTTTGTGCCAGCTAAGAAAAAACGTTCGTAGTGAGTCGAGTCGAGTCGAGTAGTAAGTATCTGGATAATAAAACTTAATAAAATCAATTAATTGTGTTTACCATGAGAAAGGACATAACCTAAGTAAAATAATGAAAAATAAGTAGCAACTCCTTGTGCAAAGTCAAAAAGTAATTCAACTTTGGAAACAACTATCACCATCATCCTCATCTACACAACCGAACCCAACCGAATCGAACCGCAATGCCATTGAAAGAAGGAGCAAACTTTTTCTGTTGCAGTCAGAAAGTTTGCAGGTTACGAAAAGAATGATGAAGTTCTTTAGATTCTACAATAAGACTGGATGTCTAAAAGGGTGGGTTGGAGAAAACAACTTCATCTGAAAATTTTCTGGTAGATACAAAAAATGGGATTAAAGAAAATGAACGAAAAAACAAAAAAGATGAAAATAAATGCTCGAAATTATTTAACAGTTGCGTTGTTGTGGAGCGGAGCGTTTTTTGTTTTGTTTTTTTTGATGTGGTTTTTAGTGGTATTTTGACAAGCGGGTTTTTGAGTAATTTTTCGGGCTTAAGTAAAGAAAACAAAAGAAGTTTCCCATTAACACAAGGGGCGAGAGAGAATGGCCAAAGATGTTTTAAATTAAAAAGATTACAAGTGCAGGAAAGAAAAACTTAAAATCCGAAAAACAAGAACCTAAAGCAAGTTATGAAATAAAAGCCAGACAAAGTTTATTTAATTTTTCGAAAGGTTTTAAAGAATTTTACTTTTTTTTGCGAACACAAAATTTATTCAACTCTATTTTGTATTTTTTTAATTCATATTTTCTTTTGAAAGTTAAATGATTTAAAGTTTTTTCCTCGTTATGTTAGGTTAGGTTGTAGAGGGAGAGGCAAATGCCAAAACGAGAGGTATTTACCTAAACTTGCGTAGTTTGTTTGTGTTCCTCTTTTTTGTAGTTTAGTTTTGTTTAAATTTTTAAGAGTATGTAGCGCTATCTGGTTTTGGATGTAAGAAAACCTTGAAATACCAGAATTTTATATAATGGACCTTTGAAATTTTCAATTACAAGTGCGACCAAAAATAAGAAATGTGTAGTTTTAATCTGCGTTTTCTGGAAGAAAACTGTGATTTAAGTTCATGTTTCAGGACCATACGAAATATAATATTAAAGTTCAAGGTCCGGAATATATGTTGATTGCCTTTCTGTGGTTATTTTTTTTTAAATATTTATCGAAAATTTAAATAGAATGTAGAGCTCAGAATTATCAATTTCCTTTCAACCCTAAAAGACACACAAAATATTAGCTTTCCTGATGTTGTGATCCACTTGTAATCGAAATGGTTCCATTTTGTAAAGCGAAGCTCAACTTAAATATCAAATTATCATATCTATAAAGGTTTTTGAAGTTACGGCATTCCATCGGCAAATTTTACATAACAGGTCGGAAAATATTTGACCATAAATCACATATAGCCATACCTGGAATTAAAACTACAAACTAGCTGCAAAACTATCGATATCATCGGTACTATCGAATTCTATTGGATCTTCTTAAATGATACTTCCGACAAAATATAACAAATAATCCTGACAAAGAACATTTTCTCCAGATTGACAAAAGTATAATTAATATATTTTCATCATTAAGAATTATATTATAGCTAGAGTTAAGTGTGGATCGATATGGTGGTCTACTTATTTTGTGGATTTTTTATAACAAAATTGATATTTAGTTATCGAAAAACAAAGTCGATTATATTAAAGTCGACTTTAACCGCTGCCGCCGGCTAAATATTTATGTCTTATTTTCCTATTTTTACCCGAACAAATCAAGTTAAATTTCATTAAACAATTTCTTTACTTCTATTCGACATTTGACAAATACGAAATAACTTATTTTAATTAGCATTTTTTAATATTTGTCGGCGGCTAAAAAACTGTGTTACGTTGGCAACATTAAATCGACTTCGTATTTATTTATTTATATTTTCTGATAGTATCGATAGTGAAAAAAACTATCGATATTTTATAAAAATTAAACTATCGATTGTTTTGGTGCTCTACTTTAAACACTTAAATATGTTTCTTGTAGTTTAAAAGTTATGACGTTTTTTGCTTCTGTAAAAAACTAAAAGTGAAGTTACGCCCTTTTGCATTTTAGGTGAAAAATAATGGTTTAAGTCGAAATTTTGTGTTTTGAGATATTAAGGATTTTGTTCAAAGGGGTTAAGGGTTTTGTTTGTTTTGTTTAAGAAGTTAAAATATAAATGCGTATAGTTTTGTTAATAATTGCATTATATACTTGAAATTTGTCTGAGTGATTGATCTTGAAGAAGAGAATAAGAATATTAAAAAAAAAAAAAATGAAAAAGCACTAATGCCAACTTAAGTCATTATTATTTATTGCCACAGATATAAAGAACGAAGTTGTTTTTAAGAAACATTACAGTTTTAAGGAGGGTATATTCGATTCGGAACACTGAATATTGGAATATTATTTATTTACAATCCTAATATTTAATATCAGGAGAAAGATGTTATGAATACTGTTTTTTGGGACTTGATTCGACCAGAAGACATGGACAATCTGAAGTCGTTCTTACCACAAATTTTGTACCCCTATTGAAAAGATATATTGTGAACCGCCGTGGTATAGCAGGTTAGTCATCCGAAAGGAATTTAATAAAGGGAAGGATTGCTAACAAAAGAAAAACACCATATCGATTAATTATTTTTATACATATAATAAAATTGAAATTCTGCCGAAATTAAACATTAAAAATCCCAAATTTATTTCCAAAGTAATTTCAAAACTTGAATATTTGGGAAGAATTCTCACAGCGAAAGATTCACTCTACCAATTTTTTATGTAATTTGTCGTAAAATATAAAAGTGAAACGTGTGGTTCTCTTCATTAGAATGCAGCAGCACTAATTTGCATGAAATTATGATTTATTTTTTCACATTCAGTATTCCCACCTGCGAATTCGTCGTTAGAAGGTTCTAAAGTATTTTTTGTTGAATGTACATTAATACATAGTATGAACACAGTTTACATAGTTTTTTATGTATTTACATAACTCTATTGAATACTGAGGCTGTTAGTTTTCTTGCAACTGATTTTCGTTCAGTTGAGTGTGAAATTGGAAGGGAATTGCATCTATTTCAGTTGGAAATACACACTTTCGTATTTCCAAGAGTATTTTTAAAGTTTTTATTTTAGTTTCTTTTTGAATATTGTCGTCAAAAGTGAAAAACAATGCAATTTTATGTACTTGCATATTTAGTTTTCTTAAAGATATTTTTAAGATATACTTAAGCGTAGAACGTCGAATTAAATCTGCAATTAGTTATAGAATACTTCCTTAGAGACATACGTTACATCGTATGTAATTTGTTCTTGTTAGTCATTATGATCAGTCATATTTGCTTAATATCATTACATATATGTATATGAACTTTCAGATCTACCTTTAGGGAAATACCATAACTTTTATAGAGCGATTTTAAATTAATCTTTTGGTAAATACAGTGGTGGGCATATTTATTTTGACATAGCATTTATTTTTCTTGTTTTATTACTTCTGGTGCAATGTTATTAAAAAAATAAGTAAAAACAGTTAAAATTACAACAAATGTTGTAATTTATTAGAACACAAACACTTTTCACATTTTTAATTTTTTTGTAATTTTTCACAAAAGCTTGGAAATAGATTTCTATGAAGTTTTTTCAACCTTTGATGAATTCCGTTCCAAATCGCCTCCAAAAAGTATAAAATACTAAAGGTGGATACATTTTATATTAATCCAAATAATTATTCTTAATTTTTGTTGAATTTGAAGTTCCCAATTTGTTGATATGCAATGTCAAAATACTTATGCCTTATACTGAATCTTCGACTTTTTAGTTTCAATTAAAAAAAGAATATTACAAAAACGTTAAAAATGTGAAAAGTGTTTTGTGTTCTAATAAATAACAATATATGTTGTAATTTAACCTATTTTTAATTGCAATGGACCAAAAATAAAAAAGAAGAAAAACAAATAATATGTCAAAATAAATATGCCGACCACTGTAGTAGTGAAAAAAGTATGCACTTAAAATGAATAGTAAATAGTTTCACTGATTCTCTGTGAAATTGAAATGAATCCAGTGTCTAAACACTCGGTTTTTTTTAAATTGACGAAATTTCAAATGTGCGGTATTTTTTAAAAATCGGTGACTATTCGAAATTAAAAAAAATGTGATATTAAAAAAAATGAAATTTGCATACAAGAAACTAAATTTTATTTTTAATTGTTACTATTTGTTTGATTTTTAAAATAAGATTGTAGTACATACAACAATTGTTTGCACACAGTTTTCCCATTATTTTTTCATACAGAAAACATTATTTTTAAAAACGTTATTAAGTTTACATAATAAGGGTATAGAGCTTTTTGCGACATTTGTCAAAAAATATCCCATTATTTAAAATGTAGTTATTTACGTTATTTTATCTGCATTGTAAGCTCTTAACGTCGTCTTATCTAACAACGTCTGGGTTTGGAAACATGGTTTTCTGGTTTATGTCTTAACTAAATATTTCTTGGTTCGAATTTGAAGTTTCGAGTACATTTGCCATAAAATAAATACAAAAGCTTTTCGTAATAAAAAGCTACTGTTATATAACAGTGCTGTAAAGTTTTTAAGTTAAGTTTGTAAAAATGTCTGTTATTATTTATTGGTATTTTTAAATTTAAAAATCTTGAACCAATTGAACTTCAAAACCTTACCTGGGTTTCAAACAATTAGCAAAGGCTTTTTTAATTCATTTTCGAGTGGTTTGTAGATTTTTGTATTAAATTTTAAAAAAATGTAATCTTGCTTTTCTTTTTTCAGAAAATTTTTACCTTTTAATTAGATCTAAAAATTTTGACATGAGATAAGTAATAAAAAAACAACATCTTACTCAAAACAACAAAATTACCAAAAAAAGTAAAATTTCGTCATATAGTCTACTTTTACATTAGTCAGGTTTGGCTTACCAGGGGCCAAATTACGGCATTCGATATCGATCGAAATCTTAGATATTTTCAAAATATTTGTATAGCATACTTTAAGGATAATCAAAATTATTTAAAAAAAATACAGTTTCCTATATTTTTTTGAAGTTATTTGCCAAAAGATGAACAATAGTAAAAGAGTTTTAATTCAACAATATATTTTTTTAAAAACGAATCAAAGTGGATACCAAGTTTCAATAAACTTTTTGAATCGAAGTAACTTTAAACATCCCTAAAGTATACTTCACAATGTTCTCTTAAAAGTCTGAGTTTTCGATCGTTATCGAATGCGGTAATTTGGCCCCATGTCTTGAATTTGTGTGAGAAAAAACTGACAGAATTAAAATTGAGCAAACCTGACCGTACTATCAAGTTTACGAAAATTTTGAAAATTTGTGTGAAATTTAAGGAAAATAAAATGAAAACTGATGAAGAAAATGTTTGTGTGTGAACTTGTGTGTGAAAACTGATCAAGTAAACCTGATTCGTATGAAACGGTACATATTTTTATTGTTGATTTAAAAATATGTAGATACTTGGAAAAATTTATGATTTTGAACATACATAAGGAATGAGAAAAGGACATTTCAAATATTTTCTATAGAAAAAATTTTAAACCGAAAAATTTTCTTTAGAAAAAAATTTAAACCGAACATTTTTCCATAGAAAAAAATGTATATCAAAAATGTTTCTATAAAAAAAATTGTATACCAAAAATATTTCTAAAGAAAAAATATACCGAAAATTGTTCTATAGAAAAAATTTTACCGACAATTTTTCTATAGAAAAACTTTGATATCAAAGAATTTTCTACAAAAAAGTTTTGGTACCGAAATATTTTGTATAGAAAAATTTTGATATCATTTATTTTTGTAAGTATATACATATGTATATTCAAAGTGTTATTATATTTTGCATTAAAAAATTAATGAAGAAATTTTACGTTTCTTGACAGTTTTGCTGTTTTTTTTTATTTTATCTCAAGACAAAATTTTTAGATCAAATTATGAAGTAAAAATTTGCTGATGAGAGAAAAGCAATATTTATAATAGTTTATAAGTTACAGACTTAGGAATCGGAACATGCTTTTTTTTGAAATTTTACTAAAATCCACCAGCAGTCGAAAATTTCAAAAATTAATTAAAAAAACTTAGTTCATAATTCAAAACCCAAACTTTACTTATTGAAAGAAAAAATTATGAAGTCAGAAAAATACCTGGAAATAAGTGTTATTCGCTTTTATTCATAATAATAAAGTAACTAGATGATGTTTAAAAACATTATTTACTCCACAAAATTAATAAAATGTTTGTAAGCCATAATGAATTCCAGATTTTGTAAGGTAACCCATTCTTTCCCCAACAGAGGTTTTTAGTTTTGTGCTACCCTTTGTTGGTTATTAAGATATAAAGCGTTTTTGGCTTGCGACACCTGCGTTCATGCGAACGGGAACAATATTGTATGTGAATGACCTTTATTGTAATCTCTGTATTTTTTTCGACTTTAATAATGTTATATTTTTGGTAACATCTATTTACATATACACACATACACTTATATGTATGTAAGTAAGGAAGTAAGTAACTTATTTAATTAAGCGTATTTTCTCATATGCAATATTTATGTACATAAGTATGTGTGCAATTATGTTTGTATGTATGTGAATGCTGCAAAAAAAAGGTTGCACTGTCATAGTTTTGTTTCAGGAAATCCTTTTAGCCTTCAACTACAGGTACACTTTGCCACTGCCACTACTGCTCTACTATGTACTGCCAAATTACACTTTTGTATGAAATCGTTCATCTGCATTAGGGTAATAACTTATTGTTAAATGAAATTAAAGTATTATTATTAAGCCATAAGAATCTTTACTTCTTTAAAAATAGCTTTGAGGTGTTACCAGGATATGATGAGTTTTGAGGGGTTTAAAAACAAAATCCTTTTCTATTCTTTTCAGCTGATGTTTAAGGAGAATTATTGGAATTCTGGTTAATACATGTAAACATATTTATAAATCTGGTTTAAGTTTCACCCTAATAAATGTAAATATTTAGTCGTACCCTCATACCCTTTTTTTGCTTCTGCTGATGTCACTTTAGCTAGAATGTTTTCTATATTCTTTGCGAAGGGAAATGTTGTAAAAATGAAAGAAGCATTCCAAAACAGAAAAGAAAAATAGAAATAAAAATAAAAAACACAAACATAAAAAGCGAACAACAAAACAAGTGAACGGATATAGCGATTTAAAGCAGATTTTTATTTTGCATCCGGTTTGTGTAACACAAATACCTTGATGTGATTTAACATAATAAAAAGGAACTTCTAGCTAACGTTAAGCAAAGCAACATTAAAACATCATTTATCTGGAAAATACAAAAAAAAAAACGCAGTTGAGGATAAAATATTTTAGGGAATCTGTTATCCCCGAATTCCAAATGGTATGAAGTGATAGCTTTGAAACAATTTACATACCTTCAAATTTGTTGGCTTTGGTCTCTATAAATAAAAATGAAATAAAACAGAGAATAAATGAATACATTTGTTTGATTGTGGCAAATCGCCTAATCCTTATACACTTATAGATACAACCTATTTAAATTATCCTTTTGTAATAACAAAACACCTGGCAAATATTTAATCTAAACGAGTATATGTTTAAATGCCTTGGGCCTTATTCTAAATAAATAAGTTACTTAATATTTAAATCTCCAAAACTGTCACAAATTTATGATTAAATTCTTGTATTGAGTTGAGAAAAGATTGATTGTTTATAATAATTAATAAATACTAAATACTTAAAGTTATAAACTTGAGTGTATGATATTCAACTTGAGGTTTCTTTTAAGATATACCACAAGTTGATTTCCTTTCAAAATGATTTTACCTTCATTATTTATTTGGGTTTTATGAGTTTTTCAACAAACGATTAACAATTTATACAAACGATAGACATAACTATTAAATACCTTTACATACACAAATACACTGAGGCAAACATACTATACATATGTATGAATGTATGTATCTACTTACATTAAAACACATACATAAACACTTATTTAGGTATTTCTGTTGAAACATGTTGTGTCCTTTTTATTAGATTCAGATTCAGATTCATGGTTTTAAAGGTTTCCATTTTTGTTGTGGTGGTAATTATCTGTGTATTTATTTCAGCCACATTTTAACCTTTTTCTTTGTTTGTTAGCTTATTTATTTGTTAGATGTTTTTTCTTGTTGGTTTCTTTGTAACGTATTTAGACCATAAACGTTTTCAGATTAAGTCCTGCGTAATTTCGTCCTAGATATCACCGTATAGTAAGAAGTAACCTTGTAAAGCATTAACTACTTACTAATGGTCTTATAATAGATCCCTAATGCGTGTAAATGTGTGTGTGTGTGTGTATGTGTGTTTGTGTGTATGTGTGTTTGTGATTAAATCCTTTTAAATATGTTTTATTTGGTTAATATCTAGATGAGAAATTGTAATGGGTGTTCTCGCACTCTACTTCATTAATAAATAAATTCCTACACACGAATAAATCATTAAAATGACATTTCTGTTTATTTTCATACTAATTAGTTTATGGGAAATTAAATATTCTTATTAAGTTTACTTTTTTTTTTAATTTAGGACCATCACTCAGGGGGTGACCCCTACTAATGCAATGCATTGTTTTGGAACTAGGCAAATAGGTTATGGGAAAAGGGGATAGCAGGAGTAGTGTTTGTGGACATTTCATAATAATTGTCCTTATTGTAAGTGGAAGGGAAAAGTTCTGTGGGAAGTAAATTCCACATACTAACAGTACGGCCAAAGAACGAATTTTGTCTGTAATGTGTTGTTCGGTCTAGTGCCCAATCGAAAACGGAAGGATGAGCTCTAACAGATAAACGTGTGTTGCGTATGAAAGTTCGAGTTTCAAGTTCCACAAGTTCCGTGATTTCGTTTGAGCAAACTAGTAACGATAGAGCAGTGAGACACAATCCACACTGCGACGGTGTACAAGTGAGACAATAGCGTTAGATACTCTTCTGTCACCACCACGAGGTGATAAATATACATTCCATTATAGTTATTTATGTTTTATCGGAATGTGCTATGAAAATTTTAATAACTTTACATTAGGGTGACAATTTTTTGTCAATGAAAGAAAATGATTTTTCGAATTTTATAACTTTTTCAACGGAATATTGTAACAATAGGTCTAAAATTTTAGTTCCTAAAAATTTGAGCCAAATCGTACAACGTTCTATGAGCGTGTCCAAGGTTTAAGAGCCCATTTGAAAAATAGTTGAAAAATAGGTTATTTTTTATTTTTGAGAAATTTCAACCAAAAATAAACAATTTTTACAAGAAAAAATACTGGAATATTAAAAAAACAATGACAGCTTTATTTCAAATAGTCAAAAATAAAAATCCATGAAGTAGTTTTGGAGTTATTCCATTTTCCCCCTGAAAATGCATGTCCCTGAAAACGCGCCTAAGGATATGCTCCATAAAGTAATTTCAAAGTTAGACATGATTTATCATTAAATGACTCATTAGCATGGAATAGCTCAGTTTTGCTTAAATATAATCGAATCTACTTAGTTTTTTTCATGTTGGAAAATGGGCCAAATTCGTGTGCATGCTCGGTAAATTTTACTTGTATTAAATTTTTACAAAAAAAAAAAAAAAATATGGCTCAACTTTTCAGAAAAAGTTATAAAATTAAAAAAAAACACATTTTCTTTAATACAAAAAATTGTCACCCTAATGTACATATATGTATATACATTTTCATAAGTGCAGCTTTTGGTTTATTGTTGTTTTAAAATAGATTTTTGTGCACTATGTGCCTTTATGTAGCAACTGAAAAAAACTTGCTGGCCAGTAAATGTGTGAGTAAAGTTCTAAAAGTTACCTTTAATCAACCTTTGGGTCGTGAGTGCAAAAAACTATTTTTTTGCTTTTAACCTTTACTTTGTAAAACTAAGAAAACTACGTATTTCGCAGGACCTTTTATTTCAATGCAGCTTCAAATCAAAAACAACAGAATTTCTAGGAAAATTAACAAATGGAAAGAAATGAAACTGATTGTTACAACAAAAATAAATTGCATAACTTGTGACTGAACAAAAAACACTAACAACTAAAATAAAATCAGAACAAACTGAACTTAATACTTAACAAATAAATAAATAAATAAATAAAAAAGTGTATCAAGAAAATAAAGAACTGAAATAAATAAAAATGGTGACACAAACACTTGTCACAGGGCCACAGTACAACTACTTACATCCAAGAATACATGACAAGACAAGACACGACATGACTGACTATGTTTATGTTTATAAAAATAAATGAAAATTTATTAGATTTTCTTGGTAACCATTTTTATTATATCCTTTGACAAATGTTCACACAGAAATGAAAACTTTTTCCTCGCATTTTTATTTGTATTTAAGTCAGATATAAAGATTGGTCCTTAGGCTAAAAATGTTGTTCTTATTTTGTTGTTTCTTATTGGTGGCTATTTTAGTTCTCGCTTATGAAAATGTGAAAAATAACATCTAAAAGAAACTTGATGCTCTAAACAAAGGCGCAATACTTTAATAGATTCAAATTCATAAGATTTTGAATGTAATTGTTTCTGTTGAATTCATTCATATTTATATTTTATATCCTTTTTATTTATTTTATGAGAAAAGTGTAACCTAAGAGTCCAAGTTTCTCAATGGTTACCATAAACTCTTGGTGATTCGTTTTCCTTAACCCATTTATAACAATAACAATAACGGTGATGGTAGTGGTGATGGCGATGGAGTGGTAGTGGTAGTGATGGCACCACCAATATGGATGAACCCTTTAGAATAACAATAAATATAAATCTTTTTCAAACGGAGAAAGAATCATTTTTCTATGTTTGACTTTTGGTTAAGACACACGACAGAATAAATATGTGAATGTGTGAATAAAATGAGTGAATGAATAAATGAATGCTGTTGATGTGACCCGAAAATAAAAAGGAACCAAAGAAAAAAAATGAAAAAGAAATGAAAATATACTCGTAAGGGAATGAGTACAACACGAGTATAATGAAATTGATATGATGGTGAAAATGATACGATGCTGGTGATCTTGATGTTGCTTTGAATGTGAATAGGGATAGGGAATGGGTTGTTTCTATTGTTTTACAAAACAATATGTTGTTTCATAATGTTTATTATCCTTTCACAAGCGGGGATAAAAAACACATCAACCACAAAAACAACATAAATGTAACTACATTTTTACTACGCCATACCGAAATTATTGTTTTTATCTAACCCTTAAAGGACCATTGGTCAAAGTATTTACTAAAGATTTTTCTTTTTTCATAAATAACTGGAAAAGGATTATATGTAACACCTTTTGTTAATACATATTATAGTGCCAATTAAAAATATTTAGGGGAATATTTTTAAAGAAATCTGTTTCAGACCAGATTAGTTCGAACTACCAAAAAATAGTCCCTTTCAAATTTCAGATTAATCGGCTAAGGGGAGATTGTGCTCATGACCCTCCCAAAATTTGCAAAATACCTGTTCTTTACTTTGATTGTCAATAACTTCATTAATACTTTGGAATAAAGAAATTTCAAAGTACGACATGATCTACAATTCTATGACTTGTTAGTACTAAATAGCAAAGTTTTGTCAAAATATTATCAAATTTACTTATTTTTTTCATATTAGATAATTATACTTTTTTCTCGGATAAGTTTTATATTTATAAATCATATTTTAATTTTTTTATTTTTAAAATTTGTTCAACAAATATTACAAATTATAAATTATCGTTCCGGTTTTATAAAACAAACAAATAAGAGACTAAAACTCAGAAAAAATGGTGTCGATATTGAACCGTTTCGCCGTACCTACGATTTAAAATCGTAGAATTTCGCTCACTTTTATTAAAATTGAACTTGGTGCAATTAAACAAATTATGACCGATAAATTATATTTTCGCGAAATTCTAGGATTTTAAATCGAAACGGTTTAAGATTTCGACAACATTTTTCTTGAGTTTTATTCTCTTATTGGTTTGTTTTTTTTTTTTTTTTTTTAAACTGAAACGATAATCTATAATTTGTAATATTTGTTGAACAAAATTTTCAAAAAATTGATTTTCTTTTAAATAAGAAAGTTACCCAGCAAAACTTTGGGAATGGCAAGTACTCTGGTAACTGGTTACCTTGTACTGACTACAATATACCCTCCGAATAACTAATACTTATTTGTAATTAAGATGGTAATTTAAACTGAATGGCCCCGGTTCAAATCCCACCAAGACCAACAATTTTTTGTATTTTTTTTATTAAAAGAGTTTTTTTAAATGATTTTTGAATTTTAAGAACTTAAATATTACCTTCTGTAAAGACAAATTTTGGAAAACTAATTTACGGCAATGAAAAAATACCATCATGAGTCAATTTTGATTATGTGGGGGATGTTGGATACCAAACACGGTTCTGATTGATCTTAACTTGGTAAGCCCAGACATATCTTCCTTTATCTCAACTGTGGATACTGACCTCCTGGTAGTATCACCCGGGAAACTAGTTTAGCACCCCTTAATGTAGTGAGCTAACATGTACCGAGAGTTGCCCCATAAGATCGATAAAAATGTTTTTTTCACTCTTTGAAAAAACAATTACTATGAAGAAGCTAAAATTACAATAAAAATGTCCCACCACCCAATGTTAAAAGAGGACTTCCGAAACTTCGATGGAAAGACCAAGTAGAGGAAAATCTTTCAAAACTTGGCCTATAAAATATTCGCACAAGATCGAAGTCCAAGGAATTCTGAAATATGTTCCGGCTTTGACCTTAACAGATTGTTAAGTCATTACATTAACATGGGGATGTCATGTTAATTGCAGAAAAGTAATGACTTGGGTAAGCAATTGGAAAACAACAACAAAAACTATTTTTGTTGTTGTTTTATTTAAAAAATATATTCTTGAAAAATTTTCCTCTACTTGGTCTTTCCATCTAAGTTTTGGATGTCCTCTTCTAACATTAGGTGGTTTGACATTTTTATTCTAATTTTGTCCTCTTCATGGTAATTGTTTTTTCAAAGAGTGGGTTACTTGCCCGTCGTCCTAACACATTTTTATCGATCTTATGGGACAACTCTCGGTTAGCTCACTACATTAAGGGGTGTTAAACTTGTTCCCCGGGTGATATCACGAGGAGGTCAGAATCCACAGTTGAGATAAAGGATGACCCAGTTAAGTTGGTCTTACCAAGTAAAGACCAATCGAAACCGTGTTTGGTATCCAACATCCCCTACATAATCAAAAATTGACTCATTATGGTATTTTTTCGTTACCGTGAGTTAGTTTTCCAAATTTTTTTTTACAGAAGGTAATATTTAAGTTCTTAAAATTCAAAAATCATATAAAAATAATCTTTTAATAAAAAAAAAAATTTTAAAAAAATTTTTGGTCTTGGTGGGATTTGAACCGGGGCCATTCAGTTTAAATTACCATCTTAATTACAAATAAGTACTTCTGTAATAACTTATTAATTATGGGTATGTTGTAGTCATTACAAGGTAACCAGTTACCAGAGTACTTGCCATTACCAAAGTTGAGCTGGGTTAATTATAAGCTGATAAGTTTCAACATATGAAGTTGCTCAGTGGAAGAGTCTCCGCCTAGCAGTCGTAGGGGTCTGGGTTTAAGCCCCATGGGGTCATAAAAAATAATTTTGTATTTCGTTTAAAAATATATTAAAAAAAAGACAACAACAAAAAAGTGTTTGTTGTTGTTTTCAAATTGCTTACCCAAGTCATTTATTTTCTGTAATTGGTAAGTACTTGCCTATAATGACATCCCCATGTTAATGTAATGACTTAAACAGCGAATGAGTAAGTTCGTATTTAATAGTTTAGCTGTTTAACTCATTATTTGGTAATGAAAAGTTTTGCTGGAATATTTATATTTAATAACAAACATTTTTAAATTGTTGATTTTTTGTACATTATATTTTTATAAAAGTATCATCTATTGCCCAATTTGTCCATTTTGAAAAAATATAATGTAATCAAAAGGACATTTTGAATGAATTTGTAATATTATTTCTATTGTTTTTAAAACATTAGTCCCAGTATTTGCTACTTAGTAAAGGTCTTAAAACTTTTACAAGTAGAAACAGAAGTTTTCTTAAGTGCTTCAATCTGTTTGGTAATAAACAATTGTATTAGCTGTGGTTTAGTATTCGAACTTTTCAAATATTTACTACTGAAATGTAACGGTAGCAGTAGTAGTTGCTTTTATAGATAGTAACAAATAACTTAGATTTATATCCACTACATGTTTTAGCTGCTATTACTACCACTATATCTACTACTACTCTGACTTGGTGTATTTTTTAGAAGCAAAAGTATTATTAAAAGATCTTAAATTGAAATAGTTTATATTAATATTTTACTATTACTACTTTTTAATTTACAAGCAGTAGCAGATAAAAATTAGAAGTTTCGGTTACTAGTTTAGAAATTTGTTGAATTATTGAATGTTTAATAAAAAATACGATAATAAGTTTCTTAATTTACTTTTTTAATTTGTTACTTTAAGAAATAATCAGAAAGCGAGCGGTAGAAACAAATACAAAAATTGAGTTTTTAATTTATTACTTTTCATAACTACTACTACACCTACTGGTAGCTTTCTTTTAAAACCAGTACCAAATCCTTAAGTTCTTAATATTCTATAAAAGATAATTGAAGTCTAGTTT
This sequence comes from Stomorhina lunata, assembly GCA_933228675.1. NCBI lineage: Eukaryota > Metazoa > Arthropoda > Insecta > Diptera > Rhiniidae > Stomorhina > Stomorhina lunata. The sequence goes on from OW121743.1 coordinate 126,460,929, forward strand.
TTGGAAAACTGATATCGTTGAAAAACAACTACGAATGCAAAAACTAGCAGTTTTGATTTATTTGTCGCAATTCGCAATGTCCAAAAACTCTTATTGAAGACAACAACCTAATAACTAAAATTTGTGATCTTTAAAAATTTAAATAAATTGTCAACTTTAATTAAGACGTCTCCTTAAATGTATAACCACCCATTATCAATTTTGTAAACTTCTTACTTCTCACTTCTGTTTGCTCATATAAAAGTTCTTTTAATTTTAATTTACACATGAGGTCTTTTAAGCAATTATTGTTTGGATTTTTTATTTTCTTGTATTTTTGTTGTTGCCACCAACCAACAACTGCAACAATTTACAGCATACGAACAATGTTAGTTTTTTTTTGTTTCTTTTTTGCTGAATAGCAACAGTTGCTTTGGTAGTTATTGTTACACTCATGTACGTACATAAATTTAAAAAAAAACGTTACACTGAAAAATTTCATTTGAAACGGATGTTAGTCTTCAAATGTTCTACATCCGACAACTGTACAAGCGGTTCCGGTGTAAGTGAAATATGTGTAACATGATAATAAATTTGAATCAAAGAAACAAATAAAATTTAATATAGAAAAGTGTTAACCATAAAAACGTTGTTGATGCTTTAAAATTATAACTCCATAATTCTTGTTTAGTTCCTAAAATATAAGCAGGAATGAAGATGTTCATGTACTTCATTTGTAATGGCCTATTTTATATTTTTTGAATTTATTGTGAAAAAAATTACTTGTTGCGTTAAATTTTTTCAGTGTATTGACAGATATGCGATATGTATCGATATGTAAGGATGTGCTTTCGTAACAGCATCTGTTGTTGTAAAGATACATAATAGAAAAAAGCGTCAGATAGAACGAGAGAGATGAAGAAAGCAAAAAATAAAAGCAAAAAAAGTAGAAAATTGATTCTTAATCACCCATTGAATAAAATTGCATTTGAAGTGCATCACACAGAAAAATGACGACAATGCATGATGTGAAAAGGAAGAATAAAAAAGTTGTAAAATCAATGTGTAATTTTGTATTTGTATTTTTATTCTATTTTATTTTATGTTCTTCTGTTCGGTATATTCTTTGAATATTGTGTAACTTGTAGTATGTCCTTTTCGTAAGTAAGTGTTTGTATACAACAAAACATCCTTGAGGATATTAAATGAAGTGTAAATATTTTCTTAAATTGAAATAAATAGGTAAAAAAAAAAATAAAAATACAAAGTAAAAAATACTTTAAATTGAAAATGAAATAAGATATCTGAACATATTCCGGTTTATGTTCATTTCTTCAATAGGATTTCTCAGTTTCATATTCTTTTTTTTCAAGGCTTTCGTTACTGGAGAAACTAATAATGACATTGTAGTGATTTTAAAACTTTGTTATTTTTTTACCTATTATCCGAAATAAGAAATTCATAGATGATTTCTAATTCGAACTTTTTTTAGGTAAAAAGGAAAAAATTGGTAATGTTATATTTCATAAAAATTGATTTTATTATTGACATTAAAAGAAAAACACACATTTTTGGTATTTGTTGAAAACTAGACCGAAAAACTAAAAATTATTCCTTGTGTATCTTTCAAACCAATAAACTTAGAAACAAAAGTTGTACAGAAATTGTTAAAAGATCATCCAAGTAAAAGGAATTTGTTTAAACCATGTAAATTTTTTGAACCAATGGACTTAGAAACGAATGTTGCACGGAGGTCCATTAACTCTAAAAAAATTCATACACTTCCTTGGTACTTTTTAAATTTGTGGACCAAAAAGTTAAAAGACGGTAACATTATTTTACTTATTTCAAGTTTTCCCAAAAACGTAATTTTTTAAAAGTTTTATCATTTCATTTTTTAAACATTTTCAAAACGTAAATTGTATTTTTTTAAAAATAATATAAATTAGAAACACAAAAATTGTTCGTTGTTTAATTGTACGAGTCTATGAGTTTTACAAAAGTAAAAATGTAGTTGTGATTTGATTTATTATACCCTTCACCACCTTAGGTGGAAAGGGTATTATAAGTTTGTGCTGCTTTATGTAATTCATAGAAATATTGGCCTTAGACCTATCACTTCTAAGTTGATTTAACGATATTAGTCCGTCCGTCCGGCTGGACGGCTGGCTGGACCCCCATGTAAACCTTGTAATCAAAGATTATTTGATTGAATTTGGCACAGATTTTTTTTGATAGTGGGACCATGGCTATTGAACTTTGTTAAAATCGGTCCATTATTTATGGTACCTCCCATAGGTCTCATTTCCCAGAATTATTTTTTTCCACAAATATCAATATTTTTTAATGAAATTTTAAACAGATAATGCTTATGTAAACCAAAATCATATACCAAATTTCGTTAAAATGGAAGCACAATTGACCATAGCTCCTATAATCAATATGCTAAATTTTAAGATAATCGGTCGACATTTGACCCTTGCTCTCATACAAGTCTAAATGACGGAAACAGCTTAAATATATGTCTTGAAAAAATGTTTGTATGATGGCCTGTTAAGGTCAAAGGCCGAGCATATTTTAGAATTTCATGAGCATATTCTCCAATTTCCTAGGCCAATCTTTCAAATACTTTCCTCCACTTGGTCTTTTCATCGAAGTTTTGAAAGTCCTCTTCTCACGTAGGGGAACCGTTTTTATTCTAAAGTTAGCTTTTTTATAGTTATTTTTTTCCAAAGGTTGGTTACTAGCCCGACGTCCTAACTCATATTTCTAAAGTTCTAATAAGAGAACACGCGGCACATGTTAGTTCATTACATTAACGGGTGTTAACGTAGTTCAATGGGTGATACCACAAGGAGGTTGGTGTCCTCAGCTGATATGAAGGGTAACCGAGATAAGTCTGGGCTTACCAAGTTAAGACCAATCAGAACCGTTGTTTGATATCAAACATCCCCTACATTTTCATTGCCTATTAAAAGTTAGAAACACTCTTCTATATAAATCCATTTTTTAACTTTGATGGACTGGCATGGTCTGTTGGCAAAATTATATTATTAATAAGTATCTTGAAATTCATATATAGTCATGGAAATGGAAAGCACATAGTTATTTAGAATATCTATAAAAAAATTAGTACTTCTTGGTCAGTTCTCGGACTACCTACAACAAATGTTTCGCCAAGTTCAAGTGTTTCCTTTTTACGTTTTAGTTTGCTTTATATGAACACAATAGATTCATTAAAAAAGGATTCAAATTCAGAAGAAAAGAAAATATAATAAAATTGAAAAAATATACAACAAACCAATGTTTTCTTTACTTACTTACATGCGTATGAGCTGATGTACATATGTATAGTTAAGTTAACAGGAGTATGTCCTGTTCCTCTGCATCTAAATATTTATGGAACAATTGATTTATGTACAAAAGTGTGTTGCTGATTTTTTTTACTACACATATTTTTTTGTTATAAGATTATGAGAATAAATGACTGAATGAATGAATGTATGAGTATCCTTTAAGGTTCATTGGTCAAGACTTGCTCTGATGATGCTTTTGATTTCTGTTGTTGATGTTTGGTTCTTTGTTCTTGACCCTCTATCCTTCCTTCTGCAACAAATTTATGCTGCTCTATGATTTTTCTACATATGTAATTCTATGAAAAGAATTCCTTTGTATTTTATTGTTAAGTATTTTGGAGTGTTTGTACTTACATATATTTATTTGTATGTTCGTTTCTACGTTGATGCCAAACAACGCCAACGCCAACGCCATGGAGTCATTGCCGTGGATAAATGTTTGTTTGCTTGTGTATTTGTACTCGTATTACGAGTATGTGTATTACTGATTTATGTTCTGAATTGGTTTTAAAATGTCAAAGATTGATGTTTTTTCAATAATATTGTGACAATTTATGACATTTGAGATACATATATTTGTTTTGTATGTACATATGTATGTATGTGGAAACAGGGACCTCAAAACAGTTAAACTTTTGGAAAGATAAAGGATACAAAAATACAATTACGTTCATTCAAATAGGAACACCTTAATTTTTTTTGGATTTTTTTTTGTAAAAATTGCTTAAGTATTTTTTATATTCAGCTGAAAAAAAATTCAATTTATATGTAAAAAATATTTTTTTGGTAGTTGAATGAATGAATTTCTTAATATTATCGTACCAACAGAACAGTGAAATACATGACTCTTATCCACCATATAATCTTAAGGAATACCGATAAACTCGGAATCACTTTTATAGATCTAAAGTTTAAAATAAAGTTATGAAATTTGGTTCAGAGATTTGTTAGGGTTGTTTGATCATTGTTACAAAATAACTCACATAAATCTGATTTTTACAACATGAACCTCATTACATGTATTATTATATCAAAATAATGTTCAGCAGAAATATAGCTCGTAGACACAGAAACCACTGGGATAAGTCGTTTGAATAGGTACGTAATTAATTATTTCCAATTATTTAAGTTTAAGAATTATACACACAATATTTTTCGGGTTTTTACAAACACACCTAAAAATATGCAATACAATTTTCTAAGAAAATTCGTTGCTGGGGGTTACTTGCAAAAGATCACTTTGTTAAAAACTCACTAATAAGAGAATTAAAGAGTTTTTTGCTTCTCCTGAAAAATCAGTATTTTGCAGATAAGCCATTTTAGATATAGGCCGACGATATTTTTTGCTGTAAATAAAGAGAAAAAGGGATATTAAATATTTTTGTTATTTGAATCTGTTCTTCTTTAATATGTATAAATAAACTTCAAAGATTGTAAACGATTTTCTAAATTTTTATATGAAACTATTAAAGCCCGAATTTACAAGAACATTTTCTTTCCATTTAAAGATCTCTGTACTTATTTTAATGGCCTCATATGTAATTCCTCAATCATTGTATACATTAAGTTAATGCATTTACGTTACACAAATTTATATACTTATAGAATGTATAAAACACAATCTATATACTTAAATGAATGTATGTATATATCTGTAAATATGTATATATTTTTGTATGAACGATTGTTGTAATATCAAAATAAAAACTCTTTTTTTTTCAATTTAGGATTCTTGATAGAATGTGAAATGTGAAAAAATCAGCTTTTTGTTTTTTTTTTGCTGTTAACAAAAGGTAACATCATGGCCTATATCTACTAACAACATCTTTTCTACCTTTTCCAAACAAACATCCTCTCAACCATTTTTGTACAAAATCTACGTTTGAATTGTATTTACGGAATTTTTCCAAAGGGATGGTGATGTTATTCTTCATCATCATCAATTTGGGTGTGTCATCAAAGATTATTGGTGCTGTAGTTATTGTTGATGCTGCTCTGCTGCTCCTAGTACCCGTTCATGTTTTTGTTGTTGTTGTTGATATTCGTTATAGTCGTCGTTTGTAAATAGAATATTTGTATTTGACATTTTTTGTCTCAATGCCAAATTGTTAAGGACATTTCTTTCTGTTGTCATACATCGATGTTTTCAAAAGAATGAATGAAAACTCACAAGTACAAACAAATACCACATAGTTTTCATTACAACATACAACATTTTTTGTTTGTTTTTGTGTTTTTATTTTTGTTCCAAATACTCAGAGGTAAAATATTTTTAACTTTTCTTTTTGTCACATTATACAACGAAGATGAAACATACATACAAATACATTTGTTCTTTCGTATATTTACACACACATACATATGTACATGCATATAATACTGCCCACAATAAAGGAGTAATACAATTGACAATTTAAACCTTATTGATTTCCCTCATCTATAAATTGTTAGAAAGTGTGAATATATGTATTTAATAGTAAGGAAAGTACATATGTATATACATACATACATACTAGCTTTGAGGAAGGACACGTAGACCATTTTCCTAAATTGTCCTCCTCCATATTCATGTGAATGTGTTTGTTTAAATTCTTGTCCTTTTGGAAATTTTTGACACAAAACCTACACATTGATTAAATTCAATTCATTTCTCTTGAGATCTATTTTTGTGACATCAACAAATAAATATTTCTAACAGGTAAGATTTATGAAAAACTTTATAATTGAGGTAAACAAATATATCTACTTTGTAAAGAATTCTCAAATGCTTGAAATTTTTTTTCGAGTTAATATTTCATTTTCAATCTAAAAAGGTAATTTTCCTATACAATAACCAAAAACTTAAAATATGAACTTATTTATATTATGGTCCCAAAATATATAACAAAGAATTTAATTGCCGAATATAAATTTATATTTAATCTTTTGCTAATTTAGTATTTTTCTTCTTTTTTCTCTTCTCCTTTTAGGTGAGTGGTAATCAACAATTTTATTTCTTATCATCCTTAAGAATTGTTACAAAAGTTTTATTTCTATGTAATTAAGTGCCCTCCTTTGCTGTCATAGAAAAGACAAAAATTACATGAAATACAAACAGAAAAACTGAAAAAAAAACAAGTAAGAGTAAAAACTTGTGTATTTATGTTAAGTAAGTGTCCCTTACAAAATATTTATTTATTATATACTTATGTATATACTTATTTATGTAAATATCTCTATTAAATATCTTTATTAGTCTACATAAAGGAAAAAGTTTCATTTTGTAATACTCATTAATAAGAGTAAATACAGATACAATATGTTTACGACAAACTTTTTTATTTTCATCTTTAGGAAACTTTTATTAAAACCGAATATTACAGCAATAACCCAAAGTTTTGACCAACTCATTCCAAATAAATAACATTTACTTTATTAGTAACTTCATTGTTTTAAAATATTCTCCATAAAGATACTCGCGAACTAATTTTCTAAGCTCTTTTTCAATTCCGATTGGATTCTTTTAAACGAGTCAAACGCTTAATTTTCGAGAATAATGTAAATCAAATCATTACTATATGGATGACTCATTAACGCGACCATTACTTTTAAATGACGTTTTTGGGTTTTGGAAGTTCTTTTGAATAAGAAGACCATATTTTTAATTGGTTTTTACTTTCAGGCTCATCTTATGACAAGTTACAAGAATATCTTGCGGTATAGGAAGACGACGTGTATTTTAAGATATCAAAAATCAAAGCACTGGGATTGTCCAAATTCATTCGTTTGGGGAAAAATGTGAGCCTTTTCGGTTTTAGCGAAAGTTTTTTTATTTTAACTTTAAAAGATATAATCTAAAACAGAACTAAAAAGTTTTCAGAAAAGTTATAAAATTCAAAAATCCATAGAATTTTTCCCCGAAATTCCGTGTCATGCCTAAGGATATGAAACAAAAAATGTTTTCTTCAGAAAATAAATTGTAAAGTTAAACATGATTTACAACCAAAATATTACATTTTGGCGGAAGTCAGCGAATTCAAATCGCCCTTAAACTGAAATTTGGTTTTAAATTTCAGTATTCAGTATAACACATTGATAAAAAATGATAATTTTTATTTTTGTGTAACAAAATGATTAAGAATTGAATTAATGTCTTTATTAAAGATTTTTAAAATCTCTGTGGTAACCATTTCAGTCCAATTGAAAATATAAGTTGCCAATGACAATAATGCTCAAGATTTCTTTTGAATCTCAAATCAAAAAGCCGAAATTGTTCAATGTCCAAAAAACTGGCAATACAGTTGAAGAAATTTTGCCATACATGGAGTCCTTTTTATTTCAAAATGTGTAATTTTGGTAATAGCAGAATAAAGCGTACTTTTTGCTTTTGCTATATTTTATACTGTCAAATGCTAGACTTTAATTTTTAGAATTTATTCTATGAATTTCTCCAATTTATTTGCTGCTAAAACAAAAGTTGCTCCATTAGCCTCAATTACTCTACCGAGACTCTTGAGCTTTGCGGTAGTGTAATGCTTGCCAGACTTGCACGTCATACCATCACATCATTCAACTTAAATAAGGCGGAAATAACTCTTTGGTGTGATTCATCAATTGTATTAAGATGGCTAGAAAAACCACCTGGCTAGAAAAATTACGTATCTAATCGGATTGGACAAATTCACAGACTATTACCAAATGCAAAATGGCGTCACGTTCCTACACTCAGTAATCCAGCAGAGATAGGTTCAAGAGGCTGTAGACCGCAAGATCTGAGGCCAAATTACCGCATTCGATATTAATCGAAAACTCAGACTTCTAAGCGAATATTGTGAAGAATACTTTAGGGATGTTCAAAGTTACTTCGATGCAAACAGTTTATTGAAATTTGGTATCCATTTTGATTCGTTTTTAAAAACATTTATTTCAATTAAAACTCATTTACTATTGTCCATCTTTTGGCAAATAACTTAAAAAAAAAAATATAGTAAACTGTGCATATTTTAAATAATTTTAATTATCCTTAAAGTATGCTATACAAATGTTTTGAAAATTTCTAAGATTTCGATCGATATCGAATGCCGTCATTTGACCCTTGGTTAATAATAATCTCTGGTGGCATGGTCCTCCTTGGCTTACAAATCTCAAATCATAATAGCAAATGCTCTGTGTAATGCGATATTTGTAAATCGATTTACAAAAAGTATATCTTGTTTAGAAAATTATATTGAATCCCTTTTAAGAAATAAAAATTATAGAAATACGTTGAAAAACAAGAAAAGTTAGGCTTCTTTAAAGTTTAAAATCTACATTATAAAATCACTTTTCTAAGTGATCTAAACAAAGGTATTTTCGCTTTCCATGGACTCCAACAAAACAGAATTGCTACAGCAGAACCCCTAAATAATTTTGGTGTATCACAGGGTAATCTTAAAGAACGTTTTTTTGCTTAGCGATTCCCCATTTATAAATTGAAAGATGAAATAATCTTCATCATTATTGTAGTAATCAATAATTGAACGGTATTACAAACTTAATTATAAATGAAACTAATGAAGTGTAAACATTCCACTTAAAATTAAAACGTTTATTAATTCATTCATAAGACAGTGAGTGATATTTTAATTGACTGTTCAGAATTGCAGAAGAAATATTTACAAATTGAAATTTAAAAAATTTAGAAAATTCTTGTTTATATTTTTTGGTATCGAACTTAATCAAAAAGTTTTGGTTTTATCAATAATAAATAATTGTAATGAATTGGGATCTTAGTGCAATACACTACAGTAAAACTTTTTAATTAAATGTTTGATTTCCCAAAATTTTGATAAACCTTTTTAAAAAACCTTTTCTTAAAATTAACTTATTCAGAATTGAATCATCCGCGGAAATTAACATCTTCCGATTTATATCGGATTTTCCCAGACGACTTCAATATTATCTTTGTTATTTCTTGCTTCAATTAATCTCGACTGCTTTAAAGTCTACTTTGAAGCTTCTCGACTGCATATCGGAAAAGTCGATTTTGTAGAATATTAAGTATAATTATACAAATGTCAAACGGGTATCAGGACCAGCACCTTTAATAAGAACTAAAATGAATTTCATGATTTCAACGAAATAATTGTTCGGAATTCTATGTTTCACAACATTCATGAAGTTAAAAGTTAGCAAAACAATTCAAGCTAAAAAAATTCTTTGACGAACATAAATGGTAAATTTTTTCGGTTACATTCCTTTCATGTATCCTTTAATATGAATAAAACACATTTAAACTGCAATTCTATTGTAATTGCGTAGTCCTGGCTTTAAACAGTTTTAGCGCGAAAAAATTGTTTGTTTTAACCATTTGAACGGAGCATATGTTTTTGTATTGTAAACATTTCCAAGGCGCATGTCACCACTGAGTATCCTTTTATTGCAGACCAAAGGAATTAATGGTACATTGCCATAGTTACTCCATGAAGAAAAAGCTTTTCTGTTTGTCTTTTGCTGTGCAAAAAAATAAAATAAATGAAAATACATCAGATGACAAAAGTGGTGAATTAGTTTTATATTTAAGGGAGAGAAAGGAGCTGTGGGCGAGTAAACGAAAGGAAGTATGAATCATCAATGAGATAAAGTTGAGAAAGTTGAAACTGAAAGACAAACTAAGGGGAGTAAATATTTCATTAGAACAGATTTAACAAGATTTAACATTTACTTTATTATCGCCACCATGAAATTTCAACACATGATTTTTGTTGTAGCTCTTATTTGTGCGTCCTGAATTCTCTTAACTAAAGGATTTGCTCTCTTAAGTTTTGGGATGCTTGTGATTTCTCCATGGATTCTTTGTGAGTAAATCCTTAAGAGAAAAATAAATGTTTTTTTGAAAAAGCTAAATTTAGATTGTTCATCTTCAAGGGATACAATCTCATCTTTTGAGCTTAGTCTGTTTTTGTATACGGGCGTTTAATGGTCGTAGTTCGGTAAGAAATCGCCAAGGGATGCCATAAGAAAATACAAGTGATTGTGGAAAATGAAAAGATAATAAATGAAAATTTTAAATAAAATAAAAAAAGAATCATAAAGAAAAGAGAATACAACCATTAAGTTTTATAATACACTTAAGTTTAAAGCAAATAATTTGACACAATACAAATTAGATATTCAAAATTTATGATAAAATAAAAAAAAGATAATAAGAAAAATTGCTTTTATCACATTCGTCGTTAAGTGATTGTTTTAAAACGTTTGCAAAATTCATCTGTATTCATCATTTTTATTTGGATTGTTAAGAGTGTGTGTGTGTTTGTGTATACATATAACTATATTCAAATGAAAATCTTCATCTATTAGTAAATTGATATTTTAGTGTGTTTTTGAAAGCAAAATCCAAGGAAAAGTAATAGAAAATTTTCATAAAACTAAGGCGCCAATATTAAATAAAAAAGTAGATAATAAAGAAAATTTTTCTTAAAGCTCCCAGAAAAATAAAGAAAATCTGTAACAACTACAACGACAACACAACAACAAATGAAAAAGAAAAATATAAAAATTATACAAAAATAATAACAGAAATAAATTAAATACTTCATGTATAAAATTGTTTCCATAATCAAAAGAAAATAATGTAGAAAACGAAAAGAAAAAAAAAAATTGAAAGAAATACAAAAATAAAGTTAACACAAAAGTTCAGAAAATTGTTGCCAAAGTGAAGAAACATAATAGAAAAATTCAAAAAAATAAAAATATAGAAAAACATGTACAAAAGTTTTCACACAACGAAATTTACTAAATTAACTAATTTCCGAAATGGTTTATTGAGTTTCTGAACTGGTTCTGGTCTGAGACAAAATACAATAATAAAAAATAATGAGTTTTCCTTTTTTGCTGTTTTTAAATAGAATATAGTTAAAATACAATATATCTCGTAAATATAATAAAGAAAATATCAAAAAATATTTAAACTGTGTTTTTAAGAAGTTTTAACATTAAAAAAAAAACAATTCTTCGGGGAAAGAATTTGTAAGAAGTTTATTTGTATTTTTCTTCTTTTCTAGTTAAACTTTTTTGCAAGTCTTATTATCTGTGTTTTTTCAAAACCAAATTTGCGAATATTTGCCTTAAGTTCTTTAAAAAAAAAAAAAAAAAAAAAAACAAATTATAAGCAATTTAAACCCATAATTACAATTAAAATTACCTATATCTGTTTATTTTTAAATATCCTTTAAATACTAATTTAATTTGTCTCATATATCCATCATTTAACCTGTTAATCATTTTGAAAAATATAAATAATTATTACAAAAATACGATTTTCTATATCTACTTTATTCACTAATTAGTATAAATAAATCATTCATATCCGGAAACTATGACAACATTATCAACTTTTATTTTCTATCTTTACAAAATATTTAACTACAACATAAATAATAATGAAAAATATTGTAATATCCCGTCAAAACTCAAAACGGATGCGAAATTAATGGATAATTGAAAATGAAACAAAGAGAAATGGTAAAAAGACCAGCAGAACTATTTATTGCAATTAATTTATTTCCAACAATTGAATTAATTTAAAGCTATTAAATTAATTAGCACCAGTAATCTCTAAAGAGTTTCACAAAATAATTATCGATTTTTGCTCTAATAGATTTACTTATTTGTTTTTGTGAATTAACACGTAAATCATTAGTATTTTTGGTTAGAAACTTTGAAATAGGAACAATACAAAAAAAAAAAAAAACTCGGAAAAACTTAATATTCTATTAAATTTTGGTATAACAATGCCAATAATATATCCTGAGGCGACTCGTTGACTATGTCATATCTAAATTTTCAAGGGATTTTTAAGAAATTCATAGAAATTCTAAAGCGCCTAAAGAACAGTTTTTCCTTCTATTCCCTTTACGATCCACTATCTCTTTGATGCATGAGGTCTGGAAGACATACGAACGTACAAATTCGTAGTTTCCATTGTAGTACCGATTAACCAGTGAAAAACAACTCAATGCGACTATGCTATAGTGAATCAACAGAGCTGGTTACACGATTGTCACATACAACTACAAAATAGACTTTAAAGCACCGACCGATACATTTCAATATTTGCTAAAAAAAACAAAAAAATACAAACAATGTTATAAATTTGTGCGTTTATATTTTGTGCCTCCTAAAAGTAGGTAACTTCATTATACCCTTCACCACCGTAGGTGGAAAGGGTATTATAAGTCTGTGCTGATGTATGTAACGCATAGAAATATTTGTCTTAGACCCACCTTTTAGTATACCAATAGGCTTAGAATCACTTTCTGAGTCGATTTAGCGATGTCCGTCTGGCTGGTTGGACCCCCATGTAAACCTTGTAATCAAACTACAGGATAAAGATAATTTGATGAAATTTGGCACAGGTGATTTTTTTGGGACCTTGGCTATTGAAATTCGTCAAAATCGGTCCATTATTTATGGTACCTCCCATAGGTCCCACTTCCCGGAATTGATATATTGGCCACAAAAATCAATATTTTTTTATGAAATTTAAAATAAATATTGCTTATGTAAACTTAAATCACTGTACCAAATTTCGTTGAAATCGGTCCACATTTGACCATAGCTCCCATACAAATTCTTCTTTAAAAAGGCACTAATTGAGACAAAAATCACTAAAACGATCGTAAATCTGAAGATAATGAGAATTTTGAGTTTATTTTTTGCATACATAATTCTTGTAAAAACTGTAATAATTTGCCAAATTTCGAGAAAACCAGTCCACATTTGACCCTAGCTCTCATATAAGTCCAAATGACATGAAGTGTTGTATGATGGCCAAATTTAGCAAATATTTGTCTTTGTACACGAAAAAGAACACCTTTACCTTAGTGGCGAAGGGTATCGTATGGTCGGGCTTGACCGATCATAGCACTTTCTTACTTGTTTTATCTTAAATAAGAAATTTCAATTCGATTCGAAATCAAGATTCAGACTTTTGTCCATTTTATATGACTCAATTTTGTTTCTTCTTAAAGTGTGTAATATTATTTACCCAAAACTTTCTTTATTTGGTCGCGAATGGAAATCAGAAATCAAAGCAATTTTAAAAATTTGGTTTTATTACCTTCTAAAATATCAGAAATTTTAACTAGGACTAAAATCAAGAATCAGTACCTGCTAAATATTGAATATTTTAAATATTTTTCAGGCTTAGGAACTGTTTTTGGAAGTTTGAGTTAAAAATGGGATTTACATATTTAATTTTTAAGTTCTTCCCAATTTTTACAATTATAAAAACTTTAGGCTTTTTATTGATTAAAAGTTAACAAGACACTTTAATTACACGGTGTTACACATGATCAACTTTTGTAAAAACTTGGAAAGCTAGGGGTTTAAGGCCTAGTTGAGGACATACAAAAACCATTTTGTAAGATTTTGAAACACGTGCAAAATTTGGAGATATTCTCAAAAAACAGTTTTCAAGTAGGTCGTAGTACTTTAGTACCTCCAACTCTCACATTTGTAGAGCGATTTTAAACAGTCTTTGAAAGTCAAAGGATCAAGCTTTTGCATAGGGTTTATATTCTAAGAAATTAGGCAAGTTTTTATCAAAAGTTTCGGTATTTTTTAAAAATTGTTCGTAATCTTTAAAATTCGAAAGCAATTCTTTCAACTTTTTTCTATAAAAACCTATTTTGTTTTATACAGTTTTTTAAAATTAGTTCTATATAGAAAAAAAACGAGATATAACTTATTCATATCAATTTACATTTACAAAAGTAATTTAACTTTTTCCAAAGTTAAAATTTTTCGATTGCGAAATGAAATTAATTTCTGGTAAAAATGTTACCATATTAGTACGTAGTATATGGCCTAGTCGGTTTATGAAGAGCTTAATAACTTTTAGGGTTTTCGTCTGATTAAAAAAATAAAACCACTTTTTATTAGGAACTAAAACTCTTGTTTTATCGATATAATTTTTTTTGAGCTTTCATATAAAATAAGCAATAAAAAGCTACTAAAGTCAAAAAAGTGTACAAATTTTGTTTTTATTTTAGATATTCTTATCAAAAAAAGATAATTTTGATTTACAAATGCGTCAAAAATTATAGCGCAATCTGTTTTCTTTTATTTGCTGTTAAGAAAAGTAAAATCGGATACAAACTGTCTTGCTATGGGTCGTTATGTTGACAAACCTCGTTAAAATCGGTTTTTTGTGTACAAATCTTAAACTTGGATGTATTTCTGAAATTTTTTTTGCACGATTTGTCATGTACTCAATAAGGCCTACAAACTATGCCAGGTCATTTCCCGAGTTTTTTTTAATGTGTAACAGAGTGGTATTAAAGTTTTCTATAAACATTTGAAAATCGACTAAACATTTTAGAATTACTTGAAAAAGAAATCTATCAGGCATGTGATGGAAAACGATCGTTTTCAAATCGATCGATTTCAGATATATTTTTAAGATAATTGCCGGATATTTTCCCAAAAAGTTCAAACAAAATGAAAATTAATATACCAGTTAGAAGGATTAAAGATAAAATTTTGATTTTTTTGGGGGTAATAACCAAAAATTATCTCAAAAATATATCTGAAATCGATCGATTTGAAAACGATCGTTTTCCATCACATACCTTAATATATCTTATTCAAATTAAAAATGTACAATGTATATTTTGAATTAAATTTTATAACTGGTTTTTCAAATTTCTATATTATTATTTCATATGGGCCTAATCTCCGCATTCGATCAGAAAATATATCAGAAAATTTTGTGTAGAATACTTCTAGGAAAAACTAAATAATTAACCCTCTGCAACTGACGTGGTTGTCTATCAGACACCAACTTTAATTAAGTTTTGTTCTGAAATTAATTTTCTGAAAAACATGCCGATAAATTAACACATAACACGACTTTTAGCATTGAAATAACTATAAAAACAATAAAAATAATAATTTATACTAAAATAAACAAAAAAGGGTTTTATTAGTTTTACAAATCAGATCTTGCAATAAATAAACCATCGAAATTTTGTCTGGCAATCCATGTCAATTTAACAGTAAATTTTTTTTACGTCAGTTGCAGATTTTTAATAATACATAAAGTTTACTACATTTCATACTTATTTGTGAAATGATGTCTCATTGTATAAGAGTATAAGATTTTGAGCATCCCTAAAGTATGCTACTAAAATTTTTGCTAAAAAGTCTGTGTTTTCGATCGATATCAAATGTATTATTGATTTGTTATGCTTATACCGAGTTATAATCTTTTAAGTGCTCAGTTTATATATTATTGATGGAAAAATTTAATTTAGAATAAAACTATTCAAAAATCTAGGGGAAAATAAATATTTATCCATATAAATCTAAAATTGTTAATTTATTTATATGACAAATATTTAAATTTTTTTAAATTTCATAGAATTTAAATGAAACTTAACAAACAAAGTTGTCAAAATAAAATTTGTTTTTCTCAAAATGATTGACAGAAGATATTAAATGTCATGCTTTATAAATATGTAATTTAAATTAGATGTATTAATAATTAACATTTTACAAAATTTATTATTTGTAATAATTTATTTAATATAATATAAAATAATTTAGAGATATTGATTTTGAAATGATTCACTTTATTATTATTATTTTTTTCATTTGTTCTATTCAGGCATGTTTGTGCATGCTAATACACTTGCATATTTATATTAATATATGCAAAGCAATAGATGTATTTATGTATGTATCTGTGCATAATATGTTATTAATAATCTATAATTATTTAAATATGTTTAAGAACAAAAAAATGATAATATACATATAAATGATTTTAATTCTAATATTTATTTCGCTGATGCTTAAATGCTTTTAACAATAATTATCATAATTATTTTCTAGATTTAATTTACGTGATAAAACATTTATTATATCGGTTATAGTTTTTGTTTGTTTTACTTATTCATTTATTCGTAGTTAATTTTATATATATTTTTTAATATTTTTCGAATAATGTCCGACCATTAATGAGATGACATTAACAATTTATTTTTTTCAATATTTTTTTTTTGTTGAATTTTTAAATATTGATAAGTACGATAAGCCTATATAAATTATTCAATATTATGCAAATAATTCGTTAAATTTTAAATTTTTTTCTGCTCAATTTTGGATCTTTATGTCTGTCTGTCTGTCTGTCTGTCCTTCCTTCTCTCGGTTCATATTTTTTTATAGAAAAAAAAAAACATAATTTGGCTGGGTTTTGCTGCATAGATTATGATGATAATAATGATTTCGTTAATGATAATGATGTGTCTTTTGTATCAACAATTTACAAAACTCCATAAACAATTTATTAACAGATTATTAAAGCATTATTGCGACCTGTACATACATAAATAAATATGTATGAATGTATGAAAATAAAGTATGTACAAATAAATTTATGAATATAATGAATAAGTTGTACATTAAACTGTTCTAAAGTAAAGTAAAGGAGAGAAGACACAGACACACTTTTGGTGTTAAATGATCCAGACGTTAATCACATAATTATCTTTATGATACAAAAATGTTGTGTATATGTATGTGTTTTTTTTAATATCTTTAATAAAATTTAAGCGTAAAAAGGATAAAGTGCTTTAGGCTTTCTTTTTATTTATGATAATTTTCTTTTTATAAAAATCTATGGGGACGACTTGCCAATAGCTAAAGCTAAGATTTTTCTTTAGACTGAAGTCTTACGAATATTTTTCTGAAATTCTTTATACTTTTTTATTTTTGCCATAGAGATGACGAAATTTTTTTTTGCAATTATATTTTAGTGAATTAATGAACTGTATTAGAGTGATTATTAATATTTCACTACATACAATTTTTAAAATATATGTATTAGTTAGGTATTCATTTTTATTATTCAATATTTAATTTATTCCTTCATTAATGATTGATTAATAAATTTTTATAATACATATATATTTATGATCGATTACAATTATATTTTATTATTCAAAGCAATTGTGATTAAATAAAAGGTTTAATTCGAAAAGGAAACTCGTTTTTCTTGTTCAATAAATCATTTTTCTTTTCATAAAAACAAAAATTTTGATTTTTAACACAAGTAGTTTTAGTTTGGGAAGTTCATATTCTTTTCAATAAAGCAATATGAAATAATCTTTTTGTTTAAATTAAAGACTAAAGCCTCAGCTTTACAGCAGTATATAAATCAGCTGCATATGTTTGCATATTTAGTCTAAAATTACTGATAATAAATGTTTAAAATAGTCTTAAAGTAGTGCAAAATTCAAAAATAAAACTTGCTTATAAATACACATACATATATGTTTGCGTTATATTTAAAGAACTGGCATTTGCCTAAATTTTGCTTATATTTTAAAAAAACATATAAACATTAATTCGATGTATTACACTGTACGTTGTTCAAGCAGCAGTGCCTACACGCTATATCTAATTACTACTTTTTTCCACAACTTTTTATATAATTTTCGATCGCCAAAACAGACTGTAACTAGTTTTGATATGAACACAATTAATTTTAAATTAAAGGCTTAAGCCACAGCTTTACAACAGTATATAAATCATCTGCATATATTTGCATATTTAGCCTAATATCCATAATTAGTGAGATTATTTAATACTAAACAAATTTGAGATATGCAAGTCTCAAAATACTCAAAATTAGTGAATCGAAGATTTCGTTCATATTTATACCAAAAATTTGTAAGAAAGTTTAAATTTCTATCTCCTTTAGTACTTTTAAAACGTTTTCTTTGGTTTCTTGTTTGAAAAGATCACGATTTTCATTATTTTCAAAAAATGTAAATTAAATATTGCATAACTTATTAAAAAAAACAGCTCTTAATGTGCTTTATATAATGTTGCATTCATACGTATAGCGTAATAAGTTATATAAATATTTATTGACATAAGTTGAAATGTAAATTTTCATTATTTCAATCTTCCCAAAACTATAAGAGATAGACCCCAAAAGCTACATAAATGCTTTTTGGTTCGGGTTAAATGTTTACTTATTTTTTCTTTTCAATTATGTTTGATTTATAAACGTAATTTTGAAATTTTCTAAGAATTTGCTTCGATGACTTGGTAAAATATAGGCCGATTCTAACTAAATATATGTATGTAACACTGACTATTTACGTTTGATATTTAACAGCTAAAACTTTTTATGGTGTTGTTAAAAATATTTCATTCTAGAATGGTTTGAATACAAATATCACAAAAATAAAAATAATTTCAACCACCCTAAAAATATGTTATGCGATTTTCTTAAAAATCTTTCTAATTCGTAGTAAGTTCTTTCGAAACTTTGAAAACAAATTTTCTTAAAACCTAATTTTTCGAGCTATGTCACTCTTCAACAAATAAGCGATGTGTATGTAAATAATTTCCAACTAATTTAAACATTCTGGTCATGTCTCATTTTGTTGCTATATAGAAAATAGTTACATTTAAATGTACATATGTATGTATATGTGTACGTATGTCTATATGTATGTGTTTTGAAGTATTAACTTTAAAAACGTGGTTTTATAACTATTTATTTAGTATTTATATTTCAAATTCTCCAAACCGACGTAACATATTCGCTTAATCAACAAATATTGTTGCAATATTTGACAAAACCATTTTTTGCGCCATCATTATGCACGACAAAAAATTTTGTTGGAAATGTTTTGTACATGCCACAACAAAATACTTTAATTTGTAATTGCCACATATTCAGAAATATCAAGCAAATTTAAAATTTCTGATTTTAAATTAAATTAACTATTAAAAAGAATGTTTTGCAATTATAAAATATACAAAAAATCAATATCAAATAAAATTAGTAATAATTTGATTATTAGGGTCGGCCTTAATCCTGGTTTTATTTTCACTTGGTTGTGAATCCATTTTGACCTCCATTTTTAAATCCATAAATTGTTAAAAGTTAAAAAAGTGTAAGGTTTTTTTAGTCATCGGCTTAAAAAGTTTTGTAAAATAAAAAAATATTATCTTTTCCGTTGGCGTCTGTCTATGCGGATTTATATTTTTTATTTTTCGATATTTGAAAAAACTTTGACAAGGGTTTGGTGTGTTGTAATAGTTTGAGTTTGGATGTGTTATTGTAAAAGTTTTATGAGGACTTTTGGATTTACAAGTTGGCTACATTTATACATACAAACATACATACATACATACATACATATGTGTATATAAGTATCTATTTGTTTGGTTTAAAACCAAATTTGTATGTACAATGTACATATGTATATGTATATTTATTTGTATTTTATTCGGTCACATTTTATGCAACGAATGTATTTCCTCCTGTCATTGACAAACAAAAAAAGAAAAACTATGTTAGCAAATTGTATAAATTTGTTGAGACTTTAAAACCAACAAGGTACAATTCATCAACAACGATTCTCATATACATACATTACATCTAGTAACATATGAAAAGCCTGTAACTAAAAAAATTTACAAATCCTAAATATGGAGGTAACTATGTAAACAGAAATGTTACAATTTTATAGTTTCCTGACGTTTTAAAGCTTCATTTTTCGGCATGACTTTGGTTGAAAATTTAAATTTATTGCAGAATTAAAAATTTTATTTAATAACAACATTATAAGTTTAAGTACCAATTCATGTTTCAAATATTTTAAAATTTTACACTCTTTTCACCCATTATAGGCGAGAAGAATCCAGAATTCTGTAATACCGTAATAAGCCGTCCAAGATCTGAAAAATTTTCGTCGTAGGTTAAGATAAAACCACAATCTGTAACAATATTTTTTTTGTCGAAAATATTACAAATTTATAAAAATTAATATGTTATGATTTGTTAGAAATATGTACAAAAATACGCATTAACTTGTAAAGTATGCGGTACATTCAGAAGATATAGGTGTCCATTCCAGCTGACTTGCTTTAAATGAACTTTGGTACAATGATGATTCCTATACTTATAAATATTTTGGATACTTTCCATATTACAGACTTCGCAGAAGTCAAATTTTGGCCCTATATAGTGGCAAATGTATTTGTTTTTGAATGGAGTTCAAATTTGTAAGTCCCCTGCGTACAAGCAGAGGTCGGCACAAAGAGAACAGAACAACAAAATCGTCGACAGAGTTGCCGTTTTCTATACTTCTTATAAAAAAGGCATTTTATTCAATGTGTAGTTCTGATATTTAAAAAGAAGTTTTCTACTCCATTTTTTAATTATTTTTATCAAACATTTTTCTATAGACAATTTTTTTATGAAATTTTTTTTCTATAGAATTTTTATTTTTTTTTCAAAAATTTTTTTATTAAAAATTTTCTATAGAATTTTTTATCAAAAATTTTTCTATAGAAAATTTTTTTATCAAAAATTTTTCTATAGAAATTTTTTTATTAAATTTTTTTTTATCAAAAATTTTTTTATAGAAGATTTTTTATCAAAACTTTTTCTATAGAAAATTTTTTTATCAAAAATTTTTCTATAGAAAATTTTTTTATAAAAAATTTTTCTATAGAAAATGTTTTTATCAAAAATTTTTCTATAGAAAATTTTTTTATCAAAAATTTTTCTATAGAAAATTTTTTATCAAAAATTTTTCTATAGAAAATTTTATCAAAAAAATTTTGTATAGAAAATTTTTTTTATCAAAAAATTTTCTATAGAAATTTTTTTTTATCGAAAAATTTTCTATAGAAATTTTTTTTTATTAAAAAATTTTCTATAGAAATTTTTTTTATCAAAAAATTTTCTATAGAAATTTTTTTTCATCAAAAAATTTTCTATAGAATTTTTTTTTATCAAAAAATTTTCTATAGAAAATTTTTTTTATCAAAAATTTTTTTTATCGAAATTTTTTTTATCAAAAATTTTTTTTATCGAAAGTTTTTTTAATTAAAAATTTTAATTAGAAAATTTTTTTATCAACAATTTTTCTTCAAAAAGAAAGAGTATTCTCATTTTAACATTAATTTACATTAATTTATTAATGTAACAGACCAATCAATCAATAAGATATAAAAAATTTTCTATAAAAAAATTTTTTTATCAACCATTTTTCTATAGAATTTTTTTTTATAAAAAAATTTTTTATAGAAAATTTTTTATCAAAAATTTTGTAGAAGATTTTTCTACAGAAAAATATTTCTATAGAAAAATATTTTTGTCGAAAAATTTTTCAAAGAAAAATATTTTTATCAAAAACTTTTCTATGAAAAAATATTTGCATCGAAAAAAAATTTTTCAAAGAAAAATATTTTTATCAAAAACTTTTCTATGAAAAAATATTTGCATCGAAAATATCTAAAAAAATATTTTTTCATTAAAAAATGTAAAGATCTAAAATTAATATTAAAAATTGTTTAATATTAGAATTTATTTCTGTTTCGAAAAATATTCCCAATTCGGTTACATTTATTTCAAACAATGTTAACAAAAATAATAGTTTCGTGGCAACAATGTTCAAGATTAAATCTTCAAGATTATATTTCTTTGTTCTCTCGAGCCCTATATTCTATTGCTATAAATTGGATTTTGATATTGTTTCTTGTGTATTTTGTTTTTGTATTTTCTTTAACAAAGCGGCACCAACCGACTTTGCTAACATCCAAATTCCAACTGAATGCTTTTTATACTAATTTTTACAAGTTCGATTAATGATTGTGATATTAACGAAAATTATAAAAAGTCTTCGGCTTCTGGTGGTATGGGCTGCCTACGCCTGCTTATAAGTAGTAGCCGAAATCAGTTAATCAAATTTTGCGAATCGTCTTATATTTGACCATACCCAGATAAAAGACCAACTCTCAGAATTCACACTTATAAATCTAAAGATAATTGAAACAGCTTTATTTGTAAAAAAAATCAATAATGGGGCCGAATTATGGCAATTAATATTAAAAGTGGTTTAAAAAGTTCTATTACATACTTTATGGCAAGTTCATAAAATTTCTTTAAAAATCACGTTTCTCAAAAGTTGCTGAAATAAAATTTATATCAAAGCCCCTAAAAGTATGCTATATGATATTTTCGTAACTTTATTTAATATAAAATTGTTAAAGTTTATGCGTTTTAAAACTTTTTTAAACATGAAAATAATTATTATTATCATTTGGAAAAAATATGTAAAAGCAATATCAAATGGTTTTAAATATAAACTTGATACAGCTTTTACTTAGCAATGAATTACTTAAAGTCTGTTAACATAACTTTATCCCTAAATGTATATTTTGTTTCAGATACACATACATGCATACAAACATATGAATTTATTTATTAAGAATTATGTAAAATATTTCATAACTTTATTGGACACAACTATAATGTCTATGATTGATTGATCTATTTGGGTTTTAATTTCAATTTATTTTCTTGTTTGAGGTAGTCGTTAAATGAATAATAAATATTGTTTTTATTCCATTCAAGATAACCAAACAGATGATAATAATAATTTAAATAAATTTTATAAATAAGAAAAGACAAGTAGAAAATGCACTCAATAATCATTCCTACTGGAGGAAACACTTGATTTATTTGTTTTTTAAGAAATGGAAACAATTTTCAAAATACAAATAATATCAAATGACAAACACATCATACAGAAGTATTAAATTATAATGGCTTCTTTAACGTCATTATTTTCTCGTTCAAATGAATATTGATGAGTTGTTAAAGTCTTCAATATGAAAAATAATTTTCATTTAAAGAAATTATAAAATCCTTGGAAATTTTCTGCATCAAATAGATATTTTTTCCCTTTTCTTAAGCATCTGTAGACTTTATTTTAACCACAAACATCTTGATGATGCTCTGATTTTGTTCTTTTCCAAAGTTATTTTTATTGAATAAATCCTTCAGTTTTTAACACATATACAAACCCAATTTGTCATTGAGTTGGTGTATAAATGTATAAAGATATGTACATATGTATGTGTGTAGTTTTGTTGTACATATATTGTTATATTAATATGTATATACAATATATCGTATATTTTTTTGTGATAACTTCCAGTTATTGTTAAGTTGTCAGGAAATATGAAAATTGAAAAAGCGATGAGCATTTACCCTCACATACTCATATACATATTTTACATTTACATATGCATGTACTATACAATGTATAGTACAAAGATGTACATATGTATGTATGTATGTATATTGTACATAAGTATACAACAACTAACTCCTGATAGAGAGACGACATGTATTCAATTCATTCACTCAATCCATTCGACTTGAAGCTTATGTTGAAGATTTATTTTATGTTCTTCTATTACATCAAGTTCTGGGGATAAAGGCAAACTGTAAATTGGAAAAAAATGTGTCAATATTGAACAGTAGTGAATCAATTTACTCACAGATACACACACAAAATCGTTGGCATATGTATAAAATACAAACACAGCCATGAAAGTGTGATGTTTACTGAGTTTTGAATTTTTTTTTGAATTTTTTTTTAAGAAGTCAGATTCTAAATAAAGTTTGTGAACGGACAAAATTTTACTTGGCGAATCTTTAAAACATCTATAGTAAATTTACAATTGGTTATAATTATGAGTTTCTTTTTAAATTCAAATATTATTTTGGGTAGTTCTAGGAGTTTAGAAATATGAAAGCAATATCTAATTTCGATTTAAATTTTTAAGAAAATCGTATTGCACACTTTTAGGAGTTTAATTATTTTATTTGTTATTAAGTCAATCGAAATTTGAAACAATTGATTTTGTACTAAATATGCTTAATAATTCTATATACTGTAATTTTCTGACAAATCTTTCTTCACTTTACATATGAAATCCATAATATAAAGATTTCAAACTGTGAATAATCTTTCGTTTTCAACCTTTGTCTAATGGAAAATGTTCATTTTTTCTTGAATTTTTCAAACATATTGTATGTTCAAAAATAGTGATAGATCATGAATGATTAAAGTTTAACTTTTAAAGTTGCATAAAAAATCAATTTAATTCTATTTGTGTCAAAAAACTATTTAATGATAATCGATTGATACAAAATATGTAAATACATACACTAATTTACTAGTTTCAAATCAATTATGCTCAAACGGAAATTTATCGTATATACAATTTTTTTTGCGAAAATATTTTTTAAAATTGCTTTCACTTTTAAAAGTGTTGTAAAAATCAGAGAGACTTATTTCTATGCTAGATAACGTGATATACGAAAATAGAAATCAATGTAGTAATATGTAATTATATTGCAATGAATATATTTCTCTTTAATGTTTTTTATTACATATCTTTTAAATAATCAAACATTTTATATACATTTTTATTTAAGTGTTTCGTAGGCAATAACAATAATCATTAAAAGCCCCATCTTTGTCTATTAACATTTTTATTATTTTCTTTATTTTTTTTCCACTAAAAATATAAGTGGAGTATACTCACAGGCGTAGCAAAAAAATTATAGATTTGCTAAATTGTATTCCATTAAATTTTGTATACATTTTTTAAAACTAAAAATAATATAAGTTTTATAATTACATGTTTATTCAAAGAAATTTTTTTTACAAAAAATTGAATTCTTCATTAAAAATATTGGTACCAAAATTTTTGTCGTAAAAAAATATACCAAAAATTTTCCAAAAACTTAAATTTAGACCTATTTGACTACGCCTATGTTAGAGTACAGTGGCGATTGGTGAGCATTATTTATCTTTATTTTTTTTCTAAATCAACCATAACCTATTTTCACTTGTTAAACAAAATATTTTAAAAAATAAAAACATGATTTTCTTACAAAAAAATCCTAGGATTGTGTGGTCTAATAAAAAGAAATACTAGAAACACGTAGGTATTTTTATTGGAACATATTTATGGTAATTTTTAAAGGTCTATAAATATGCAAGAGCTTATTCGAGTAAATATCAATATAAAATCGAGTCGAGTCGAGTAGAGTTTAGTTTATACTTTATATTGTTTGTTCACGTAACTGGAAGTCGTCTAAGATGGTCATTTCTATTCAGTCACAGACTATAAAATAAAACGAACTGACTGACTGAATGAATGCATGAATGAGTGAATGACTGGTAATTTTCGTGTAGGAGGGTGTTATAATGGTCGATAATGAAGTTCTGTTCATATATTCTTTATATGTAAATGTATGTGTAAATATTTATGTATTGTACATGGTAGAAAAAAAAAACAAACAATTGTAAATGATATTGTGTTAGCATGTAAGAAAAGTAAAGTTGAAATGGGGGTATAATATAGCCAAGTTTATTTGAAGAGCAGCTGTGTTCAATACACGATTTTCTCAATAATAAATACCTACATCCTTTGATATACATACATACATTTACATCTACATGTAAATGGCGAAAGTCATAAATATTTATAGACTTGAGATATGTACAATGTTACAGTAAATACCAATATAAATACTAATACAAATGCCAATATAAATACTTGTATGTGTGTATATTAAATTGTATGTGTACGACAAATACTACTGCTATACAAATCGATTGTTCCAATGTCCGTCTATCCATGCTTCCAATGACGACAGACCCATTTTCATATTCAAGTTACGATTATAGCAAATTACTTGTTAAAGTGTGAAATCTTATAAATACTTGTAATAAATTTATTTTCGAGCAGCAAAAAAGTACTTTAACGACTTCTGAGATCTTTTGTATTAAATTGCAATCTACTATACAATGTTTAAATTTATTTTTTCTTCATATAAAAAGTAAAGCATAACTTTAGGAGTTATTAATGGAAATATTCCAATTTCTTTTAGACTATTACTTATTCAAAATTTTCCTTAAACAACCAAAATAAATATTTTTGTATTCCAAAATTATTTAATTAAAACTTAAATATGTATTAAAAAACTTTATAAGTTAAATTTACGTAAATATCAAAATTAAATGTTACTGATTTTCGAACAACCTACCCCTAGTGATCTCCTTTCTAGTTACCGTTCAATCGAATGAGGCCTGAAAAGCAAATAAACAACAACTTTGAAGTGGAAGAATATTTGCTCAGGTATTGGGTCTACCTTAGTAATAAAAATTAATTAGAGATGAAAAATATTAAATGTCTTACAGTTACAAGGTGAAGGTTATTGTTTCTTTTTAATTAAAACTCTCATCCATAAATAAACTCATAAAATGAATACCATAAAGTTCAAATTTATACATACTTATTGTTTATTCTTCTTCTTTTTATGTAGCCTTTTATTAATCACAAAAATTTTTGTACGAATATGAAACATTCATGAATGATGCTCGCTTTATGGCGGACATGATATCAAGTTGCAGAATAATGTTAATAACTGAAATAGTATAAGTTTTGTTAGATAAATGTTCGATGTCGAATATAAACTGCAATATATTGACTGTAAACGGAAAATAATTAACATTTTTTATTGTTACCTTGTTTCTCTAGAATAGTGTTAGTTAAGTGGTGCATACTTTGGGTATTTAATATATGCTATCTTATTTAATATATTCTATCTTTTTACTAAATAAACTAAAATGTCTAAAAAATAAAATATATATCGTGGTATCTCAATATGTCCTTCTGTTAAACTATTCAATGTAATTGGCTTTAAAATAAAAATCGGAACAAATTACGGTATTTTATATATATTGAAATCTTTTTCTTTATAAAAAATTTATTTCTTCTTATATACATTGAAATCTTTTGAGAAAAAGAGTTGCATACTTTTAGAAGTAACGTAGATTATTTGAAGTACTGTAGAGGAACTACTAGCGAATGGCACCAATACATGAACATCATCACCCTTGGACGGAGGAATATCCAAAGATTGTGTTTGGTTAGATCGAGGTCACTTTGAATGTCTGCTATTTTTCAACTATTTTTACTATCATTACAAATTTTTAATACCAATTTAAAACAATTGTTTTTAAAATAGAAATAATGCAGATATTCGTACGTAATACTTAATTGTAATATTTAATTTATACCATCGCTTTTGGTCTTCTGGCACTGCATCAGATTTTTCTTTGACTAACTGCACTAACAAAATACATTGAAAAATACATAGCGGACAAATAATTATAAAAAAATTTCATTGGAAGAAAAAGTTATACAAAAATCCTGGGGCCAAATTACGGCATTCGATATCGACCGAAATCTTAGATATTTTCAAAACATTTGTATAGCATACTTTAAGGATAATCAAAATTATTTAAAAGATGCACAGTATACTATATTTTTTGAAGTTATTTGCCAAAAGATGAACTATAGTAAAAGAGTTTTAATTGAACAATATATATTTTTAAGAACGAATCAAAATGGATACCAAATTTCAATAAACTTTTTGCATCGAAGTAACTTTGAACATCCCTAAAGTATACTTCACAATATTCGCTTAAAAGTCTGAATTTTCGATCGATATCAAATGCGGTAATTTGGCCCCTGATCTTTTAGAAGGTATATAGAAAACTATATTTAAATTCATGGCAAACATTACGACATTTGGTGCCGAAATCTATGATTCCATTTTTGTAGCAACTCTAACATTTTGATTTTTCAAAAACAGGCTCAAAGGTCGATGACTATGGTCAAAGAAATCTTTTTTAAAAAATTCTATTGCATATATTAAGGAAATTGATTTTAGAAAAATATAACTTATTTGCAATATTTAGATAGGCACCACATTTTTCTAAAATTTTAGTTTTTCATTCAAAAATACTAAAAACTCTAAAATCGTTTTCGTTAGCAAACTTTGACTCTCGTACAAAAGCAACACATAAAATACTTTGCAGCTCTTGAGAATCGTTTCAGCCATCATTAAGTTTAGCCAAAATTAGTAAATTTGAATTCAAAGTGAAGCAGCAACCGTTTTTAGCACTTTGATGAAAATTAGGTTTGTATCAAACCGTAAACCACATAAAATTTTAGTATAACCGGTCGCATTCAATAAAAAACGATTTAGATTTTTATGATGCTGTAAATTGTCTTTGGGTCGCAACACACCGACAGTTACATCGTATATATGGACGGATGGATGTATGTATATATGTATTTAAGTGTAAATGTAATCACCCTTACAACAAATGACAAATACAAAATTAAAAGAAAAAAACATAGAAATGAAATGAAAGAACTGAAACGAAAACCAAATGAAATGAAAGCAGGTTAACAACGTAATACGGTAGAAAAACTACAAACAGAAAAATAACAAAATAAAAAAACACGAAAACAAAAAATTATTGTATAAAATCCTATTCTAGGTTATTTTTCATTGTTATTTTTATTTTTATGTTGATTTCATTTTCTCGTTTTTATGGCAACATTTTAAGTTAATACAGTAGTATTTTCTTTTTCTTAATAAAGAAAGAAAAAAAAAAATAAGAAATAAAAAAAATTAAAAAAAGAAAAATGACAACAAATTGTGTCATTTTTATGCCTAAAGATATGCTGCAGAAGCACGAAGAAGCAGATTACGAGTGTTTGTCTTCCATTTTTCTCTCTCTTTTTCACAATCTGCAGTCCTTTGTTAAATACGAGGACGACCATGACATGATGAAATGAGTTCAGCCTGTTAAAAATTTTACTCCCTTTGTGCACAGATATAAAAAATTGCACAAACCCAAACACACACACAAACTCCCTATATACAGCGATTTACCCAGATACTTACATATGTATGTATGTATACACATACTCTCATACATGTGTCTCCGTTTGTGTGTATTTATATTATAATCAGCGAATGCCTCAGCAAACATTACAATTGTATGACGTAAATGCATTTAGTGGAGAGAAAATACATAAATATTTTTTAACAGTAGATGATATTTTATTTTATTTAATTTATTTTCACTTTTTTTGTAATGTTTTTTTTTTGTTATTTAAAATTCCTGAAAGTATGCCATCCGCCATTTACTTAATGCGTTGCCGTTATTTGCTGTTTGTTGCTGCTTTCATTGGATGCTGTTGCGGTAGGTTGCATTGGTTTTTGCTGCTGCTGTTTATTTTCCATATTTATACACATTATTGTATGATTAAATTCATACTTTCGTTATTGTTGTTGTTCTTGTTCTTGTGCCGCTGCATCACATTATTCTGTGGCAAAAGTTAATGGCTTGGAACTGCAAGAAACATAAAATAAATACTCATATATACATATACAGCAAATATGTACATATATGCGTATGTGTACATAAATACATATGTTTGTTCGTATGTAAATGCATAAAAAACTTTGCTTAAATGCAAAAATATTATACATTCTTACATTTTTGTCGCAGTGACCTTCACTTCATGAGCGCAAGAATTTACATAAATTTTAAATTGTTTAAATTGAAATATCATATTTTGTAATAAACTTTAATTATTTGTTTATGGAGATGAAAAAGTCTTTAAGTATTATTACTGAATTACTAATTTTGGAGACGATACGAGATCTAAGTGGGTCGTGTTGCAAGTTATATGCAATCATACTATACAAATTTGTTTGTTTATTTATCAAACCTATAAGTTAATTTTTATACCCTTCACCCCCATAGGTGGAAAGGGTATTATAAGTTTGTGCTGATGTTTGTAACGCATAGTATACCAATACCAATTTTCTGAGTCGATTTAGCGATGTCGGTCGGTCCGTCCGTCTGGCTGGACGGTTGGATGGCTGGATCCACATATAAACCATGTACATTTGACCTACCACATTTGACCCTAGCCCTCATATAAGTTGAAATGACGAAAACAGCTTAAATATATAAGTCTTGAGAAAATGTTTGTATGATGACAAAATTTACCAAATATTTGTCTTTAGTGGTAAAGGGTATCGTATGGTCGGGCTTGACCGACTATAGCACTTTCTTACTTGTTAAAAATAGTTTAAGAAAAACTATTAATTACGATTAAATAAGGATTTTTGCCAAGGCTTTTTCATAATTTTTTCTATGAAATTGTTAATGATTTTTAATTCATGACTTTTTTTATGCAGATATAAAGAAAAAATATGATATAAATTCATGATTTAATAGTACAAAAAAAAAATCGAAGAAAATGTAATGGCGTGTTAAATCCCCTTAAGTTAATCTAATTCGAATAATATTTTCTTGAAAACGCCTAGAAGTAGGTTATACTTATTTATTCTAAAACAATTCTCAAATCTTCATTTGACTGTAAGCCTGCAAAAAACTTTTATTCAAAACGCCTTAAGTATGTAAGAAGCTTTTCCTAAAACTCTTAATATTTAATTCTTATTGAGTGAAGCAATTCGGCCCTAGTTATAAGGAAAACCATGACTTTTATAATTGTTTCTATGAAATTTTCAATGATTTTTAATTCATGATTTTTTTTTGTATGAAAAATTGGAAAAATTCATAATATAAATTTAATTTAATAATTTAATCTTTTAAATCTGTTAAATTTTGACTTTTCAGTTAAATCTTCATTTAATTGTTTTTTTTTATTAAAAGCGCCTAAAAGTATGTAAAAGTTTTCATTAAGTTTCTTAACATTTTATTCTTATTGAGAGACGCAATTCGTGCCTAGTTGTAATAAGAAATTAATTTATTTTATATTCTGAATTTAGTGTTTCAAAATTATAGAAATACTTTTAGGAACAAGTTCTTAATGTTCCTTGGCCAGATATTGACTTGTAAACTCGCGTAGTTATATTTCTAGCTTACAATACAACACAATTTTCTTTGAAATCTCTTTAATTTTGATTTTATTGTTAATAAAACTTTTTTAATTAAAATTTGCAAAAAAAAAAATAATATAAAGTAAATCTGTAGTTAACTTATAATTTGTATAAATATGCCAACTCATTTACCTGCGTCTTTAAAATGTTAAATGTAAAATAAAACTAAATTGTAGAAAATGCTGATGACTTGCAACAGGGCCAAGTCAGAACAAAAATGTTAGCAATAGACAAAGTAAATTACCCCAAAAATGAATTAGGGGAAAATAAAACATGAATACATTTGTTTGTTGTTGTTTTGTATACAAAAATCTAGACAAACACCTAGAGACAAACACACATACGTAATTCATAGCAACACACAAAAAATTAGAAAGGAAACGGAAATGAGACTTACTGACTAAGTTGTTCAAATGACTAAACATGCCAACACCCACCTTGAATGTTAACGGTAAATTTAAAAGACTTGAAACACAAATTCACTTACTCATTCAGCCACACTCACACACACTCTCATTCATTCACATACACACACACACAATTATGTACATGTTTCTACAATTTTACCAGGCTTTCAAAGATGGGAGTAAATGAATGAATGAGTGAATGGATGTAAAGCCAGTTGCGTATTTGTGTTAAATATTTTACTAAGCCTATTAATTTGAAAATTTAAAATTTCTCATTTCACTTCTTAGAAAATTCAATGATTTGGCAAAAAAATTTACAAAAACAAAAGTCATAAGGCTGTTTAAATATGTAGAAGGTTCCTAAATATTGTATTTAGCTAGAAACCAACCAACCAACCTACAGACGAAGCAGCAGCAACAATTTCTAAAACCTTTCAAATTAAAATTCATTCTTAAGTTTTAGGGTAAATTTGATTTTGGTTTGTGTGGTAGAAATAGCTTCCTTTTCCTCTTCCCCTTCCCCTTCCTCTGTACCGTCCTCCTCCTGCTTTCCCCTCTGTCTAACGCCTACTTGTTTTCTTAATCATTCCCAGTCACTTTCGTTTCCCATTGTAGATGTAACGAGTTTTATGGAAAAATACGAATAAGATAACTAACTGCTCCTAGAGGAAGCAGTTACTGACTTCTTGTCGATGCTCTCGCTGTTGCCTAAATTTAATTTGACAAAAAATAATAATAAAAAAAAAAAAAAAAAATTCCAGGAACAGAAGTTATGTCAAGGTGCCAAACCTAAGACATGTTAAATGGAATAATAAATTTATAGACTAGATAATTTAATAGAAAATTGCCTTAACATTTCGAGTTTAAATTTTATACCAGAACTTGGAGACAAATTAAATCAATTAAAATTTAATAACTTTAAGTTTATGTATGGAAAATTTTCCCTAACATCAAAAAAAAAAAAAAAAACATATTTGTCTCTTAAGACATTTAGCTGAAATACTTGAAATATTATAATTTTTTATTTTACCTTTTAACGAATGAATTTTTGGCATCATATATTATATATGTATGAGCTTTGCTTAAAGTTTTTGGCAACCATTTTGTAGTCAATCTATTTTAACCAAAAAAAGGTAACTTTATTATATTTATCATCGTAACTTTAAAACTCAAATTTGATATAAAAAAAAACTTCTTTTTATTGGTCTTTTATCTATTTAAGATGGTTTGATAAAATATTATTGCTCCCTAATTTGGCAAATGTTGGTTTGGGCAAAAGTTTTCAAAACGAGAATCATTTATCATTTCACAATAAAAACGTTATTGATTGTACATTAATGAGTTGCCATAAATGATTCGTTTGGTTATGAAAGGCCCTTTATCACTTTTGACCTATGGCTTTAAGTAAAGAACTTTTTGAAGAAAATAAAATGTATGAATACTTCAGCACGATATTAATATCGATTGTTGAAAATAAGAAGCAGATACACTCAAAATATTATGTAAGTAAAATTAACTTAAAATGTAATTTGAAATGAATGAATATTCATTTAAAAACCGGTCAACTGATTTTTCATTCAAATTCAATAAATATTTCATTTAAATTTAACTGACAAATATTTAAACTACATTTTCAGTTTTAAAAACGGAATAATCAGTTGTTTTCAAAAAAATTATTGACAAAAATTTAAACTACATTTTTAGTATAAAAAACGGAAATTTTTATTTATTTTTAAAAAATTGAATGGTAAAAAACTACGTAAAATTTCCGTAAAACGGACAATTTTCATTTGTTTTTGTAATTAACGTAACATAAAAGACGAAACCGTAAAAAGGTTATATCCTTTAAGGCATCAAAAAACCAAACAGACAAAACAAACTTTGTTGTTTGCTTAGGCCATACCCCGTGATAGGCGGCCAGTATTATAAAAAGTTTCTTCAGTAAGCAAACCTAAGATACTTAAGGAAAACCAATAATTAAACAAATACGAATTATATTTGATACAATAATTGAAAAAATTTATAAAAACTAAACAACTGATATTTTCAAATGTTACGGATTTTCAGTATTTCTTTTGGAGGTTGTTTTTTAAACAAATGTATAAATATGTTAAAAATTAATTTTCATATAAATTTAAATGAATATTCATTTGAAAACAACATAACCGAAAAATTCCTAAACAACATACAATCAGTTACTGTAATAATTTCCTGAGTGTATGAATACTGCAAATTAGCGTATTATATTATATATCCAATAAATTATTATGACTGGGTTCATAAAAGCAAAACTTATGCTAAAAAAAAAGCTTTATAAGTAGGAGCTTGTGCTAACTAAGTTTTTGTTATAAAAACTTGAGTCAAACTAATTGCTAACTAATATTTTTAATAAGAAGTTTAAGTTTATTATAATTTTTTTTTTCTATTTGCAATATAACTGATGTTTTGGTTAATAGTTATAAGAAAACTTAATATGGAAGTGTTTAATTTCAAATGAGAATAAGAATACATTGATATCCTAGAATCTTGTAGATATGTAATAATAGCTATAATATTATAAAAAATCAGCTGTTTAAAAAAATTAAAGAAACGTTTGAGATTAATAAGGTTATATATAGAAAAATATTTTTAATGGAAAGTCTTTGGCTAAATAAGCTTTAAAGAAAAACATGCTCTGTATAAGGTTTTCTGATGTGATACATTTACTGACTTTAGTGATTAATAACAATTTTTTAAGAAATAACTTTCTCTGAATACAAAACTTTTTGGTAGAATATCATGTGCTGTCAAAGGTCAATGTATAAAAAATCTTGTGCTGAATAAGCTTTAAGTTCTCTTTAAGTTCTCTGCGTGTTAAATTATATTTTGTTTAAAAATTATTTATCTGATAGAAAAATTGTCGAAAACAATTTGCTGAATAAATTTGTTTTAAAGAAACAAAGTTTTAGAAAAACTTATGAATAGCTTTCGTATAGAAAAATGTTTGCGGAATTTATTTTCGTTAAGAGGTTGCGGGCATAGAGTACCGCATAGAGTGCGATCATATGTTTTACTAAGCACAAAAAAAAAAAATAGAAAAAATAGCAAAAAAAATGTATAATGACATTTCTTATATGAAGATGACGTCTTTTAAATGTACTTTTGACGTCTCTTAAATGTACTTGACAGTTTCGTCCTCAGTCTAGTTCTGGTTTATGGTTGCGGGTTCGAATCCGGGCTCAGGTTCATATCATAAATTTTTATTTTTTTAATAATTCTTATGATTTTTAAATTAGATTAATAATAATTTTTAGGAATACTGAAAAAACTATGTGACACTTAGCAGTGTGAAATGCTGCATTTTCTGTCCCGCTACGGACTTCATCAGCACACTATGTCACCAACTGTTAGATGCCAATAGTTAAGATCATCTATTTAACTGAATTCTTAAGCGAAATGGAATTTTATTGGAATTTATTTTCTATAAAAAAAATTTTGCTGAATACGTTTTTTAAAGTAGCCATTCGTTGAATATAATTTTTATTATTAAAAAAATTTATTATAAACAAGTTAGAAAGAGCTATAGTCGGTCAAGCCCGACCATACGATGCCCTTCACCACTAAGGTCAAAGGTGTTCTTTTTTCTGTATAAAGACAAATATTTGCTAAATTTTGCCATCATACAAACATTTTCTCAAAACTTATATATTTAAGCTGTTTCCGTCATTTGGAGTTATATGAAAGCTAGGCTCAAATATGGACCTATTATCTCGAAACTTGTCAGATTGATTACAGTTGCTACAAAAAATTATACATTCAAAAAATAAACTTAAATTTCTCATTATCTTCAGATTTACGAGCGTTTTAGTGAGTTTTGTCTCATTTAGTGCGTTTTGATAGAAGAATTTGTATGGGAGCTCTGTTCAAACGTGGACCGATTTCAAGGAAATTTAGTACAGTGATTATAGTTTACATAAGCATTATTTGTTTTAAATTTCATGAAAAAATATTGATATTTGTGGCCAATATATCAATTCCGGGAAGTGGGACCTATGGGAGGTGCCATAAATAATGGACTGATTTTGACGAATATCAATAGCCATGATCTGTGAAAATGATCTGTGCCAAATTTCATCAAATTATCTTTATAATTGCGACCTGTACTTTGATTACATGGTTTACATGGGGGTCTAGCCAGCCGTCCAGACGGACACACGGGCTAAATCGGCTCAGAAAGTAATTCTATGTCTATTGGTATACAAAATATGGGCCTAAGACAAATATTTCTTTGCGTTACATACTTCAGCACAAACTTATAATACCCTTTACACATATGATGGTGAAGGGTATAAAAATTTGTTTTTGTTTTATTATATTGTTCAATATTATTTTACTTATATTAAATACAGATTTCTATAATAAACTTTAGCTAAATAAGTTTTTCTATAACAATCGTTTTTTTTGGAAAAACTTAAGTTAATTGATTTCGACAAATACCTTTTCATAAATAAGATTTTTTGTAGATAAAATTTGTTTTTGTGGGAAAAACATTAATTAAATAAGGATTTTTTAATAAGCTTTTCTATTTTTTTTATTGCCAAATAAAATTTTCTTGAAAAACTTATGTTAAATGATTTTTTTCATTAGTAAGTTTTTCTGTTCGCAAAATTGGTTTTTACTCAACCCTTTTTTGCATTAGCTTTTCTTAGCAAAACAAGAGCTTAACTAATTTTTCCAATGAGAAGCTTTTGCTGTAGAATTTATCGTATAAAAAACTTGTGATGAATAAAGTCTTCTATAAAAGAACTAGTAATATTAGGTTAAATGAGTAATATGAAGTTTCGCTTACGGTAAAAAAATGTTTATATGTAAAACAGACTTTGATAAGTGACCTTTTATCAACAAACGATTCAAATATTATGAATAGCTTCATAATATTTCAGATATAAAATTCATAAAATGCATTTTTGTAACGATTTAAATAATAAAAATTCAAGTCATAAAATTTAAATATTATAATGAATCAAATAATATTGGCACTTTACATACTGAAATATGTATCATGAAATAAAAAGTGCTCTAAATAAAATTTGTAGTTGGATTTTCTTAAATAAAAATCAAACCTTTTAATATAAAAACTCTACAAAATACGCAAATATAATGACATATTATACAAAATCATTTAGCATTTAAATGTTTACTTAGTACTCGGGTTTTGCAAAATTATCGACTTTTTTCGGAAACCCTCCCATTAAAGATTTTACAGTTGCTTCTGATACCTTTTTGGAGCATGTGTTCCACCTGCGCTTAAAATCGGACATGTTCTTGGAAATCTTTCCTGTGTTCTTCAATTCCTTTTTTACCAGAGCCCAATACCTTTCCACAGGCCGAAGTTCTGGACAGTTAGGTGGATTTGCCTCTCGTGGTACAAAAATGACATTATTCTTTGAGTACCACTCAAGTGCCTTTTTTCCATAATGGCATGATGCCAAATCGGGCCAAAAAAATGTAGTCACTCTGTGCTCTCTTAAAAAGGGTAACAACCGTTTTTGTAGGCACTCCTTTATATAAATTTCTGTGTTTATTGTGCCAGATGCCACAAATACTTTACTTCTTTTGCCACAACTGCAAATAGCTTGCCACACGAGAAACTTGTTAGGGAATTTTGTTTATTTTTTTGTGCGAAACTCTTGCCGAACATTGCCCCGTTTATCAGCAACATAAAAATCTTGACCAGGAAGTTGAGAAAAGTCTGCCAGTACGTATGTTTCATCATCCATCACACAACAGGTGTATTTTTTTATAAAATCAGACTTCAATTTTTTCGCTCGTTTTTTTGCTTCTAAGTTCTTTATAGCATTGCGATCTGGAACCTTTTGGACTTTGTATGTCTTCAGTCCAGCATAAGCTTTGACTCTATGTGCAAAATTCGTAGAACATTTCACCGTACGAGCTGCTTTTCTTAAAGAAGTGTTAGGCGCTCTTCGAAAGAGTCGCTCGACTTCGTTTGCCTTACCAATATCTGTAGGACCTTTTTTCCTCCCTGATCAAGGTTTTCTTTCAATGCTCAGGTTTTCCTTATACAGTTTGATGGCATTAGAAACCGTTCGAGGTCCATGACGGATTTTTTTGAAAAGTTTTAATTATATTTTCACGAACTTTTTTTTCGCAGTCCATTTTGATTGAAATAACTATTGAAAATTAATAATTTCTAAAATAATAGTATCTGACATATCTATAGAAACTAACTTGATCAAAAAATAAATCATTTCTTGCACTATGGATAAATTTTGTCTAAAATAGTAAATGCATATTTTTTTTAGAACTCTCTTTATTTTAATGTTTTAGAAATGAAGTTTTTTCTTGTGAAACAAAATCTGAAACATGTATTTGTAAGGCTTTAAACAAAACAATACTTCCTATACCCCTTAAAACCACAATTTAGTATTTAGATATAAATATTAAAAATTTTTTTCCTTACCCAACTTTGAATAAAATGGTTTTTAATTTAACAATAATTATTTCAAAACCACTATTAAATGTGTATAATTTTCCTAATTTTTCATTTTATCAATATTTGTTAAATTAATTTCTTTTGTTTTGCGTAAAGATTAATGATTACACATTTAATATTTATTTGCTCCAATTGAAAGGCCTTTACATTTATCGTATCAATACCTATTATGAAACAAATAGTAATACAAATATTGAAATTTAATTTGTTGTATTTTATAGTAGAATATTTAACAATACATATCTATGTGGGTGTGGGTGTGTGTGTGTGTGTGTATATGAACAAATACAATAAATAATATTGGTTAAACAAAACCACAAATTGATATTCATTCTCTGTTTACTTCAAATGTTTACATCAATGGAATAAAAGCAAGTACAGGCAAAGCCGGGTATAACGAATCCCGATTTAACGAAAATTGGATATAACGAACGCTATTATTTTTTCCATTGAATACCTTATATAGCGAATATTAAGCAAATTTAATACGCGATATAACGAATAATAAAAAAAGTTATGTAAAATTTCCATGAATTTAAACATTTTATTAATGTGTATTTGAAAACCCACTAAAAAGACAGTAAAAAAACAAGTAAAAAATATGTAAACTGTGCAAAAAAAAGAATCAAATTGTCGTTTTCGTAAGATTTTGACCGATTCCAACGAAAATTTCGTACAGTGATTTTTAAATCTTAAAGAAATATTTCCTCTTAATTTTGTATAAATATAATAAAATTTGAGGGCAAAATCTAAATTTCGAGAAGCCAGACCTATGAAAGGTTCCTGAAATAAAGAACCGATTTCAGTATTGTTAGTCTAACTATAAAAAAGATGTCTGTACTAACTTTCATGAAATTATCCTTGAAAATGGGACTTTAATAAGAAGATTACATGGATGACAAGCCTGAACAGCAGTCGAACGAACTGACATCGTTAAATCGACTCAGTTATTGATTATGAGTAGATTAGTAGGTGGTGTCAGACCAATATATCTATGGTGGTGTAGAGTATAAAAACTTTGCGATATAACGAATATCTCTATATTACGAATGAGCCTGACATTATATCGTTCGTTATACCGGGAGTTGCCTGTAAATGGAAATTGTTTCTGGAAACAACTGAACTAGACTGAAATTTTAATGCATTTAAAAATAAATTTATTTTAGTTTATATGTATGTATGTATGTATGTGTATTAGGGGTATAACCAAAAAAATACTTATCACGATGTAGATGTAGATATCAAGATAATTTAACAAATTGTTCAAAAGTTATACCCCTAGTGTGTATATATATATAAAGGAGGCTCATTAAGAACGTTTTTTTTTTGCTTAAATACAAAATTAAGTTTATTTAGTTTGAGGATATCCGGTACAATTAAATGATAATTTTATAGGAAAGTATGGGCAAAGTTTTCATATCTAACTTTAAATTTATTCAATAAAAAACTGAAGAGGCTTTTGATTTAATGCACGATGATTTTTATTAACACTTAACGCCTTATTTAACTATAAGTACTTCTTGCACCTTCAAAACTAGAAAACGTAAATTATAAATAAAAATGTAAATAATAAAAAAAAACCTTAGCACTTCTTAAGTTTAAGTCACATATTTCATAATTTAAGTTAATATATTAAAAAAAAAAAAATAAAGCCTACCAGCATGTAGAAACCTTTTAGATTTTTTTTTAAATTATTTTATTTTAGATAATTGGGGCAAAATTTCGCACATTCAGCTTTGAGAACTCTTGCAAATAATATAAAATACAAAAAAATTTTCTTCTTTTGTCTTCTTGATAGCACCTTATAATGCTTTTCTACTAAAAACATAAATAATATACACAATTAATTATTTGAGAATCATTTTAATAAACAGCTGCCAAAAATTCTCTTCAACTATTTACAATTATTGAAAATAAATAAAAAAAAAAGAAAAGTTTAAATCAAATTTAAATAAATAATATTAAAATTTCTTAGTGCTCAGTGGTTAGTGTCAAGTGCCAAATGGCGCTCA
This sequence comes from Stomorhina lunata, assembly GCA_933228675.1. Taxonomy (NCBI): domain Eukaryota; kingdom Metazoa; phylum Arthropoda; class Insecta; order Diptera; family Rhiniidae; genus Stomorhina; species Stomorhina lunata. Next base: position 126,500,813 of record OW121743.1, read on the forward strand.
GCTAGTTATGATGGAGACATTTCTTGTCCTGGGTCTGTGTTTTATACTATACGAGGCATTGGATTTCTTTCAAGGATGCATTCATAGTGCCACACCCTCTGCCAGCGATCAAATTGATGCCTATCGTCGTCAGTTGGACGAACAAAGACAAAAACAACAAGAAGAACAATTCCTAGCGAATCTAACTCCTCTCCTAAGTGCTCAACTAGCCGCAGCTGGTTTCAATTTATCGACAGCTACTACTCCAACTGCTTCAACGGCCAGTGTTATAAGTGATCTGAAGGCTCAAGTGCAAACAGAATCTGAAAACTATTCCGTAAGTACTCCTGCGTTAAATTCTGGTGCCAGCAGTGGGGTCTGTGGGGAAAGTGCTTTCAGACCGGCCAATCGCAGTGTTTACGAAACTCAGCAACTACACAATACCTCGTCACTGCCCAGGGATTACTATTACCTGCAGCAGCAACAGCTAAAGAATAAGAATTCATCAAAGTCATTGCTGTCGAAATTTTCGGCATCTGGTTCAGATAATCGCATATTTCCCGAGTCTTGTAGTATTTTGGGAAATCCTGCAGGTGTTATAACCACACAACCACTTTTGCAACATCAGCGTAATTCATTTGATTCACCCACACCCATTGTCCCAGAGCCTCCGATCAGCTCGATATTAGAGCACGATCTAAAGAGAGCCCTTCTGAAGAATCACAACAACAATAACAACGACGATCCTAAAATTCTGTCACGCCATAATTCGGAAACAACTCTGTCATCACACGACTCTGCGGTATCCGCTTCCTCCGAAGAGGAAGATTCGGACGAAGCTTCTTCAACACACGGCGAGGCTTCACTTGATTCCTGTCCCTACACCTCGGACCACGATATAAACGAGGATCGCACGTTCACAGTGGGTTCATGTTCATCATCACATGCCGATTTTCGGGAAATTGAATGTGAACGTCTTCGCCGTCAATGTGTGAGCGTAAAACGCATTTATAGCATATCGGAGAAATTTTAGAAATATCAAACACAAAAAATTTGAACCAAAATAAAAAAAAAACACAAAAAAACTATTGCTAAAACAAAAACAAAAACTTTATTGGTTAAAAATTTGCAGAAAAAATTATTGTTAACAAAAAACAAAAGGTATTGCCAAGTGTAAACTAAAATTTCTAAAAAACTAAAAACAGAAAATATAAGAAAAAGCACACCACGATTTTTCAGTATCAGTCTTCATATCACTTTCGCACTTTTATTATACAATTTTTATAAAAACTAAAATTCACGCATATTCAAGCATTTCACGCATAAGTTTTCGTAAGTAAATTCACCTTCACGTAACTTTTAATCACTACAACATAATTTCACTTATAATAAAAAACAAAACAAAAATAAATAAAAAAATAGCTCCTCAATCAAATTCACTCACTGTCACGTCAATTATCGTTATTGCTTTTTCACTTCAACTACAAATATTTCAATTATTGGATTCAATTTAGTTCATGATTTCTTCAATCATAAAGAAAATATCTAAATTTCAACATTTCTCAAATTTCACTCACCAGCTCATTCATATCTTTCTTTCTCTATGTCAGTAATAAATATGTTATAGTAAGTATCAATTTTCGCTGAAATATTAAGTTTGAAGATATTTTGTAAAATTAAGAAATATTCAAATTGATTTAGTACGTGTTAAATCAACGGTCCTTGTAACAACAGGGCTCACGTGCTTTACTTACACTGAAAGAATAAAATAATACAAAGTAAACCATTCTCCTATAATTATTCAAATAAGCATTATTACATTATTTTTAATGTTTGGAATGATCATTATATTATGAGTTTTATAAGAATTTACCAGATCGTATGAGTGATGATGCAAATATTGAAAATAACTCATTCGTGTGATAAAGGTACTCAATTCAATTTTTAAATCTTATTCTATATAATTATTTTGTCCTAGATGTGGATAGTGACATTTTTACTTGTAATTTATTTACTGCAAAGGATCAAAATAAAATTTTTGTGCAAATAAAAAAATCGTTGACATATCGTTCAACGAAATACAACGTTTAGTTAAATTTTTCGATCTAATCGCTAATACAACAGCGCTCAAATAGCGCTATTCTATTCTAAGAGACAAAATCTGTCGCATACTTTTAGGACGTTTTAGAAAAATTATAATTTGAAAATTTTGTTATTTACACGCGGGTTTTTAAAGAATATTAGTGAAGTATTAAGCCAATATGAAGTTTTTTTCCATTCACATTTTTATTTTTAGTTTAAATAATTATTTTTGCATGCGCATTTTTAAATACAAACATTTAATAGAAATATAAACATTTTTAATGGAAAATTTACCGGCATATAAATTTGTTGCAAGAAAATGTTTCGGAACATAAATTTTTCGTTTTAATCATTTTTAATTTTGTTTAAGTTTAACTTTAGTTTCAAAAGAAATTGTTGTTTTTTTTTAGTAATTTCTGACAACTTCGGACTATTTTAGGAAGTTTCGTTAGAGTACGGAAACAAACATATTATTAGAGTAATAACAAGTTTGTGTTGATGTAAGTAGTGAATAGAAATATAGGTCTAAGACCCACCTCCAAGTATACCAAAAGGCTCAGGGTCGCTCTCTGAGTTGATTTAATGATGCCCGTCATGTAAACTTGTCATGTAAATTTGTTATCAAAGTATAATTTGCAATTTTTAAGATAATTAGATGAAATTTGGCATAGATTTTTTCGTTTAAATCAGTCAATATTTGATAATAGCTCTTTAATGTCTAAATAATAATATTTTTTTTAATTTCTAGTCATTTGGTCCACAATTGATCCTTGCTGCCATATAAGACCCAATGACGTAAATGGCTTAAAATATATGTTGAGAAAATGTTTGTATGATGACAAAATTTAGAAAATATTTGTCTTTATACAAAAACAAAAAAAAAAAATTGTCTTTTTTAGTTTTTTGAAAGTGTTTTAAAAAATACCTACTTTTTTTACACGATTTAAATCAATTTATTTTACATTTTACAACAGCATAAATATATAAATTTTACATTCTAAACATGTAATATGATAAAAATAAAATTATAAGATATTTTGAATTCGATTAATGTTCGGCTTTTGTTAGAAATCCAGGAGTTCATTAATAAAATAGTATTGCTTACTTTTAGGAGTTAGATTTAAAGTCGCTTGTGAAAATAGACAAGAGTTATTTCGAAACGTATAAGAAAAACTGTAAATTTATTTTATCAACATGTCTTGATTGTAATATAATAATAACAGAAAATTTTACTTAATGTATACAACACGATTTTCTAGAAAATCTTTCTATTAATATCATACGACTCAATTAGAGACCAGTTTTAAATTTAAATAAAGTCAAATACTCATAAGGGCTAACCCTTATAAATGAAAATTTTTTTTAAGAAATCTTTCAAATTTTCAAGACAGACAACTTTATAGTTTATTATTCATTTATTACCGAAATTTATTTAATGCCCAATATAATTTATAAGATTACACAAAAATGATATCAAATACATAGAATAGATATTTGCCGTAATCATTTATATGACCACTATAAATCCACAATGAAAAACTACATACGAAGAAAGAAATATAAAAGAAAATATTTTTATTAATATCAACATCTAACGACGATGATGATGATGACTTTATGTTGTGGCTGGCAGGAGCTACATATTTGAAAATAGTTTGAAATGCTAAACCATCATCATCAAACCAAGAATCATAGAGATACTTCTACTTCCAAAAAGATGATATTTTGTTATACTTAAACCTAGAACGGGTCTATGTATGCATGAGTGTTAGTTTATGTCCTGTTATCTCTGGTTTACAATTTATCTATGTCTGCGTCTATTAAGTTTTGCTTTTTTTCTTCTTGTCTTATCGTCGTTGTCTTCAAGTCTTATGACCGTCATGATGGCGCTATTAAACAACAATGGCGTCTGAATTCTGTTATATTTTTATTTTTTATACATCTTTAACTCCTGGCCTTATTATTGGCAATGAATCTTTAGGTTTCTCTTAATAAAAGAATTAAAAAGGAAACTTATTCTCAAACTGTGTTTTCATTCATTCGCCTTTTCTATTCTATTCTATTGTATTTATTCTGCATCAGCAGCTTAAGCTTATGTTTGTGCATTGGTTTTGCAAGGAGTGGATGGGTGGATGGGTGGATGGATGTAACTACCCTGCAGTTTTGTGGGTCTTCATCCCTGACAGAAGAAGAAGTTTAGTTAGAAATCTTTAATAAATTTTGCCCTTTAACGCCTATATAAACACGATGTACATGTGACCACTTATAAATATGGAATATGATCAAATTTAAAAAAATCATTAATCAAATATTTTTTTAATAATAACTTTTATAATTTCTAGCATAATAATTTTACCACTAGCCTCGAAAGATGCGAGGTATTTTTTACAAAGTTTCTAATATGAAAATTATTAAGAGTAGAGGAAACTTTAAGACTCTTACTTACGTATTAGTAACCATGGCTCGATTCTAGTCAATTCCAATAGATTTACTTAAAAGTTGTTGTTGAGCACATGATGACGATGACGATGACGACGATGACGATGAGAGTTGGAGAAGAAGGAAAATTGATTAACTTGGTTCGGAAAAATGATATAAACCACAACAAAAGGGCATCAGCAGTAGGAAAACTTGATTTACAATAATAGTTTTTTCTCCAGCAGTTTTATTTTATTTTATTTTACATTATTTGTTTTATTTGCTTTAAAAATGAAGAAATAATACAATAGATGATGATGAGCTACTCGTAGACATCTGCAACTTATTTCATTTCTATCCTTTTTGTTGTTTTTTCTCAATTTGATTTTGTTTTTATTTTTAACTTTTAATGTAAACTCTTGAAAAGAAAGTATCGAACAAATGAAATAGTTCGGAGGACTATATCTTTTGGATTAAATTTGAAAAAAAAAACGGAATGAACATTCTTTCTGGGAACTATACAAATAGAATAGAAATAGAAAATAAAAAAAATGAAATAAAAGTTTTCCTTATAATAAATAAAATTCTGATTAAAAGTTTGTATTGTTATAATTGAAATTTAATTTTGTTTAAAAGCAAAAGAAAATTAACTTAAAAGTTTCAGAACAGAAATGTATGGCATAATCCTCACCAGAAAAACTCTAACCAAAATCATTTTAAAAATTCTATTTCATAGATACATTTCTATTTTATTTTATTATATTTCATTAAATTTGCTATTCTATTTGATGTTTAAGTGCGGTTCTTTCACATCTAAATATCTCAAATTTCACTTTGAAATCCAATACTGCGCAATTAGCGAAATTTCTTTTTAAGTTTTACAACTTAAGTGGAAAAAGGCAACAGAGAAAAAGGATAAATAAAATTAAATCAAACGATGAAAATAAAACAATTTATAACATTTAAGGATAAATATGACAGTTTATTGTAGCCATAAATTTTTCTTCTTTTTGTTTTCAATTCCCCTGAAATAAATCTAAGAAATTGGTATAATTTATAAATCAAGCTTAAAGGATCCATTGTTGACCTTAAACAGAAAATGAAGAATGATGAAAAAAATGTGAAAGAAAATACTTTCCGGATCCTTCACATTAACTTTAATTTATTTTGAAATTTTATTTTCTTGAAAAAAAAAAAAAAAAAAAAATCTACAATGTGTGTAATAAAAATTACAACACATAACACCCGGGGGTGAAATTTATTTTATAAATATTGAGCAAGAATATTTTTATATTCATACATTTAGCATTTACTATACACACACTCACATTTAATGTTATCCATTCGAACCCAGCAAACAAAAGTAATCAATCAAGTTGCATACATCGAACTAATTAAGTTAAAGGACATATAACAATTCTCTTACATACTTTGAAAAGCATTCACCAAAAAATTTTGTACGATAAGGTAATTTTTGTTAAGGCAAAATAGAGTTATTTTTAACGCGATTTCTTTCTATACAAAAAAAGTTAAAACATTCTAAAATAATGAAAACTCGATTTCGATTGAACTGAATATTGTATGGCACTGCTTTGCAAGTGATGTCGGATATTATGTAAACAACATGAATGTAAAATTAATTTTATGAATTCATTAAAGACAATTAACTGCATAATTGTTAAATTTAATTAATCTTAAATCTTCAAGAAGTATGCAAAATCATTAAACTAGATTCGAATACAAAACTGTGATTAGATTGTTTATTGGGAATTTTGATACATTAGAAATTGGGAAGAAAATTGTATTGCATACTTTAAGGAGATTTTATATATATTTTGTTCATATTTGATACTTTTTTTTAAGGATTTTAAAAGAAACGCTGTTCATTTAATTTAACATTTGGTTCCTTCCTGTACAAGTTTTTATAAAGTTTAAGAAACTTTCCCGATATTTTAAATCTCTTTTTCTATCTTTGTGTTTGCTGGGTTGAATATGTTTATATATATATGTTTTTTTGCTTTATTGTTGTGTATGTGTTTGTTTGTGTGTATTTATAATATTGTTGGGTTTACAAATGAATTTATGAGGTTATAAAGTTAAATTTGCTGAGGATATTTGTTTATTAACAGAATAAAAAAATTAAAGAAAATAAAACAAAAATGCAAAAATAAAAAAATAAACAAAAGCAATAATGGAATATGAAAAGAAAATTCAATATTTGCGAAATTGTATAATGTTTTTAAATCTTTAATGTGGAAATGTATGGAATGTTTTGAAATTTAAGGTGTGTTTTTTTCGTTGTTGGTTTGTTTGTCTATTTATTTATTTTTTCTTTGTTTTTGTTTGTTTCTTCTATATTTTGATGTTTTGTTTTTGTTGATGTTGTACGACGAATACGAGAACGACGAGTATACAGGTAAACAATTTATAAACCTTTTCTGTTTGCTTTTACAACTTGTAAGAAGATGAAAGGAGAACTTGTGAAAAGATTAGAGAAAGAGAGCAAAAAAGAAAAAAAAAATCTAAAAAAAAACATTAAAAATACACACTTAAACACAGACACAAACACGAAAGGATTCTTTTTCCTTCACACATTATGAGGCTGCATGTATGTATGTGTTAGTTCGTTCTACTTTGTTTTTTGTTTAGAATTTTCTTTTTCTTTTCTTTTGCTTTTATTTCCTTTTTGAGGTAGTGGTAGTTTTTATGCTTTTAGTTGTTTGTATTTCAATTGAAATGTTTTCTTTATTTTTCTGTTTGTTTGTTTGTGTTCATTTTGTATTCATTTTCTTTGTATTGTAGAGTGCAAAAGCGTTGTAAATCTGGTTTACAGGTATTTTATTCAATTTATTCTATACACATTCAAAATATCCACTTTATGCCCGGTACCCAGCAGTTTTCACGTTGACAATTGATGGATCAATGAAATTACTTTGATATAAACATGATTAGATTGGGAAACCATCTACGTCAGGTCATTGATTCCTAGTAATCCCGAAGGGGTAGATTGACTTAATCTTATGTTAGGTATTCATTCAAACCCGAACTACAAGGTCTACTACTACTACTACCATTTCTATACTTACGAGTACGTGTACATTTAAGTGGATATACAAACAGGCATAAATAACGACATTTCTGTATAAATCAAAGTATACTTTTAGGCTTCATGACAAAATTATGTTAAATGTGTAAAGAAAGGCAGCGTGTAAAATACACCATGTATAGCTATGTATGAACAAATATAAATGATGATATAAATACATTCATACATAAATTGACACCTTAGTATTTATTTTATTTTTTTTTTCCCTCCTATTCATGTCCTTACAAATAATGTACTTCTATCCACATAGTTAAATCTTTAGATCTGTTTGTTTCATCATTGTGCAAACGAATGAATAAACAAATCATACAGCCAACATCTTTAGATGTTAAACGAACTTAAATGTGGAAATAATTTAATTTATTTGCACAGATTACACTACGCCTTTTAGATTTCTTTCTTCGTTTCAAACTAATTTTTACAAAATTTAATTTATTTTAAACTCAAATATAATACGTAGATCCAGCATATTTTTTACGATACAATATTTTAAATTAAAGATATAAAAAACTTGTTGATTTTTTTTGAAATTTCTCATCGATGGTTTTATAAAATTTTTTTTTAATTTTTCATATAGAAAAACATTTAGGAATTTCCTTTAGAAAAATGTTGATAACATTTTTTTATAGAGAGACATTTTTTTTTAAATTTTTCATATTGTAAAATTGTTTAAGAAAAAATTTAAATGTATAATTTACATTTTACTATATTATAGTAAAATTCTTTATAAAAAAAAACATTTTGATGAAATTTTTAGTATTCAAAAAAAATCTTGATAGAGTTTTTATACAAAAAAATTTTGATGATGTTTTTCAAAATGGAAAAATTTTGATGAACATTTTTATATTGTAGTGAAATTTTTTAATTAGAAAACTTTACATATAGAAATATTTTGATGAAATTTTTTATATTAAAAAATTTTATTAAAATTTTTCATATAGAAAAATTTTTGAAAAAATTTTTTATGATAAAATTTTTTATGCTGAAAAATTTTGATAAAAATTTTCATATCGAAACATTTATATGGAATTTGCACACATTAATATTTTGATGAAATTTTTCATATAGAATATTTTTAATTTAATTTTTATTTAAAGAGTTTTATTAAAAATATTTATAAAATTTTTTTTTGTATAAAAAAATATCAATGAAATTTCTCGTATAGAAAAATTTGTATGAATTTTTCGGATAAAAAATATTGATGAAATGTTTTAAGTAGAAAAATAAACAAAAGTTTATTTAAATATCTTCTTAAAGCTTTCAAGACAATTTTTTCTAAACTTTTGCTAAAAACAATCAAGATTTGATTCGTATCGATTGATGTTCTTTTAAGGTTTACTTAGTCGGTTTAAGAGATTTCAATAAATTGTGCTGATTCAGTGTTTAGTTAAGTTAAGTGCAAAAGAGTTGGATTAATAAAATTTATGTAGGAAAATTTATTTATTTAAATTATCATGATTATAATGTGGTTTTTAAAACCTTTTAAAATTATTTAAATCGATTTTGATTAAATTCAAGTTCTGAGTTTAAATTGTTTAAATAATTTTTACATGTTTCGCATGTAAAGTAAGAAAATTGAATTTATTAAAGGCAAAATATAATATTTCATTAAAAATAAACTGTGCTTACTACTTATGAACTTTATAATTTGAAAAATTCACAGACTTTTTTTTAATGACTTCATAAAAAGATTTTCCAATACTCTAAACATTGACTTTTTCAATTGACATTTGAAGTTTTACACATTTACATGTACTTGAGCTAGATTTACATTTTACCCCTAAAGTTGTAATTTTTCGAAAAAATACAACATTCGTTCAACATTTGGTATTATATTAAGTATCAAATAAGATTAAATCTTTTTTATACCGGCTCTTTATTTCATAGGAAATTTTCATTTTATTTGAGTACTAACGAGTGAGTCCTTTTACCCATGTCACGCAAAAAATCATCATTAAATCAAATTGAACCCCCGTAACACTATTTAAGCCGAGATTTTCTAGAAGAAGAAATGTGAATTTAATTAATTTGTTTTAATATACTTATTTTTAAAGACAGACTACACATAAATATGGTTGGTAGTAAAAAATCTTGAGAGTACTTAAGATGTTTTAACATCCATCCTATTTTCTTGACACGCGGGGAAAAAATGGTAAATGTTTTTTTGTTTTGTTATATTGAAATTAATGTTTAAAGAAAAAAAAAAAAAAAAAATTAATGAATGAAAATGCTGTAAAATCATCATAAAATAAAGAGAATCATTTAAAATCTTAAGTATTATGTATCGTAACTTTTGTATAAATATGTAAGTGTGCTTTTTCTTAATTTTTTCTGAAATACTCATTCCATCCCCATCCCGAATCAAACCGTAATAATAATAAATTGCAGACAAATGTTTTCAAAGTAAATTAATGAAAAGCAAATTTGCTTTTTTTCGAAAATATTTTTAAAGTTAGATTCCAGCGAAAAGGAAACAGGAACAACAACAACATCAACTACTATTACAACAACGTCACTTGAACGTTATTAAGAAGTTAATCAAATATTGTAAATTACTAAAAACTTGTAAATATTTTCAACAAAAATCCCAAAGAAAATACAAACAATTTTAAAAAAACACAAACGAAACGATTTAAAAAGAAAAATCTACCAAGTAGATGAATACAATTATAAGAGTGTGAAAACGGAAAATTAAGCAACAAACAACAACAACAATAAAAAGAAAAGAAGAAAAAAGAAAATTATAAACGTAAATAAAAAGAAAAGCGAAAACAAGTAGGAAATACTAGAGCAGAATCAACGAGCAATGTTGTTTAGTAGTGTTAGAGTGGAAAAGAGCTTTAAATTAAACTTGAAATCAAAATCAAAATAAAAATAAAAAAATAAAATATTAATTCAATTATGGACTCTCTGGAACGTATAATGCGTGCGGCGCCTTTGCCGCGCGCATTAAGTGTTAATTCAGCAACAACAAAAGGACAACAACGTGCTCTGGTTCATGCCTCCTTGGCTGCTGCAACGGTGGGTCGCAAAGGTAGACATTTAACAGGCACGTTTTGTCTAACCGGCGACACAATGGAGGGCATAATCCAATGTTTAGTCTTCTTGAAAGCATTTTCGGTGAGTATAATTATAAAAATGTTTCCTTTAAGTGCCGCAAATAAATGTAAATCGCTAAGAACGAGAACAAAACAATACTCAAATTAAACATGGGTTCTTTGGCGCTAAATAAGCTAAAAAGTAAAATGTCGAAGAATTAAATTTAATCGTTTAATCCTCAAAGATTAGTTTTTAAACTTTCATTAAAATTCGTTTAAATTTAAAATATTAAATTTAAAATATGAAATCAATATGTATTTTTAATAGAAAAATTTTTGATATAAAATTTTTATAAAAAAAATTTTTGATATAAAATTTTTGTAGAAAATATAAATATTTATAGAAAAATTTTCTTTATGAAATTTTTATAAAAAAATTTTTTATGAAATTTTTATAAAAATTTTTTTTATGAAATTTGTATAAAAAATTTTTTTATGAAATTTTAAAAAACATTTTTTTTTATGAACTTTTTATAAAAAATTTTCGATATGAAATTTTCTATAGAAAAATGTTCAAAATAAAATTAAAAAAAAAATTTCGACATTAAATTTTAATAAAAAAATTTTCGATATAAATTTTTGTAGGAAAATTTTTGGTACGAAATTTGTATATGATTTTTTTTTTTATAGAAAAATTTTCAATATGAATTTTTTATAGAAAAATTTAAGATATGAAATTTTTATAAGAAAATTTTCGATATGAAATTTTTATAAAAAAAAAATTCGATATGAATTTTTTATAGAAAAATTTTTGATATGAAATTTAAATAGAAAAATTTTCGATATGAAGTTTTAATAGAAAAGTTTTCAATTTGAAATTTTTTATAGAAAAATTTTTGATAAAAAATTTTCGATATAAAATTTTTTATAAAAAATTTTCGATATGAAATTTTTATAAAAAATTTTCGATATTAAATTTTTGTAGAAAAATTTTGTATTAGAAATATAAATTTTTATAGAAAAATTTTCTTTATGAAATTTTTATAAAAAATTTTTTTATGAAATTTTAATAAATTTTTTTTTTTTTATGAAATTTTTATAAAAAATTTTCGATATTAAATTTTTATTGAAAAATTTTAAATATAAAATTTTTGCAGATAAATTTTCGATATAAATTTTTGTAGAAAAATTTTTGATAAAAATTTGTATATGATTTTTTTTTACAGAAAAATTTTCAATACGAATTTTTTATAGAAAAATTTTAGATATGAAATTTTTATAAGAAAATTTTCGATATAAAATTTTTATAAAAAAAAATTTCGATATGAATTTTTTATAGAAAAATTTTTGATATGAAATTAAAATATAAAAATTTTCGATATGAAGTTTTAATAGAAAAGTTTTCAATTTGAAATTTTTATAGAAAAATTTTTGATAAAAAATTTTTTATAGAAAAATTTTCGATATGAAATTTTTTATCAAAAATTTTCGATATCAAATTTTTATAAAAAAATTTTCGATATTAAATTTTTATAGAAAAATTTTGTATTAGAAAATATAAATTTTTATAAAAAAATTTTCTTTATGAAATTTTTATAAAAAATTTTTTTATGAAATTTTAATAAAAATTTTTCGATATTAAATTTTTATAGAAAAATTTTAAATATAAAATTTTTGCAGATAAATTTTCGATATGAAATTTTCTATAGAAAAATGATCAAAATAAAATTAAAAAAAAAAAATTCGACATTAAATTTTAATAGAAAAATTTTCGATATAAATTTTTGTAGAAAAATTTTTGGTATGAAATTTATATATGATTTTTTTTTACAGAAAAATTTTCAATACGAATTTTTTATAGAAAAATTTTAGATGCGAAATTTTTATAAGAAAATTTTCGATATAAAATTTTTATAAAAAAAATTTCGATATGAATTTTTTATAGAAAAATTTTTGATATGAAATTTAAATAGAAAAATTTTCGACATGAAGTTTTAATAGAAAAGTTTTCAATTTGAAATTTTTATACAAAAAGTTTTGATAAAAAATTTTTTATAGAAAAATTTTCGATATGAAATTTTTTATAAAAATTTTCGATATGAAATTTTTATAAAAAAATTTTCGATATTAAATTTTTGTAGAAAAATTTTCTATGTAAACGTTTATAGAAAAATTTTCGATATAAAATTTTTATAGAAAAATATTTAATATGAAGTTTTTCATAGAAAAATTTTCAATATGAAATTTTAATAAAAAAATTTTCAATATTAAGTTTTTTTAAGAAAAGTTTTCGAAATAAAATTATTATAAAATAATTTTCGGTATTAAATTTTTATAGAAAAAATTTCGATATGAAATTTTAATAGAAAAATTTTCGATATTAAATTTTTATAAAAGAATATTCGGTATAAATTTTTATGGAAAGATTTTTAATATGAAATTTCTCATAGAAAAATTTTCAACATAAAATCTCTATAAAAAAATGTTCGTTATTAAATTTTTATAGAAAATTTTTTTTTATATAAAATTTTTCACAGAAAAATTTTCAATATACAATTTTTATAGAAATATTTTCGATATAAAATTTTTGTGGAAAAATTTTGGATATGAAATTTGTATAGAAAAATTTTAAATGTGAAATTTTAATAGAAAAATTTCCAATATAAAATTTAAGTAGAAAAATTTTTGATGTGTAATTTTTATTTTAAACATAAAATTTTTGATTTTTAAAACAAAATTTTCGATAAGAAATTTTCATACAAAATTTTCGATGTGAAATTTTTATAAAAAAATGTTCGATATGAAACTTTTAGAAATTTTTGATGTTACATTCTTATAAAAAATTTTTCAATATGAAATTTTTATAGAAACATTTTCGATATCAAATTTGTTATAGAAACTTTTTCAATATAAAATTTTTTATAAAAAATGTGAGATATATGTAATACATATTATGTATGTATTTTTATTAAACAATTTTTTTATGAGATTTTTTATAAAAAAAATTTTCGATATGAAATTTTTGTCAAAATAATTTTCGATATGAAATTTTTTATAAAAAAATTTTAGATATGAAATGTTTATAGATAAATTTTCTCTGTAAAATTTTTCAATATGAAATTTTTATAGAAAAATGTTAGATATAAAATTTTAATAGAAAAATTTTAAATATAAAATGTTAATAGAAAAAATGTCGACATGAGACTTCTTTGTAGAAAAAAATGTATTATAGAAATTTATTAATATGACAGATTTTCACGAAAATAATTTTGATACTTTTTAGTGGTACCAATCATTTTTTTAAATCAGGTAGAAAAATGTCAATAGTCCTAATCATACAAAAATTCTTAAAATAAAGTTATAACACTTATCAAGAAAATAACCTATACTACCCGTACCTTTTGACTCAAATGCCGGTAGCATACCAAGATTTCTTGAAATTTAAATTGTTTGCATATTTAAGATTGAGATTTTGTTAAATGTAAGTGTAAAGGTTTTCGAATAACTTATTATTACTATAATAATATTATTTTAATAGTTTTTGCCTTCTTTGATTCTTAAAAAAGCAACTGACAAAAGTGTTTGCCCGGCCGTCTGACTAATCTAATGGATCGTAACCAGACTTTGATCCGGCCAAACAACCCATGTCAAAGATAATAGAATCCTTTTTCCTTTTTATATTTCTTGTGTGTGATAGACATTCTTGAGATTCTTTAATTTAAAATTAACATATTATAAGTGAATTTAAACATACAGTTACAAAACACTTAAAAAACAGCTACAAACCTCCTCCTCTTCTTCCCAACTCCATGAACAGGCAGGTTTTGTTGGGTAACCTTTTTATGATTTTCTGTATTTTTTGTAAATAACAAAAAAAAATGGCCAAAAATTAAGTCATGCATATATTTAGGGTCAATTTTATTTATAGAATTGAAGCATACTTTCAGGACCACTGAATTTCCTTTACATGTGTGTATTTATTTTTTAGCCTTTGTTGTTGTTTATTTTTTTTGGAAATCCTTGATCTTTCTAAATGGGTTTTAGTACCTTTTTTTTGTGTGTGCGTTGGTCGGCCTTAAGTAAATTTTAAAATCATTAAATTTATACGAGTACATAGAAAAACACATAAAAAAGGTTATCAAAATGAAGGCAGACTAATATAAATAAATTCCTCCAAGAGCATTTTAACTTGTATGTAAATACTTAAAAAATTTTTTAACCTTTTGGAAAAAACACCCTGACAAACAATGAATTTTGTCCACTTTTCTCAATTTTCTTAGATTATAATTCGTTTAATTAATTTTTTTTTGTCAGGATATTAGATTAGTACTTCATTATAATACAGAATATTCTATACATCCTTTTTTATTCCCTCAATAATTATAAACCTTTTTTATTTTATCTCTTTTCAGGTGAGTGACTTAATAAAATAAATTTTGCATAATTTGTTGAGTGAGTTTTTAAGAAATATTTTAATTAAAAAGTGGTAAAATTGTTTTTCGTAATTAAAAGTTCTTGTAAATATGGTAAAATATCAACTTACATTTTATTTGCACTTTTTTGTATTTTCTTAACATTTTGAAAGTATATACATGAAATATGTATTAATATTTGTTTTTTCATAAGTAATTACAGCACAATATCCTGATGAAAATCAACTTTCAATTACAAAGTTAATTTCCTTTAATAAATATTTAAAATTGCAACTTACACAGAACTCAAAATCAATGAGTCTTATATAAATATTATGAAAATTATATAAATAATATCATGCATTTCATTAAATGTTAAATTTGTTAAATTTCATAAATATGTTTAGAAATCATTATGTTTGTTCCTTTACTTTAACGAAACAAACCAAATTTACTCAAAAGTGTTTCCGTACAAAATTTTCAACAAATATTTTTGTTTTTTAAGTAATTTCTGACAACTTCGGACTGTTTTGGGGAATTTCGTTAAAGTTCAGGAACAAACATATTATATAATTATACCCTACACCTACAGAACTAGTTAGATGGTTGGAAATAAAATAATGAACAATAAGTTCCTTAAAACCTTTATTTGTTTGTATAGAATCGGTTAGTATTCTTCATAGAACATTTTTCCAACAGAAAAATTATTAGTACTTAATCCCAGTCTATTACATTTATTAATGTAAAAGTCAAAAATGTTTGGTTAGTTTATAATCTTCAGGAGGAGTAAGGATTTAACCTTTGATTTACAAACATAATTCGTAATGATTGTGTTTGTAAAATAGGTATAATAATGAAAGGTTTTTGATCTGTCAAAAGTAATGAAGATGGTGACCTAACCAACCATTGAAACGCGTCAAGGAGTTGGTCGTCCCCACTTTGGCTTTTATGAATAAATTGCCTATTACATAAATAGATGAATGTGATAGACTGGGATTAAATGCGAATAATTTTTCTTTTGAATAAATATTTATTGTCCCGATTTTTTTGAGTATATTTTTTTTTAATTTTCGAAATAAAATTTTCATAAAAAAATTTTGGTTTGAAAATTTTGAAAAAAAAATTTTGATAGAAAATTCTCAATTCTCATAGGAATTTTAAATTTTTATTAAAAATTATTATAAAAATTATTTATTTATAAAATTTTTATAGAAAACTGTTTAAAAATTTCTATAAAAAACATTCCCTAAAAATTGTATCGTAAACTCTTTTCTTGCTATAAGGCTTTTTTACCTACAACAAATATGGCACTTCCACGAAAAGTAAATTCTTTTCAAATTTACTCATATATACGAGTATATGATGCATATTTTTTTGAGTGTATAAAAGAGTTTTATCACTTTTTTAAAGAGTATTTCAACTCCTTATATACATATATTTTTTAATTTACAATCTTTAGATAAAAACTCTATTTAAAACTAAGTATAGTCTACAATCTAAAGTATACAGTTGCTGACAATATACAAAGAAAACTAATTCTGGAAACCCTTTCAACCCCCATATTCTTATCAGAACTTCTTAATGTCAACACGAAGCTTTTAAGATCAGGAAGAAACTGGCGAATGACACTCACTGATGATTTCTAAGGAAGAACAAGTAGAGACAAAACTCAATTGAGGTAAACAAACAAAATGTGTAATGGAGTAAATCTTAATTGCACTGCAAAGATGCTGCTGCTCATGATGAGGAAGATGGTGTCACACGATAAGTTGCAACTTCATTTAAAATAACGGGAATAGAAAAAAGAGGCTGAGGCAGACAAAATGAATGAAAAAAGTAAACAGCCAACAGAACGGAAGTTACAACCAACTAGAATCTCAACAAACAGATTGTCTAAGCACAATTTCATCCGAGCAATAAATGGAAAATAAGACAATAGAAAACTAACACTTAAAAAAGAAAATTTTAAAAAAGACTAAAAAAACAAAACTTATGCGACATACGAGGAGTTCACCACGTCTGCTTCTCCATAAAATGAAGAAGATATAATTTTTTAATATTCCTGATTTAGCTCCTGTAATCAAAATTCAAATTTGTACGTATATAGAGACTCATACATATTTCATATGTATATGGACGTTCGCACCAAATCGTAACAATTTCTTTAAAAAAAAAAAAAAAATGCATTAAATGATGCAATTTTAATCTTAATAACAGCAAATTAAATCGCAAAAAATCGCAACGAATTCTTTGTAAAAAAGTTTTAAAAACGATCGATAGCACCAAAACGTAATAATTTTTATGAATGTTTAACCTTTACCATAAATTCTCACTTAACAGTACGTAACTTTCCCAATCGATCGAACCAAAGCGTAAATTTTTACATTTGCAAATCAATTTTATGCGGTTAGAGACGCGAACTAATTAAACAAATAAGTTGAGCTATATTCTTATTAGGGTGACAATTTTTTGTATGAAGGAAAATGATTTTTCGAATTTTATAACTTTTTCTACGGAATATTGTGACGCTAGGTCTAAAAGTTTAGATTTGAAAATTTGAGCCAAATCGGACAACGTTCTATGGGCGAGCATCGGGTCCAAAGCTTAAGAGCCCATTTATATGGGGAAAAGTGGGTTATTTTTTTGTTTTTGCGAAATTTAAAAACACTTAATCTTGCCAAAAACAATTATTTTCATGCTTTTTTTTAAGTCGATAATTATTACTTAATATTCCGTAATCTCACTTTGAAAATTTTCAGAAAATCCAAATTTTGACATTTGACCGCGGTGAAGAAATGGCTAATCTCGTCCAATATTAAAGAAATCTTCAACATAGGTTTTACGAGTATATAAATGAAGCCATAATATTAATTATCTTTTTTGTTTAAATTGAATACAAGTAAAATTTACCGAGCATTTACACGAATTTGGCCCACAAATTTACATTTTCGCGAAATTCTTCAATTTGAAATCGCAGGTACGGCGAAACGGTTCAAGATATCGGCCTATTTTTTTTTTTGGTTTTATTCTCCCATTGTTTTGACACACTGGAAAGCAAATTCTAAGTTTGTAATATTTGTTGAACAAAATTTCCAAAAAATTAAAAAATGATTTTTGAAACCGACCTGAGAAAAATGTACCATTTTCCAACATGAAAAAAACTAAGTAAATTTGATTACATTTAAACAAAACTGAACTATTTACTAGTAACAAGCCATTAAATGATAAATCATGTCTAACTTTGGAATTTCTTTATTTACAACATACAATTTTTGGTGCATATCCTTAGGCGCGTTTTCAAGGACATGAATTTTCGGAGGAAAACTGCAATAACTTTTAAACTACCTCATGGATTTTCGCCTTTCACGTTTTGAAATAAAGCTGTGTTAGTTCTCTTTAATATGCTATTGATTTTTCTTGTAAAAATATTAATTTTCGGTCTAAATTTCGCAAAACCAAAAAAATAACCCATTTTCCCCATACAAATGGGCTCTTAAAATTTGGACCCGATGCGCGCCCATAGAACGTTGTCCGTTTTGGCTCAAATTTTCAGATCTAAACTTTTAGAAATAGTGCCACAATATTTCGTAGAAAAACATTTGAAATCAAAGAAAAAAAAATATTGTCACCCTTATTCTTATATATTATCCCAGTAAATAAAATAGGACCTTCTCTAACCATTTATAGTAAAGACAATGAATTTGTTACATTTTAGTGTGAACTTCTGCATATTTATGAACATTTTTAACTACATATAGTATAGCAGTACATATGTATATAGATTTCAGTGATTACTTAGTGGCAAAAAAAAATGGATTGAAATATAACTAAGGGCTTTCTTGCAGTCTTACAAAAATCAAATGCCCCTCTTGACCATCCCCCTTTAAAAAGCCAAATA
This sequence comes from Stomorhina lunata, assembly GCA_933228675.1. NCBI lineage: Eukaryota > Metazoa > Arthropoda > Insecta > Diptera > Rhiniidae > Stomorhina > Stomorhina lunata. Next base: position 126,519,746 of record OW121743.1, read on the forward strand.
GAATTTCCTGTTGAAATGCCTTTCAAATGTTCCTCCCGGATTACAATAAAACCATAATAATAGAAATTCATTGGAAGGGGGGACACGTATCTGCTGTCATGCATAACAACATTGTTTATCTGCAACATAAAACTTTACAACGATTCGAAAGCGAGAAGAAAACCAAACATAATTACAACCCTATATCATGCGAGTATATCTACACTAATTCCTCGATTTACGTAGTCAACAATTTGTATCTAAAACTATTTCTGAACTCATACAGTATTAAAACTTTAGTTTGTATAAAAATCGAGCTTTGTAGGAGTTATTCAACAAAATTTACTTTTTTTTCTTAACATCTTGTGTTTTTTTTTAGCAAAATATCTTTAAGAAAATTTAGCACTTGATCTTTTATGTAAATATGTATGTAAATTTATGTTTATAAAATTTTTCTTGTGGCCTCTAAAAGTATGCAACAAAAGATATCTAATGAAAAACCAACGACTCTCATTTTTTAAATTAAACTCTTTAAACAACGAAATCATCTTTTCATGACATTTGATAAACATCAACTCATTTTGGAACCATTATGAATGTCAATCAAGGGATTACTGTGTGTACATATACATACTTACATATACATTTGTATCTATCTATACACAGACAGATAGAAAACCAAACATGACAGTTAAAATCTACAATTATGATAAAATGAGAACAATAGAAAACTATGAATACATATATGGTACATACTAGGGTGTTTACTCGAGTTATGTTTGCTCGATTAATCGGAAAAATAAAATCGATTAATCGCTCGAGTAAAATAAAATGGTTAATTTCAAATAAAGATTTATTTGAGTAATTTTCTAATAATTTTTTAAGTATTTTTTTTTTAATAAAACGACTAAAATTTGTCTCAAGGTAATTCTAAACTGTTAAGTTTGTAAAAAAAACGTTGGCCAAATGGAAAGCTATCGGGCATGTTCTGGAAATCACTTCCACATGATTTTGAAATCACATAAATTTTCTAAGTCGAATTATTCATTGTACATAAATTATTTTGACACTTTTATAACTCAGTGCACTTAAGATGAAGAAGGTCTAGAAGGTTATTGATAAATGCTCTGAAAATTTCAACAATTATAGAAATTACAGCCTTTTTGAATTTCATGTGATTTCAAAATCATGTGAAAGTGATTTGCAGAACATGCCCGTATGTCTTGTTAGTTTAATGTGCAATTTTCTTAGTGTATTTTTTTTGATTACGAGTTAAGAAAAAGTTTTTTTGTTTAATAACTTTGACTTGAAAGTATTTGCTGCTACTAATGATATATTCCATTTTATGCAGTAATCAAGGGTTCAAATGAAGACCACTTAAATCAATCATCTACCGTTCTATGGTCCATCTTAGGCAATAATTGATGGTTCTACTATAGTTAATTTAAAGCAATAATCGAGGGTTTCAATATAGTTAATTTTCCATTTATAAAATAGTCGTGGATTTTAATATTGTCAATTCTAAGCAATAATCGTGACTTGTAAATTACAACTTGTAATATGTATATAGTCCATTGTATGTATATAGTCCATAGTATATACATAGTCGATATTTCAGATACAAATAGACCTAGACCTCTTGTGGTATCCAATGTATTCGTAATTTTTACTATTGTATATTTAAAGATCCTAATGTAATCGTAGCTCCTGTTATAGATTAGTTGAAGGTACCATTGCAATCGTAAAACCTACTATAGTCCAGTTGAAGTCTCCGATGTATTCGTAGATACTACTATAGTTTAGTTAAAGATCCCTGTGTAATCGTAGGTCCTACTATAGTAACAGTACGACCTACTATAGTTCAGTTAAAGAACGCAATGTAATCTTAGATCCTACTTTAGTCCAGTTGAAGATCCCATTGTAAACAAAAGTAAAAGGTAGTCGTAGAGCCTACTTATCTGTTAGATCAAACTCAGGATTTATGAAATCGAAAGATTGCTTTCTATATATGGAAGTAAATAAACTGACTTAAAATATTAAGGGTGTTACATATGTTAATTTGTATTAAAAATAAATTTTTATATTTTTGTTCCTTTTTTTTTATTGCGAATTATTGCGTTTTTGTTAATAAAACACTATAATTTTGTTAAAAAATTGTTGTATTAAAAAAATATATATAAAAAGCTTACAGAAAAATCTTACTCGAGTAATTTTAAGATGAATTTTTTACTCGATTAACTCGAGTAATATTTAACGATTAATCGATTTTCCGAGTAACTAAAAAACCCCATTTTCAAGTTATTTGATTACTCAAACAATTAAAAGTCGAGTAAAATGAACACCCTAGTACATACATACATACAATAATACAATATCTATAACAAAGCAACAATATGCAGTAACCAATAATACGGCGACATTGTAAATAGAAGAACAATTTGTGATTTAAACTCACAGATATCAAGATAGATAGACACAAAAACAACGAACGGACACACATTTGCTTTTACTCCCTCAACCGATATCACGTAAATGTTTACAGTAGAGTGGCTCCAAAATCATGTTGTGCTTTATAAACTACGAAGTAATATTTGGATGACTGTAATTTAAATCTAAATCTTGGTTAAAATTTCAATTGTGATAAAAATCAGTAAAAAAATCTTTACCATTGTTCATATTTATTTTTGTAAGCGGATATCAAAAAATTTTGATTTGGTATAATAATAAATATATTTTGATTAATTTAAAAAAGTTCTTATTTACGAGCATGCAACGCCATTATTCAAAGCTATAATAAAATGTAACCAAATAAATTGGTATCATAAAAAAATGCCCAATTATAAAGGTTTTAACCTAAAATTTGTGTACATTTTAATCACAAAAGTACATGGGCTAACAGTTAAGCGAACGAACCTGATTATCAACTTGTCATTAGAATAACTTTTTTCATGATCCCTTCTAATGTTCAACAATATGATGTATGTAGTGAATATTAAACCCATGAATTGAAATCAATTGATACTGGATTTAATTTAACAAACAGCGAAAGCATAAAAAGGAGAACGAATTAGTAAAAGAAAAAAAAAAAACTGAACAGATTTAAGCAACCCCAAACCCACATAAAATCAAATTAACTAATTGCGCTTCATTGACAGTTTGGAAGTCTTGGAATGTAATTATTGTTGGCATCCATTTGTTCACTTGCTCTCACCTCTTGTGATGATGTGATAGTTTAGTTTATATTTGTATGTGGCTCCATGACTTTCTTTCATTCATTTTTTCTTTCCTTTGTGCTCTTGTCATATATTAAGTTTAGAAGAGTGTCATTTCTTGAATATAAATCACTTCAGTTGAAAAAGGAAAAAGTTTTCCAGGTTCTTTTTCTTTTGGGAGAAGTTTGAAATAAACAAATAAAGTTTAGTTTTTCCATGTACTTTTAGGAGTTTTTTTCTGGTTCTTTACGTTTCTATTTTCTATTCAAGCGAATAAATCAGAAATGTTTGGCAAAAAATATCTTAAGTTATCAGATAATACTGATATTACTGACAATTTGTTTAAGTAACTTGCGTTAAAATTGAAAAAAAAACAAATACAAATACATGTACTCGTATGTGTTGAGCTTTTTTAACTATATGTGGGAGTTTAACAGGGGTAACAATGTCAGGGCCCTTTAGTTCTGAAGGAAGTCAGCAATTTCTACCAAAACGTATAGAAAAGTTAAGATTTGGTTCAAGGATTGTCATTGACTTTGGGAACCGAAAAAAACCCTTCTAGAACATTCTCATATAATCCATTTCAAAAAACCTAAATATTTAAAGGTAAATTTATCCTTTTATCTGCTAAGTTATATCCATGGTCAGGCCTTAAAACCGAATAATGTTCCTGTTGTTCTTACAACTACTTGTAGCAACAATGAATGATTGCAATACAATCAGGCAATAACAAGTGGGAGGAGTAAATGTAGGTGGCTAGTGGGTTGGGGCTAAAAGCGAATGAAGAGGAAAATGCTGGTAAAATAAACAGTAATGAATTGAGTTCGTGATGATGGTTAATTAATGAATTGCCAATTTGTAAAGTTTAACTTCGCATTTAAGCTCACAGGAAAGATACCAACAAACATGAGATACATAAGTACTTAAATGAATTTAAAATGTTATTAATTTCAAGATAATATCATTTATTTCATGTTTACGCTCTGTTTAAAGCAAAAATTCATTTAATTATTTAACAAAAATCCTTTGAAATATGAAATGTCTAAAATAAGACTTAAACTTTTAAAGATTTTCTAAAAAAAGTAAAGGTTAATTATTTTAATTACAATAAAATCTCGCTATAAAACGCTATAAATTACAATTGACACCATCATCATCAACCGACACTGATACTGATGTTCTGTAAATATAAAACTCCTTGAAATTGTTAATGACATAATAAATTAAACCCTCAATTAAAACTAATTGCTGTTCATTTTTGTTTTTGTTCTTTAATAAACCTCCAATTTTTTAAATGCTTTCCTGTCACAAACACCCTTTAGCACCCAGAAAACACTTCACTTTATTTGCAAATTAGTCCTTTTTTAGATTTTTATTGTAAATTATAGCAGTCGGTAAGTGTTTGTGCTAAAAATTCATATTAAAAAAAAAAACTTACAAGCTCTTTATTGCAGTGCGAAAAATGTAAAACGTTTAAATGACATAATTGCTTAATAAATACCCCAGTTAGCAAATAAATTAACAAACAATAACTTAAAACGCTTATGTAGATGCATATGTTAATGGTTTTTTACAACAGATTTTTCAACAACTGAATTCCGTTGGAAAATTTCTTAGTTTTTCCTGTTTTTTTTTTTTCAGAAAATTTTACAATTTTTGTTTTAAATACACATTTAAATACTCCTTTTAACTATTTTTATAATTTTTTGTTTCACATGTAAAATGAACTCATACTCGTATGTACGAGTACTTGTATGTTTGTGAAATATTCAGACGACAATAATAGTGACACTTCAGCCTAAAGGCACATTTTGACGGGAAGTTTGCTGGCAAGTGTTTCTCTCACGTTGCGTTGAAATATGTTAAGTTTTACACGGAATATTCATAAATAATGAGAGTGTGTTAATTGTTGTTAACGTTAACAATAACTTTTGTTTTAATATAAAACATTTGCATAACTATTTGACATACTTTCATTTGGTACATACCAACTAGTGGCTTTTTAGGGTAGGATTTACCTAAATTAAAGATTAAAGATTTGGATTGAAAGTTATCCAAATCCTATATTATTATAGAATTTTAAAAATTTTATTGTGCGAGCTATGGTCAAATGTGGACTTAGTCTTACAAAACTTTGTATAGAGTTTTATGTTCATGGAAACCTCACTTATGTAGCTAAATTTAATTAATCTTTCAACCCGTTTTTTTTTTTCATTAATAAAGTGTTTTTTTGAGGATGTCGTTTAAATGGTATAAGAAGACCCGAGCAACTGTTCGAAGAGGAAGACTATAAGACTATAAAACCACTTGAATGGTATTCAGACAATAGGATAATTTTAGTACAACGAGAAGCAAAAACATCTATCATTTTATGAAGTTTGGAGAAAGATATCGGTAAAAAAGGAATTGAAGAACACGGAAAAGGTGTTCCGATTTTAGACGTAACTGGACAACCTTCTCCAAAATGGTAACGGAAAAGAAAATCTCAAGACGTTGTTAATGAAGTAATCAAAATAATCACGAATATATCTCTTTCAATTAATAAAAACTTCTAAAGTTGTCGACAATATAAATAGTCTTGTTTGACCGGCTAAACCACTTTCTTTTCTGGGTATGTTACACATATCACCTCGATTTTAGGGTACCATGGATGGAAATTAGTTCATATGAGAAAAATCACATTTTGTTTTGGAACCTCTAATAAAAATGTAAAACCTGTAAACTGGGTTCTAGCTATTTATTGGGTAATGTAAGGGTTATGCAATTTTTATTAAATAAGTTCCGAATTCTATGGTGATTCTTAAAAACATACATATATGTGACAGCGTATAGAGAAAGGGACCTAAGGGTGTTTTGCGCGCATAGAGAAAGGGACCTAAGGACAAAAAACGGTTTTTTTCATTAAACATTATTTTTATACCCTTAGGTCCCTTTCCCTAGCGCTGTAACATATAGTGGACCAAAAATCTAAATTTTTTTCTCGATTTATTTTCACAAATTTGCACTAGCTTTCTTGTGGCGTGAAAGAGTTAAAAACTATTTATTTACATTTTGTCAAGTAATTGTTTGCATTCAAAAAAAAAAAAAAAAAATATTGAAAATGCATTTTAAATTTAGAAAATTAAACATCAAATGGTTTAAATTGTTAATGTAACTGTTTACTACAAAAAGTCGTAAAAAATTGAAATAAATACATGCATTGCAACAACAACAATGAAAAAAGATATATACCCAATTTAAAAGGCGTCAAATAAATGTTTGCGCAATGAGTAAAAATAACACCAAATGTTCTTATGTACTGTTATATTTTTGATTTTGTAGTGTTTTTTGAGTGCTATCCAATGAAGTCAAAGTTATAAAAAGTATTGTAAAAAAAATTTGTTCATTAGTTGTCCTAAATTTAAAAAAATGCCTGGAAAATTAATTTCGAAATTAGCGTATTTCCATCACTATAAGGGCAAATCCGCCAGGGAAATCGCTAAAATGTTCTCCGTATGGTTAGGACATCAGATCTCGTGCTGAAAATGAAGGAATATTGAAATTAAAAGGGTAACCATGCAGCCCAAAATAATATACAATATGAATTAAAAGTAAAATTATTAAAACCGTCTGGAAAAAGTGGCACTCCAGCACTAGGGGCTTACCTCCTAAGTGAAAAATGATCATGGGCTATGTGTATCCCAAAATGTAATCCAAAATAAACCGTTAAACCTGAAATATTTATCTACAGTGGCTATTAAAAGTATACTACTGTTAACGCAAAATATTAAAAATCTCTTCAAGTTTGCTACAGGGCACTTAACTCGGCTTCCAAACTTTTGGGGATCCATCATGATAATACAACATCATTTTACCATGACTAGAGAAAAAAATGTACCCCAATACTAATTCTAAGTGAGAAATAGAAAGCATGAAGAGATTTTCAATACTTTATGTTGAAAGAAGTAGATTTTTTCTAGCCACTGTAGATGAATGCCTCGGTTTTATCTGTATATTTCGGATTGCATTTTTGTTTAATGCAAACAATTACTTGACAAACTGTATATGTTTCGTTTCTTTCAAACCAATACGGACATTTCTTTTTACTTTTTTAATATTTAATTCTTGTATTTTTATATAAGTGTCTTTTAAAATGCAGTTGAAAGAATTTTATTTCTTTTTAACACCATCATCCATTTATATTTTATGCTATTTTTTAAATGATTCTATAAATAAAAAAGAACACAATACAATTGAAATTTTCCCATATTTTTTGTACAAGAATTAGTTTTAGTTTTATTTTATTTTATATTTGTTTTTTTTTTTTTTCTTTTAAATAATTATTTTCCTCTATATTTTGCCATCATGAAAAACTCAATTGCATTGCAGTATCTTGGACGGACGGATAGTAGGATAGACATACCAATAGTAGAATATCATGCTTATTCTTGTGCTAGATGTTACCGTTAAATGGTTATGAAGTATTTTTATATTGTCTGCCATTATATTGTATTTAGACAGTTATACCGACACATATTCCTTGAAAATTGTGTTCCTTCCACAGCATCTGTTGCCAACAGGAATTTATATCTATGTATTTGTTACCACTCGTGCTCATATACTTTGCAGTAGAACACTACAGTTCAGTTCAGTTTAGGAAGACACAGTAAAGATCAGAGAAAAAGTAAAATAATAAGAATATCAAAAGGGAAAAAAACTGAACAGAACAAAAATTTAGTTTTATTAAACACGCCACATTGCGAGTGCCATAAACTTGGCTAAATGTTTAAGTTTTAAAAATGTATAACCATTGCTTCAAGTAATTATTTCTTATACATATATACATATGTATTTTTCTAACCCACAGCAAGATAACCATTTTGATTCTGTTCACTAAGCGCTGTTTGACTTAAATAGGTTTTATTTTTGCTTTTAAAAGCAAACTTCTATAAACGTATGTGGACTAAAGCCACTTTTTAAAGTATTCAGCTCAACAACTTCACGTACAACATTTTGTATAAATAAAATCCATTATTTTAAAAGCTTAAAGATGTTTATTTTTATTCTTTACAATTCAAAGACATTCCTCAAAAAACTCCCAATTTTGTAAAAGCGTCTAAATACAAAAATGAAAAAGTGCACTTTGCAGGTGTTTCTCTAAAGGACAATGAATGCAACATTAAAAGACAAATAAATGAAAAACATCATTTGTAGACACTTAAAAGAAATTAGTTTCTTTTTATAAAGTATACATTAGGGCGTTACAAGTACATGTATAAATGTGTGCGTTTTAGACCTGTTTAAAGCGTATAAGGAGTAAAATGAACAACATTTTATGAACATATTTTCTTCTTTAAGTTTTTAATAAGCAACATAAATTGAATGCTTTATTTTAAAACCGTGTTTAACTACATTTCTGTAGTTTTTAGTAAATTAAAGGAAACTTATACCAACCTAAATACCAACCTTGATATTAATTTTAAAAATCTAATATTTTCTCCCTGAAAGTTATAATTATTTGTATTTTTTTGGTATACATAAAATATTTTTTTTAATATTAATAAAACTTTTGCATTTAACACTTTTTGAAACTAAACAAACATCAAATTTCATTTCAAATTAACTTACAAAGAGAATGATATTGTTTTCAAAGATATATTGTCACTTAAAATGCAAAACGTAACAACCAAAAAATTAAAAATTTATTGATGGATAAAGCTAATTCAAGTGCATTGAATCCAGTGGGGCTAACTGATTTTTAAGGTTGGGTCTAATTTTCGAGATATACAGGTATATGATGGACATTTTTCGTTTTCAAATCGATCGATTTTAGACATATTTATACCCTTCACCACCATAGGTGGAAAGGGTATTATAAGTTTGTGCTGATGTATGTAACGCATAGAAATATTTGTCTTAGACCCACCTTTTAGTAAACCAATAGGCTTAGAATCACTTTCTGAGTCGATTTAGCGATGTCCGTCTGTCTGGCTGGCTGGCTGGACCCCCATGTAAACCTTGTAATCAAACTACAGGTCGTAATTCTAAAGATAATTTGATGAAATTTGGTACAGATCATTTTTTTGATAATGGGACCATGGCTATTGAAATTGGTCAAAATTGGTCCATTATTTATGGTACCTTCCATAGGTCCCACTTCCCGGAATTGACATATTGGCCACAAATATCATTATTTTTTCATGAAATTTAAAACATATAATTCTTATGTAAACCTAAATCACTGTACCAAATTTCGTTGAAATCGGTCCACATTTGACCATAGCTCCCATACAAACTCTTCTTTAAAAATGCACTAAATGAGACAAAAAAAATCACTAAAACGCTCGTAAATCCAAAGATATTAAAAATTTTGAGTTTATATTTTGCGTACATAATTTTTGTAACAACAGTAATCAATTTGCTAAATTTTGAGACAATCGGTCTACATTTGACCCTAGCTCTCATATAAGCCCAAATGATGGAAAACAGCTTAAATATATAAGTTTTGAGCAAATGTTTGTATGATGGCAAAATTTAGCAAATATTTGTCTTTATGCAGGAAAAATAACACCTTTGACCTTAGTGGTGAAGGGTATACCGACTATAGCGCTTTCTTACGTGTTTTTAAGCTAATTTTCGGTTATTTCCCCCAAAAAAATGAAAATTTTGGCTTTAATCCTTTTGATTGATATTTTATCTTCCATTTGGTTTGAATTTTTTGGGAAATTGACCGAAAATTATCTTAAAAATATATCTAAAATCGATTGATTTGAAAACGATCGTTTTCCATCACATACCTGATAGCATTGTTTTACCATTACTGAGGAATATTTTTTTAAATTTGTTTTCACTTAATGATGTATTTAAGTTTATAAAGCATTTATCGATCAAAAACTCGAATTTTTTTTGTTGCTCAACCCTTTTTAAAAATAAAGCATTGAATTTAAGTTCTATTTTTTTTATCATTACTATTGGTTTAAATCATTAATTTTCAATTATTTGGTTAAAAAATTGACTGCTAAAAAAATTAAGTGAAAATATAATTAAAATTAAAAAAATCTATTAACGATTTCTTAAAAAAATAGCAACAAATCTAAAGGTTGGTTGATTCTCGCGCTGTAGGACTTGATCATTGGTTTAGGAAAAATCAATAATTTTTGATAATAAATTTATCGTCAACTACAATACGTTTTTAAGAAAGAATTTATTTGCGATCGATCATTTTAAAAACCTTCTGCAGAGACCAGTTTGTAAAGTAAAATATCAAAAACTAAATGTTTTAAAAAAAATAAAATTGTTACATTTTGGTGCTTACGTCTACATATACCCTCTTCCCCAATGATAGTGTAGGGTATAATAATACATTTTTCGGCCTCCTTAAAAGTTGTAAAAAAAACGTCAAAGATAATTTTGGGAATTTCTTTTATGTCCCCATAAATAATTTACGGTCAACAATTACATTATTTGCAACAAAAGCAACTTCTTTCAATTAAGAAAAATAATAATAAAATGGAACAAAAAAGCATGAATAAAATTAATAGGATAAAAGTGTAAATTGTATGTGACATTTTTCTTAAATGTTGAGTTTACTTTTTTGTAGGAATGGGACAGAGACTACATAAAACTTCCAGGGAATGCTTTACAGTTTTTTTTACTTTGTTATTGTTACTTTTAAAATACTCGTGGTATAACTCGTGTTTCTGTTGAAGTGAAAAAATTTAAATAAAATATTACACTAAGGTCATATTTTTTATTATCCAATTCTTTATAATTCATTGTGATGGCGGCATTGGTAATTGTTCTCCTGCTGCTTAAAAATCCTTAAGGGATAGAGTGGAATGAGTCGTTATAATAATGTGGAAATATTACTTTTTTTTTGCTTGTTTTATAAATCCCCTTATTATATTTCATTTTTAAATCTCATGTTATACTTAAGGTCTCTTGAACTGTTGAAACGTTGACTTATTAATAATTTTGCCTCTACAACTAATTGGCCAATTTTTTTTAAACTTAAATAGATATCATTAACATTTTAAAGCAGATATTCTTTTTAGGATCTTTGTTCTATAAATGTTACAAGTCCCCACTTAAAGTTGAAATTCATCTTTTAAGGAAGTAAAATTATTCATTTCATTAGCGGAAAGAAATTTAAGGATGTGTCATATTTCTTGAATTAATTAAATTAGTTTTTCTTGTAGATTTTTTTGTTTTATTTTTAATATTTATTTTAATATTCCAAATGAATAAAGTTTTTTTTTGAAATATGTGAATGAGTGATTTTTAAGTAGAATCATAAATTTTATTATTGTAATATTTTATTCAAATTATGTCCACCATTTGTGTTTATTTAGAAACTTTTTTTCTTTTCTTTTGATTCTTTCATTTGTAGGTATATCCTTGTAATGTCAGCACAAGATGTTGTCTTATGCTTTTGTTTCTTTTTATGTTTTGTTACCTTTGAATTAAATTTTATAAAATAAACTTTTTACAGCTGAAACATATAACAAATGACATAAAAAATATAAACAAAACATTTTTTTACTACATGTATTAATATTTTTTTGTGTAATTTTTTATAACATTTGACATTGTCAAGTAAAAATAAAACATAACATCCTAAATGCTGAATTTGTATTAAAAAAATAAAAAGAAAATGCTTTCAGAAAATTATAAAATATTTATGTATATTTGTATCTATGTAAATATATATGTTTAAGAATTTAAGTATGTGTCTAAAATGTAAAATAAAATTGTTAAGAAAACATCATGAGAACAATATAGTATTTAAAGTGTCATGCAAATAGATTCTTGTGTAGTCAATTCATATATCGTATTTATGTATGAGTATATCTAGAAAATACAGATAAAAATATACTTATACATTATGTCCCTGCAGGACACTGAACTATTTACACTCGTTGTCTTTGCTAGGATTTCGCAATTCTAAATGAAAACGTTATTAAATATGTACATAAGTATTCAATAACAAAAATTATAAAATGACATGCTAAAATAAAGACAAGTAAATATTTTCATAGTTACAACGAAATTTACTTAAATTGTATATCAATTTAATTTACATTGGATTTTTTTTCCAAATCAATATAGTTTTAATATAATCTAATCTGACATAGTTTTTGCTTTATATGCAATAATAAATTTTGCAATTGTTTATTTAAAAGGTAAATTTTAACTACTATTTAACTAAACGTATTGAGTATTCTTGTTAAACTATTTTCATAAGCCGTAAAAAATTTTAGTACATTAAGGAAAATTTGGCAAAATGAATTTTTTGTACTAACGGGTACCAATTTTAAAATTTCAAATGTGTTTTTATATTTGCTTGTGTGTGTTTCGACTTATGCCAATGCCAACAGAGAATTGCTTTTATTTGTGTGGAAAAATTCCCAAAATGACATATGAGTGTTATCAATGTCAAAAACAATTGTTGTTAATGCGTATATCAATTTTATTTCTATGTTTATTAGTTTAAAAGAAACAAAAAGTAGTATCATCAATTTTACCACCCAAATTGACAAATAAAAAAAAAAACTTTACACCGAACTTTACTTGACATATCTGGAAGGGGGAAATATTCAATGCAATGGCCCTATTCTGTGTTTTGATCCGAAATTTTGTCCGTTTGACAATTTCAGTATTCTGTGTTTCGAGTCATATCAATTTCTTTCGATTGTATGTGTTACGATCAGATAAAAATAAGGGTTTTCAGTTGATTTTTTGTTAACGGAAATTTTTTCGATTTTTATTTTTTTAAGTATAAAAGTAATTAATTTATGAAATATAGTTTGAAATGCAAATGGTTTTCTAAAGATCGTTGATTTTTTTTATTTTCTTTCCGTTCTATTTCGTTTTTGTTGGAATACCAATTTTCGATCATAGCGTAACTGAATTCGGAGACGTAATTGAAGTAATATAAATCATACTCTAAGATAAAGAGTGTCCTAAAAAAAATATGCATTTATTATTTTAGACAAAATTTATCCATAGTGCAAGAAATAATTTATTTTTTGATCAAGTTGGTTTCTATAGATATGTCAGACACTATTATTTTAGAAATTATTAATTTTCAATAGTTATTTCAATCAAAATGGACTGCGAAAAAAAAGTTCGTGAAAATATAATTAAAACTTTTCAAAAAAATCCGTCATGGACTTTTAAAAAAATAACTAAAAATTTGAAAGTTGACCCTCGAACGGTTTCTAATGCCATCAGACGGTATAAGGAAAACCTGAGCATTGAAAGAAAACCTGGATCAGGGAGGAAAAAAGGTCCTACAGATATTGGTAAGGCAAAAGAAGTCGAGCGACTCTTTCGAAGAGCGCCTAACACTTTTTAAGAAAAGCAGCTCGTACGGTGAAATGTTCTACGAATTTTGCACATAGAGTCAAAGCTTATGCTGGACTGAAGACATACAAAGTCCAAAAGGTTCCAGATCGCAATGCTATAAAGAACTTAGAAGCAAAAAAACGAGCGAAAAAATTGAAGTCTGATTTTATAAAAAAATACACCTGTTGTGTGATGGATGATGAAACATACGTACTGGCAGACTTTTCTCAACTTCCTGGTCAAGATTTTTATGTTGCTGATAAACGGGGCAATGTTCGGCAAGAGTTTCGCACAAAAAAAAAACAAACAAAATTCCCTAAGAAGTTTCTCGTGTGGCAAGCTATTTGCAGTTGTGGCAAAAGAAGTAAATTATTTTTGGCATCTGGCAAAATAAACACAGAAATTTATATAAAGGAGTGCCTACAAAAACGGTTGTTACCCTTTTTAAGAGAGCACAGAGTGACTACATTTTTTTGGCCCGATTTGGCATCATGCCATTATGGAAAAAAGGCACTTAAGTGGCACTCAAAGAATAATGTCATTTTTGTACCACGAGAGGCAAATCCACCTAACTGTCCAGAACTTCGGCCTGTGGAAAGGTATTGGGCTCTGGTAAAAAAAGAATTGAAGAACACAGGAAAGATTTTAAGCGCAGGTGGAACACATGCTCCAAAAAGGTATCAGAAGCAACTGTAAAATTTTTAATGGGAGGGTTTCCGAAAAAAGTCGATAATTTTGCAAAACCCGAGTACTAAGTAAACATTTTAATGCTAAATGATTTCGTATAATATGTCATTATATTTGCGTATTTTGTAGAGTTTTTATATTAAAAGGTTTGATTTTTATTTAAGAAAATCCAACTACAAATTTTATTTAGAGCACTCTTTAACTTAACCTACATCTGCTCTTTTCGTAGTGTTAGCTTTAAGTTAACAAAATTTTTTATTCCGAAATTTTGTTTTTTATGGATTGGATCAAAATAGTTACGTTTTCTACCCTTGCGTAGTTTTCTACGCATATGGGAAAAACATACGTTTTTGGTGGGAATTTTTGATGTTATGGTTCTTTTTTGTCAATCATTGTGATTTAACACATGGAAATGTTCTTTTTGATTATTTTTTTACACCATTTACAAAAAAAACTAAAAAGAAGATGAAGAAGAATTAGTGCCAGAATCTTCATAATCTAGTAAAGCGATACATCTGTTAGTTATTTAAAAGGTGCTTGCTACATTTTTACCCTTCAAACCTTCAAAATATTAGGTTTACAATTTTACTTCTGTTGGTTTTTTTCCGAAATTCGAGGCTTTATTATTGGGTGCTGTCCATCGCTGACCACTACTATTTCCCACCTTTCGGCCAGCGTACTATTGAGTATAAGCTTATGCTAACAAAATTAGTACCAACGCGATATTTTGAACTAAGTTCATGACAATGGGTAATTGTTTTTCCTCATGTAGTCTTTCTTGGAGGAAAGCTAGTTTAAGACTTCGAAATGCATAAAAAGCTTTTCGTCTACCAAATAAATATAAATTAATTTTTCTAACTGTTTCCTCCCAGAGTTTTTAAAATTTTGTACCAAAAACTATTAATAATATTGCATGCGTAGAAAACTACGCAAAGGTAGACAACGTGATTTTTTTTTTTTTAGGAGCAGATGAAGGCTAAAATAATCTGTTTTATTGCTTATTATACAGGAACCAATAGAAAGTGGGTTATTTGTAAGATTTGAGTAGATGTTACCCTTGTGTCTTTTTTTCTTCTAAAATATTTTGCTCTAGGCATTAGTGTAGCGCCCAAAAACTTAAGTATTGCAAATCGGTTTTGGAGTTATAACAGTGGAAACAATTTAAGTTCGGATTATGTTGGCCTTTTAAAGATGGTATAGCAATTCTTATTTTTTAATTATTCCCGTTTTTTGAGATATAAATTAAAAAAAAGAAAAATTAAGTCAAAAATGATTTCTGATAGAACCGCGGAAAATCATCTGAACGATTTGACTACAAATAGAATAGTAAGGCTCAGAGCGGGTTTATCTTAGTAAAATTACCTCGAGTAGCGTTTATTTTATTGTTCAGTTTCAATATTTACAATTAAATTCTGTTATAAATATATATTGACAATTTAGAAATGTATCATTTAAAGCAATATCTTAATATTCAAATTTAAATAAAAAAAATCTTTATATAACTTTAAAGACAGCTTTAAAAGTGACTATAAAAGAAGGATTTTGCAAAGTTCGTATACTTAATATTTTAGTTTCAACACGTAATACATCCTTCCTTAACTACCTCATGAGATGTAATGTAATTGTTTCAGTCGGGAGTTGAAACTAAACTTAAGTTATCGTTACCTAAAGAATCTTTCCTATTTTCCTTCATTTCCTTTTACGGGTTTTTGAATCAAATAAATTCCCAAGTTTTTTTTTTTTTTGTATTCTACAGCTTAGTTTGTTTTTTGTTGTAGTGTTTGTCTTTCCTTTTTTAAATAAGTATGAAGTGGCGCCCGGATTATTGGCAGCCAGACATAACAGCACAACAAAAATATATCTTCAATATATGAAATGTAGAAACAAAACATCCTAATGATAAGTACCACAAATGTTTTATGTACGTACTCGTATGCATGTGTATTTGTTTGTGTATGTGTAACCAACCATCTATAGACGAGTGTAAATAAAAATGACGACATACTTAACAGAAATGGAAAACATTCACGTACAACCACGATTTCCATAGACCGCCCGCCCGTATTTTTTATTCTCATGGGCTGCTTGGAAATGTGCTTTAGAATTGAAATGATAAAGATGTCTCATGGTGTTTGAATTAGTTTTTCCATTAATTTCTTGAGATTTTAGTTTTATTTTTATGATTTTCTTTTCTATCATTTCTTTCAAATGAAAATGTTAGCAATGAGTTGGAGCATGAGATTCTACGAAATACTGAATCGTTTGTATTTCAAAGATTTGAAACGTCTCTATTTGTTAATTTTGCCGTGCGGTTGAGTAGCTGCTGTTGTTGATGTGGTATTTATGAAAATATTACAAGGTTTATTAAATGGAAATGGAAACAAAAAGAAAAACCAAAAAGACTTTTTCTAACTCCTTATGCATTAACTATATTAAGCCTAATTAACATTTAATAAAATGCGAATAACATGGGTATGAGCAATAATCAGGGAATTAAGTTTTTTTTTTATTTCTTTATTGCTAACAATAAAAATAACCCGGAATCTGATTAATGTAAGTGAATTACATAGAATTGTGGCATTTGTTCGTTGGTTGTGAATAAAACTTGATTGCGTTTACTTGATATTAATTTTATTAATTTTTTATATTGCGAAATAACAATCATACGTTCAGTTGACCATTTAAATTGTATTTCCATCTAAATTATTCAAAATTTTATATAGGTAGATACTTAAACATGTGTGTGTGTTTATATGTACTACATTTGGACATACATATGTATATAAAAGCGCTTGTTCAATGTGTTAAACATTTCTGATTTTATTAATTCCCGATAATATTAATAAATAACCCTAGTAGCTGCATCAGGCTTTCAAATATATTTCCTTATTGATTTCTTCGCAGTTATCATAAGGAAATTGAGAAATATCGGGACGTAATTAATGCGCACTTTGTTAGGCGTTCGTTGCATTAATCAGTTATCAATCGAAGGCTAGATACATTAAAAGCCTGATTTTAGGGTGTCTTTTGAAATACTAGTAAAGTTAATGTTATGAAGATGGCACTACTGGCATAAAACCATATGGTTTTCAGTTACCCCTTCATATTTGAAAGATACGAGTTAAAATTTGACTGTTTGCTGCTTAAAAAAATAGGCGAATTTATTGAAAGTGAAAAACCATCAACAGCAGGTATCATATAGTGTTAAAAGAATTAAATCGTGAAAAAACTACTGTTGCATGTAAAATGTCACAAATTAGAATTGGGCTTTGAATTGCTTCCACATCCACCGTTTCTACAGATCTGAATCACATCGACTTTTTCCATTCCATTCTTAGACCTGAAAAGAATTGTCAAATCGTTATATTTCAGAAAACAAAATACCGATTAGGTGTTCAAAAACCTAATGTATCAAAATTGTTCCTCTAAAGCATATGTTCTCAACACCCTTTGTGTCCGCACAAACATACAAGGGGGGCACGAATATTTGTAACCAATTGCGTACACTTTTTGAAAATATGCGAATTTAAAGTTGTCCTTTGAATAGCAATTGATGTTGTAAATTTCGCTAAGAAATTCTTAACAAAAAGTAATTTAGTTTTATATTTAGCTTATACGAAGGCAGTAGTGAGGCCCTATGCTTCACTGGGAGTCAAGGATGACAGAAGAAGATGAAGGCAGTAGTAATCAAATTTGGCAGCCGTTGTGTTATGAGATGCTTAATAGCTTCTTATAACACAACGGAAAGTGTGTTTTCGTGTTAACATTAAACATAATTTTTTGTGGAAAAAAGATCACTCAAACCAAAGCTGTTCTTGATAAATATTGTTTGGATTCTGAACCATTTATTTCCATTGCAAAGTAGTAGGTTCAGAATTTTGATGCGGCACAGTAATGACGAACGTACTGGATGCCCAGTTCATGTCTCTACAATGTAATGATAACATTTCTAAAAAAATATGACAGAAGAAGCTTTTGGAAGTATATTTTAGCACGCATATTATACATATATAAGTAGTTATTTGTCAGTTTAAAACTAGAACCACTTTGAGCCTATGGGTACGCAAGGGTTAATTTGTACAAAAATTTAATTCAAGGCTTCTTTGAACGATTTATTGAATTTTTATTCAAATAGAATAATAAAAAAGTGTAGTTTTTAGTACCTTTTTAAAAAAAATTTAATATATTGAAAATTTTACTTTTGACCCTGGTAATAACAGGGTTAATGACATCCGATTTCAACCAAAGTTCACATATATATTTCTACCCATCGAAACAATATAATTATTATTTATTTATGAAAACTGCTAATATATAACAATTCACGTGCTTTTTTTTATAACTGGTAAAAATTTAGTTTTGTCTAAATCCTTTGATTTTAAGTCGCAGGTATGGCTAAGCCGTTAGAGATATCGATTTAATTCTTTTTTATACCCTTCACCACCATAGGTGAAATTTGGCACAGATCATTTGTTTGATAGTGGGACCATGGCTATTGAAATTGGTCAAAATCGGTCCATTATTTATGGTACCTACAATAGGTCCCACTTCCCGGATATTGGCCACAAATATCAATATTTTTTCATGAAATTTAAAACAAATACTGTTTATGTGAACCAAAATCACTGTACCAAAATTTTTTGAAATCGGTGCACATTTGACTATAGCTCCCATAGAAACTCTTCTGTCAAAACCCACTAAATGAGTCAAAAATCACTGAAACTCTCGTAAATCTGAAGATAATGCGAAATTTAAGTTTATTTTTTGCAAACGTAATTTTTGTAACAACTGCAATCAATTTGCCAAATTTCGAGATAATCAGTTAACATTTGACCCTAGCTCGCATATAAGTCCAAATGACGGAAACAGCTTAAATATATAAGTTTTGAGAAAATATTTGCATTATGGCAAAATTTTGCAGAAATGTATCTTTATACAGGAAAAAGAACACCTTTGACCTTAGGGGTGAAGGGTATCGTATAGTCGGTCTTGACCGACTATAGCTCTTTCTTACTTTTGTACTAATCTGCAGGATGTTTTTACTAACAAAATTTTTTCGAAATCGTTTAATAAACTAATGAAAAAAAAACAAAAAAGCGGTTTTGAAAACGTTACGAAAAAAAATATTTTTTTCATCCTATATAAAAGTGACTTAACGTTAGCCCATTGTAACAAAAAAAAGATAATTAAATATCTTAAGGTGTCAAAAAAGTAAAACCAGTCAAACTTTATAAAATTTATTAAAAATAAAAAATTTTTTATTGCATATGTTCAGGAGCATCTTCAAGGACGTAAAATATCTTGGGAAACCCTTAATAATTAGGAAACTTTTCAACCGATATTAATATCTTATATCTTGTTGGAAAGCTCATTTTGCTGATAAAAACATATTCTAAGTAGAAACATTTTGAAGAAATCTAAAGAAAACCCTCAGTTTTCCCATTTAACTGGGATGTCCAAACTTTGGCGTCAAGTCGGCATGCTTTCCCGATATCTGATCCAAATGAAACTTTGTATTCAGATTATTGGGGTCAAATGTAACAAATTTGAGGGGTACGTCTTTTGGTACAACGACATTCAGTTTTTTTGGACACTATTCTACATACTAGTCCTTTAAAAAATGAAAGAGCTCCCTCTCCGACTTATATTTTGAGATTTACCGCAAGTGACTATTTCTTGTTTTCAAACTTAAAAAATAGGTCAGTAGAAAGAGATTTGACTCGAAACGATGAGATTATCTTATTATTATTATTATTATTATTATTATTATTATTATTATTATTATTATTATTATCATATTTTTTGGAAAGTATAAAAAATCGAGAATCGTAGGACTAAGTATGTAGAACTCAAAATTGACTTAATTAACTTTTTGGATAAATTGACTTGCGTTACGATTTTTGGGATAATATTGACTTAACATAATTAGAAAATGATTTTAACTAAATACATAAATTACGAAATTCGACAATATATTGCTTAAGTCATTAATCAGTCTTTTAAAATCCCCTTTTTATCATCAGAATCATAATTTTTTTAAGGATTTCTTTTTTTATCTGAAAGTGTTAAGTGCTTCAATAACATTAAAGTGCTCTTGAATAAAAAAATAAAAATTTCGTATTAAAAGGTTAAATTAATAATATAATAAGCACTTGACAAAATCAGAAATGCATATTTTGTTTTTTAAATATTTTCTCAATTTATTGCAAAATAACATGAACATGAATAATTTAATTTCTACACAAGTGCCCGAAGAACATGAGTATTTGACCTCATAATATTTATTTGTGAACTCAAGATTATATATTTATAAAAATCTAATTTTCGTAAATTTGTTTTTTATTTAGACATAAATTGTAATGAATACTGAGTCTGAGTGATAAAATAATAATATTATTTTGTTTTTGTTTTGTTTTTTATTACAGCTCGTTGGTGGTGAATTTGACATGGAACTAAACTTTGTCATACAAGATGCCCAAAATATTAAACACATGCTGGAGTTGTTGGATCATTGTCCACCCAATTTGCAGGTGAGTTAGAAATTATATAATATAACGGAATAAATTTTCTTGATTTATTCACATTTCGTCACGTTTTTGACTCATTTTTATTTTTAATTCGCAAAAGGTACAATTTAACATATTTCCTGTGGCATTTTTAATGTTTTGTCTTGGTTGTTGTTGTTTTATTTGTTGTATTATTTTTATTGTTGACTGACTTTCTTTACGTGACATTTTCTTCATTAGTTGCAGTGATTTAAGTGTTGTCCGTCCGTCTGTCCGTTCATGCCTCTGTATGTCTGTCTGTCTGTCTATCCTTCCGCCTTTTATATTCACACAATATGATGTCAACAACATGTCATTTTAAATTATTTCACATTTTTTTTGCATATACTCCTCTTCCCGCCTATCTTCTCTGCCAGAGAAAAGACTTCACACTCTTGCCTAAGCATTCGCATTTTCGAATTGAAGTCTGGAGGAGGGACGGGACTTCTGGTTTTGTAAATTATAACTTTACTTCCTTGTGTATTTACATCACGCACTTTGTTTATGGATGTAGGCTTTTGTTCTCGTAAAACTGAAAAATTACGGAAACGTGGAATTTTAAATAAATTTAACGCGAGAAAAGAATAATTTGTTCTTGTATTGATTTATACGCTAGAGTTTAATTTTTTTTGCTTTTATTTTGAATCTTTTTGTTTAAAATTGATAAAATAAAAAAAGTTTGTTCATTCTGATTTTATTTTGTTTTATATTAAAGATGCCCATGTTTCAGTTTACAAATTTGAACATAGGAACTCAAGAAAGTTTGTTCAAAAAATTGGTCAAATATCAAACATTGATTTGCAATACAGTTTAACTATGGCAACCGGATATACGTATATGGACAGAAATCAAATAGTTTTAATTTTCGGAATTATTTAATTTTTTTTGGGGTTCTATTAAAAGAGCTTAGTGAATGTAAAATCCGTTCGCGTTAATGATTTTACGCGATGCGCGCAGATGTTATGACGGTTACAACAAAAATTTCTAAAAAAAAAATTCAAAACTATTTTATTTTTAATAGTTTTATGTTGATTTTGACACAACTTATATATTTTCAGGTGTTCTGTCGTTTCATGGTATTATGGTAATTTGTTCATGCCTTAACACTAAGAAATAAAGCAATTATGCAAGTGAAAAAAAAATATTTTTTAACAATATTTTTTTAACCGCGATTTTCGCGAAATTTGACAAAATGTGAGTCTTAGTGAAATTCTTGGCCTTGACTTATGGACAAATTTAATTTAAAAGAATTTTATATTTAAATATAATTTTTAATAGGTGCATATCTTTTTAAAATATAAAATTCTTATTTTGCTCGTCAAATCGTTACTCCTTATAATATTTTGGTGCGCTTCAGATCTAATAGTTTTAAGACCATTCCCGATCAATTTTGAGCTAAATTCGCGATGTGTTTCATTGAAATGTTTTTAGATAAAACCTTCGCGTTCTCAGTTTATAAAGAGATTTTTGAAAAACTTTTGCTGCAAATCGGTTATAAATGACAGCGCTTTCATGCCTTATGTGATTTTGTCTCAGTTTGCAATCTAAAACCATTTGAACCAATATGCACTTTTTTGCACGATTTTCAAAATCTTCATTAAATTTTAGCGCTTTTGCTTTTAGGTGCTAAATGGCAAAAAACTCGGTTTACGCGGTAGTTTGGAAATTTTTATTCATATTTGCGAGTGTGCTCCACGAAAAACCGGTATTTTGAAAAATTTACGCTCAAAAATTCCTCATTTACGCCTGTCGTATATTATAGCTATATAGAGCACATTAACGAGATATATATCAAACGATGCGAAATTGAAAGATCTACAAATCGTTATCTATTTTTTTTAAATTCTTTGAGGCGGACAAAAAATATGCGAAAAAAATTAAAAAGTGTCGAAAACGAGCTTCAAATTTTTTCAGCCATTAACTATTATTAGAAGTGACAAAATTAAAATTTAGAGGGAAGTGGATTTATCCCTTAAGTGTGGTGTCTATTTCGTAGAACAACGACTTCGGCCCAAATGTTAAAACAAATGCAGAAGACAAAATATGAAGAAAATCTTGAATGCTTCAATCGATTTTTTACATTTTCTTAATTTGCATGCCAATTACGCTTAGAAGCGCAAATTTGCGCAACAAAGATATTGCGTTCAGTATACAGAACTTCTTGCGAGTTCAAGATCTGTAATTAGATTTTCCTAACTCCTAAGGGTACAAAAATTATTCGAGTTGAAAGTCGGTTTCAAAGGATTAAAAAAAACTGTTTGATTTTTGCCCATATATTTTTAGACTCGTCCGGATTATTGAGTTTTCTGGGCTATAGAAGTTGAAACACAATTTTTAAACCGATAAATATAACATGAAAAATCATTATTTTCTTTTGCAGTTGTTATTTCTGAAATTCATAGCTAAAATTATATTTTAGATGAATTTCATGTAAGGCTTAGTCTAAGAAATAAACATAACTTTTATGATTAAACATTTTATAAGCTTTAACAAAGTCGGTCTTAAACCAGTCGAGGGATGCTGACACCCATCCTATATTATTTGCTTTATATCCCACTCAAATCTTATGACCTTTAAAGGCAAACCATTTTACTAATGTTTTTTTTAGTTACAAAATCGTCTCCGTAAACTTCATACAATTTTGGCAATCTGCTATGTTTTACTTGGTTGGTTGGTTATCAGGAAAAATTTGTAGTTGTATTTTCTTAAATAAAAATCAAACCTTTTAATATAAAAACTCTACAAAATACGCAAATATAATGACATATTATACAAAATCATTTAGCATTAAAATGTTTACTTAGTACTCGGGTTTTGCAAAATTATCGACTTTTTTCGGAAACCCTCCCATTAAAGATTTTACAGTTGCTTCTGATACCTTTTTGGAGCATGTGTTCCACCTGCGCTTAAAATCATTCCTGTGTTCTTCAATTCTTTTTTTTACCAGAGCCCAATACCTTTCCACAGGCCAAAGTTCTGGACAGTTAGGTGGATTTGCCTCTCGTGGTACAAAAATGACATTATTCTTTGAGTACCACTCAAGTGCCTTTTTCCATAATGGCATGATGCCAAATCGGGCCAAAAAAATGTAGTCACTCTGTGCTCTCTTAAAAAGGGTAACAACCGTTTTTGTAGGCACTCCTTTATATAAATTTCTGTGTTTATTGTGCCAGATGCCACAAATACTTTACTTCTTTTGCCACAACTGCAAATAGCTTGCCACACGAGAAACTTCTTAGGGAATTTTGTTTGTTTTTTTGTGCGAAACTCTTGCCGAACATTGCCCCGTTTATCAGCAACATAAAAATCTTGACCAGGAAGTTGAGAAAAGTCTGCCAGTACGTATGTTTCATCGTCCATCACACAACAGGTGTATTTTTTTATAAAATCAGACTTCAATTTTTTCGCTCGTTTTTTTGCTTCTAAGTTCTTTATAGCATTGCGATCTGGAACCTTTTGGACTTTGTATGTCTTCAGCCCAGCATAAGCTTTGATTCTTTGTACAAAATTCGTAGAATATTTACCGTACGAGCTGCTTTTCTTAAAGAAGTGTTAGGCGCTCTTCGAAAGAGTCGCTCGACTTCTTTTGCCTTACCAATATCTGTAGGACCTTTTTTCCTCCCTGATCCAGGTTTTCTTTCAATGCTCGAGGGTCAACTTTCAAATTTTTTGCTATTTTTTTAAAAGTCCATGACGGATTTTTTTGAAAAGTTTTAATTATATTTTCACGAACTCTTTTTTCGCAGTCCATTTTGATTGAAATAACTATAGAAAATTAATAATTTCTAAAACAATAGTATCTGACATATCTATGGAAACTAACTTGATCAAAAAATAAATTATTTCTTGCACTATGGATAAATTTTGTCTAAAATAGTAAATGCATATTTTTTTTAGAACACTCTTTACTAGACAGATCGAAAACCGCTCATTATATCCAATTTTAATAACATTCTGAAAATAGTACTCGATGACATTTTAAAATATTACCAAAATTCTCAAAGTATTCTTTATCTCAATATAATAAAATATAAATTGCGAATCAGTTTTAATTAAATATCACTTATTATTCAATTCAGAAAAATGACAACATTTACAAATATTACAGATTTTCTAAACTTTTTTTTAAACTCTAACCTTCACATTTGGTTTTTTATCGATCTAATGATAAATTTGCGATTCAGTGAGTGTTCAAGGCAAACATCACAAATAAGAAATGAAACAATTGTTTAACGTTTCCCCAGATATGTAAATGGTGTTTAGATTTTCAAAAAAAAAAAAAAAAAAAAAAACTGAAAAAAAATACAGAAAAATGAAAAAAAAAGTAACAAACAAAAACAAAGACATGGATGACAGTCAGAGTCTGATGCTAAGGGTTTTCTTGGTGAATGTCAATACGTGATACTTCTAACTAACATCTTTCAGTTGTTTAAAACGATGTTAAAAATATATGTATATACTTTTTTATGTTTGTAAATTTTGTTTAAACAGTTAAAACGAATTAAAGAAATCTTTTGAGTAAAATGATGCTGTTTCTTAAGAATAGAAAATACAGAAAATCTATAATTTATACAAATATTACGGATGTGTGTATGCCTATATCTAAATACATGAACCATTAAATATTTTTTTGTTTTTTCTTTTTATTTTTCTTAACTATGAACAAGTTTTTATAAAACATTTTTTCCTATTAAAATTGTTGTGTAAAAAGTTTCCGGGGTACCTTTGCCTGAATACATGGAGGAAAATTCATGTAATAAGTATAAAATATATAACTTCTGTGAAGCACAAAAAAAAGAAAAGCTTAAAATAAAAATTAAAATTCGAAGCAGGATTTTTATGTTGGTTATATTTAAGTAAGGATGTATGTAGTATTATTATACCCACGAGAGAAGTGATAAACCTGAACAGACTCACACATTCGTATATCGCAGCTTATAAAATAGAAACATACATACCCACATAAAAAAAAACAGACATGTATGTATACATGAAGAATTTCTTACTTGCCACTCACTCTATTCCGAAAATTATAAAGTCAATAACATACAACCATAGAACCATGAAAATCAAAAAGGAAAAATAAAGAGTTTGTAAATGCTGGTAGGTACGAGTACTAGCTGCTCGTACGACTACTTGTGATTGTGGCACCGGAACCAGTGAGTGGATGAGTGAGTGGGTGAACACCTACATATCCTATCGTATCTTATAGCATCGTATCGTTTTGTATCTTTGTACCGTTACTTACCGTACTTCTATTAAA
Organism: Stomorhina lunata; assembly: GCA_933228675.1. Taxonomy (NCBI): domain Eukaryota; kingdom Metazoa; phylum Arthropoda; class Insecta; order Diptera; family Rhiniidae; genus Stomorhina; species Stomorhina lunata. The sequence goes on from OW121743.1 coordinate 126,545,758, forward strand.
CAAACAAACAATCTCTTACTTACTTACTTACATAATCTACACACAAAAAAGGATAATAAATCCTTTTTTATTCGGATAAAAACATAAAATGAACATGCCCATGCGTGTATATGAGCGTTTGTTATTTGTATTCTCATCGACATAAGTAATAATAAGTATCAGAAAAGTATTTAGGATTATTTGCACAACAATAAAAAAGGGTTAAATTGAGTTTTTGCTTTTAACGCCTTAATCTTTCAAGCATAACCGAAATCTATTCACCAGCATTAAGAATTAAATATTAAACACAAATAATAAAAACACTTACACGCTTATTTGGAAACATATGTAAGTGAAGGAGAACGAGATGAGATGCGATGAGATGTTGCCTTGAAGGCCTTTAATGATAAGATTCTTCCAAATCCTCTATATGTAAACAAATCACCGATAGAGATCTATCATTCATACATAGATTTAGACATTTCAAAAATCAATAACTATTAAATATTATACAATATAGAAAGGAATGTATAGATTTTATTTAAAATATGTCGAATTTGTTATTCTGTTTGCATTATTTATGATAAATAGTCTAAGGCCCCATAAAATATGCAATTTAAAATTATCTAACGATGTCCATTTGAATTAAACACACATAAATAATTATTTATTTTTTATATATTAACGCTTTCTTTTAGAGATACTAAAGAATTTATTTAATATACATACATTTTTATTTAACAATATCACTAAAGCGGCTTCTGAATCACCGCTTAAAATCACTTTATATCATACATTTGAGTCTAATACATGTAATCGCATGAACATTTTGTTTGCCATAACCTTAATTCCTTAAAGTCATTTCTATAGTCTAATAGGTATTAATTAAAATAATGGACTAATTTTAACAGATTTAAAAATTACGTGGAACTGTTAGCACGTATTTCTATGCGTTACAAACCTTATTTTCCAGTTCCACCCATATCCGCACCGTGGTTCCATATTTAGATGATTTACAAAGCTTTCATTCCATATTTTTAAACTTTGGTTAAACATTTAAACTAATAGTGTTCTAAATATACCCAGTAAAACTTTTCATTACCAAATAATGAGTTAAACAGTTAAACTATTGAACACGAACTACTTACTCATTCGCTGTTTAAGTCATTACATTAACATGGGGATGTCATTGGAGGCAAGTACTTACCAATTGCAGAAAAGTAATGACTTGGGTAAGCAATTTAAAAGCAACAACAAAAACAGCAACAACTTTTTTGTTGTTGTTTTATTAAAAACATATATTTTTAAACGAAATACAAAATTTTTTTTATGATCCCATGGGGGCTCGAACCCAGACCATCCGACTGCTAGGCAGAGACTCTTCCACTGAGCTACTTCATATGTTGAAAACTTAGCAGGTTATAATTAATATAAACAATTTTTATTTTTAGATCCAAAATCATGTCAAAATAACTTTGTTTTTTTTACCTGCTTTTTTTTTGCTTTGTTGTAATTTTTGGAAAAATATTTTTTAAACGATTTTTTGTAATTATTTTAAAACTTTTTTAAAAATATTTTAAAACTTAAACAATTTAAATCTTCTTTTTTGTATAAGTTTTTACATAAGATTGACTCTTACTTACTTAAATGTTACAACCTGTTAAGGCCAAAGTCCGAGCATATTTTAGAATTCCATGGATTTCGATCTTGTGCGAATATTCTCCAATTTTATAGGCCAAGCTTTGAAAAATGTTCCTCTACTTGGTCTTTCTATCGAAGTTTCGGACATCCTTCTCTAACATTAGGTAGTGGGACATTTCAATTCTAATTTTATCCTCTTCATTGTATTTTTTTTTCAAGAGAGGGTTACTACCCGTAATCCTAACCAATTTTTATCGATCATATGGGACAACTCTCGGAACATGTTAACTCTCAATATTAATGGGTTTTAAACTATCTCCCCGGGTGATACCATGAGGAGGTGTGTGTCCACAGTTGAGATGAAGGATGACCCAGATAAGTTGGGCTTACCAAGTTAAGACCAATTAGAATCGTGTTTGGTATTTAACATCCCCTACATAATAAAAATTGACTCATGATGGTATTTTTTCATTAACGTGAGTTAGTTTTACAAATTTTTTTTACAGAATATAATATTTGATATCTTAAAATTCAAAAATCATTTAAAAAGACTCTTTTAATAAAAAAAAACTAAAAGAAATTGTTGCCCTTGGTGGGATTCGAACCGGGGCCATTCAGTTTAAATTACCATCTTAATTACAAATAAGTACTTCTGTAATAACTTATTATTTATTCGGATGGTATGTTGTAGTCGTTACAAGGTAACCAGTTATCAGAGTACTTGCCATTACCAAAGTTTTGCTGGGTAATTTGTGGTTGTTTTAAAAATATGAAAATATGGAATAATTGATATATTTTACAAATTCAGTGTATATGTAAATATATCGACCATTACATTCTACCATTAAAGATTTAATAGTTGCTTCTATTACCTTTTTAGTGGATGTGGTTTTGACATATTCTGAGACACATTTCCTGTGCTATCGCTCTTCTTGATATACATTTCTGTGTTTGTAGTGGCTGATAGCACAAATGTTTGACTAAATTTGCCACAACGGCAAATTTCTTGCTGCAAAAGATAGTCTGTTTTACATTATGTCGTTCATTAGCAACATCTAAAAAGTCTGCTGAAACGTAAATTACTAAATTTTTGTTTGTAAATTTTGTTGCTTCTAAGTTCTTTACCGAATTGCGATCAGGAACTTTCTAAACTTTATATGACTTTAGCCCAGCATAACGCATTTCAGAATTTTTTTTTAAGAAATAGAGTGGACTTCAGTTGTTTTACCAATATCTGTTAGAACTTTTTTTCATCTTAATGCAGGGTTTCTGTTTTTTTTTTTTTTTTTGATTTTGGTATTTTTTAAAATTTCGTAATGATTTTTTTAAAAGTTTTAGTTATACATATATTTATTTAAATTTTTAAATAATGATTTTAACAAAAATTTTGCTGGACTTACTATAAAAGCTAACGTTACGAAAAACTTTATTATTTGTTCCGCTATGAATCAGTTTTGTCTGAAATAGTAAATGCGTATTTTATTTGGAACACTCTTTAATACATCTTGTGAATACCCCATTTTATTGTGAATGTGATCGAACGTGTGCTACCATAACTCACTACTACTTGCTTTATTACTCATTATCTTTTTTTGCATGTTCATTAGCAGAGGCAAGGTTTACTCAGACGAATCTCATAACTAAAGTTTCAAGTTTTCATTTATTTAATACTGACTTCTCATATCATATTACAAAATCATTTAGAAGATGATTAAAACAAAAAAAAAACTTTAATTCTGTCTCATTATTTGCTCAACCAATGTTACGTATAAAAACAAATATTCTGTGCAATTAAATTCACTAATAGAGGAAGAAGTTCTTTTTGTCTGGGATTTACGAACAGATGATACTTATCTCATTCAGTCATTCAGTATTTCTGTATATCTGTCTGTCTGACTGTCTGTCGGTTAGTCTGTCTTTTGGTCTATATCTGTTTGTCTAAGTATCTGATGTTGCAATTGCAAAATAAACACAATGTTGCAATTACGTAAAAACTCTTTACTGAACTCAATGTGAAAATAAGGATTAGAAAAAGGAAAACTAACTGAGCTCATTATTTTATGTATTCGTATGTGTAAAGTGTATGTGTGTGTTATACTTTTATTTTTACCTTTTAGCGACAAAAACAGTTGACAAGTGAAAACTTTTTTCATATACTCGGAGAAAAACTATCAGAAACTACTAGAATATGTATCTAGTCGAGCAATTTCCTTAAAAAACTTAGATTCACTTTTACAGTTTATATCAAATCGGAATTTTTGTAGAATATTTTCAATAAATATTTGTGTTAATACAAGAGCGAATCAAAATCAAATTTTAAGCGTCAAAAATATAAATTCATAACTTTTCGTATCATTTACGAAACATTCTCTGTCCGTTTTATGTAATTTCAAAAACAGTCACTATTTGTTTTGATGCAACGCGATCGTTATTTTTGGGATTCCTTTTAAAGTTAATTATAATAGAATGCATGCTGGTCCCTCTAATATTGGATAATCTAAAAATTATTTTTCTATTTTTTTCAATATTTATGTAGAAAATGTATGAGTGGCCAAATATCCGTAATCTATTATCAGTTAGTACTAACATAAAGCGCGCTTGAAAGCTGACACGTAAAGCTACATTTTTTGGTGTTAGTTAAACACTTTAGAAAATTAAAAAAAAAAAAAATGGAAAAAAATGGATCATGCGATACTTTTTGGCTACAGTGCTGAGAATCGCAAGGCTGATGTAAGTGATCGTACAGCCCGGATTCATAATTAATAAGGCTATGCTGTGTGTAGACAGTCGTATACTATGAAATTATAAAAACTGGCCATACGGCCAATTTAACTCTCTACTGTCTGATCAGATTAGACTATACAATCAGATAAAATCGGTCTGAAATGGTCAATGGAAATCTTGTTGTGTTCCACCACTACAACGTGAGGCCAAATACATCTTTGGCGATCCGACAAAAACAGACAAGCTTGACATTGCATCGTCATCGTTATTTGTTTTTTCTGCGAAAAAGTTGCTTGATTTAAAAAAAACAGTCAAAAAAGCGCATACGGAAACTGTAGCTAAGTCTTTCGACGATAAACCACAAAAGTTCTACAAGCTTCCCGAAAAATGGCTTAATAATATTGACCATTAAAATCCATGATCCTATGTACCTAAATAAATAAGAATGATTATTTTAAAATAATAGTTCTACAAAGCATCGATACTTTCGAAACAACAACTGAGGAGCTTAACGAAACTCGTTCTTAATCGAACTAAGGTCACTATCAGTTTCATCAGATTGAATTCATCAATGCAATGTTGTAATGGTTTTAAACTTTGCTATTTTTAAATATAAGTGTATATGATAGTATTACTTAATTACATATATTCTAAAAATATTTAAAGAGTGTTCTAAAAAAAATATGCATTTACTATTTTAGACAAAATTTATCCATAGTGCAAGAAATAATTTATTTATTGATCAAGTTAGTTTCTATAGATATGTCAGATACTATTATTTTAGAAATTATTAATTTTCAATAGTTATTTCAATCAAAATGGACTGCGAAAAAAAGTTCGTGAAAATATAATTAAAACTTTTCAAAAAAATCCGTCATGGACTTTTAAAAAAATAGCTAAAAATTTGAAAGTTGACCCTCGAACGGTTTCTAATGCCATCAGACGGTATAAGGAAAACCTGAGCATTGAAAGAAAACCTGGATCAGGGAGGAAAAAAGGTCCTACAGATATTGGTAAGGCAAAAGAAGTCGAGCGACTCTTTCGAAGAGCGCCTAACACTTCTTTAAGAAAGTGAAATATTCTACGAATTTTGCACATAGAGTCAAAGCTTATGCTGGACTGAAGACATACAAAGTCCAAAAGATTCCAGATCGCAATGCTATAAAGAACTTAGAAGCAAAAAAACGAGCGAAAAAATTAAAGTCTGATTTTATAAAAAAATACACCTGTTGTGTGATGGATGATGAAACATACGTACTGGCAGACTTTTCTCAACTTCTTGGTCAAGATTTTTATGTTGCTGATAAACGGGGCAATGTTCGGCAAGAGTTTCGCACAAAAAAACAAACAAAATTCCCTAAGAAGTTTCTCGTGTGGCAAGCTATTTGCAGTTGTGGCAAAAAAAGTAAATTATTTTTGGCATCTGGCACAATAAACACAGAAATTTATATAAAGGAGTGCCTACAAAAACGGTTGTTACCCTTTTTAAGAGAGCACAGAGTGACTACATTTTTTTGGCCCGATTTGGCATCATGCCATTATGGAAAAAAGGCACTTGAGTGGTACTCAAAGAATAATGTCATTTTTGTACCACGAGGGGCAAATCCACCTAACTGTCCAGAACTTCGGCCTGTGGAAAGGTATTGGGCTCTGGTAAAAAAAGAATTGAAGAACACAGGAAAGATTTTAAGCGCAGGTGGAACACATGCTCCAAAAAGGTATCAGAAGCAACTGTAAAATCTTTAATGGGAGGGTTTCCGAAAAAAGTCGATAATTTTGCAAAACCCGAGTACTAAGTAAACATTTTAATGCTAAATGATTTCGTATGTCATTATATTTGCGTATTTTGTAGAGTTTTTATATTAAAAAGTTTGATTTTTATTTAAGAAAATCCAACTACAAATTTTATTTAGAGCACTCTTTACTTCATTTTCCCCTAATGTTCATTCTAACTATTAAAAATTCATTTGGCCAGAATATCTTATTTTTGAAATCTTGTTAACTTTCCTTGCTGAGATTTTCTTTAGCATAAATATAAAAATGTTTTAGTTTTTTACCTTTTAATTTATTTACTACTATACTTACATATACATATATCAAAAATTAAATTCTACCCTTTCTACTCTTATACTTAAATAAAGTATTTTTTTAAATAAAATATTTTCTATTGTTTGTGGTTTAGGAAAAAATCTTAAGAAAACAAAGTTAATGCAAATAAGAATTCGTAAATACATACATATTTCCTTTATGAGTATTTTAGATTCACACTTTTTTCGTTTTTTTTTTTTTTTTTACTTTTTTGCTGCGAATTCAATTTTGTCATACAAGTTTTCAATTTACATGTTAATTTTTTAGTCAAGTCTTTTGTGCACGAGGACCAGTCAGTTACTTTACACAAATACTCAAATGAAACCACTTTTGGGCCAATGTCACCAAGAAAGGACAAAGAAAGAAGGGATATTTTCATTTTAGACAAATAGTACACAAAAAAAGAAAAAAAAAAACTGAGAACAGAATGGTAGAACAAATTAACATATTAAGTTATATGCAGATGTAAGGAAAAATTGAAAATTGAATTGAAAATTCTTTTACTGAGTTCGTGCTGCCTTTTCAATTGTACCAATTTCATATTGCAATGTTTCAAGAAATTACGACAAAAAGAAATTTGTGATTTGTTTGAAAAGACATTTGCCAGAAGCAAGTGTTAGTAAAGTTATTAAAATCTTTTGTAAAAAGTAAATTAAAAAAATACTTATTAGGAATTTTTAAATTTAATTGCTAAAATTGTTGTTTGTTATTGAAAAGTGTATCAAGAGATTTTCTCTATCTGGAGATTTTATGTAAAACTGCCTAAGACTTTAATTAACATAAATTTCTAAAGTAAAGTTTTTATTCAATAAGAAGGAAAATTGACAGAATTCAATTAAATGAGATTTTTATAACAAATTTTTTGGTGTAAACATTTAAAATTTTTCTAAATTCTTAACTATTGCAGTTAAATGTTACTACAAGAGAATTTAGAGAAAAATTATATTATTATTAATCGAAACTATATCTCGTTAAGGATGAAATTAAAAAATTATCTGTACAAAAAAAACTTCCTCAACAAAGGATTTTTCCATATGCGACACTAGGTCCCTTTTTCGGAGAAGGTCACATATATATTTTATTACACATAAAACAATTATTTAATATTGCTTTCATCTAATTTAGAGAAAAGTTTTCGCATTAACCCAAAAAGTTCTTTATTGCTAAGTCATATAAACTGTTTAAATGGATGATTATTTTATACCAAAATAGCCTTCGATTATGGTTGAAATAAATTTTACGATATATGAGTGTTATATGTATGTACTTTCATATTTAGTCTGGTTGAGTAAACCCGACTTGTTGTGGTTTGTAGGGTGGGAACAAGTTTCATAAAATATGTATTTTAAAACTAACCGCATATGCATGTATTAGATATAATTTTAGGATTTAGCTGCATATAAAAAATTATAGCTAAACATTTTCTAGGATTTCACATTTTTAAATTAAATTAAATTTAGCAAAAATAATAGACTTAAATCTCTTGCAATAAAATTTAATAATTTAATAAAAATGTTAAATTAAAAAGGCCAACACAAACAACCAAACATTAAGTGTAATTTACACACGTCCGTTACTGTGTTCGTTATCGTTATGTTAAAGTAGTTGCTATTTGTTACCGCAAAATTACTTGCCACAACTAGTGGTACCGTTACTAATAATAACTGTCTTTCTGTCACTCCTCCCTGTAAATTGTATGATTGCAAATTTGTATTTTGAGTTCATTTTAATGACTGAAGCAGGAAAACTGCCGAGTATCGCTGTGGGTGTTCTAATTTGGTTACTTCTCATGTAATATAATTATCTTCGCAATACATTACCTCTGCTCTTGTGTAAATTTGAATAAATATTAATGAAAATAATATGCACTGGCACCGCAGGATATTTGCTGTTTTCGTTTGTGTAAAAAAAAATAATTATCCCGCTTTAAGGCATATTAAACAGTATTTTACTACAGCCTTAGGGTGGCTCAAGAAACCAAATTCTTTATAAATTTAACTTATTTTTGTTTTTGCTTAAATATAAGAGATTTGCAACCGTAGCCTCGCTTAGCTACCCTTACCGCTAAAATGCCCATAAGTATTTTATCGCTTAAGTACTTTTACCAACATAATTAAATATTCCGATTATGATAAATTACCATTAATGATTATTTAAAGCATTTTTTTTTAATATTTTCTAATGTAAGGAGTGATAAAATTTTTAATTCTATTATTGACATATTATTCAGTTTTTATTATCGACTTTTTCGAAAGTCCTTTCAAAACGATTTAGTTGATTCTGTTATCTTTTGAAATGAGATTGTTGGCTTACGCTTAAATCGGATATGTTTTAGAACATCTTTACTGTTTTTTTAATACCATTTTTCAGGAATCCAATAAAATAATCCCATTCCCCGATTTTTAGGTATTTCTTCTTCTGTTATCCTTGACTCCCAGTGGAGCATAGGGCCTCAACCATCCTTTTATATCGAACTCTATTGCGAGATGTTAGGCATACATCATTTCATGAATAGTTTGCTGCTTGTAACTCCGCATCAATTGAGCTTCTCCACGTTCTATCAGGTGCACCAACACGACGGCCGCTTCCTTGTGGATTCCAACGAAGCGCTTGTCGAGCAATGTTGGTATTTGGCCTTCGAAGTGTGTGGCCTATCCATCGCCATTTCCGTTCCGTTCTATAGAAGAAGGGATTTGGTTTGTAGCGTTTAGTAGATCTTCATTTCTTATTCGATTTGGCCACCATATATTAAGGATTTGCCGCAAGCATTTGTTTGCAAAGGTTTGCAGGCGCTTATCGATGGCATTTGTGCGTTTCCAAGTTTCGCAGCCGTAATACAAGATGGACTTGACATTCGAGTTATATATTCGTAACTTAGTTGTTGTTGATATTTGCCGAGATTTCCATATAGTTCGGAGAATGCCGAATGCAGATTTTGTCTTATTAATACGCGATTCAATATCCTCATCGGCGCCACCTTTTGTAGATACCAAACTACCAAGATAATTAAAGGTACCTACACAACCAATACCCTCGTTATCCACATTGATGTGTGGCGACGGGTTTGCGCCATAGCCTCCAGGCATAATCTTTGTCTTGGAGATATTGATTTCCAGCCCAGCTGCCCGAGATTCAACAGTAATAGCGCTAGTGTTTTCTTGAAGGTGAGCTGGTCTTTGGCTTAGAAGACATACGTCATCGGCGTATTCCAAGTCCTCGAGTTGCTTAAATGGTGTCCATTGGATACCACGTCTACCATTCAGTGCCGTGCGCATTATATTGTCGATGACAACGATAAAAAGTATAGGTGATAATATACATCCTTGTCTTACTCCAGTAGTAACTTCGAACGGATTAGACAATTTACCTTTATGTAGAACCCGGCATTTAAAGTCCACGTACATTGCCCGAATTAAGTTCAGAATTTTCGTTGGCATGTTACGGTTTTCTAAAATTTCCATAGATAGCACCTGTTGACATTGTCGAAGGCCTTCATAAAGTCGATAAACGCTAGATAAATGGGGGTGCGGAATTCATTACATTGCTCCAATACTATTCTTACTGTGTTGATTAGATCAACACAAGATCTATTCTCTCGGAACCCAAACTGATTTTCGCGGAGTGTTTCAGAAACTGCGTCAGACATTCTATTCATTAGGTATTTCAGTTTCTTAAAATAGACATACAGGCATGTTCTAAATTTCACTTTGAAGTAAAATTAATTTGAAACCACTTCAATTTCAATGTTTGATGTTCTATATTATACTTTGTACATTTAATTTTTATTCACATTTATCGAAAAAGAAGTATTTTAAAATTACGTTTAATTTTTCAGGTGAAATTAAACCATTTTTCGTTTCAAAGTTCATTTCAAATGAAAAATAGAACTGCAAACCACTACTTTTGTTGAACATCAAACAGGACAGCAACGACAGTTATTTTTAAAAAGTTTTACTGTAGTGTATTGCACTAAGAATCCCAATTTATTACAATTATTTATTATTGTAATAAATAGTTTTTTGATAAAACCAAAAAATTTTGATGGGGAAACCTTTCCTCGACGCGTTTCGATGGTTGGTTAGGCCATCTCATCAGGAGGATTATACCTAATTCTTCGAGGAAAGGTTTCCTTACCAACATTTTTTGGTTTTATCAAAAAACTATTTATTACAATAATAAATAAATGTAATAAATTGGGATTCTTAGTGCAATACACTACAGTAAAACTTTTTAATTAAATGTTTGATGTCCCAAAATTTTGATAGACAGTTATTTTTGTTTTAAGGAGGATTAGCATTAATTATAGACAAATCGAAAACTTGTAATATGCCTATTAATAGTTATTTTAGATTAAATACAAATTTCTTAATATTTAAATAATTTTATAATTTTCTTCTCGTTTCAGGCTGAGATATGGAGCGTTTTCATCGCTATCTTAAGAAAAAGTGTACGCAACTTACAGGCCTGCACCGATGTTGGTCTCATCGAACATGTTTTGGTGCGACTCCAACGATCAGAAACTGTTGTCGCTGGTAAGTAAATATTTCCGTATACATATTATCATGTACTCGTATGTACAATTTAATTGAATAAATATTAGTTACCAATTAGAAACATTGTATTAGTCCATAAATTATGATAATCGATTTAGTATTTATTAACCTTTCTCTCTCTTGTTATGTCAGTGTCATCTTAAAACTGTATAATAAATTTTCCAAAAGTAGGAAAGAACAATTGTTGTCAATTTATTGAGTGAGTATGTGCCAGTATTAAACAATGTCAAGTCAAAGTTATAATTTTAACAGACTGCTACAAAGAAGAAGACGACATCGAGGACAAAAGATGAATAAGGAAGATTCTTCATTGAAAATATTATTTTATTTTTATAGTTTATAAAGATGAATATGTTCTTCGTGTATTGAGTTGGGAGAAAAACACTTTTTATAGAAGCACGTCATCTAAACGTGACACAAGGACACAAATAAACGAAAATAAAGCAATAAAGGACCATGACACTCAAACTCAATTTATTTACAATAAACTCTCGATTGACAAATTCACGCAACAACTTGAAACATTAACCGTCTTCTCCACTTTATTGTTCTTCTTGTTCTTGTTCTTCTTGTTATTATTATTATTATTATTATTATTATGTACTTGATGCGAAGAGTGTTAAATATACATAAAGGTTCCTGAACTTATGGCTCAACACAAACACACACACATACCTTCATACATCCTAACATTCATTCAACATTTTGATGACAAAAACATAAAATTATAAAACAAAAAGAAGATAATTAACTCACTACTACTAATACTTGTATGTATATACATAAGTATAAACAGTTTGTGTATTACACGTATTGACATACATATGCATGTACTACAACATATACAAATATAACTTTTTCATAAATACATATATGGAAGGATAGGTTTTCATGTGTATTGAAAGAACTACGTGTATTAAACTTATACCAAAAATTCCAATAGTGAAACACATGTTCTAATATTATATGGGTAGTATATTACATCTAATAAAGAATACCATACATTTATCCCCTATATATACATATTTGTGTACATTAGGGAGTGCATTTTTTTTCAAAAGTTGAAATATTTCCTTTTTTTAGCTCCACCAAATGTTTGCCACATTGAGTCCAAAATGAGGGCCACTTGCCAAAAAGACTTAATTATTTAGAGCAGAAAATTCAGCACATCGTTTTTTTAGGAACTATTTGTCCAAAGTTTGAAGCATAAAACCAAAGATTTTTTCAAATTAAAGACGGCTTTGAAAAGAAGTTTTTGTTGATGAATTTTTTCCAACCATGAACCAATTCTATTTTAATTTGGTAGGATGATTTCTGAAATATTATTTTTATTTGAATACAATATATTTCCACTTAAATAGAAAATAATTTTAATACTAATTTACAATAATCTTATCGTTATGAACGAGTTTCAAGTTTTTAATTTAATATTCATTCTAGTTAAAAGGAATCTTAAGGGGCACCCTAATGCAAAAATAGGAAACATGTTAAGTTGAATAAGAAATTTCAAAAGTTTATTCTTGTTTTCATGCAGATATACATACATACATACATACACATATGCTAAAGTACTCACACTTACACACAAACATGTCAACATATCATTTTAACCAACAAAAGACAATTAAGCAGGTGGTGTTAAAATCTTGACGTCTTCGTTTACAGACGCCCTTTTAGACAACTAAAAACATACTAACTAACACACATGTACACAAATATATTTAAATTAATAGAAGTATCCATGTATATTAGATTTATGAAGAAATTTTTATCATATTTTCCGAATTTGAGGTTTTATTTCTGCAAATTTTTAGAACTTTATATTCAAATTTTAATTACCTAACTAGTTCATTTAACTCTGATTTTACCTATTGTGAACCCGTCTAATGTATTCGTATCTATATGCAGAAAGTCATTCAGTATGAAAGGAAAATAACTAGTTGAAATAAACCATAAAATCCTGCTCTGTTATTTAGTGAAATTAGTTAAATTCCATTTCACTCTTCGTTTACATATTTTCTACATTTGTATGTTTGTATTTATGTAAAGTAGAAGAGTATGTCAGTATAACCATAAATTTACATATGTACAAATACATTTACATGTTTGTAATTGATGTGGCATCTTAACATCCGTTCTTACATAAACTCATGCATACATACATACATCATTTGAATTTTTACATGCATATATAAAAGTAGATTATGGTAATTTGATATAATTTCTTTATTGACGTTTGACACATATGTCTTTTGCTCACGATAGCAAAACAAAAGATTTCCTTTGGTTGTATCACTACTGCGGTTTCTGTTTATTCCTTTTCCTCAAGATATTACATGTAGATATGCAGGAGTTGTTGACAAAGTCATTGACGATAACGATAACGATGACGGAGACGTAGACAAATACAACTCCATCTATAATATAAGCCTGTGAGGAATATTTGATGACTTTGATTGTCTTATGGAAATGGTTGTTAAATTACTTAGGATTCATGCTACTACTGTTTGATGTAATTAAATTGCCTGATAATAATATCGGCAAACATATTCTTTGAAAGCGATGTTAACAGATTTGATTAACTAAATTAACGAACTGCAAATTTTCGTTTTAGAACATCGTGTTTTATGGCTTTGATTATGGCATAAATGATTTGTTTTCCAATTAACAATGTTTGCATACAAAATTCTTAAAGATTACATCATTTTAATAGGAAATCATTATAAATTAATGCATTTAAATTTTTACATATTTATGACTAGCCATAGTGACAAGAACATGACTAATTCCTAAAATTTCGAATCAGGGAACGGATTATTGTTGTTGATTCGAAATATTCGAGCTTCTGAAGTTCGCTTATTCAATAAAATATCGTAAGCTTCGGTTGTGGGAAAGAACTTGCCTTATTCCAGTGTTTATTGTTGGCCTTTGAATTTCCTTAGTAGCATAGAGCGAATATCGTTAATGTGAAATAAAAAAATTCCATTGAAATTCCAGAGATATTTAAAATCTAAGAGATAAAGGCGACCACAAAAATAATCCAATTTCTTAAACATATTAAAAACCTCAACAATGACTTCAAAATAATAGAAAATTTGTTTCAAAAGCTGTCAACGTTACACCTACATAAGTAAATGTCTTATCTAATGCTTTAAAATTGATAGAACAAAAAAAAAACAGAATATTAAAAGAAAAGGAGTAAACCCTATGTATGTATATCTAAGGAGAAAGAAAAACTCTGGTTAATCTTACATACCGCATTCGAGTAGAATCCTAGCAACCAAAGACATTTCATGCACATCTTGCCAACATTGGCTGTCATTCATTTGAAAACGAATCGATGTAAGAATGAAGAATTGCTGTAAGTAATGGCAACTGATGCTTCTTCTACTGCTTTTTTTAAATCTTAAGATACTGCGAGTAAATTATTCACTCAACTGAATGATTTCTTTTATAATTTTCAACTCATGTGTATAAATTCATTATGCAGTCAACACGTGCACAATTAATAAAAGCCTAATGAGCTCACAATCAACTTTGGAGGAGGAAGGATGTCTGCTGATAAAAGTGAGTGAAAATAAAAGAACAAAAAACTAAAACACTCACAAATACATACATACAAAATTTTATCAAGGAAAAAATTCGTAGAAAAAATCTCTCGAATAAAGATAAAATTTAATAGATTGAGAGATTTAGTTAGTAAACGTGAAGGTTAATTAGCTTCACCATGTGTTGGTAATTTCTACAAGGATACGAGAAGGATATCGAATAGCACGAATTGGCAAACAAAATTAGTAAAATTAATACAAACTTTTCAACTACAAATTATAAATAAGAATAAGGACGAAAAAGGAAACACTTCGGATAACTTTTATAAAGTCCTGAATGACCTTAAAAAAGAAAACTTCGTCTTACAATAACAAAAAGTAATTTGGAAAATTTCTCAGATAACAAAGTGTCAACCAGTTTAATGAAGAAACACATATCATTTAATTACTCCAGGACCTTTTGTAAATTAAAATACATATGTAGGAAATTACTTAAGGATATATTTAAGATTTTTCTAATTTTAATTTAGTAGAACTATTTCTAAGAAGTAATTTTTAACGATAAGAAAAAACATGTCCTAAATAAATTATTTAATTATCAAAAATCCTTTTTTTGTGTTTCTTTTCAGATCTTCTTATTGAAATGTTGGGCGTTTTGGCGAGTTATAGTATAACTGTGAAAGAACTAAAATTACTATTTGGCACCATGAAAGCTGTTAATGGAAAATGGCCCCGTCACTCAGCAAAGCTGTTAAATGTTTTAAGACAAATGCCTCATCGTAATGGGCCCGATGTATTTTTTAGTTTTCCTGGACGTAAAGGCTCTGTAAGTTTTACAAACATACGATTACAATATTTCTCATTTACTAATGTACTTCTTTCCATTTATACAATGTGCATATAAAATGTTCGTTAATACATATGCATGTAGGTATGTGTGCGAACATATGTATCTAGTACCTTTGTGTATATGAAGAGATGATTTTACTTATATTTTATTTATAAATCAAATAAATTACAACCACGTTCTCCTGTGTACATTATTTTTACATTTTTATTACAATTAGTTTCGGTGTGCACAGTTATATCTTTTCCTTTTTTCTTTGCATTTGTATGTACTTGGGTTGTTTAGCTCAAAAGGATATAATAGTAAATTTTTAGGAAAAATATCCTTTAAATTTACAAAGTCACAAGTCACAAAGTTTCATAACTAAGTACACAACAGTTTTTTATAGTTAATATTATTTTAAAATGTTCTAAATAAATATATTATGCATATACCCAAATAACTTAACACTGGGGGAACGAAACTTGATTATGGTAAGCTCTCGATTTACATCAGGTTGTGACGTTAAATTTCGTTATAATAACTTTTATGGTTTCGCTTGGAGCAAATTCCTGGATTCGACTTGATTCGAATCGTGCAAAATTTTGTTGAATAATTCATATTCAATTAATATTTTTATAGAATAAACCTTTTCGGTATTTTTTTGCTTGTGATTACAGTGAAAACATTTCGCTTGTTGGTTTCTTCGAAAAAACAAAAATATATCCTGATAAAAATTTTTACATACATATATAAACTTCAATATACACCTAATTCTGTTTTTACACGGAAGATTGGTTCCAGAAAAAACTTATTAAAATATAATAACAAAACCTATATAATTTGTGAAAAATTATGATTTTTTTAAGAGCAAGAATTAATGTTTATTTTATTAAATCACATACATATATAAGTATAATGTCTACTTAGGATACCATTTCGTTTGTGACCTAATTTATTTGCAAATTTATTTTGCAAAAAAAAGACCAGTTTCGGCTGCATTAAAAACTTGATCTGAACTATATGCGCCATCGGCAATGATTTTTAAAGTTTCAGTGGTAATTTTTTTGGTAGCTTTCTGATATCCAAAAGTAATGTCGTCTTTCATTTTTATGTTATGAAGCACATGCTTTTGGAAAAATCTTGTCAAACATCTTGTGATTGTAGAAAATACGTAGCTCTTCCCAGGCGTTGATTGTGTAGAGGTAGCAGAATGTTCGTCTTTTTATTTTATTAAACCCTAATGATTGCCGGTTGATATTGCTTTCGTTTATTCCCCTAGATTTGTGCTACTCGCAACTGCTCGAGCTTCTGTCCACAAAATGAAAATTGCTCAAGCCTAAATGGAATAAAATTGTGTAAAAATATAAGACATTTTTTTTCAAACCAAAATCGTGTAAAAAAAGAATTAGGTGTACGTAGTAAATAGTTACTTAAAACTACCTGTATTAGTGTACACACAATAATAAATCTTATATGAGAATCTTAGAAACTTTTTCCAATTATATTATTTTGTTGTTTCATATACATATGTGACCTTCTCCGAGAAAAGGGATCTAGTGTGTGAAAAATAAGTTTTGAGAAAAATAAAAAATCTAAAATATAATTTTAACTTTTTTTCTTATTTTTTAACGATTTTAAAAACTTTGTTTTGTACGTTTTTATGGGGCAAACACATTTCCATCAGAAATCTTACTCATTTTATCTTACTCTACACCCTTTTAGGTACCAGAATCCACTTATAAGTCCATACACGTTTTTTTTTGACACACTTCGTCTCTTTTCTCGGAGAAGGTCACATATACTAAATTAAATAAATTTTCCTTTTTGCTCGATGACCTTTCTGACTACTTCACGAAAAACCAAATCAAGAGCGATTTCACAGATTCGTCGTTCTTAAAACTTTTACCGTTAAAGAAGTTCTGCCAAACCGAAACATATGGTAATCTCTCAGTTTTTGGTAAGTGACCAAAGATGTATGAGGTCAAGGGTTTTTTATGTTGGAATATTACTTCTTTACGGTTGACCAATTCTGGTCTTTTTTATTGATCGCTGCATTTAATTTGTCTAGTTATTGATAGTAGACATTCGAATAATTCGTTTGGTTTCTTAGAAACAGCCCAAAACTGACAGCATTATCTTACATATTTTGGCGCACTTCAGCTTTTGAAATTGTTTATAGTAGCTCACTACGATTTTATCGTTTTCGTTTATTAACAATGCAAATCACAAGCGTCGTTACTGTTTATTAAATAAATTTTATTCCATTTATTTATTACCCAAATGCCACGCTTTTTATGGGTTCCAGACGCTTTATATGACGACTGAGTATTGCTTTTAATAAATTTAAAATTTTTTAATCTCACCTAGAGTTATATAACGATTTGTCTCAATTAATGCTTCGATTACAGCATCATCAACTTTAGTTGGCCGGCCTAAAAGTGGCTCACCTCTGAGTGAGAAATCGCCTGAACTGAATTTACGGAACCAATTTTGACACACACATCACATAAGTTTTTAGCACACTGTGCTTCGTTTTTTTCCTTTACGGAAGCAATTTCGCTAAAAATTACGAAAATTACTAAAATGTTCATAAATATTTTTACACATTACACGAAAATTCGGAATTCTAGTTTTTTCAGTATTTCTATCATTAATAAATCAAATTTTAAATATTATTTTTACAAAAAATTTTATTGCCAAATCCAAAGCCTGACTTGAAATCACAACATTTAGATCTGTAAACAGGGACTGTTACGGTTATGACTTTTATAATAAAACTCAGAACATAACTGTTATATTTTTATTTTAATTTTTTTAATCCGAAATAAAAGTTATTTTTTGATTTTAATTTTTTTAATCAAAAATAAAAGTTAATTTTGCCTTTTATTATATCGCACAAAGTCTGCCGGTTATTTCTGTCGTTTATTATATCGCACAAATTCTGCCGGTTATTTATGTCGTTTATTAAATCGCACAAATTCTGCCGGTTATTTATGTCGTTTATTATATCGCACAAACTCTGCCGGTTATTTCTGTAGTTTATTAAATCGCACAAATTCTGCCGGTTATTATTGACGTTTATTATATCGCTCAATTTATAACGAGTATGTTTGTATCATATTTTTTTGCTCATTTTTTGTCGGTTATTTTTATTTTAATATTATATCAGGCAATTTTTGCCTTTTATTTTAAAATTAATTTTTTTTAAACAATCTCTGAGCGAAATCTTTTGTAATATACTTTTTCGAGCAGCAATTTTTTTAATTTTTTCTTGTAAAAGTGACAAATACAAACTCATTATCAATAGAAAAAGTCTAAAAAAATTATATTCTCTATAGAAAAACTGCTTTCAAACAGTATTCTCTATACAAAAAATGTTATACAAAAGTGTTCTCTATAGAAAAACTGACATACAAAAATATTTTCTATAGAAAAACCGATATTCTCTATTGGAAAATGGTTATAAAAAAGTATTCTCTATAGGAAAACTGTCATACGAAAGCATTCTGTATAGAAAAGTTGTTATACAAAAGTATTCTCTATAAAAAAATGTCATACAAAAGTATTCTCTATAGGAAAACTGTTATACTAAAGTATTTTCTACAGTAAAACTATTATACAAAAGTATTCTCTCTAGGAAAACTGTTATACAAAAGTATTTTTTATAAAAAAATTTCCCATTTCTTTTGAAAAATTTAAAAAATATCCCTTTATTTTGGGAAATTTCAAAAAATTCCTATATCTTTTGGGAAATTTTGAAAATATGCCTTTATTTTGGGATATTTTGACAATGTCCCTTTAGTCTGGAAAATTTTTAAAATTTCCCATTATTTTGGGAAATTTTGAAAATTTCCCATTACTTTGAGAAGTTTTGATAATTTCCCATTATATTGGGAAATTTTGAAAATATCCCATTATTTTGGGAAATTTTGAAAATATCCTATTATGTTTGGAAATTTTGAAAATGTCCCTTTATTTTGGGAAATTTCGAAAATTTCCCATTATTTTGGGAAATTTTAAAAATTTCCAATTACTTTGGGAAATTTTGAAAATTTTCCATTATTTTGGGAAATTTTGAAAATTTCCCATTATTTTGGGAAATTTTGAAAATTTCGCATTATTTTGGAAAATTTTGAAAATATACAATTATTTTGGGAAGTTTTGATAATTTCCCATTATTTTGGAAAATTTTGAAAAATTCCCATGATTTTGGGAAATTTTGAAAATATCCTATTATTTTGGAAAATTTTGAAAATTTCCCATTATTTTGGGAAATTTTGAAAATTTCCCATTACTTTGAGAAGTTTTGATAATTTCCCATTATATTGGGAAATTTTGAAAATATCCCATTATTTTGGGAAATTTTGAAAATATCCTATTATGTTTGGAAATTTTGAAAATGTCCCTTTATTTTGGGAAATTTCGAAAATTTCCCTATATTTTTGGGAAATTTTAAAAATTTCCCATTATTTTGGGAAATTTTAAAAATTTCCCATTACTTTGGGAAATTTTGAAAATTTTCCATTATTTTGGGAAATTTTGAAAATTTCCCATTATATTGGGAAATTTTGAAAATTTCGCATTATTTTGGAAAATTTTGAAAATATACAATTATTTTGGGAAGTTTTGATAATTTCCCATTATTTTGGCAAAATTTTGAAAAATTCCCATGATTTTGGGAAATTTTGAAAATATCCTTTTATTTTGGAAAATTTTGAAAATTTCCCATTATTTTGGGAAATTTTGAAAATGTTCTATTATTTTTGGGATGTTTAGAAAATTTCCCATTTCTTTTAGGAAATTTTTGAAAATGTCCTATTTCTTTTGGGGAATTTTGAAAATATTTTATTATTTTTGGGATATTAAGAAAATTTCCCATTTCTTTTGGGAAATTTTAAAAAATTTACCATTATTTTTGGAAATTTTGAAAATTTCCAATTATTTTGTGAAATTTTTTAAATTTCCCAATATTTTGGGAAATTTTTAAAATTTCCCAATATTTTGGGAAATTTTTAAAATTTCCCATTATTTAGGGAAATTTAAAAAATTTCCTATTTCTTTTGGGAAATTTTGAAAATTTCCCATCATTTTGGAAAATTTTTAAAATTTTCTATTTCTTTTGGGTAATTTTGAATATCTTTAATTATGGGAAATTTTGAAAATATTCTATTATTTTTGGGATATAAAGAAAATTTCCCATTTCTTTTGGAAAATTTTGAAAATTTCCCATCATTTTGGGAAATTTTGAAAATTTCCTATTTCTTTTGGGAAATTTTGAAAATTTCCCATTATTTTTAGAAATTTTGAAAGTATCCAATTATTTTGGAAATTTTTTTAAAATTTCCCATTATTATTCTGGGAAATTTTGAAAATGTCCCCTTATTTCGGGAAATTTTAAAAAGTTTCCCATTATTTGGGAAATTTTGAAAATATCCTATTATGTTTGGAAATTTTGAAAATTTCCCATTTCTTTTGGGAAATTTTGAAAATTTCCCATTATTTTTAGAAATTTTGAAAGTATCCAATTATTTTGGAAAATTTTTAAAATTTCCCATTATTATTCTGGGAAATTTTGAAACTGTCCCTTTATTTCGGGAAATTTTGAAAATTTCCCATTATTTTGGAAAATTTTGAAAATTTCCCATTACTTTGGGAAATTTTGAAAATTTCCCATTTCTTTTGGGAAATTTTGAAAATTTCCCATTATTTTGGAAATTTTGAAAATTTCCCATTATTTTGGAAATTTTTTAAATTTCCCTTTATTTTGAGAAATTTTGAAAAATTCCCATTTCTTTTGGCTTATTTGGAAAATTTCCTATTTCTTTTGGGAAATATTGAAAATTTCCCATTGTTTTGGGAAATTTTGAAAATTATCCATTATTTTAGGAAATTTTGAAAATTTCCCATAATTTTGGAAAATTAAAAATAATTCATTATATAGGGAAATTTTGAAAATTTTCCATTTCTTTTGGGAAGTTTTAAAAATGTCCCATTTTTTTAGGAAATTTTGAAAGTTTCCCATCGTTTTTAGAAATTTTCATTTATATTATTGGAACATTTTTAAATAAGTTTTGAAACATAATATTGGAAACACAAGTTTTCCTATACAAATCGAAAACTACTTACATTCTAGTTTTTATTGAAAACTATTTTGAAAACTTGTAAAATATTAAAATGTTTATCAACACTTTGAAATTGTAATTTTAAGATTTGCTAAAAGGTTTCATGATTTACTACAATGTATTTATATTAGCTATTTTAATTCGAAATTTATATCTATTTTCCAGGAAAAAATTCTAAAATAGTTGGTCCACATTTGACCTTAGTAGTGAAGGGTATCATATATATTATATTAACCGGCTAAAGCTTTCCCTACTTGTTATATCCTAATTTATGAATTTTAAACTTTAGTTATATTGTTTTGTATTTCAACTAACGATGTTGTTATAGCAACGCTGATCTATAACAACATAATTGGTTGTAAATTTTCGTTTTTATTAAACTATATTTTCTTTTAACAAAAACTAGATAAAAGAATATAAAATTAATTTAATTTTAATTCTTTATTGCATAATAAAGTAAGCAGGGAATAAAATTAACATATGTAATCCGGACACTCTAGTACATGATGACGTGATCTGGATTTATGGTGTCCGAATTATAGAAATAGTACTGTACATATATATTTATATATGTATAGTAGACACAGTATAACAATTATGAAGTTGCAAAACATAAATTTGCAACGATGTAAATTTACAGTTAATTAAGATGCCGTTCAAATTTTTTTAAATTTCTTTTATTAAGTGTTTAACATGGGTCGAAAAAGAAACCATATCGTGCGCGATTTTTTTGAAGAAATAAATCTTAATTATGTTTGCAAGTTGTGCGGTGAAAAAGTTAATAATTATATTACAAGCCTGAGAAGACATATGGAAAAAAATCATGAAATAATTTATAAAAATAATTTAAAAAAAGAAAAAATAAGTGAAAAATTAAGCCGCGAGTTTGATAACAAAAAGAAAAAGTTTTCAGTGGAAATTAGTGAAAGTGATGTTTTAAGTTCCTGCATTGAACTAGTGACAAAGGAATCGGTTCCTTTATCTTTTTTCGATTCGAGTGCATTTAAAACTTTAACCAACCCATATTTTGATGGCTTGGAAATCGAAAAAATAAACGCAAGAAATGTAATGCAATTAATTCACACAAAAAAAGAAGAAGTGGAAAAAAATTTAAAAATTATATTAAAAAACAAACTTATACATATGAAAATTGATACAGCCACAAGAAATGGTAGAAGTGTTCTAGGAATTAATATTCAATATATTTCCAAAAACAAAATTGAAATTTATACATTGGCAATGATAGAAATAAAAAGGAAGCATACGGCTGAAAATTTAAAATTAGAAATTGAAAATATAATTAAAAAATACGGAATTGACAAAAAACAATTATACTCTATAACAAGCGATAATGGGAGAAACCTATTAAAAGCTGTAAAATTACTTTCGGAAAATGAAAATTATAGCGAAAGTGAAAGCGAAAGTGAAAGCGAAAGTGAAAATGAAATTGACACAACAAGTGAACACATATTTGAAAACGTTGTGGAAAATATACATTTTGAAAATGTTAAATCAATAAAATGTGCCGCGCATACTTTGCAGCTTTCCGTAAAAGATTTTTTACAAAATTTTCGCCACATTATTGAACGAGCCAGAAATACTATCAAAATTCTAAGAACCCCAACATTTCGGTAAGTGAATAGGCTACATTAAGCTCGAAAACTCGTTAAAGTAGTTTTAGTTTTAAAACTATAGTTGTACAAGTTCCATAAGTAGTACATTTTTAGCTACTTAAAAATTAAGTAGAAATAAAAATGCCGCTAAGTTATTTAACATAGATGTTTTTCCATTTTAAAACACTCTAAAACGTATCAAAAATAAAAATAGCTGTGTTTTATTCGAAGTTTATACCTATATCTATAACAATTTCGAATAAAACGATATCGCTACTTAGCTTTTAAAATTTGGTGACACTTAAATTTTATTATATTTTTGATTTTCTTAAGTTAAAAACTTTATGTAAATTTTGATGGACATTGTATAAAACGTTAATATTTCATATGTAATGAAGAGAAAATCTCTTCACAGTTGGACGTAGTTTAAAGAAAAGCTAAATTTAATTTTAAGATGTGTACTAAAAGTCAATATATAAATTGCATGACTTTGAGTAAAACGGTAGGAAATTTATTGGACCACAATCGCACAAATTATTACACTGGCAAGATCCCAATTATGAAAGATTACAAAAAACAGAAACTAAGAGATATTGAACGCTTTATTTATTTGAAAGCAAGCATTGTTTGAATTTTACTTGATTTTCTTATCTTGCGATTATATGCACATACTGTGGAGGAGAAAAGAAATGCGATAAAGTTAGCTAAAAGGTTATTAAGTCAAAATATTTACTTTTTTCGTGAAATGTAATTTTTTAAACATATTTAATAAATTTTTTGACATTTTTTAGTGTTTAATATCGAACATAATTTAAAAATTAGAAACTTGGCAGCATTTTTATACAGACTTAATTTATAAGTAGCTATAAATATAACTACTTATGAATTTTATATCTGCTAAATTTTGTACTGGAAGTTTATATAAACTTCAAAAAAAAAACACAACTAATAATAATAAGATATTGTTATAGATATAGATTTAAATTTCGAAAAAATCACTGCTAATATTGATAATACAAGTTTTCCCATACAAATTGAAAACTTTTTACATTTAAGTTTTTCATAAAAACTATGTATTTTGAAAACTCATAAAATATTAAAATATTTACCAACACTTTGAAATTGTTGTTTTAGGATTTGCTGAAAGATTTCATGATTTATTAAAAGATATTAATATTAGCTGCATTTTTTTTTTAATTTATATCTATCTCTATTAAAATTTCCAAAAAAAGTTGTACCTTGTTGTACTTTGCTTATAATTCTTATTTTTTCTTTTAATTTTTTCTTTTAATTTTTTTGTGAAAATATATATAAATTGGTAGAAATTTTGGAAAAATAGAAACAAAACATTTTTTTCTCAATATAAATGTTCTCTAAATGGTAAAATAACGTTATCTGATTGTCACTTTAATTTACATATATGTAGGTATAAATATAAATAAATACACACATATCAAAACTAGCAATAATTTTAAATATGTTCATATAGCATTTTTTAATCACTTTAGAGAAAAAATACTAGTTTGTCACTAATATGTATCTACGTCTTCATAATGTCTATTATTTATCTTGCAGATACAGATTACATAATTCTGGTTTGCCTAAACCGCAGTTAGATGTTGTGACTAGATGGGGTTCAACATACAACATGTTACATAAATTTCTTATTTTGAAAGATTTTTGCGACAGCAACATTGCCACTACCGATCAACCTACTAACTCCGAATGGGTTCAAATAAAAGAAATTGTTTCAGTTTTAACCCCAGTGAATGAATTAACTCTGCAGTTGCAAAAATCACAATTATTATTGGGAGATTTTTATAAATTTTGGATAAGTTTAATTTTTAAACTCAGAGATATCAACACAGATGACAGCAAGAAATTATTGGAGTACGTTGAATGTAGACAAAAAGCCCTTATAGAAAATGAAACTATGTATGCTGTACTGTACCTAGACCCACGCTTTAGAAGGATTTTAAATACTTCACAAAAAGAAGAAGGCAAAAAACATTTAAAAAGGATTGTGCTTCAAATTCAAAGCCTTGAGAAGGTAGACTATAAGCTATACCCAGCACAACTTTAATTTTCCAAAAAACAGCTACGAGTTCGAACTAGGGATGCCAAACGGGACAACTTTTTTGAAATCCATTTAAAACAAAATTCTTGAATAAGCTTTTATTAAATTTTGCACATTGGTGTTAGTTAATTTTTTTTTTTGTATCAACTCTGCAGTTTCTAAACTACTGAACGGATTTTGATGAAACATCAGTAAATGTTTTGTAGGCTTTTGGGGCAATATTAAAGAACGCATCTATCGGTAGCACAGTGGGCTCTACAGTGGACCAAAGTTTTCCTCCTCGGGTATGCAAAACATTTGGGTCCGTATAACTTTTGCCAATTTGGTCTGTTCCAAATACTTTTTACATTTTTGAAGATTTCTTAAACTTCCTAACTTAAGAAAGAGCATGTCCAAAAATTGAAATAATACTTTGTTCAGTTTTAAAGGTTTTTGCGAAAAAACTACAAAGTAATGTTAAAAAATTACATAAATTTATAAAAAAATGGTACTTTTGTGTATTAAAAAAATTTAGTAAAAAATTCAGAACTCGTTCTGAAATTTATATATCTAAATTTCTAATATATTGGTATATACTGTGTCAAAAAATTATCATAATAACTTGTTTAGTTTTAGAAATTTTTGCTAAAAATTACAAAGTATTTTCAAAAAATGATATAAATTTATTGTTGTTGCACTTTTTTGACAAAAATCTTTAACCAATTTCTAAATTGTTAAAAAAATTTTAACGTCACTTAAAATAACGTTAAATTCCATTTGTGTTGATGTATACATGTCTACCTTATCTAATTTTGGTAGAATAATTATCTCGAAATTGATTACAGTTTTTACAAAAATTATGTATGCAAACAATAAACTCAAAATTCCCATTATCATCAGATTTACGAGCGTTTTGCTGATTTTAGTCTCATTTAGTGTGTTTTGAGAAAAGAGTTTGTATGGGAGCTATTGTCAAATGTGGACAGATTTTTTCAAAATTTGGTACAGTAATTTTTGTTTTAGATAAGCAGTATTTGTTTTAAATTTCATGAAAAAAATTGTGATTTTTGTGGCCAAAATATCAATTCCGGGAAGTGGGACCTAAGGATGGTAACATAAATCGACTCACAAAAGTGATTCTAAGTATATTGGTATAATAAAAGGTAATTAAGGTCTAAGACAAATATTTCTTTGCGTTATACCCTTTTCACTTATGGTCGTGAAGTGTAAAATAAAGTTATTTTTATTTAAAAAAAAATATTTTCGGGTTTTTTAGGTACACAAACTTTGAAGAATTTTTCTTTGTTATGTAGTTTACATAATTAATTATAATTAATTTAGAATCTAATAGTATTAGATGTATTTTTAAAAAAATTTTTGTCTTGCCAAAAATGACTTGTAAGGCAAAAATCATGCCAAAAAATGCACAAACAAATGTTTGGAGTCAAATATCTCTTAAACTATAAGAAATAAGGTAGTACACTAAATTTTCGAAAATGTAAAATCTTTCGGATCGGACCAAATTGGCAAAAGTTGTACATAGTTTTTTATACCCGAGGGGGGCAATTTTGGTCCATTGTGCTACCGATAGATGCGTCCTTTAATATTGCCCAAAAGCTGATGTTTCAAATGTCATCAAAATCCGTCAAGTAGTTGAGAAACTGCAGAGTTAATACCAAAAAAACCTCATTTGCACGACTGTGTCATATAATAAATGTATATTAATACAAAAGTTTTAATCAATTTTGAACAAACTTTTTTAATGTTTCTTATTTATATAAAACTAAATTAGTATGTCAAAGAGAAAAACGGATTATAGATTTATTTCTTTTGGACAAAGTGCCTCAACTTTTATCTCCGCCGGGTTTTTTGTTAGTACTTTTCGAAATGCTTTTGCAGTTTTTACTAACTTCTTTGCTATATTAACAATCCAGGGATTCAGACAAAAAAAATCACGGGATTTTATTAAAAATCCCGGAATTCGGGACTCGGGATTGGCCTCCCTAGTGCTACTTGATGCAGATTATGTTATTATTTGGAATTTTTTTTAAGGTTTTTTGTGTAATTTATATTGTTTTTCTTCACTTTTTTAATAATTACGTATGTTTCAAAAAAACATATTGAAATATTAAAAAAATATTTATTTTATTTATTAAAAAAATCTATCTAATTATGTCTAAGGATTATGCACAAAGTTTTGCTGGGAATTTTTTTTATTTCAAACAAGTTGATTTTTAACACCGATTAACTTTTTATATAGGAAAGCACTGAACCGCAACCAACGACTAGCGAAGAAACGTATTTAAACATTGACGAAACAAGCATTCAAAGTTCATCATCCCTCTTAAGATCGGGACTAAGAGAAATGGAGCTACAAAATTCATCTGATGAAGAAGACAATGTAAGCGAAGTTAATGACAACACACGGAAAGCGTTTTACGAAATAGACAACTATAGGGAAAAACGCCTCGACGTTGAAGAAGATCTAATAAAATACTGGGATGAAAAAAAATACACTTTTCCTTGGTTAAGGAAATTAGCCTTAATTTTAAATTCTGTTCCCGCAACGCAAGTGAGTGTGGAACGCTCGTTTTCGGCATTAAGACTAATTTTCGGGGATTTAAGACATAACCTTTCCGAGGAAAATTTGGAGGCCATTATGATGGTAAAATTAAATTCAAATAATTTTCGGGACTAATAATTATAATAAATTAATTTTAAAATTTAAGAAACTGAATGATTCTGTAAATTTTCGTCCCAAAAATATAGATTTTTAATCTAAATCTCTTCAAATTTCGTTCAAACTCAAAATATAAATTTTCTCTTTGTATATTACATCGTTGAGATTCTATAATTGGACGTCTCAGGTATTTCTATGAAAACTTGGCAATATTTACGACTCAATAACTTCGGAAGGCATTGTGAGATTTCAATAAAACGTCGTTGAAAAGGATTTTAATTTTGCTTTTAGATTATCAAATTAAATTTATCTATTATCTTTCTATAAGACCTTTACCATGAAAATTGTCCTTTATCCTTGAATATCCTGAAAAACGGTCTTTTTTTAATTTTCTTATTTTTTTTACTCTAAATGGGCTGACCACGGGTTTTCAAGTTACAGTGATTTTTCTTTATTACCAACTATGAATTAACTATTCACCTTTGTTAAAACCTTATACTTAATTTGATCTAATCTTTTCAAATATTTTGGAATATTTTGTTGAATAATGTAAAGTATCTTCAATATTTTTCAGGTTGTGGAATCTTCTATTAAGATTCTGAATCCAATGACCAATTTCAGAGATATCTTACAACATACACAAAATTTTTGTTTTTGTAAATTAACTTTGTTAAATTATTCTTATATAATTTCATATTAAAACTACATATAAATTTTGTATAAACAAATTTCCATTTCTTTTTTTAATATTTCTGAAACTGGTCAACGGATTCAGAACCTTAATAGCTTATTTTAAACAATAAAGTGTCTAGCTTGCGTTATAATCCAAAAATTAAATTGAGTTGATGTTCTGAAAACTACGCGGTACTGAAAAATTGTGAATTTTGTGTTTGATGGTAAATCCCAAATGCATCCATGCAGATATAAAATTGCTGTTTACTTAAACGAAAGCACAACTTCTGAAGATTCTAGAACCTGAAAATATTGAAGATGTTTAAACACCACTTCACACTATTCAACAAAATATTTTAAAAAACTTGGTTTCTAGCAAATTCATAAAATGCTTAATATCTCGAAAGCCAGGCCTCATGAGATCAAAGTAAGTATAATTGGTAAGTATAGTTCGTGTCCAAATTTTGTCGATCAGTGATATTAAAATCCAATTATTTTGTATGAACATTTTGTGAGTTGATAAAAAAAATCTCTGTAACTTCAGAACTCATGGTCAGCCCATAAAAAGGTAAAGAAAATTAAAAGACCCTTTTTCAGGATATTTAAGGATAAAGGACATTTTTCATGGTAAAGGTCCTTGAGCTAAGATAATAGATACATTTTATTATATAATCTAAAAGAAGAATTAGAATTCTTTGTAACTACGTGAAATTTATTAAAATCTGACAACGCGTTCAGAAGTATTGGGTAGTAAACATTGCCAATTTTTAGCAAGAGTACCAGGGACATCCAACTTTGGGAGCCTGTATACTACGAGTAGTATATACCACCTTAGCAATATCTAAGTTGGTCACATTATTTAGTGGGACGAAAAATTTTAGAATTACTCAACTGTAAAAACTAATCTATAGTTTAAAAAATTTATAATTTTTTAATATTTATGTTTAGAAAATGAAACTGCCTTAATTCAAAATTTAACCAAAAAAAAAAAATAAAAAAATTTGCTTTATATTTTAATTCCATTTTCAAAAAACACGTGTTAATTCTTAAACAGGAAAACTGTACAAAAGCGTTAAATTTCGCCATATGTTTTCATTGTTAATAATGGAAAATATAAAAAACTTCAAATATTTAAAAAATAGGACTATCCTAAATACTGGACCAATTTTGACTAATTTCAATATTTCAATGGTCTACCATACTACCAAAAGAATTGTTTGTGCCAAATTTCATCTAATTATCTTTAGAATAACTAGCAATTATTAAATTGCGTAATTTTTACCTGAAAAATTAAAAATCTAAATTAGCACATTAAACACCGGGAAATTTTTAAAATTTCCCAAAAGAAATGAGAAATTTTAAAAATTTTCGAAAATAATGGTATATTTTGAAAATTTCCCAGAAATGGGAAAATTTTAAAATAAGCCAAAAGAAATGGAAACTTTCAAAACTTCCCAAAATAATGGGATGTTTTAAAAATTTTCCAAAAGAAATGGTAAATTTTCAAAATTAACCAAATTAAATGGAATATTTTCAAAATTTCCAAAAATAATGTATCATTTTTAAGTTTCCCAAAATAATGGGAAATTTTTAATATTTCCCAAAAGAAATAGGAAATTTTCCAAATAAGCCAAAAGAAATGGGAATTTTTCAAAATTTCTCAAAATAAAGGGAAATTTAAAAAATTTCCAAAATAATGGGAAATTTTCAAAATTTCCAAAATAATGGGAAATTTTCAAAATTTCCCAAAAGAAATGGAAAATTTTCAAAATTTCTCAAAGTAATGGGAAATTTTCAAAATTTTCCAAAATAATGGGAAATTTTCAAAATTTCCCGAAATAAAGGGACAGTTTCAAAATTTCCCAGAATAATAATGGGAAATTTTAAAAATTTTCCAAAATAATTGGATACTTTCAAAATTTCTAAAAATAATGGGAAATTTTCAAAATTTCCCAAAAGAAATGGGAAATTTTCAAAATTTCCAAACATAATAGGATATTTTCAAAATTTCCCAAATAATGGGAAACTTTTTAAAATTTCCCGAAATAAGGGGACATTTTCAAAATTTCCCAGAATAATAATGGGAAATTTTAAAAAAATTTCCAAAATAATTGGATACTTTCAAAATTTCTAAAAATAATGGGAAATTTTCAAAATTTCCCAAAAGAAATAGGAAATTTTCAAAATTTCCCAAAATGATGGGAAATTTTCAAAATTTTCCAAAAGAAATGGGAAATTTTCTTTATATCCCAAAAATAATAGAATATTTTCAAAATTTCCCATAATTAAAGATATTCAAAATTACCCAAAAGAAATAGAAAATTTTAAAAATTTTCCAAAATGATGGGAAATTTTCAAAATTTCCCAAAAGAAATAGGAAATTTTTTAAATTTCCCTAAATAATGGGAAATTTTAAAAATTTCCCAAAATATTGGGAAATTTTAAAAATTTCCCAAAATATTGGGAAATTTAAAAAATTTCACAAAATAATTGGAAATTTTCAAAATTTCCAAAAATAATGGTAAATTTTTAAAATTTCCCAAAAGAAATGGGAAATTTTCTTAATATCCCAAAAATAATAAAATATTTTCAAAATTCCCCAAAAGAAATAGGACATTTTCAAAAATTTCCTAAAAGAAATGGGAAATTTTCTAAACATCCCAAAAATAATAGAACATTTTCAAAATTTCCCAAAATAATGGGAAATTTTCAAAATTTTCCAAAATAAAAGGATATTTTCAAAATTTCCCAAAATCATGGGAATTTTTCAAAATTTTGCCAAAATAATGGGAAATTATCAAAACTTCCCAAAATAATTGTATATTTTCAAAATTTTCCAAAATAATGCGAAATTTTCAAAATTTCCCAATATAATGGGAAATTTTCAAAATTTCCCAAAATAATGGAAAATTTTCAAAATTTCCCAAAGTAATGGGAAATTTTTAAAATTTCCCAAAATAATGGGAAATTTTTAAAATTTCCCAAAAATATAGGGAAATTTTCGAAATTTCCCAAAATAAAGGGACATTTTCAAAATTTCCAAACATAATAGGATATTTTCAAAATTTCCCAAAATAATGGGATATTTTCAAAATTTCCCAATATAATGGGAAATTATCAAAACTTCTCAAAGTAATGGGAAATTTTCAAAATTTCCCAAAATAATGGGAAATTTTCAAAATTTTCCAAAATAATAGGATATTTTCAAAATTTCCCAAAATCATGGGAATTTTTCAAAATTTTCCAAAATAATGGGAAATTATCAAAACTTCCCAAAATAATTGTATATTTTCAAAATTTTCCAAAATAATGCGAAATTTTCAAAATTTCCCAAAATAATGGGAAATTTTCAAAATTTCCCAAAATAATGGAAAATTTTCAAAATTTCCCAAAGTAATTGGAAATTTTTAAAATTTCCCAAAATAATGGGAAATTTTCGAAATTTCCCAAAATAAAGGGACATTTTCAAAATTTCCAAACATAATAGGATATTTTCAAAATTTCCCAAAATAATGGGATATTTTCAAAATTTCCCAATATAATGGGAAATTATCAAAACTTCTCAAAGTAATGGGAAATTTTCAAAATTTCCCAAAATAATGGGAAATTTTAAAAATTTTCCAGACTAAAGGGACATTGTCAAAATATCCCAAAATAAAGGCATATTTTCAAAATTTCCCAAAAGATATAGGAATTTTTTGAAATTTCCCAAAATAAAGGGATATTTTTTAAATTTTTCAAAAGAAATGGGAAATTTTTTTATAAAAAATACTTTTGTATAACAGTTTTCCTAGAGAGAATACTTTTGTATAATAGTTTTACTGTAGAAAATACTTTAGTATAACAGTTTTCCTATAGAGAATACTTTTGTATGACATTTTTTTATAGAGAATACTTTTGTATAACAACTTTTCTATACAGAATGCTTTCGTATGACAGTTTTCCTATAGAGAATACTTTTTTATAACCATTTTCCAATAGAGAATATCGGTTTTTCTATAGAAAATATTTTTGTATGTCAGTTTTTCTATAGAGAACACTTTTGTATAACATTTTTTGTATAGAGAATACTGTTTGAAAGCAGTTTTTCTATAGAGAATATAATTTTTTTAGACTTTTTCTATTGATAATGAGTTTGTATTTGTCACTTTTACAAGAAAAAATTAAAAAAATTGCTGCTCGAAAAAGTATATTACAAAAGATTTCGCTCAGAGATTGTTTAAAAAAAATTAATTTTAAAATAAAAGGCAAAAATTGCCTGATATAATATTAAAATAAAAATAACCGACAAAAAATGAGCAAAAAAATATGATACAAACATACTCGTTATAAATTGAGCGATATAATAAACGTCAATAATAACCGGCAGAATTTGTGCGATTTAATAAACTACAGAAATAACCGGCAGAGTTTGTGCGATATAATAAACGACATAAATAACCGGCAGAATTTGTGCGATTTAATAAACGACATAAATAACCGGCAGAATTTGTGCGATATAATAAACGACAGAAATAACCGGCAGACTTTGTGCGATATAATAAAAGGCAAAATTAACTTTTATTTTTGATTAAAAAAATTAAAATCAAAAAATAACTTTTATTTCGGATTAAAAAAATAAAAATCAAAAAAATAAAAGGCTTACGATCAAATGAAAATATAGCCCAAGCGAATCAAAACTGTTTAACTGAATTTTAAAACAAATACTTTTTTGGGTGTGCTTTTTTTAATTAAAAATTCGAAAATAACGGTTATTTTCAGTCCCTGTCTGTAAATATTTTAAGCACTAGGTTTGCATTTGGTACAGCAACGCCTAGCGGGTACTGTTAGCATTTCTCAAAGTTGCTTCATTGATTTCTGCATTATTTATATTCAAATTTATGTTATTGTTGCTTCGAGAGCAACAATTTTACAGTTAAACTTAATGCAAATGAAACAAAACATGTTTTTTTTATATATATTTTGTTGAAAAGGGGGTTTCTGGTTATTAACATACGTAATTTGAATAAAAATTCTGAAAGTTTTTTTTCATGCTAAAAGAAAATATCAACTATATATTCAAATGTTTGTTACTGTTATTTTAAGTTTCACTGTTAAGTGCCAAAGGCTCTGCCATATTTTATAAATTTTATTCATACAATATTGCCAAAAATGAAATTGTAGCTGAACTGTAGTACAAGTTGTTTGAATTATCAAAAAAGCGGAAATAAAAGTGTTACTATAGGTAAATATAAAATATGATACTTTAACCGGAGGACAGTTTAGATGTTAGTAAATTTTTTGTGTGATAAATGACACTTTTTAGTAAAATTTAAAACAAAGCACAAAATCTTGCTGCTAAGAACCTTAATTTTGTAAATCATAAAGATTAAAGAGAATTTTTAGGAATACAAGTTTTAAGATCTGCTTATAATTCTAGCACTTAACTGATTTACAAAAATTGATGTGAAGTTTCTTTCTTTTGTTTGATCTTTAAAAAGCATTTTATTATATATTAAACTTGTAAACTTTTTTCCGTTTTCAATCTTTACATACTACATTGCGTTTACTACATGTATCTCCAATGTAAGAACACAAAAGGAACAACTTTATTCTGTTTGTAACATTTCGATAAAATGGCCATAAATTATGCAAAAAATTTTGTTTCAACATTTGGTAAAGTGTCACCCTCAGGAGTGTTTCATTTAAAACTTCTCTCGTATCTATTCATGTAACGAACTACTTAATATATATAAAAAATGAAAAAAAAATATATATAAATATTTTATTGGCAACAGAACGAGTACATACTCGTAAATATATATATTTTTTGACTCCTGAGTGACAATTGCTCTTGCTAACAACAAAACAAGAAGCATCAGACCAGGCCACTCACTCAGCTAAATAACTTTAAAATTAATTCAAA
Organism: Stomorhina lunata; assembly: GCA_933228675.1. Lineage (NCBI taxonomy): Eukaryota > Metazoa > Arthropoda > Insecta > Diptera > Rhiniidae > Stomorhina > Stomorhina lunata. Next base: position 126,580,168 of record OW121743.1, read on the forward strand.
AATCATTAGAAAAGTTTATTTAAATAAACTTTTGACGTTCTTTTTTTTTTATTTTTGTATTGTGAGTTTTCATTTAATATATAAAAAAGTTAAATAATATACATTACATATATTGTATTTAAATAAAAAAGAAAAAACTGAAACTTTTATATTGTTTATTTTTCAATTCCCAATTTACATACTCATCATGTAACTTTATTGCTAAAACCAAATTTTCAATTTCCAAAGGCCTTTTTATAATATTGTTCATTTTTAAAAAAAGGGGGTCACTTGTTTACTTTGCCTTATACATAAACATAAATTTATTTAAATCTTCTATAGATTTGCAGTTATAAAGTTGTCATTGCTTTCAGTTTGATTAATGATAATAAGTTAGTTCAAACATTTTGTAGTATATTTTAAAATAAAAATAAATAAATCTTTTCTTTTTTGTATAATCTGCAAAAGTTAGTCTTTTGCAGATTATGGATTATAAATGTTGTACAGTAGTACTTTTAAGTTTAAATTTAAACATCAAAACTACAGTACTTACTGACAAATTAAGTACAATTTGAAATTTAATCAATACACTTCACGGTGGTAATATACGGCCAAAAATCAATAACTTGTTTATTTCTTCATATTTTTGACTGAAACAAATTATGGTCCTTTTTTTATATTGTATAAATTATATGGTAAAATTAAAAGTGGTTGGCCAAATAAAAGAACCAATATAAGATACATTAATAAAATGTGTTTAATAATTTTGAAAAATATTTAATAATTTTAATTTATTAATTTATTATATATAATTTGTAAAATTTGGATGAGTAGTTTGAGAGATATATTTAAATTTCTGAAAAAAATTGTGCATTAGTCAAGATTTATTATATATAAAAAAAAACATAACAAAAAGCTCAATATTTCAATAAAATGTTGAAAATTCATGAGAAAATGTTCAAGACTGTGATTTTCATGTTCTTTCTCATTTTTGATTTGTTCATTGCAATGTGGCCACTACCTGTGTAAATGTATTGCTTACAGATTTTCCTTAAAAACAAAGTATTGCTCAATTTTTCTCAATCTTATTGTAAAAATTTAACTCAAGAACGTGCTAACAAAGAGGGCTGAAAAATTCAACGCCACGCCCAAATTTTCATTATATAGGTCATTTAAACTTATTTGAACTCACTATATAATTTGTTATCCTAAATTGGTTTTTTATTGGTAACTAAAGTAAATTTCAATGTAATCATTTAATAAATACTTCTTTAGATTATTTTCAAGTATTTTATGGACCTTTTTCATACTAAATTGCACCCTGGTGTAATTAAAAATGTTTAAAATATGTAAAAAGATGAAGTTAGTAAAATGATTCTGGTAAATAGGCCGGCAAGAGAATGCATCTGAAACTCGAAATATATACTACTAGTACTTAACAGTAGAAGATCCAATTTATGTGTAACCTCTTTTAGCTCCTTTTTCTTAGATATGGCCTTTTAAAATTTAGATTTTTATGATTTTTACTAGTTATTTAACTATCTCAAATTCACTTCAATTTTCGAAAATACCAAACCACAGAAATTTCCAAAAACTGCACAAAATGATTCACTAATAACAATATTTAAAAAGTGCCTAAAAATTTAGAACAAAAACTTTAGTGGAGTAATTATATCTGTTTTTATTCAAATGTATATAAAAATCAATTTTTTTAATTTTAAAATTGTAGGCAAAAAAGTATAGACTTTGAGTTAGTATAAAAAACGAATCAGTTATCCGATAGTCGAAGATGAAGTTAAATTGGATACTTTAGAGTGTTGGCTATAAACTACCATCAAAATTTAATAAAAATTATAAAATTAAGAAAAATCTTTTTTGTCCGCTTTTTACCACCGTGCACTGATGGAACGTAGGGTCCAGACTAACTTTCTGATCCATTATTTTATACATAGCTTTTCTATAAAGCGTTGAAATTTTGAAATATTATATTTATTTTTTAATAGTTTTACATTTTATTAAAAAAAAATAACAAAATATATTGTTGGGAACAAACATTCCTAGACGCATTTCGACAGTTGGCCTAAACATCATTGTCATCAGTGCCTCCGGTTTTTTAATTGTGTTCTCTAAAGAGGCGTTACTTCCGATTCGTCAAATTTTTATAGTAGATCGAAGCAAAATGATTTTTTTTTTTTGAGATGATTTGTAACGGTAACTTCAGATTTGAAATTTTGATATTTTTAACAAGAGCACCCCTAATAGATATTTATGTATATCAAAAAGCAAAAATGTTTTCTTATTTCCTTTATAAACCCGAATTAGATATGCAAATGTTTCATTTTGGTTTTCCAAAGGAAATTATGTGTATTTTACTTAAGCAAATAAATTTACAGAGATGCAATTATGACATGATTATCTGTGTGACTTTCCATAATATTTTTGGTATTGTCACAAAATATTATAGAAAACAAGTCATATGATAACATACAATTTAAATGACTATATAAATGTGTAACTAAAATGTAGATAAAATTGAATGCTAAAAGCTTAAATAGGGTTCTGTCCATTACATTAGTTTGTAACGAAGCTTAAAGCTATTAATTCTATTTCAATACGGAAATTTACTAGATATTTGGGCTACTAAAGAGTTTAAATGAACTTTAAAATACATACGAATAATACTCTCCCAAACAAATTGATTGATTTTGGAAAATTAAATAAAAGTCTCTTGATTTTATTATTACTTTTTTATTTATTTTTTATTACAGGCAATGGTTTTACCACCATTGGCTAAATGGCCGTATGAAAACGGCTTTACATTTACCACATGGTTTCGCCTGGATCCCATTAACTCTGTGAATATTGAACGCGAGAAACCCTACCTCTATTGGTAAGATTTTTACATTTTATTATTTAAACTTATTCGAAGTTTGTGTTACTGCTTTCAAAAGCAGTTAATTAGTTTTTTACACCCCCTACAGCATCATATTATTTCATTTAAGTTTTACATGAACTTTTACGTTATTTTTTTCTTCTTAATTTTTACAGCTTTAAAACATCTAAAGGTGTTGGATATACCGCTCACTTTGTTGGCAATTGTCTGGTACTGACTTCAATGAAAGTTAAAGGCAAAGGATTTCAACATTGTGTAAAATATGAATTTCAACCGAGAAAGGTATGAGAAGTCGTCGTAAATTCATGAGTTAAATGATACTCTTAAATAGTTTTGGATTGAATTTAAATATTTTCATTTTGTTATTAAATACAGAAAGAAGTTCCAAAAATACCTTTCATAATTATTACAAAAAGTTTTTGATTTGGACTTTTGTTTACTGAAGTTAATATTACAAAATAACATTTGAAAACTAAATTAAATGTAAATAATTTTAAACAAAATATCACATTTTAAAAAACTTATAGGTTTTCAGTTGAAAAAAAAAAACCTAAATTAATTTATATCTATCGTGAAGTCTATAAAATGTTTAAATCTTGTTTTAAAACAATTATTATTATTTGTTTAACCCTCTGACTGACGTGATAACCTATCAGATACCAACAATATTTAAGTTTTGTTCAGGAATTAATTTTTTGAAAAAAAAGTCGATTAATCAACATATACTAGAGTTTGCAAAAAACCTCAAAAATGAGAAAACGCGGTTTCGGCTTTAAAACACCCAAAACCGGCCGGTTTTGGTTTGGTTTTCGGTTTTTAAATAAAATTATTTTGATTTAAATTTGTAATAAAATTTGGATAATTTTATTAAAACAAAGTATATGGTACATTTATTAAAACTCATATTTATAATATAATACTAAAATTCAGGAAATTAGTTTAGATTTTTCAAATATGACGAATTTTTTAAATGAGTTTTGTTTCTTTTAGAGAAACTGCAGAGCCCTTTTAGTCATTTTTACTAACAGCAACGAATCTTTAAAAGAATTTACAATTTCAAAGTCGATAGAATGAAGAAAATCTAAGGTCAAAATTTTTTCTAAACTTTCATGAATACTTTCTTGAAGAAGCAGAAATCTAAGAGTATGATGCTTTTTAACGCTTGTTTGTAAAATATTATTACGAACTGACGAATTTTCGAAATAGGTTCAAATTTATATTGTCAATCGGTTTTAAATGATTCAAAGTTTCATCGTCGCCTTCTTCAAAATTGTCTTCGCTTTCGTCGGTTTCAAATTCATTCACATCTGGATTTATAACAATTTTTTTCAATTCATAAAAAACATCATAACATAACTGAAGCAGTGTTTGATTTTCAGATCCAAATTTGATATTAACTGCTGCCTCATCTATATGTACTTGTTATGATGTTTGCATCAAGTGAAATATTAAACTCCATTAGCTTTTGTCTAATGGTTTCTTACGTTTGCTTGGAATAACACGTTTCAAAAATATGGCTGAGTCCCAGGTTATAAAATTTACCGTCATATACCGTCTTCCCCTTGCACTTGTTCATTCGTCCATTGTAAGGCACCTTTATTTCGTTCTTCTGCTTCATTTCATAAACAAATAATGTGCAAATTTATGATAAGCTAATGTTATTTCTGAATAATACCGACAAAGAATTAGGAAAAAGAATTAGCTAAAACCCCGGTTTTTTCTGCGTTTTTCGGTTTCTGTTTTGAGGCATAAAAACCGAAGTTTCGGTTTCGGTTAAAACCGAACTGCAAACCCTAACATATACATACATAATACAAATTTGTATTATTGCATTACAAAAATTACTATATAAATAATAATAATTTACACTCATTAACTATGAGCAAAACGAATCTAAGAAAATAAAAGCCATGGATAGGGTGTCTGGTAGTACCAGGCCAACAGATAATATAAATAACGACGGTCACAGAGGGTTAAAGTAAATTTCCTTCCAAAAACGTTTATTTGTTGAGTAGTGTTATATTAAAAACTATAACAAAATTTAAATTGTTCATAATTATTTTTTATTTTTATTATTATTTTCTCTCAATAGTGGTACATGATAGCAATTGTGTACATTTATAATCGCTGGACAAAAAGCGAAATTAAGTGCCTAGTTAATGGACAATTAGCATCCAGTACCGAAATGGCGTGGTTTGTCTCCACAAACGATGTAAGTGGATTTTAATTACATGCATTATTTAAAAATAAAATAACATATGTCATTCCTTTTCTTTTTTTTTTTGTTAGCCATTTGACAAATGCTATATAGGAGCTACACCCGAATTAGACGAAGAACGTGTCTTTTGTGGCCAAATGTCAGCCATATATTTATTCAGTGAAGCATTGACCACCCAACAGATCTGTGCCATGCACCGTTTGGGGCCAGGCTACAAGGTATTTTTTTTTCTTATTTTTCCATACTTTTTTTTATTATAAAATTCTTGTATATTTAACATTCATATAAATATCAACTATCATTTTTTAAAATCCTTTATTTTATTAAAAAAAAAAAATAAAAAAACAAAAATTGTGTGTAAAATAAAATTTGTTCAATTTGTTAATCTACACATTTTCTTATGTTTTTTTTTTCTTTCTTCTTTATTCTACAAAATCAACAAAATCAAATCAAAATCTGTAATCAAATAAAACAAAAACTGTTTTTGCACAATTGTAATCTAAAATGTACATCACTCAAATGAAATGAAATGAAACAAAATGAAAATGCTGATTCAACAACAAAAACGTTCACCGCCAACAACTCTCTTTCAATCTTTATCGCTCTGTCTCTCTCTGTGTGTGTGTGTATTTGTCCTTTATGATTTTCCTTTTTTTTTGTATCATAATCGAACGAAACCAATTTTGCACAAAATTCATCTTATTTTAACAAAACAAAAATTATCCAGTCACAATTTCGCTTCGACAATGAGTGCTATTTGAACCTGCCGGACAATCACAAACGGGTGAGTCAACAACAACAGTTGCTTTTGCAACAACAAACACCAAACCAACATACCGCCGCCTTGTTGTTAGCCGAAGCCGATGTTCAGTCGATTGATTGGGCAGATGAGAAATTGGATTTGCAGGCCGCATTTGCAAAGATACGTGCAGTTTTAACAGCTCGTAGTGCTAATGCAAATGCTGTCTTACAGGCCTTGGCTGGCAGTGGAACAACTGCTAATTCCTCAGATATCCACTCATCCTCGGCTACGGCAAATACAACTTTAGACAATAGCCATAATTTAACAGCAACAACAACAATTAACGAAACGACAACAACCGCAACTGCAACTAGTGAAAGTTTAAACTCGGCTAAAATCACTGACTCCTTAAGTCACCACCTGCCCATTGGCTCTGCTTCTTCACTTGGTATTTATTAGTTTTTATTTTTTTTTTATTATTTATTTTTGCCTCTTATTTTTATTTATCGTTTTCGTTTCGTTTTGTGTTTGTTTTCTGTTTTGTTTCTTATGTTTTTTTTTTAGATAAATTACGTCGTATGTCTTCTTCGTCTATTAGCACTTTGGATTACATGAGAGCTTTTGCTGGTGATGTGGAAGAAATTAATCAATTAAAGGCTGTAAGATTAATCTTTTTCTTTTTTATTATTATTTATTTTGATTTTTATGGTTTTATTTTATTTTATAGTTAAGTCTTGTTTTGTTTTTGATTTCTACTTAAAGTCCTAAATAGTCGTAGGGAAACCTTTTATTTTGCTAAATAATAAAGCAGCAAATACTTTGCAAATAAGTTGTAGGTATTGATGTAATCCAGGACTAGTGAAAATCCATTAAGTGTTTTTAGGTTTCTGCTTGTATTTGTACGCAATTCACACTGTAATATTTAATACTAGTAAAACTAATGTAATCGGCTACATCATTTATATACAAACATATAGGACATTTTTTTTAAGTGTCGTATCCTGATTTTTGCCACAAAGCTCAATGAAGGTGCACTTAAATCAGTTTTTGTTCCCAAAATTGTTGAGAGGCTACATTGAATAAGGAGTGTTCGAAACAATTCTTATTTGTTCTAAGTTAAATAAAATCGTGCGATATAAAATTCTTTAAAATAGGGAAATTTATTGAAATATTGTACTAATTCATCTGGCATTATACATTTATACATTTTTTTCAAACTTCCTTACATTAAAAAATTTATAGTTGCTCCTGTTATTTTTTTTTTTTTGAGGATGTAGTCAACTTAAGCCTATAATCAGTCATGTTCTGGTACAGATTTCCTTCTTTATGAGACTCCCAATAACTTTCCGCAGGCCGAAGTTCTTAGTAGTTGAATCGTTATACAAAAATACGTTTTTTTTTTTTGCTTAATTTCCATAGTGTCATTATGCTAAATTGGGCCAGAAATATGATTCCTCAGAAATGGAAAAAGCTGATTTGAAGGCACTCCGTTCCGTTGTATTTATCGAGCGCTTATTGATTGATTGATTGTAAGCGACAAAAAATCTTAATTACACAAAACCGGGGCATGTTTTGGTGCATAACATTTTTTTCTTTGTTAGTTTGCTACTTTCGACAAACTAATCAAATTTTTTCCAAATAGTTTATAAGTTATGGTGCAAAGTGTTGTATGTGAAGTTTTTTAGTTTTACTTCAATAACTTTTAAGCTACTGTGCGGATTGTAGCGAAATATGTAGAAATCGGCCAATGGGTTTGGGAGTTTTTTAGCACAGTGGCCTCTACACTGAGCAAAGATGAGCACCATTGTATATAAAACCTATTGGTCCATACAACTTTCGTAAATATAAACCTATCGAAAAGATTTTTACACATTCGAAAACTATTTAAAAAAGAAAGAAAAATATGCATACTGTACTACGCTATCTCCAATAGTTTAAGAGATATTTAAAGAAATGTCGCTTACGATTATTTAAATCTAAGGGCTCGATATGTTTTTGTTTATCGAGCTTTAAAAACCATTATTGATTTGTATGTTAATATTTATTATTTAGAGAAAATGTGTTTTGCCATTCCGGCGAAAAGTATTTTTGACGTTTTATCTTTTAACTGCACGCAGAACACCTGGGCCGATCTTGATAATTTCTAAAAAATGTTCGCACTAGTCCACAAAAGTTTTATTCTATATGATACAGGCAAAGTTTCACCCCCCTTACGATGATATTTTTTTTTATTTATTTTCGTATCATCATAACTATTATGGGTCTAACTAGGTCGAATCAGGCGAGATCAAATTTAATATCGCCCAGCAATGCCGGCGGGCGCAGCTGTTTTGAAAATTATAATCAACAAAATAATAATAGTCGCCAATATAAAATACTCTTACATTTAATTATTATAGGCTGTAAAGCTCCACAATATTTAATTGTATATTGTAAAATCTGCTGCTCCTCGCCATTCACTCCTCTTTTATTTTTAGCAATAGCAAACAAAATATATAAGTACTCGTGCAAACACTATAAATCGCTTTTATTTTTAATGCAAATTTGTTTAACTTTTGCCTTTAGCATAAAAGGATCTTTACACTAAATGTTTTTCTCAAATGGCCTCATTACACTTGCAAAATAAATTTATTATGATCCAATACTAACAGAACACACATTTCTTTTATTATTTGTTTTTTTTTTTTAATTTATTTTAAATATTTTAATGTGCATCCATCTTGTTTTTCTAATGTCGAATTCTGACATATTACACATCAAATACATACAGTGTAAAAGGTACTTTAAGCTGTATATGAATTGGTAAATTTATTTCATTTTATTTTAACTTGATTTAAACAAAAAACTACTACCACCACATCCACCAATTTCGAAAAGAATTTCCAAAGAGTGGTAAATCAATTAGCTCATTCATTGGTGGAAGGAAACCTTGCAACAAAAAAAAAAGAAGAAAAAAAAACAACAACACTAAAAACAATTTCATCAGAAGTTGTTTTCTCTTGTATTTATTTCTCTTTTAATTATCGAAATTATTAGAGTGTAAACTATTGAAACAAATCGATGTGTGTGTATGTGTGAATGTGCAACCGACACATATATAGATATGTATGTACATATGTGTTTCAAGCGGGTATTAGAACTGTTCGTCCTTCATACAAAAAATATGTTTTTTAATCGTATCTAAAACTAACCAAACTTTATTTAAATGGTGCAGTAGAGGCCAGGCTATTCTAATAGAAATTTTTGTATTTGAAAGAAATTCATATGATTCGATTTATAAAATATTAAAAATGCTTCAAAGTATAAAGTAATAATTTTTAAATAGTTATTTAAAAGTTGAAAATAGTTTGCAAATTTGCCTAACCGATTGAAAATGAAAATATAATGGACTACCAGTTACGAATACCACCTCACATTTTCGATTTACGTATTTGATTTGAAATAGAAATAAAACCCCAAATAAAAAACTAAAATTGCACATAAACGAAACTTATTTAACTTTTTTGAAATTTTAAACATTTCTTTTAAAAAAATGTATATTTTCATTTTTTTAAATTCTTAGCAATTTCCCAGTAAGAACAGTGTCAAACGTTTGAAATATGATGACTTTTACATTTGATATCAAACGTTTTTTTCAAACTTTTTTCAAACCTGAACAGATGTTTGAGATTCACATTCATTTTCAAATGAGGGTTCATTATCAAACCCTAAGATGATTTGAGAATAATTTGAAAAATGGTGTTACATAAATTTGATATCTAACCTTATTTCAAACTTTTTTTAAACATTAAAAAAAATAATTTATGTTAAAAAAATTAATGTTTAAGATATTTTAATGGAATGGCATTGCATTTCAAAGAAATTCGTTATTTCTTTCGGATTTTTTAAAATTGGTCTATATTTGACCATAAAACCTTGCTTAAAAAATGTCAAGATTAAAAATTCAATAATATTCATATGCATAAGTAAATTTTCTTTTTTTCTTAAAATCTTTTTACCTAACAATAAAAAAAATTATATTCTAAGCAAAAGAATTCAAACAACAAACTCAAAAATACAACGCCATTTTATTTATGTTCCACATGTAGATGATATCCACATTTGATAATGAGGTTTGATAATGATTTGAGAATAAAGGCATTTCTCAATTTGAGAATAAAGTCCCCTTTTTGTTGAGAACGCTATTATTCTCAAATCAGTATCAAATCAGTATCAAACGTTTGACCTTTGAAAAAAGATTTATTTTCAAATCATCCTCAATTTGAGAATAAACCTTTTTTCGTACTGGGTTCTGAGGTAAAATTTGTATTAGTTAAATTATTAATGTAAAGTTTTTCAAAAAATAAACTAAATTGTCGGGATAGTAAATATTTGTTTAAAGATATATTATTCCCAGTCTATTACATTTATTTATTAATGTAATTGAAAATTTATTGTTAAAAGCCAAAAAATTTTTGTGGGGCAACCAATTCCTCGACGTATTTCTATAGTAGGAGGAACATTTTCGATTCAAAATTATTTTTATATAAACAGTTTTTGATATAAATCTTTTTATAATTAAAATTTCTATGTAAAAAAAATTTTTGGTGCAAAATTTTTATAGTATTTTTTTTATAAAGAAATTAAAAGTAAAATATTTCTACAAAATAACGATTTTAAAGAAATTGAATTTTTGTAGTGAAAACTATTTTTTTTAAGAAATTTCTTACATAGAATATTTGTGATGTAGGTGCAAAATTTTCAATTGTTTAATACAAAAAAATAATTAAAAAACTAGAAGAACTTGGTTTTACTGTAAAAAAAATGTAATGTTAGTTTTAATTTTTTTTCTTAATTTTACAATAAATAAATCAAGATTGTTTAAAATATTAAATATTCGATAGACTACAGTTTTGAAATTCGATGCTAGATATTCCATTTAGAGGTTAAATTTGAACTATATAATCAGACAAGTTAGTTATATTCGTATGGATCGATAGATTATTATTCCTTTTCATTTCTTATATTTCAATTTTTGCAAATCTCTTTTTTTGTTTATTTTATAAATAATTTAGTAAAAGTTTTTTTTTTAATGCAAATACGTCAGCCAAATTAAACTCCGTAACATTGTTGTTTCGTGCTTTAACTCTTAAATTAAACAGCTTTTAATAAGTAATTTCAAGTATAACCTAAATACATACATACATATGTACATACATTAATAATTATGTATATTTACATACATATATACAAACAGATGTATAAATTGTGGAATACATTATATTGAAATCTTTTTGTTTTTACTTTTCTTAGGTCCTTTACGATGGTAAATTATCTAACGCTATTGTATTCATGTACAATCCAGTGGCAACCGATGGTCAACTGTGTTTACAGTCAGCACCCAAAGGAAATGTATCATATTTTGTACATACACCGCATGCACTTATGTTACAAGTAAGTATGACAATGGAAATTTACAAAAAATAGACAAAAAATCAAAGTAAATATGATAAAATTCTTAAGAAAGATGAATTCAAGCCAAAGAGATTTTATTATTCTGTCATGCTGGGAAAATTTTTCCCAAACATGCCAACCAACCAACCAACTATCAACTGCTTAGTTATGATGATGATGATGCTGATGCCTTTATTTTATGCTCTATCTTATGGCATAAAATTCTTGTGGTCTTCTCTAGAGACTAAAATTTTATTTTTTTTTATTGTATTTTATGCAGGATAAAAGCTAAATTGCACTAGTTCTTTTTTTATATTTTCTTTGGCCATAGAAAGAAAAGAATTTAAGCAAACATACTTTAGTAAGAGTATTTTGTATTTTGTCAAATAAAACTTTTTGTTCTTTCTTTCCTTCTTTTCACTCAACTTCATTCGTGTTTGCTGTTCCAGGATGTAAAAGCTGTTATTACACATTCCATACACTGTACATTAAATTCTATAGGCGGTATTCAAGTTTTGTTCCCACTGTTCTCACAATTGGATATGGCTCATGAAGGTATTAGCGATATGAAACGTGATCCAACATTATGGTAAGTAAAATGAATCTATTAAGTTGTATTTAAGCTTCTTGGCTTTTATTAGATACCTTCTTTATCAAATTGTGTATGTATTTTGTTTTATTACCAAAAACTAAAAAAGTTTGAGTTTTTGTTTTATTTAACCTAACTTCCCCCTGTCAAGGTCTAATAAAAAGTTATGATTTTATATTTTTCTTTTTGTAATTTCAGCTCGAAGCTTTTGGGTTTTATTTGCGAATTAGTTGAAACTTCACAGACTGTGCAACAGCATATGATACAAAACCGGGGTTTCCTAGTAATATCCTTTATGCTACAACGCTCATCTCGCGAGCACTTGACTCTAGAAGTTTTGGGCTCATTCCTTAATCTAACTAAATATTTAGTGACTTGTCTCTCAGCCAATAGCGATTTATTGCTAAAACAGGTAAGAAATTTGTTGTTCAAAAAATTAAACAACAAAAAATTTCAAATTTATTTTGGCAGATATTTCTAGTATCTGGCCACTATAAAAATATTTTGCTACAATATCTTAATAATTAAAATTTTGATTTAAAATTGGCATGTGTAAGAAATACATGTGTGTAGAAATTAAAAAAAAAGATCGGCAATGCATGACAATGTTTATTATATCTATCTACATACATATGTACTTATATCTAATTAATTGTTAAATATTTTGTTTTGAGTAAAATGAAATAATTTGATTGTATTTGTTTGTTTTCTTTTCATTTCTACTTTATTGTACTTTTTATAAAAAAAAAAATAAAACAACAACAAAACAAATAAAACACTTACACAACAGATAAATATGGGCTTGCGATATACCTTTAAAAAAGTAATTTATTTACATACATACAATAATAATTAATTCAATTACAAAAACTCCAAATCTACTCAGAATTCTATATTCGGCTATTCCGAGTGTTAACTTTCATTCATGAAGATATTTCATTGCATATCAAAATCAATTTTTTAAACAAAAGCTCCACAAAATTAGAAAAGCATTAAATTATTAAATTATACCGTGAGCATGAACTTTGTAATAGACATACATAGATTTAAGAAAAATTTCATCATTTAATTGTGTTGTTCGTGAAGTAATTTCGTTCCTTTTCTTCGGCAGAGAATTAAATTGTGTTTTTCCGAACCCAATTTACACATAAGCCTCATTATTTTTATATGTTTTGTGAACTGTAGCCAAATCACCGCATTCGATATTAGACGAAAGCACAGACTTTTTTGCAAATATTTTGTTGCATACTTTAGGGATTATTTATATTGAAAGTTTAAATGAAACTCTTTATTGGACATCTTTTGACATATTTGATATATTTTGTTTTCAAAATCCAAAATTATGCTGCATTATTGTTTCTAAAATATCTTAGTTCTGTTCGAAGTCGAAGGATGTGATTTTGCCTGATGTGGCAACGCTTGTGCCTAAAAAAGTACATTATTTCAAAGCATTATTTCAAAGCAAACTTTCGATAAGTACACGATAAAGGCATTAAGTTAATGCAAATCGGCTACTTAACAGTCTTTGACTACTTACAAAAAACTGCGTTAAATTATTGTTTATATTAGTAATTGGTTTCCTAAACACCACAAACATTCTCAATTTTTGGAAAGCATCTTTAATTTTCGACTATTAAAAAAATGTTGACGTTAAAAACTTCACTTCAAATGAAAACGTAAATTAACTTTTTTTGCAAAGGCTAACAATTTATGCAATTATACTAGTAAAAGAAAAATGGCAAAAGGTGTTTAGCCAGAATGACCAACATATAATTTAATAAAAATGTATTCATGTACGAAAATTGTTCTACATTTTGAAAAAAGAAACGAACAACCCAATGCGAGCTTAACATAATTATTCGAATAAAAATCCGACTAAGATACGTATTCAACCCACAACTTCACACAAAATGTAGAATTAAAGGGAATTAAAAAAAATCTTCAGCTCAATACATTTCAAATTTATGCCTTTTAATTTTGACATTTATTTTGACATTTATACTTACATATTTCTTCTATGCCAAAACTGCTGATTTCAAAATAATTTCAATTTATTTGTTTTTTATTTAATTTCATAAATTGTCAGATTAAAAGAAAATCTTAAATTTCTTTATAAAAATCTTATTTGCTACAATGCTACAACCCATTGTTTTAGCTTAAACGAGCCTGACAGTCCTAGTACGGTTCTCCTCAATAATCTTCACTCAAGCATTTACTGTTTGAAGATATGGAGGCGGATGATTGATATTTGTTTATTTTTGGTTTCTTAAATAAAGTATACGCCCACATGTTTCACTTCCGTTTCATTAGTAACATAATATTAAAATACATACACATATACACCTAAAATTGGTTTCATTTGCTCAACTTCCTTTTGCCTCTTTAATAATTCTAATGAATTCCAAGAAAATTTAATTTTTCATTTAAATTGTACTCAAAGCTTTTGATTTATTTTTAAATAAATAATTAAAATATGTCCTTTTTTAAACTTTGAATTCATCTCTTTTACATAAATGTCTACTTTTACTTTCTCTGTGTATTAGTTCAATTTATTCGTTTATTTGTTGCCCTTTATTATTAACTATTAACTACTTTTATATCTTTTTCTTCTTTATCAAACATTTTCTACGTTTTCAAAAACTTCAAATCTACACTTTTCTCCTTTTAACTTAAAAATGCCTTTATGATTTTTATAAAAAATAATAAAAAAAAACCGACAATCGTTCGTTGAATGAAACACTTAAATTTATAACCTTTGAATGCCTGCCAACACGTTTCCTTTAAATACATAATTTATAAAAAAAAAAAATAAACAATAAACACTTGTCATCTCTCTTTTAATCATCATCTGAACAAACAGTTTTACCAGGTGAAAAGTTTGATACTACTTTAAACAATACAAAATTTTATACGTTCTTTGTAGACTAAAGAGTTCTATTAAAAAAAATGTATTTTAGAAGAAAATTTTTAAAATTTGTTTTTAAATCTATGAAATTTTTTAGTTTTTAATTGAACCGAATTCGTTATATTAAATGTTGTCAGTTATTTATATGCCTAGAATAATATTCAATAGTACATATTTATGTATATATTTAAATAAAAGAAGGTTATACATACATCTACATACACATAAATACATATTCATATTTAGATACTACATAAATACATGAAGAGTGAGTTGGAAACGATCTTAAAATAGTTATAATTTTTGCCAATCTTACTCCTTACTATACTTACGATCCAGTTATTTAAATGATAAAAGTTAATTGCATTACATGTCAAGTTTTTACAATTAACGGAATTTTAAATGTCCTATGACAATTTTAATTTTTCCAAATAAGGGCTTTAACCTCGTATGTACATATAACCTTCAGTGCGGCTTAAGTTATTTTTTCATTCTAGTTTATTCCAATTATGTTCATATAAATGTTGCTTTACTCTTTTGGTATCCAGCCGTTATAAACAAGCTTTTTAGTTTTTAAAATAAATTCAGAATGGCATTAAAAATATACCAAGATAGAAATCGATGTTATTTTAAATTCAAACTTAGACTTGTGGTTTTCAAAACATTTATATAATTTTAAATCTTAAATCGTGCAATATTAAAATTATTAAAGATAGGGAGATTTATTGAAATATCATCTGAATCTTATAATGTTCACATAAACTTCAGTATTTATAAAATGATCGACTTTCCACATTCTGTATTTTTGAATTGACATGTTTAAGTTACACAGATTAGTTAAGATTTAATATTGTGCAGATATAAAATCATTTGCTAAATTTTACTCTTGTTGGTCCACATTTGACCCTAGATAACCTAAGTATAACCTAAATACCGAAAATGATGTAAATCTCGGCTTGACTTTAGTTTTTTATATTTAAGGTCTCAATAGTTACATTAAATAAAATCGCAAAAAACGTAAATAAATTATATACCAAAAGATTTTAAAAACGATCGATCGCATCAAAACATAAAAATTTTTATAAAAGTTGAATTTTTACCAAATATTTTTATTTAACAGTACATTTGCATATACACTAGTCGGCACATTTATTTTGACATACCAGTTGGTTTTCTTCTTGTAAAAATATGTCAAAATACTTATGCCACATCCTGAAATTTCCTTTTTTAGTTTCAATTAAAAAAAAAAAAATTATACAAACTTTTAAAATGTGAAAGGTCTTTTGTTTTCTAATAAATTACAATATTTTTTACTATTTTCAATATTTATACCCTTCACCACCATAGGTGGAAAGGGTATTATTAGTTTGTGCTGATGTATGTAACACATAGAAATGTTTGTCTTAGACCCACCTTTTAGTCTACCAATAGGCTTAGAATCACTTTCTGAGTCGATTTAGCGATGTCAGTCCGTCCGTCTGTCTGGACGGCTGGCTGAAATCCCATGTAAACCTTGTAATCAAAGTAGAGGTCGCAATTCTAAAGATAATTTGATGAAATTTGGGACAGATCATTTTTTTGACATGGCTATTGAAATTCGTCAAAATTTATGGTACCTCCCATAGGTCCCACTTCCCGGAATTGATATATTGGCCACAAATATTAATATTAAACTAAAATCGCTGTACCGAATTTCGTTGAAATCGGTCCAGATTTGACCATAGCTCCCATACAAACTCTTCTGTCAAAACGCACTAAATGAGACAAAAATCACTAAAGCGCTCGTAAATCTGAAGATAATGGGAATTTTAAGTTTATTTTTTGCATACATATTTTTTGTCAAAACTGTAATCAATTTATTAAATTTCGAGATAATCCACTAATCCGATAGGAATAATTTTCTATTGAAAATTTGTCGATAGGAATAATTTTTTATAGAAAATTTGACATTAGGAATAATTTTCTATAGAAAATTTGACGTTAGGAATAATTTTCTACAGAAAATTTGACGTTAGGAATAATTTTCTATAGAAAATTTGACGTTAGGAATAATTTTCTATAGAAAATTTGACGTTAGAAATAATTTTCTATAGAAAATTTGACGTTAGGAATAATTTTCTATAGAAAATTTGACGTTAGGAATAATTTTCTATAGAAAATTTGACGTTAGGAATAATTTTCTATAGAAAATTTGACGTTAGGAATAATTTTCTATAGAAAATTTGACGTTAGGAATAATTTTCTATAGAAAATTTGACGTTAGGAATAATTTTCTATAGAAAATTTGACGTTAGGAATAATTTTCTATAGAAAATTTGACGTTAGGAATAATTTTCTATAGAAAATTTGACATAGGAATAATTTTCTATACAAAATTTGACGTTAGGAATAATTTTCTATAGAAAATTTGACGTTAGGAATAATTTTCTATAGAAAATTTGACGTTAGGAATAATTTTCTATAGAAAATTTGACGTTAGGAATAATTTTCTATAGAAAATTTGACGTTAGGAATAATTTTCTATAGAAAATTTGACGTTAGGAATAATTTTTTATAGAAAATTTGACGTTAGGAATAATTTTCTATAGAAAATTTGACGTTAGGAATAATTTTCTATAGAAAATTTGACATTAGGAATAATTTTCTATAGAAAATTTGACGTTAGGAATAATTTTCTATAGAAAATTTGACGTTAGGAATAATTTTCTATAGAAAATTTGACGTTAGGAATAATTTTCTATAGAAAATTTGACGTTAGGAATAATTTTCTATAGAAAATTTGACGTTAGGAATAATTTTCTATAGAAAATTTGACGTTAGGAATAATTTTTTATAGAAAATTTGACGTTAGGAATAATTTTTTATAGAAAATTTGACGTTAGGAATAATTTTCTATAGAAAATTTGACGTTAGGAATAATTTTCTATGGAAAATTTGACGTTAGGAATAATTTCTACAGATAGTCCACATTTGACCCTATCTCTTATATAAGTACAAATGACGTAAATAGCTTAAATATATAAGTTTTTAGAAAATGTTTGTATGATGGCAAAATTTAGCAAATATTTGTCTTTATACAGGAAAAAGAGCATTTTTGACCTTAGTAGTGAAGGGTATCGTATAGTCGGGCTTGACCGACTATAGCACTTTTTACTTGTTTTAATTTATTTTTTTAACTGTATAGGACCGGTAATAAAAAAAATAAGGAAAACAACTGGTATGTCAAATTAAATGTGCCGACTAGTGTTATATTTTAAGAAATGATCAAATATTGAAGAAATGGTCAAATATTTTAGAGACTTTCAAAATAGAAAATGTTTTAATTAAAAAAAAACGTTTTACTTTTTACATGATACACGGAATTCATTCCACTTTCGAACGGAATTGAGTTCTGTGACATGGATGTATGTTTTTAAAAATATTTCACAAAAAAAAAATAAATTTTCAATCTGAATTTTTGGTTTGGAATGAAATATAAAAGAGAAAAATCTCCTGCTGTTGTTGAAATAGTAAAGAATAAAACATTTTCACAAAAATTTAATAAACAAATTTCAATAACAGCAAATATTTTTTCTTTTTTACATTTTGTCACTATAAACCTATTTACTAACTACGAGAGGGCGGGTGTAAAACTTTGTGAGACTAATTTTTGTTTTAATTAAAACCGATTTGGAGGTGACATTGTAACTCTATTTCAAATTCAAGCACTAATTAAGTAAGAAAACAAAAATAATTCAAATTTTATTCATACAATATCTTCAAACGTCTCGATTTATAGACTATTACAATTACCCCAAAGTGTTTTTACCAATTGGCATTAGAATCATAATATTTAAACACATAAATCATTGTCATGCATTACAATTCGAATACTTTGAATATTTTATCAAATCCCTCTTAGGGCTTTTAACAATAAAACGATTGTTATGAGAAGAGGCGAAGGGAGAGGAGGAGGAGTAGTGGAAATATAAAATAGAAAGATTTATGATATTTAAGTTTGTTTGAGAATCAAATTATTTATGAAACAAATATCTAATAAATAAATAAACTTTTACTTACTTATGTCTATTGTGTATTTATTAACTTTATTTTTGTTTTCATGTTTCTTTTTTTTCATATGAAATTGTTAATTTGTTTGTACCTATAATTCGTATTTATATTGTTGATGCTGTAAAACTGAATGAATGAATATATTTTGTTGCTGCATGCTGTTTTGTTACAAAAAAAAATAATAATAAAAAATTAACGTTTTCCTTATCAATATACAAAATCAAATCCATAATTTTTGTATAAATAAATATGAATTTTATTCATAACGACTGCATTGTGCATAAACATGTATGTATATATATTTTTTTAACATAATTATTATAATTGTATTCTTTTGTTTCAATTTAAAATCTTTCAATTAATGTAAAATGTTGAGTTACAAATTTTGAGAAAATCGATTTATCATTTAGACAATGGGAAAACTAATGTTGTAAATTTTTCCTTTGTTTGTAGTTGTTTTGTTTTTCATTTCTAACGTGGCAGCTACTGGACCACGTACTTTTTAATCCAGCCTTATGGATCTATACACCAGCTAATGTTCAGGCTCGCCTCTACTCATATTTGGCGACAGAATTCCTGAGCGACACTCAAATCTATAGTAACGTACGACGTGTAAGTACCGTTTTACAAACAGTACATACTTTAAAATATTATTATTGGGTTGTGAATCCACGTGCTAAAAGTGGTATTATTCCAAAGGGATTGGGTAAGTTAACAAAAGAAACATTTTTCTATTAATAAATGAATAAAGGTCAACTAATGATAATAATTTTCCTAAATTAGACGGTCCTCGTCCGGCTCAAAAAGATATCTTAGCAATACGTGCTTATATTTTGTTGTTTTTAAAACAATTGATAATGATAGGCCAGGGTGTCAAAGAAGATGAATTGCAAAGCATTTTAAACTATTTGACAACCATGCATGAGGTAACTATAAATCTTTTATTTTGTATATGAGGATGCAATCGCTAATAATTTGTCAAATTCTTAGGATGAAAATTTACATGATGTTCTGCAGATGTTAATATCGCTTATGTCTGAGCATCCCAGCTCTATGGTACCTGCTTTTGATGTTAAACATGGCGTAAGAACTATATTTAAACTTTTGGCTGCCGAAAGTCAATTGATACGCTTACAAGCTCTTAAACTATTAGGATTCTTTTTGTCACGAAGCACTTACAAGTAGGTTTCGGTCCATTATCTTCATATCGATTAACTCTTGAGTCCTATTCTAAGATTATTTACTATTAATTCCTATTCCCTCTTTATTATTATTTCTTTGTATTTAATTTTAGAAGAAAGTACGATGTTATGTCTCCACATAATTTGTACACACTTTTAGCAGAACGCCTACTCCTTTATGAGGAATCGTTGTCGATGCCAACATATAATGTTCTTTACGAAATTATGACCGAACATATATCACAGCATATTATGTACAATAGACATCCTGAGCCAGAAAGTCACTACCGCCTAGAAAATCCAAGTAAGTCATTTTTTCTATACCATCATTCCTTTCAAATAAAAGTACATTTTGATACAGATCCTTTAATACTGAATTTCCTTATATTCCTTTTTTTGTTTTGTAAATTTTAGTGATGCTCAAAGTTGTAGCCACTTTAATCAGACAATCGAAGCAAACTGAGTCTTTGATTGAAGTTAAAAAACTGTTTCTTTCCGATATGACTTTACTGTGTAATAGCAATCGTGAAAACAGACGCACAGTTTTGCAAATGTCCGTGTGGCAAGAGTGGCTAATTGCCATGGCATACATACATCCCAAAAATACAGAAGAGCAGAAAATATCAGATATGGTTTATTCTTTGTTCCGCATGCTTTTACATCACGCTATCAAATACGAGTATGGTGGCTGGCGAGTTTGGGTAGACACTTTGGCCATAGTCCACTCAAAAGTTTCATATGAAGAGTTCAAGTTACAATTTGCTCAAATGTATGAACACTACGAGAGACAGAGAACAGATAACATTACCGACCCCGCCTTAAGGCAAGCAAGACCTATAAGTACCATTAGTGGATGGGAACGTGAAGAGCTACAACAGCAACAACATGGAGGTGTGGTTCATAATGCTGCATCGGTGGCATCTTTAGAAGATGTACCTCAAGTAGATGAAGACGGCGAGGATGAATTAGAGACCGAAGAATGTCTAAATCATAATCAAGAGAACGAGAATGAAGACATTGAGTTGGAAAGAGACGAAGCTGAAGGCAAATGTGATTGCACAATTGAAACAGAATCATGTGAAAAAGCAACAGACACCACAAAAGATAACATGACCAACGAAGCTGGTAAAACATGTATCTCAAGTGTGAGCGATGTCTATAATGAACACATGAAATCCGAAATAATTGTTACTGCTGTTAACTGTAACGGCAATGATGCCACTTCCAAAAATACCAGTGCCACCGCAACACCCGCCAAATTAACACCATCTGCAGGACCAGAAGCCTTAAGAGAAGCTTTGAATATCAGTGATTTAGAAGAACTTGAAATAGAAAACGCTAAAGCCAATACGACAACTGATAATGATGAAGCTCACATTGAGTTGGTGCTAAAGAATTCGGAGAAATCTTTAGCGGACTGCAAACTTTTAGCCGACCAACTTCAGGAAGCCTCGTCTGTCATTAAAGATGAAGAAATCGAATTGGCCGTAAACGAAGTAGTTCAAGGTGTTTTAAATAATGAAAAGAAACAAATCAAAGAACCGTCCTTAGAACCTCCACAACCAACACCAGAGAGCCTTGAAGACTCAAGCACACAAACAAAAATAACTCAGCTCAATACCAAAAATTTACTTAACAACAACATAACTGAAACCACAACAGACAAGACAACAACAACACCCTCAGCCGAGATAAACGCAAATAATGAAATCATCATTAGAGAAAAATCTTGCGCCACCGAGGACTCTAAAAAGACTGAACAAACTCTAAACGCTGATGCTGAACAGAATAAATTAAATAATAATGAAGTACTGGCGACTTCAACAACTCTAGAGCAAGCCGCACCAAAGGATTTAGGTGAACTAGAAGTAAGTTCGTCTTTATCTACAACTGTCGAAACTACAGAAGAAATCTCTTCCCTGAGTCCCGAAACCACAGTCTCAAGTGCTTCAATGTTGGAGGAATCATTAGTTAATTTACAAGAAGATCCTGCAGAGACTATCGCAGTAAAAGACATTGTTGATGAGCTAATAGAAAAAGTTATTGAAATGTCCACACAAGACAAACAGCAAGTGCAAATAACTGAGGAATCGAACACTACTAACGATGTTAAAGAAATCATTAATGACAAACCGGAAGTTGTAATAACCTCCACCCCTGAAATTCCTTCGGATGATTTAATCAATGAAACGGTTAAGGAAATAATTGAAGATGTAATTGAATTAGCCTTTGAAAAAGCAACTTCACAAGATACAGTAGCTGACATTGACTTAACAGAGACTACAGAGTCATGTCAAGATGATGTCGAAACCACTGAAGATGTTGCTAATATGGTGCAATCTGTCATTGATGATCTAGTAGAAGAGACAGTATCAACAATAGTCGACTCTGCCGAGGAAAAGCTGTGCGAACATTACACTACAGAGCAAAACATATTACATTCTAAAATTCCGGAAAGAATTGATCAAGCCGTTGGTGAAGCCGAAGTTTTTGAAGAAGTTTCCCCAAACCTAGGTCATATTGAGACAGAGACAGGTGTTAGTCAAGAGACACAAACAAATCAATCATTGGATGAGACCGAAGAGCTGCTTACTTCTCCAGTTCCACAACAGTTACACCAACAAAAACAACAAAGTGCCAGTACCCAAGTGGAAAATCAACATTTTGGTAAGTACTCATTTGTTTTTATATACATATAGTCCTTATGTAGTTTTAAAATTGTTATTATAAAAAAACCCCTTATACTTTCCTTAATTTTCCGTTCAAGTAATTATAGGTAGTTTATTTTATTTTGTATGTCTTTCAATTAATTTACAAGTCCTAAGGTCCATTATCTCAATAGATAGTTTTTCTTTATCGTTACTAAAAGCTATAACTTTTCATAAAAATATCTTCTTAACCAAATCCTTACCCTCTCTTAAAACGTTAACGGAAGATTGAGTAAATAGGGGTTGACATGTTAATGTAAAATTACACCTTTTGCATATTTGCAATATTTTTTGTGTGTTATCAACCTCTCGAAGCTGTACATATGTATCACCTTTATACAAATTAGAATAATGTTATAAAAATCTCAACAAATATCAAACACAGATTTTCTAACCATTAGAAGGGAAAATTTAAAAAATCAAAATGCAAATAAAGAGAATAATATTAAAATTGTGTAAATTTAAACTTAAGTATGTGAAGATGTGAACGTACGAATTCAAATAAATATGTAAAGAATTGCTAAGATGTATGTATGTTCTCGTATATATCTATCTATGAACGAACTTATGCTCCCATTTGTCTAGGGTATTAACATGCCACAAATTTACGCTTCGTTTAGAAAATAAAACAATTTAAGTATTCAACCCTATTTAAGTACATAGTACAAGATATCGTCATTTAATTTTTCTACTAACTAAATAAACATTTTTACAATATGAAAAGCACACAAAGAATACCAGAATGTATCCGAATCCGAAACATTGAATGAATGGAGTACGTTAACAACAAAAAGCAAACAACCTAAGAATTAAATACAGCGACTACTAGTGATTCTTATTTAACAACTAAACGCTGGAGGGTTGAACTTTTTGAATGTATCTTTTTTATTTACCCACAATTAAACTTAAATTTACGACACATTTGACATTAAAAAGAGTTGAGAAATAAAATAACTGACTGTGTAAATATTTGATATGTTTGAAAATAACTTCATATGTATACATATTCATTTCCATGTGTTTGTTTGTAAGGATGTATGTATATATGTATGTTAATTAGGTTCTACTAAAATAAATATATACTTGGTTAATTTAACTTTATTTACTTTTACTTTTATTAGATGATGATACAAAGCAACACAATTATCCAGAACCTCAGCAACAACAGCAAGCGCAACAGCAGCAGCAGCAGCAACAACAACAACGTCCAAAATCTGGTTCAACTCGTCCTATGTTTAGTCCTGGTCCTACACGACCACCCTTCCGCATACCAGAATTCAAATGGTCATATATACATCAACGTTTGCTATCGGATGTCCTCTTTTCATTGGAAACGGATATACAAGTTTGGCGTTCACATTCAACGAAGAGT
Source organism: Stomorhina lunata (assembly GCA_933228675.1). Lineage (NCBI taxonomy): Eukaryota > Metazoa > Arthropoda > Insecta > Diptera > Rhiniidae > Stomorhina > Stomorhina lunata. The sequence continues at coordinate 126,604,238 of OW121743.1, forward strand.
GTATTAGACTTTGTCAATTCCAGCGAGAATGCAATATTTGTTGTAAATACAGTTCATTTGATTTCGCAACTAGCGGATAATTTGATAATTGCCTGCGGTGGTTTGTTGCCTCTGCTGGCATCAGCAACATCACCCAATGTAAGTTTATATACATATGTACATATGTATGTATGTATACAAATTTTGTTATTTTAAGATATAAACTAAAATACTTTAAAAACTACAATTTTAAATTTCTAATCAATTATTTTCTTCCTTATCAGATTTATTCATTTTCTTTACGAAAACTACTAAAATAAATTTTGTATTTTCCTTTAATTTTTCATTGTAGTCCGAACTTGATGTTTTAGAGCCTACTCAGGGTATGCCACTAGAGGTTGCCGTTTCGTTCTTGCAACGCCTTGTTAACATGGCTGATGTATTGATTTTTGCCACGTCATTGAATTTTGGTGAATTGGAAGCCGAAAAGAATATGTCCAGTGGCGGCATATTGCGTCAGTGCCTACGTTTGGTTTGTACATGTGCCGTTCGCAATTGTCTCGAGTGTAAAGAGCGCACACGATATAATGTTGGTGCATTGGCAAGGGATGTGCCCGGAGCAGCTCATTTACAAGCGCTCATACGTGGTGCTCAAGCATCACCAAAGGTAAGAATATGTACAAATTCACTTTGTATTTAAATAAAATATTTTATGTTGCTATACGTAATTTATACTATCTATACATGTGTATATATTTTATACTTATGAAATCGGGAAATATTTTAGGGCCGGACATTATGGTGCCTTCCACATTATTTTATCTATTAAAAAAGTTAATAATTTTCAATTCCATTTTTAATAAAATTATTTTGTTTTCAAAATAATAAATTATTTTATTATTCAATTATATAGAATTAATGTATGTGAATGATGTACACACTCGACACGTTTTAATATGATACGGACATTTCGTCAGCTTTTGAGATCATATTGAAAACGAAAAATTGCAGAAAATCAATACACCAAAGAATAATGTCAAAACAAAAATCAATCTTACTTAAAAATTTATTCGCCTTAAATGTTTTTTTACGTTGTATCATTGCTTTTAACATATTTTTACAGAACATTGTGGAATCAATAACAGGTCAATTATCGCCAGTTAAGGATCCTGAGAAGTTATTGCAGGACATGGATGTAAATCGTTTAAGAGCGGTGATATATAGAGATGTGGTAAGTATAAGTTCCAATTTTGAAAAAAACTTGTTTTTGGTTATCCCTTTTAGATAATTACAATAATTTCACATTTTTGTCTATTACTTCTTTTTTTAGGAGGAAACCAAACAAGCCCAGTTCTTATCTCTAGCTATTGTTTATTTCATCTCAGTACTAATGGTATCGAAATATCGTGATATTCTGGAGCCACCAGCAGAGCCACAAATTCAAAGACAATCACCAGTTATGCAAAGATCTTCTGGCGGTAAGATTATTTCATTAGTAATTTCAATTAAAATTATTAGTTTTTTTATTTAAATTATGTTTTCCTTTTGAACAAAAACATAAAAACTGCACAAACATTTCACGAATTTTATCAAAAGTAACGAAATTTTATTAATTTGTTTTTGTAATAATTGATAGTAGATTTATAACATTTTTACATACCTAAAAAAAACAACAAATGTATATTAAAATATTCACCTTTATGTTCATGTTTTCTATTATTTCAAAACATTTTGTATACCTCAATACATACATATGTATGTAAATATGTATATGTATCTCAATAATTAATTTTTAAAGGGGGTAGCTATTATAATTTTATAGTTTCTTTTTTCTTTTGAAATGATTAGAAAATTGATTTCGTACTAAATATTCTTACTAAAATAATTCCAAAGTATTAAATAGTTATTTTATTTTGAAATGTCAATGTTACCCTCTATACATACAAATATTAAAAAAAGACAGAAAGTAAATGATGTAAAAAAACCGAAACTTTCATTATCCCCTTTAAAGTTGAACATCCTTCCATCTGGCCTGTTTTACAACTCCCCCCCCCCCCCCTCCTTCCCCAACCCCTTAACAATTTTTCAATATTTTTGTGTGAAATGAAAGTTGATGTTTTTTTTATTATTGTCATTTGTCAGTCATTGCTAGATGTATTGCTAATCATTACACCCTCTTTATATTTTTTTCTCTGTTTATTTTCTCGTGTTTAATTTTCCATGCTGCTTTTATTCGGATTTTTTTGTATGATATAAAAATAATAATAAAAATATTTAATATGAAAACCACAAACAAAAATAAAAAAAATATGAAATACAAAATTATTAAAAATCCATATAATTTTGTGTTTAACCAACAACAATAACAACAACTACACAAACAAAAAACATGACTTTGTAAATATGTAAAAATTTCAACGGAAATGTCATCAAATGTAAAATACAACAACTTCCCAATTCCTCTATTTGTGTCATGAAATGAAATGATACGATATGATATGATACGATACAATATAAAATGTATAATGAACTTTTTTTATCTTAACTATTGACATAAACTTTTGGTATTTAAAACGACAATTTCGCTGATTTCATTATAATGGTGATGTACAAAAAAAAAAAATAAATAAATATTTGAATTAACGATTAAAATGACCATTTTGTGTATAAACGAAAAAAAAATCTTCATAAATGTTCATTATGTACTTTTTAAATTTATTCTCAATTCTTTAATTCTTTTGAGATACTTTTATTTTCTGTTGAATTTCTTTTAAATCTCTACGACATTTTATTGTTTCAAATACAATTGAACTTCGAAATTGTTATTCGATGAGTAGAATCGTCAGGTCGTCCGTTGTTTCCACAATGGTCACATCATGTGTACCCACAGTTTTTACCCGGTACACATCATAATCACACAGCAGTATCAAACATGCAACAACAGCCTACAATGCAACAACAAACACATCACCACCAGCAACATCAACAACAGCAACAACAACTCTACTATCAGCAACAAATGCCGTCGCCGCCACATCATCCACAGCTGCAACAGCAGCAACAGACAAGTCATTTGCAACACAATCATCATCACTTGACACTTCAACAACAGCAGCAGCAACAACAACATCAGCAATATTATCAAAGCCATAATCATGCAATAAATAATACCTCATATACAACCCATTGTCCTTCACCTCCTTTGGCAACCCAATCGACGAGTCCTTCGACCTCTTCTACAAACACATCCCAGCCTGCTTCGACATCTTCCCTTTCGAGTTTAGCCTCACAACCCCATCATCATACAGCGAATACGCACAGGCATGGACATGGACAAAAACATCACTACCATCTTCAGCAGCAGCAGCAGCAGCAACATCAGCAGTTGCAATCTACAGGACCGGCTCACTACACCATGATGAATGGTAACCAAGTGTTGAATGGAAAATGTTCAACACCCCTACAAAACCAACAACATCAATCAGATCTAAATGGTATCATTGGTGGTGGTGGTGGCAATAGTGGTGGTGTTGGTATTGGTGCAAATGTAGGCATTGAAATGGGTGGCGTTTCTTATCACCACCATTCGCAGCAATCATACATGCGTACTCCGTCAGGCATGATGATGAATGGTTTAAATCACGGTACATCATCATCAACACATCCGAATGGCATTGTTGATTATCACACACAACATGTCATGTTAAATGGTCTTGTTGGCAATCCGGTCACAAATGGCAACAACGCCAACGCTAACAGCAACAGTAGCCTCATCGGCTGTGGCAGCAATAATAATAGCAATAATCACAATTCTATGGCCATTATGAATAATAGCCGACATGTCCGTAATGGCCATGTCTTGGGATCAGGTGCTGTTGTTAGTGGTGCTGGTGGAATGCATGTAGGTGGTTTAGCTATTGATGCTTCTTCCTCTGCCGTAGCAGCAGCATCAGTAGCGGCATCGATAGGAGCTTCTGTATATAAAAACAATAATGGCATTAATAACAATTATCGCTATAATGGCCGTACCGCAACTGGAACAGGTATTATTGAGAGTTAATGTCTTCTACTACTCCTCTAGTTCTTTTCTTTTTTTGTTATCGTTTTTAATTTTTGTTTTTTTTTCTTCTTCTTATTTCACTTTATGTTTTTGTTGTTGTTTTAGTTTCGTTTGCCAATGTTTGGATGGGTGTGATTGTGTCCTCATCTCTTTGGTCTTGTGTTAATTTTTTTTATGGCAACCAAGTTTGATTCAAAACGCAAAACTTAACTTACAATCAAACCTATTTTTATCAACTTGAAAGAGTACTGGAACAAGTCTTTAAGATATTATTTATTTCATTTTTTTTGTTTTTGGTTTTTTTAATTAGTCACTTCTTTGTTTCCCTTTCGTGTTCTTTGTCTACTCGTTTATGCCTTAAGCGACTTTATGGTTGTTTATTTTTGGTTTTTTGTTCTCCTTTCTCGTTCTCCTTTCTTTCGAAATTAGTTATGTTTTCTATTTTTCGTTTTTCTTTTTTGTTTCGCGAAAGTTTAGGTTGTTCTTGATTTTTTAACTTTTTCTTGTTTATATAAGAGTTAAAAGCTACCTCTTTTTATAATTTTCATTCACTTTTTAAAGTGCATCCTTTTTTTGCTGAAGGCAAAACAAAATATTCTTTTTCGCCTGAATTAAGTTTTCTGTTTTAAATTAATTTAATGGTTTATTTTTAACATTTTTTTTATCAAGAGCACCTTTTTACTGATGGCACAATTTTTATGCACCTAAAAGCACGAAACTGAAAATGTAGTGCGAATGTGATACATAAATTTACTTATATATAAATCCATCAAGGCATATTCCTAATAGGGAATCCTTTTTTTAACCCATCGTTATGTGTAAGCATGATTGAAAAGAACAATATTTTTAAAATTGAAAATTTTCAGGAAATACATTTATTTATATATGAGTACATTATTGGAGTCAAATCGAGAATTTTTAAACACGTACTGAACCACACCATCTCCGATTTTGTATATACATTCTTCTCATGCTCATGCAATTTTTCGAGTTCTTCAAAATTTTTAATTTTGCTTTGGTTCAGACTTTATGGCGGTCCAAAGTTGTTCTTTTTTTCAATATTTTTTCAAGATGTACCCATTTTATAAGCCTATAACTTTTTCTCTTTATGTTTCATGTAATTTTAATCAAAAAATTGTATCATGTGTTGGAGAAAAAGGAATATCAATTATGTCCTTGGTTTAAGAATATTTCAAAAAGTATATCTTCGATTTTATTTTTCCTTTTCTCAAATATGGATTATAGCGTTGACATTATAAAAATAAAAACCATGAAAGTGGACCCAAGAGGAATAGGAAATAGAGTTATTGTAAAAAAACTCATGTCATTACAGCGCAAATTGTAAAATTTTAGTTCATAATCATTTTGTGCTAAGGGAAGTAATTCCCCCCCCTGCTCCGATCCTGATTTATTTTGACCAACCTATGCTCATTAATAAAAAGTTAAAAGACTTTACATTTAACATTTCTAAAGATATATGCGTATTTACCTTACGTTTTGAATTTTCTAACTGCTCTAGTTAAGGAGATACTATTTGAAAATATTTGTTTCTCTATAGTATTTATAACTCTTCACGGGTGAGGTTCTATATCTATTTATCAATATTCCACTGATGAAAAAAATTCTAAAAATTCTTTGTTAGTTGCAAATTACAAATATTACACGCTGTCTTATTTACAGTTGTTATTTACTTATTCATCTGTAGTAAATTCAGCCAATTAGCGACCTATTTATTTACTTATGCCACTAAAACATCGTATATTGTCTAAGAATTATTGCCTGTGGCTAAAGAACTTGACTTAAATACTACATGAAGTAAATCTGACTTAAAAATGCAAAATGCTTAAAAAAATTATAATTTGCCGTATTTAAATGCGTATATTTAATATTTATTATTACTACAAAATAATCATTATGTAATGAAACAAATCTTAAGCAATTTTTTTTTATTTTCTCTATTTATTAAAAACACCATTAAACTAATTCAGGCGGACGCACTATACAAGATGGAGACTATGAAATCATTGTTGTTGATGAAAATAATCCTTCTGTGTTGGCAGATAATGATTCACATTCCAGTGGACCACCCTCAATAAAGGTAAGTGTTGCAAAATCTTGTGGTTTTAATTACTTTACAAAGTCTTGTACGTATTAATATTAATTTGTATGAAATAAGTTAAAAGTTAGGTTCACGCCAAAACATAATTTCTCACTTTTCGACGAACAATTAGTTTTTATTGCAAATCTATGCAACCCATTGGTTGTTACTATTGTAAAATAGGTTTATAATCTGTAAACCTTTAACAATTCAATACAATTTAATCAATATTAAATAAAATATTTCAATTTTAAAATGTTTAAAAAGAACAAAGTTACGTTTTGCTGAGTACCTCTTCAAATATTTATGTATAAATATTAAATAGAGACGGATATCTAAAGGGGAAATACTTACATTTAAGTCAAATAGTAGAAAATTCACCAAGCGATCCGAATCTGTAATTTTATACATATTTATGTATATATATAAAACTTATGTTAACTTTACCTTAAAGATAGTTTTTTTCTGCCCCAAAAAATTCTTTAAAATTCTTTCATGTGAAATAATTTGTTCGTATTCGTACTCGTTTTACCGTTTAACTCTGTTTTTGTAAAGCATGGAAAATAAATAATTTCTCAGTTAAAAAAATAAAAAATCTTTTTCCCAAAAGATTTTCTTTCAAGTATTAGACGATTTACTTTGATAGATAAAATTAAATTTTCCTTTCATCTCTTCTCTGCATTCATTCACACATTCATTGATTTAAATCTTTGAGAATTTAAAGAGTTTCTTAAAGTAATGAAAATTGTGTGCTATTTTCCTAATTTAATGTTAGTATTGTTTTTTATTGCATTGTATTGAAGCATGTTACATTTTTTGTGCTAAATATTTAATTTTACAAAATTCATTAATAAACTAATTCAATTTTATGCAAACTTAAGTATTGATTTCATTCCAATAATGATAACCTTTCAAATCGATTTGTATTGAGATATAAACAATTAAAATTGAAATTTTTGTTTTCTAAAATTTTAATTGAATTTTCTCAATTTCATGATGAAATTGTGTATTTATTATGTTTGATGATGACTTTACAGCTAATATGTATTTTAAATATGAATATGAATAAATTGTAAAATTTGTATTGAAATTTAATTTACATATTTCACTTTACATCTAAATATTTATGTTGCAATTTATTGGTTTTATTTTAAAATTTGTATAGATATGAATTTCAATTATTTTTGGATCGCTTATTATTCTAATTATCTAGAATTATAGTTCTTATTAATTATAAATATTTATATATTTTTATTACATACATATATCCATATCGATGGTTTAATGAAGAAAAGACGTATTTGAAAAATCACTAAAATAACGAATAATTATTGTCAGTTTACGAGATAATGTATTTTTTATTAAAAAAAAACGTCTGCTTGATTAATATTGTTAAGAATGCCACGGACAATTTGAGATTTCCTGAAATAAAAATCATAATTTATTTGGAAATATTAATCTTAAAACTTTAATTTTTTAAACTTTTTAAGAGGAAGATTTTTAAAAAAGTACTTATTATGCTGTAAACACAATCACGACAGCAGGCTACACGAATACCTACTACAAAAGTAGTTGGCTGCTTTCGTCGCCTTGTAGTCAGCTACTTAATTATTTTTAAAACGGCAGCTACAATCCGAAACAGCTGTTTATGAGTAGTGCCAATATCGTGTTTATAAGATGGACAAAATAACAATTTCTATTTTGATAGAAATAACATAAATTTATTTTAGTAATTAACCTTCGATATCAACGGTTTCCCTGTACCAGATAGTAGGTATGTCCAAATCAAAAAATTCTTATAGAAAGATTTTGGTGTGATCTCTTATAGTATTAGAGTACATTATTGGAGTCAAATTTCAAGAATTATGCGGCATAACTTTAGAAGTTTATATTCGACATTATCTCTTTTGGTATCAAACAAGAGCTACCTTTTAAATGGTATATATATTCCTCCGGTCCATAATTGATTTAGAACTCATATACTAAAATCTTCTTTTTACAACCGACTTTTTTATAAAAATGCGCATATCTTAAAACAACATAGATATACAGGTATGTTCTGCAAATCACTTCCACATGATTTTGAAATCACATTAGTTTTCTAAGTCAAATTATTTATTGTTCACAAATTATTTTGACAATTTTATAACTCAGTGCACTAAAGATAAAGAAGGTCTAAAAGGTTATTGATAAATGATCTGAAAATTTCAACAATTATAGAAATTACAACTATTTTGAATTTCATGTGATTTCAAAATAATGTGGAAGTGATTTGCAGAACATACCCGATAAGTATGATATTTTTAATAATGAATTTTATAGAGGACATACTGGGATTTTATTTAACCTAATTTACCTAGCGCTTGCTCATGAAGTGTGTAAGATATGACAGTTTAAAAAATAACTTTTTAAAAATTTACTTATATTGAGGTAAAGTTTAATAAACATAAATTTTTATATTTTATATTTATCAGATATTATTGTATACATTATATATGTAAATACTTAATAAGTATGTAAATTGTTTATATAATTTTTTTCATCGTATTTATGGTAAATAAAGTTGAGTGGTTTAAATCGCTCATTTATTTCAATATTTTATAGTGTTGACAGCACTGAATCTGTTATTGTCGCCAACAAAAATATAATTTTTTTAATGTTGGCTACAGCTACAATGGTGGTCGGTAGTCGTGTGGTTGTGTCGACGCTAAAAAAAAAATTTTCCATTTGAATGCGTGTAATTTTGACAGGTTGTAGCCTGTAGCCGTGATTGTGTTTACAGCATTATTGTTGTATTCTATTGTCATCTTTGCTGAATTGATCCTTCTTACCCTTAAACGGTCGACTTCCACCCGTTCCTTAAATTCAACAATTCTATATTTTAAAGGAATCTCGAATATTAATAGCAAATTATAATATCTCAACGTTTTTTACGTTGTTTTTTTTTAAGTTTATTTCCTAGGGGCTAACTTGCCGATCATAGGTTTAAAACATCAGCACAAACCCAATATACCTTTCTACCCTACGGTAGAAAGGGTTTGAGACGGAAATGCGACAAATTTCAAAATTAATGAATAATTCCAAAAATATAAAAACTCCAATGTAACATAAAAGCTTTTCTGCTGTTATTCCTATAACTATTAAAATTTTTAAAATATCCAAGGCCTACTTCGCAATATTTATTAAATTAGCCATTTCAAAATATAAAAGTAAAGTAGGTTTCAGAAGGAGAACCCGTCTAATATTCTAATATGTGCTATTTTACAAATCCTCCTCTCTTAGAAAGAATTTAAAACCAAAACAAAGAATACAACTTTTTGCTTTAAGCCAACGATATGTATTTTAAATTTAAATGATAATGATAATGCTAATGATATTGAAAAATAAATAATTAATATTATGCATGTTTAATACAAATAAAATTTTAAATTTAATTCGACCCAACTAAAAACAAAAAATAAAAACAAAGAGTCCCAAACTGCAACCAAAGTCCCAATCAAATGTAACAACAACAAATACAACATCAGTAACCACAGTGACCACTTCCACAAATACAACAACAATAACAACAACAATTAATTCGGTATTATTGAGTAAAACTAATAAATTAAATAAACTGCAAAAACAACCATTGTCGCCGCCCACACCCGTGGTACCACAAAAATTACCAAAGGTAAAAAAAATCAAAAAACCAAAATCCAAATCGCAAAAAAAAAAGCAAAACAAATTAGTACCCGAACACACAAAAACCAAAAATGTAATCATTTGTAACACCACTCAATTAGAAATTGTACTACTCGTATTCAAATGTATTTAATAAAAACAAACCAAAAACAAAAAAAAAAACATAAAAGTAATTCACAGAAAAAAACACTATTTTATTCGCTTAAATCCTTTTTATTTGTGTTTTAATTTTATTATAAAAAAATTTAATTTGTTATATTTTTTTCATTGATCAAAGTTCATTCATTTGTAAACAATTTGTGTGCAAAGTATTTTTTTCTCGATATTTATTCTTTATTAATTGTTGTTTTATTGTTTTTTAATTCTTTTTTATATTGAAATTTATTTTAATGTTGTTTGTGTATTTAAATATAAGTTATTAATTTTTAGATCTACATATTTACGTTATATATTTCTTGAAATATTAACATTTACACACATTTATTTATTGTTCATAAATAAAAATTGAATCACATTTTAAAAGGTTAAATTTCGTATTTGTTACAAGAGTCTAGAAAGTAATAAGTTGGTTTTTCCAATATCATCAAAATTTTAAATTTGACATATCGCTCACTTATGAAATCTTTTTCGACATAAATTCATTTAAAGTTTTCAATTAAATATCACGTTCTGTAGGACTAAAAAAATTGCAAAATTTTCATAAATTTTATGAAAAGTTTTTTATATACATAGGTAATACATTAATTAAACAATAACCAGCAAAAAATATACAATTGAAGCATAGCCGCGAATAACGTTGTAAGCGACAAAATTGAAATTGTTCACAATTCGTAAAAAACGTTTTTAAAGTAGCAGGCAATATATGGATAACTTTTTTTCTAATAGTATTTTGACAGCGATAAGGTGCATAATTTTGGCTGATTTGGTGATTGAGCAACGTAAAAGGGTCAAGTTGACTGTAATATGCAAAAAAAAAAAAGGTTTTGTAAAAATCGGCTTTTAAAACGTTATCGCGGCTATGCTTCAATTGTAGATTTTTTTAGAACAAATACTGGAAGTTGTTTGAATAATTTTTGCAATGGTGCGAATTAGAATTATCTAAGATTTTAAGAACTCAAATGTTACTCAAAACTATGCAATTTAAAAGAATTTTTCACATTTTATGAATATAATTTTCTTCACAAATAAAGCAATTAAAAGAAATTTGTCAGTATTACGTGATGACAACCGCTGATTAACTAAATTATATCATTCTTACATATTAACAATTTTGAAGAATATCAAATGGATAAACTTCATTTTCTCTTTGAACTCGGAGAGTAAAGAAGATATAAAGGTGAAACTTATTCACAATATAAAGAACGATATGGGGAATAATTCTGTATCTCTAACTCCAAAATCACCTATTTTGAGTTATGCCACTATTCATGTAAGTGAGCAATATAAACTATACACAATTTCAACAATGTTGTGACCAAACATATTTAATACCTAATTCTTATGTAAAATTATTCGCAGAATCCTAACGAGAAGTCTGAATTGTTTGTATTTTTAGAAAAAGATATTACTCTTCAAAAGTATTTGACAGATTTTTTATTTCTCTTTTCGTTCTTTGGGTCGTTTATAAAATGTGGACGAGAAATGTGACTTAGTTACAGAGGTCCAAAGTTCAAATTTAACAATTTGATTCGGAATTTGGTTTTGTTCTATGGCTTTACCCCAAAAATTGTTACTGTTATCAACAAAATGACACATTTTCGATTTAAGAAAAATAATAGTCAATTTTAACACTTGAACTTCATGGAACACCTAAAAAAAGTTTTGCTAATGTTGAATCCTCCAAGCGAAACAAATTTTAAAATTTGGTGGAAATAATTTAACAGTTTCTAAACAGATCACCTAATTTGTATTGTTTTTCTTTATCTATGACACTAGATTTTATCTATCGGATAAATTGAATATCTTGATGTACAAATTTATAAGAATTACACGATATCACTACATAAAAGGAAAGTGAAAGTGCATATAGGGGAAATAAGGCAACGAACTAGCACGAGCTTCGTTTTTTGGAGGGTTTTATAAATCATTTAAAGAAATTTACATCAGATCACGTCTTCTTTTTTTTCTTTTTGAAAGTTGAAATTTTTGTTCAAATTAAGCTTTAAAGATTGCCATTTAAAATTAGAAAACGTTAAATTCCTTCTAAGCTCTTATCGATTTATATGATAAGTTTTTACTTTTCTACTGAAATTTTCAGGATCGATCAACAAAAAAACTGTGTTAACATTTTCTTTTTTAATTCATTGGAGTATTTCTCAGGATTTATTGCCGTTCGTCATAAAAAAATAAAAATGGTGCTACATTTCATTTTATCCTAAATCAATTAAACTTCACATATCTTAAGGCTGAAGTTAAATGAATTTTATTTTAAGCCTGAAAATATGTGCAGTTCTCCTGATTTCTATATAAACCCAGTAGGAAATACTGTCACATGCTAATTTTAGAAGTCAGCTTTCTAGTAATCCTGTTCGCCTGGTATTAGGAGCAAAATTTAAAGTTTTCTTACATATTGAAAATAAAAATTGTTTGAACGAAGAAAGAAAAACAAAATCGATCGACAGGCAGAGACAGAGTGAAACATTTTTTTTTGCTTTTTCCTGATGGACGGACGGATCATTTTGAATAAAGAAAATTTACATAAGTATATTTTTTGTATTACGTATGTAAATAATTGATTTTTAACTTTTTCGTCTGATTTTTCTTCTAGTTTTTAATAAAATTTATACGGTATGTGATGATCGATTTCAGATATAATTTTAAGATAATGAAATGATTATTATAATATGAGTTAGTAGAAATGTAATATTATTAGTGTTTTTACTAATGATAAGAAAACATTTTGTTTTAAAATTATTACTAAAAATTAAAATAAAAATAACTTTTTTAAGTAATTTTTCGCAGAATGTGTGTTTTTTGTAATTATTCCACAATTCGTTTTAATTCGTGATACCAAATCCTTGTTGATAACTTCGCAACTGTTGGTATTGTTTTATGTGCTAGCATGAAGTCAATTTATATAGAATTAATGCATTATAATTTGATGAAAAAGACGAAATGATGAACATGTCTGTGAAATTAAAAAGATACACATTTGATTAAAAATGAAGAATATTAAAAAATATTTCAAAAATAATAATGTGAAAAACTAGAATTTTTTAATTTCAAAATTAGGCCACGAAGTTTGGGTTTCAAATTAAAAAAAAAAAAATAAAATGTTTGATAACTTCTTTATTTGGGATCACACCTTATTCTAAGCAAACATTTAATTTTCGCAAAACTAGGCATTCATCCAAGAAAATTAACTCCAATTGGGATCACACATAATTCTAGATAAAAATCGAACTTTTGGTTAAAAATCTTCAAAATATTAAAATTTTTCATAAGTTAAAAGTTTAGCGGTAAAATACAACAAATTTTAATCTCATAATTATATACATATTTCCAAAAAATGTTTAAATTGAAGAAGATCGATCAAAATTTACATTTTTTCATTTTCTACTTTGCACAAGTCGTTTTCAAGATATCGTAAACTAAGTAGGAAAGCCTCTATATAAATAGATTTTGAATTTAGGTTTTTGTACTTAGGGAATCATTACACATGGAAAAATGTTTAACTTGATAGTGATTTTTGGTATTAAAAAGTGCAATTAATAAAAAAATAGAATTACAACAAAAACTATATTTTAAAAAATAATATATCACATTATACGTTTCTACTGATATACAATCGGATCATATCCTTAAATTTATCCGCGGCTGTAAATGTAAAAATAGCACAATTTTTAAGATATGTAGAGGTAATAATTGCTAGAAAATTTCATTACTTACTAGGATTTCATTGAAATTGATCCAAATAGGATTGATTTTTTTTCAAAGTTACATCTCTTTTGGCTTAAATATGTACATACATACATATATTGTGGAAGAAATATTGATTTCTATTTAAATATTTTGGATATTAAACAGTGTTTTGCCTCTCCTTAAAAATATTCTATTTGGTTTATATTCGGTATTGAATATAGGCTCTCGATATGTATATAAATATATAAGTCATCAGGTTTAATATTTAGCAACATCTTTTGTTTAAGGAGATGTTCAATATACTAGAACCCATTTTTAGGTTATCTTATATACTAACATACATATATCTATGTATGTATGTAAGTAGATTTTACTTTTTATGCATTATCTAAACATACATATGTACATTTTAGCATACGAGTACATTTGATGTGCACTTCAGACATCAATGTTCAGATTCGCATTGAGATTTCCAAATGAATCAAGTTTTAAATGTTTGTTTAGTTGTAAATTTTTTGAGTTTGACGCTTTAAGCAAACCAAAATTTTGATGACGGAGTGAAAATAATGATATAAGGGAGATGAGTATATATAGGAACTCATTAATTGCTTACGAACATAACATTTTCTTCAAGTATCTCTCATCGTTTCTGTGTTTGAGTGTTTAACAGGTATATAAATACATTCTAACATAAGTATGTACGAGTATGTATGTATATACATATATATGTGCTTAACAATTGTAAGTGTGGGTGATGATTGTCATAAATTACGCATTTAATATCAATATTGATTAATTCTCTTATGATTGTGTTTGTCTGATATTTATTGATTTTATAAAGTACCTTTAACATACAAATGTATATGTATTAATGTATGTAGTTATAACTATTTGATATGCATATTCTTCCATTCATAATTTTTAATCACACATTTGCACACGCTCACACCTACACCTACATACATATGTTTGTATAAATATTGTATATTTATTATATGAAGTAGTTGATATTTTTGATGTTCTCACATTTTTTCACACGTTCACACACATTTTTATATGTTATCATAGAACGTATAAACCTCACCGCGCAATTTGTCACTTTTAATAATCAATTTTAACCTTACCCATCCTTTTTGCAGAGTGATTCGGAATGTAATTCACTTAATATGAACTCAACTGAAAATGAAGTTCCTGAAGTGGAATCATCAAGTGAAATTATGGTTGATGACAGCAAACCGATGAACTCGAATGATGAGAGTTGGACGGATGTTAATTTGAATGAAGATGCAGGAGTACAGTCATCAGCATCAGGTATAATGATGTCAGGTGACGGAAAGTTACGTGACATGGGCGGTATGCATGCAGCACACACCAGTCATATGCAAAATGCTCAACATATTATAGGTGGCGTAAATGAAAGAGGAGATAAGCCGGATTCGGAAATTTCTGTAGTCAGAGTGCCTGATAGTTATACCAATGCAGCAGGTAATGGTACAGGTGTTCAACGGGGTTCAAGAGCAGATGATTTGCCTATGAAGCCCCCTTTGGTCGGTCAATTACCCATGACTACTCCCTCAAGAGAGGCTAGTCTTACGCAAAAGTTAGAAGTAGCTTTGGGGCCTGTGTGTCCTTTACTTAGGGAAATTATGGTGGACTTTGCACACTATTTATCTAAAACTCTTGTGGGTTCTCATGGCCAAGAATTACTGATGGAAGGTAAGGGTTTGACCACTTTCAAGAACTCACATTCTGTAGTGGAGCTAGTGATGTTGCTGTGCTCTCAGGAATGGCAAAATAGTTTGCAAAAGCATGCTGGACTTGCTTTCATTGAACTTATTAATGAGGGCCGCTTACTGTCACATGCCATGAAAGATCACATAGTGAGAGTTGCAAATGAAGCTGAATTCATTTTGAATCGCATGAGAGCGGATGATGTTCTTAAGCACGCCGATTTCGAGTCACAATGCGCCCAAACATTGTTAGAAAGGAGGGAAGAAGAACGGATGTGTGATCATTTGATTACAGCTGCTCGTAGGAGAGATAATGTAATTGCCAGTAGGTTACTGGAAAAAGTGCGTAATATTATGTGCAACAGACATGGCGCCTGGGGAGAATCCTGCGGCAGTGTTCAAAAACAAACGTACTGGAAATTGGATGCTTGGGAAGATGATGCCAGGCGACGCAAGCGTATGGTACAAAATCCCAGAGGTTCATCCCATCCTCAAGCCACTTTGAAAGCCGCATTAGAAAATGGAGGTCCTGATGATGCCATTTTACAAACTCGAGATGAATTCCATACACAAATAGCGGTAAGCCGAGCTCACCAAGCTACCCAACACACTGCCGACCTTTTAGATGATGCTGAACTATTAATAGAAGACCGAGAACTCGATCTCGATTTGACAGGTCCTGTGAATATTAGCACTAAGGCAAAACTTATAGCGCCTGGTTTGGTTGCTCCTGGTACTGTATCAATAACTAGCACTGAAATGTTTTTCGAAGTTGATGAAGAGCATCCAGAATTCAATAAGATTGAGGCTGAAGTTCTCAAATACTGTGATCATTTACATGGTAAATGGTACTTCTCTGAAGTTAGAGCCATATTTTCACGACGGTATCTGCTGCAAAATGTCGCCTTGGAAATCTTTTTAGCTTCTCGTACCTCAATTTTATTCGCGTTCCCCGATCAACACACCGTAAAGAAGGTAATTAAGGCTTTACCACGAGTAGGTGTGGGCATCAAGTATGGCATTCCACAGACCAGACGAGCTTCGATGATGTCGCCACGTCAGTTGATGCGTAACTCGAACATGACCCAAAAATGGCAGCGTCGTGAAATTTCCAACTTTGAATACCTAATGTTCCTTAACACCATAGCAGGTCGCACATACAACGATTTAAATCAATATCCCATTTTCCCATGGGTGCTGACTAATTATGAAACCAAAGACTTGGATCTCAGCTTACCTTCGAACTATCGGGATTTGTCGAAACCCATTGGAGCTTTAAATCCCTCAAGAAGAGCTTACTTTGAAGAGCGTTATGAATCATGGGAAAGTGATACAATTCCACCATTTCACTTTGGAACTCACTATTCTACTGCAAGTTTTACACTGAATTGGTTGGTTAGAGTAGAACCTTTCACTACCATGTTTCTTGCTTTACAAGGAGGAAAATTCGATTATCCAGATCGCCTATTTTCTTCAGTTAATCTTTCATGGAAAAATTGCCAACGTGATACTTCGGACGTTAAAGAGCTAATACCGGAATGGTACTTTTTACCGGAGATGTTCTACAACTCGTCAAGTTATCGATTGGGACATCGTGAAGATGGAACGATGGTCAATGATGTTGAGCTGCCGCCGTGGGCAAAGACACCAGAAGAGTTTGTGCGCATCAACCGCATGGCTTTAGAATCGGAATTCGTCTCATGCCAATTACATCAATGGATAGACCTAATATTCGGTTACAAGCAGAGAGGACCTGAAGCTGTTCGTGCTACCAATGTCTTTTACTATTTAACCTACGAAGGAAGTGTAGATTTGGAATCGATTGCAGATCCTGTAATGAGGGAGGCTGTTGAGAACCAAATACGGAACTTCGGCC
Source organism: Stomorhina lunata (assembly GCA_933228675.1). Classification (NCBI taxonomy): domain Eukaryota; kingdom Metazoa; phylum Arthropoda; class Insecta; order Diptera; family Rhiniidae; genus Stomorhina; species Stomorhina lunata. Next base: position 126,621,526 of record OW121743.1, read on the forward strand.
AAACACCTAGTCAACTGCTTATGGAACCTCATCCTCCCAGAAGTTCCGCAATGCACTTGTCGCCGATGATGTTCAGTGCCATGCCCGATGACTTGTGTCAAATTTTGAAGTTTTATCAAAATTCACCAATTATTCATATATCAGCGAACACCTATCCTCAATTATCGCTGCCTTCGGTTGTTACTGTTACAGCAGGACATCAATTTGCTGTAAACAGATGGAATTGTAATTACACTGCTTCCGTCCAAAGTCCCAGCTATGCAGACTCTAATCAACAGCAAGGATCTATGAAGCCCTTAACAATTGATCCCGTACTAAGTAAGTGTTGATCTTTCAACTTCTTCTAACCAATTATTTTAAAAGGTAAAATCTAACGCATATTTTTTTCTATTTTCTTCTAATCATGCAGCCGCTCAAAACACAGCAAATAATAATCCAATGAATCGTAGACATTTAGGAGACAACTTCAGTCAAATGCTAAGAATAAGATCCAATTGTTTCGTAGTTACTGTGGACAGTCGTTTCCTGATAGCCTGTGGTTTTTGGGATAATAGTTTCCGAGTGTTTAATACTGAAACTGGTAAGTTTTTTTATTTTTTTATTTTTAATTTCAATTATATGATTCTTATTAATTAAAATATGTTGTTTTTTTTTAATTCAAGCTAAAATTGTGCAAATTGTTTTTGGCCATTTCGGTGTTGTGACCTGCCTAGCACGATCCGAGTGTAATATAACTTCAGATTGTTATATTGCATCTGGTTCGGCAGATTGCACGGTTTTACTATGGCACTGGAATGCTCGAACGCAAAGCATAGTTGGAGAAGGTGATGTTCCCACACCTAGAGCAACTTTAACCGGTCATGAACAGGCCGTTACATCGGTTGTAATAAGCGCAGAATTGGGTCTTGTAGTATCAGGTTCCACGAGTAAGTTCGATTTTCTTATATTATATTAAAATTTATATTTATGTGAATTCTTTATGTTACATTTTACAGACGGTCCTGTTCTTATCCATACTACCTTTGGAGATCTTTTGCGTTCTTTGGACCCACCCATGGATTTCCATTCGCCAGAGTTAATTGCAATGTCACGCGAAGGTTTTATCGTTGTCAATTATGACAAGGGCAACGTGGCAGCTTACACTATCAATGGAAAAGAACTAAGACATGAAACTCATAACGATAATTTACAGGTAAAGAATCCTTTAATTCAATGGATGTAAATATGTACAAGTATATTTAAGTATATATATATCTAAAACATTTCTATATAATTGTAGTGTATGCTGCTTTCGCGAGATGGTGAATATTTAATGACAGCTGGTGACCGTGGTATTGTAGAAGTCTGGCGTACTTTCAACCTGGCACCTCTTTATGCTTTTCCAGCTTGTAATGCCGGTATACGCTCGTTGGCTTTAACACATGATCAAAAGTAAGTTTGGAAATTTAAGTTATTTAAACCAGAATTACATAGATTATAAATACATATTTACTCATTTTCGCTATTTTTACTTTAGGTATCTATTGGCTGGTCTTTCCACCGGTTCAATTGTGGTATTTCACATTGATTTCAATCGGTGGCACCACGAGTACCAACAGCGTTACTAGACTTTAACGAAGTGCAGTTGCCATTAAAAACTAAAACATCATTAACATAAATAATTTTGACTACAGGAAGCAGTAACGAAAATCACAATATGCAACAAGTCAACAAAAAAAAAAAAGAAAGAGTAAGTCTATTTAAATATATTTATACGTATGTATGTACTTCTAAAGACAAACAAGTTTTAGTTAAATAAATATTTTTTTGTGAAAGACAGAAAATTACTAGATTTTTCTAGGATAGAAAATATGCATTCCAATAGAAATTCACTTTTGTTTTTGCTTCAGAATTCAGAAATAATGTTAAAAATTAAATGCAATTGAAACGGAACAATGTTCCAAAAAAGATAAATTTTTATTAAAATAGAAATGAAATTAAATTTTAGGCATTATTAACTAACTTAAAGAAAACAAAAAAAAACACTAAAAATAGCATAGAACGAGTTACAAATGAAACTAAGTGGCCAAAAGTGAACGTACTAAAGTAGTATTAATTTAACAAAATAAAAGTTTAAACGAAAAAAAAAACAATTCATAATTACATGAACTACAAATTACAAATTATTACAACTTATTTCAAACAAAACAAAAAGATATGAAAAAAAAAACAAGCAAGCAAGTGTTAACAAGCATTTAGTGTTAAAAAGAAAAGTTTAAGTAAATATCTTAGGCTTATACTAGTCGGTTTTTAATTATAAATATAAAATGCACTTTTAATTTTTATACATAAAATTTAAAAAAAAATATTAAAAAAAAATTACAATTTGCACATAAAATTATACAAACAAAATTCAAAATGCAACACTTAAATACATAGAGGTCGTAAACGAAAAATACTTTCATTTTCAAACCAAGTTTTTAATTTGACAGTTTGTAGTTTTGGAACGATTTTACATATTACTGATTTTGTCAAGTCTTTGTTTAATATCTGAAAAGTATTAAATCATTTTATGTTGAAAAGAGTTTCGCTACATCAAATATTTGTTCAAATATATTCAAAAATTTTGAAAATTTAACAAGAGGAATAAATCAATAAGTCAATTTAGTATTTTATCACGTAAACCAACTCTGCTTTTGATTTGAGTTAAAAACTCACAATTTTGGAATTTTTATCTTGTAATATACAAACATACTTTAGGGCATTGTGTTTTTTAGAATAATTTTTAATGAAACAAGTTTTATCATTGAAAACAAAAGTTTCGAATGCCATCATAATCATTAAGTAAATTCAGTTTGATATTCTTCTCTGGTGTCTAGACCAATGTACCTAAAACTTTAAATTAGTCGGTTACTTGAAACCAGTGTGACAAATCGATTATTACAGCTTTTTATTAAATTTTGCAATTAATTGAGGCAAAAATATCATTAAAATCGAGTCTAAAACAGTTAAAGTAAAAAACATAAATCATTAAAGAACAACTTAAAATATTTCGCGAAAAACGTAGCATGTCTATAAATAATAAAAAAATCAATGATATTTCTTTGTCGTTTAAATTTTTTGCTGACAGATGACGATATTTTTGAAGCTTTAAAAATTAGTAAGATTTAAAATAGTTTCAAATCAGTTCAAATCATTAGATTAATAGTTTGTTTTGAAAATGTAATTTTTACTTCGTTTACAATCTATTGTTTTGTATAAATATATTAAAAAAAGGAAACAAAGTTAAACACATAATTATATTCATGCCCTTAACATAATTTACGAACATCTCTAAAAAAAACCCTTAATTAGTTTTATGTTTAAATTTCGTCCATTAAAAAGAGAAAGTAACCAACGAATAGAGTTTGGCAAATACAAATTTTGAATATTTTATATATTTTTAAGAATGTTTTAAGTATTCAGAAAAACGTCCATTAATTTTTGTTGTTGTCTATGAGACCCTGTTTCTTAATAACCCTAAATACCCTTATTAACCCTTAAGCCCTCCAAATTTGGGTTTTTTCAAACCCATTTTGTCTATTTGTCTATGTATTTTTAAACATCATTAATCCTAATTATTAAATTGGTTGTTTTTTATATAATAACTATTTAAATTTATGTATATGTAAAAATATAAGTACTTCGGTTACTTATTTATTTATTTAAATGAATGTAATTTGTATTTGTAGTCGTTTTTTGTTCTAGATATATTTTTTAAATGATATTTAGTTCAACACTAGCAAATTTTTAAAACCACAAACTTAAAAAAAGAAATTATTTCAAAAATAAAGTAAATAATTTAAATGATAAATCGTGTGCACCATCAAAATATTTAGAATGTTTTAATAATTTATGATTTGCTTTTTTAAATTTTTTGCTAAATATTAATGATCCTAATTTATGTAAATGCATTAAAAAAGATATGTTTAAAAACTAAAAAAAAATTAAAAAAAAAAAACAAAAAAAATTTTCGTAATTTACAAAATACAGTCCGGTCCATTTGAATATATCCACCCAAAACTACTGAGTAAATAAAATGAAATGAATTTGATAATTTCAGCAACAAAAATCTTTTTAAAATGGTCAAAATTTGTGTTTTTAAAACTAGTTCACTAGAATAAACCCACTATTATTTAAAAAGAATATTTTAATCAAAATTTATAAATTTTTAGTCCATTCAAAACTCTAAATAGAAGAAATTAAACTAAACTTTGGTACTATCAACATCTAAAATTATTGAATATTTTTTTATGTATGTGTGTATATTCCAATGAAAACCTTTTACAGGCACACATTTTGATTCCATCTAAAAAAAAGTAACCAATAACACGTACATATTTTAAAAAGTTTAGCTTTGCTTGAAAATGTTGTGTTATCAACGGAATAAAAATGTATCCAACCGATTTCATTACATAGTCAGTTTACTAAGGCTATTTGGGTGGGTATTTTATGTGGATTGGATTGAACCGTATTTTAAAAGCATGAATGAATGTATTTCAAAAATACATGAAAATAAAATTTTTTAAAAACATAATTACAACTATTCTGTCCACATTGCAATTTTTATTCATGGTTAAGGCTAAAAATATTTAAATAAATAAATAAAACACAAAATTAAAAACTAGAGATACAAAAATTAAACAAAAATGAAAAAATATATGTTTATGTAAATAAGTATAAAAAATAAAACTAAATAAAATATTATTATATGATAGAGGTAAAGGTGAAGGGGTTTGTTTTCAAACAAATAAATTAGTTTCGTTTTAATAATAAAAATTCAAAAAATGATTTATGTAAATATAGCTTAGAGTTTGAAATAAAAATTAAACGATTTACAGTTATTATGTACTTAATATTATACACGATACATACCTATACAAACATACATACATAGATACATACATAGATACAATACAACATTCTATAGATACATAAAAATATGCCTAAAAATATTTTTTGATTTACATATTTCTTTTTCTTATACATAAATAAAAAATAAATTAATACATACTTACAGTCATAAATATATACATACATATATTTATATACATAAATAAATGAATAAACAATTACATATGTAAAACCAGAAAAACAATAAAATTAAGATTTTATAAAAAACGTTGCCTACAATTTTTATTAACAGAAAAAGAAAAACATAAAAAGCGGCTGACTAGGACTTTTAAATAAGTAAATTTATTATTATCTATTAACATACAAGCACTACAAATTCAAAATAATAATAAAATTACGAGGGTAAATCAATAACGCCGCGAATTTTAACATTTCCCTCTTCTTAATTGGGATTTTAAATTGCTCTTTTCAATGTCCAACTGTCTAACACATTTTCTTCTGAAAATGATTTAAATTTTAACGGCTGCCAAACACAACCTAAATAAGGCAGCTCATTTAAATTCGCAGACTTATTGACCCACCCTCGTACAAAAAAAAATTATCTCGTTTGAAAACTTATTCAAATAAACAAATCTAAATCTAACTACAAAAGCAAAAAAATAAAAATAAATCAATAAATAAACAAAAAGATATAAAAATTAAAAGCTAATTCATTATAACCAACAAAAAGTTTAACATAAATCAATTTTAAATTCAAGCTTTTTTTGCTGCATAAGAATTTTTACAAAATCAAAACAAAAATTAAAATATATTTTGTCAATCATGTTAAAAGTTTACTAAAATTAAAAACAAAAACAAAAAAATACAACTAAATAATTACAAAAAAAGTAATTGCTAAAATCAGATAATTAAATACAAAGAAAAATTATATAAACATTAAAATATAAAAAGAAAAAGTATTTGCTAAACAATTATAAAGAATTAATATTAAATAAAAAAAAAATAAACAAATAAGTTAATGAATATTAAGTCTCTTGTGAAGAATAAAAGTAAAAAATTAAGAAGAAAAGTAAGAAAATAAGAAGCCTATACTCTTATGTGCAAATGCAAAACAAATTTAAATTATTTAAAAATTATTAATTAATTAATAATGATTACTTATACTGAAATGAAATGAAAATAATACAACAAATTAACAAAAACAAAATTACATGATTAAAGATTTATAAATTATTTGAATACTTGAAGTAAAAATGATTTAAAATTTTTTAACAAAATTATAAAATAAATCAATCAACACATTTTCACACTGACAGCACTCTCTCTCTTTCTCTAACACAAACACCCACAAACACAAACTCAGTCACTTACACAAACACATTTAAACATGGAAAACACACAATAACAACAACAAAAACAGAAACAAAACAACATTGCATATGCTATGAAAATAAGTAATTATTACAATTAATATAATGATTATGTTCAATAAACTAAATTCAAATGACAATTAAACAATTTGATTTAAAATTTCACTTATTGTTTCATTTCTAACCGAAATTTAATTCCTTGAAGATTTTCGTAATAAGTAAGTATAACATCATTTATGGTGTGATAAGTTAAAGCTATTACCAAAAATTAATATTTGTACTCAATAAAGATTTTATAAAAGTATCTATGACTAACTACTACAAAGAAAAATGGCTCATTTAAGGCTTTTGAGTGTGCGACGAGTGTTATTGATATTTTGCAAAGTAACTCATAACGCACACTCCACGGTGTAAGATTTTGCTAATCTAGCTGGACAAAACCCCTTTTTTGACTTTAAATTTGGGTAAATATTTTTATCAAATATAAAAGAACACTTGTTATAAAATAAGAAAACGCAAAAACTTTTCCAAATTTGTAAACAATAACATTTTAACGGTACTTCAAACTTCAATATTTTTGTGCGAATGAAAACAACAAAAAAAACTTACATGAAATTGCTTATTTTTAAAAGCTTGTAACTTTTTATTGAAGCGGAATTTTTGAACGATTTTTTTTTTGTTTTGAAGCTCAACTTGTTCGTGTTAATATCAGGAAAATTTAATTTTAGAACCTAGAAAATTCTTTTAGTTCTATTTCATTTTAACAATTACTCTTTTTGTTAAGTTAAAAAAAAAAACAAAGTTATATAATCAATAAATAATTTTCTTCATAACGCTTCAACACCAAATTAGTTTTAACTAACGTCTAAATTCCCTACTTTACGGCATGTAAAAAATTATCTGCAGATACTTGCAGAAAATAAAAATAAAACCAATAATGTGTGATATCACTTACCATGAACTTTTTAATATATGGATTGAAACACCCGAAAATGAAAGACTTGACCGTTCCGTGGACTATATTTGTGGAAAAATAAGCTCTGGTTCAAATTCTCATATTGATTATGAGCAACTAAAAAGTTTTGTACAAAATGTTTATATTAGATTTTAGACAAGGTGGAAAAAGGTACACCGAATGAAACGCGTTTTTGTAAGTTACTATGGTGCCTGGTTAAGCACAATCATTGATATTTCTCAGTTTATTTATAAGAAACCAAAAGAAAATTTGGAACCTGGAAGACCATTAAAGGCATATATCTAAAAAGCTGGAAGTAAGGAAGTGGCGCGTCACAGCAACAGATGATAAAATTAAAGTTGAACAAAGAAAATGCTTAATTCAAAGTAAATTCAAGTCCGAAACAGGACTTTTAATTGATATGCCAAATCCAAAAGGAGGCAATACGAATGACGGTAACACCGCTAGACGATTTTTTAGAGGCTCTGAAATAACTGCACTTATAACTGGACTCGATTTAGAACTTATAAAGAGTTTTCACATTTTATTAGAGTCTATGGCTTCTGGATATTCTATTAATTCTACGGCTTTTCAAGAGTATGCAGATAAAACCAGAGAACTATATTTGAAAGAATATTCATGGTAATGTATGCCAGTGACTGTCCATAAAGTTTTATACCATTCAAAACAAATTATTGACACATGCATTCTTCCTATTGGACAATTGTCGGAAGAGGCCTTAGAAGCCAGAAATAAACACTAACGAAACTTTCGGGAATATTTCACTCGTAAAACTTCTAGAACTGACACTAATAGAGATTTAATTAATAGACTTTTAATAACATCAGATCCATATATAAACAGTTTGCTAAATATATATAAAAAATCAGCATTGACACCTGAAGTACTACATTTATTGGAATTTCCAGAAATGCCAGAAGAAAACCATTGATTTTAACATTTTATTCTAACACTAATTTATATTTACAATTGAAATATATTCTTATTTTAAAATTAGTAAAAATAAAAAAAATCCAAAAAAAAAATTTTAAAAAAATTTAAAAAAAAATTAAAAAAAAAATTAAATAAAAAAAAATTATTACTTATACAACTTTATTATTTATTTTAAATATTCTCATGCATACTTACTGCTTTTTTACTTTTTGATTATCCAAAGCGAAAAATATCAGAAATAAATTTTTGCAGTTGTATGAGAGTTGGGCGTGGCAGTGATCTAATGTCGCCCATTTTTTTCACAATTGGACATAATGGCCTAGTGACACCTTGTACCAAAATTCATAAGTCTACATTAATTTGTTTCCAAGATATTTAATTTTGTCTTCCTAGAATGGCTAAATCGTACACTGTGCACTCTAAGCCTTAACATTTTGCTTCTAACTGTAATTAGCGGTAGTTACATTTAATTATAAACAACCTTTTACAACAATACAGGCGTTGACAAGTGACAATAATGAACTGTAACAATAAACATGTGAGATGATCAGTGTTACTTAAGTAGAACACAGGCTAACTTATCTTGAAATGACGGCTACTGAGATGGCGACAGTAAACAAATGTGCCAGGGGCTCTTCACATATGATGTAACGATCTTAGGGGGAGGGTGGTATGACATTTGTTACAGTGGAAGAATTTTGTATGCGTATTTGGTGGTGTAGGTAAAAATCTGCGAAAATAGCGTTACATAATATGTGAACAGCCCGCAGGATAAAGCAAATTCTGTGTTCATACAATATTTTGAATTGTTTTATTGTAAAATTTAAACAAAAATACAAATCAAAATTGTAAAAATTTCTTGTAACGGACCCCGGACTACGGAGTCCTTACAAGTAAAATCTTTAAAATATATAAGTTTGAGATGTACATACGTACACATTCGAACCAAAACATAAATGATTTCGAGTAAATTGAGAAAACATTTTTTTACTAAAAATTTTTGAAAAAGTTTATATTTTTTATGGAAATAATGTGGGCTTAAAGTCATAAGACGATGGCGTGAGTTATCTGTTTAATTAATTCGCGTTTCTAACCGCCAGAATAATTTCAAAAACTAAAAAGTTACCTTTCGGTGCGATCGATTTGAAAAGTTAAGTTTTGAAACAATCGAAATGAAAAATGTTTTATTTTTTAGTACAAAAAAAAAAAAAAAAATTAAAAACAAAACAATTCTCGAAGTAACCAACAAAAATCAATACTAACTGATAAAAAATATATCGTCAACTATACAATTGTACTGTTTAGTGAACATTTTTCATAAAAAATAAACCTTAATACAAATTGTTACGTTTTAATGCGATCGATCATTTTTGACACCGCTTTGTAAAGAATTGATTGCCGGTTTTTAAGATTTTATTTAATGTAACTTTAGAGACCAGTTTGTAGAGTAAAACTGCATCATTAACTTAATTTTTTCCAAAAATGGAGTTTTGTATTACGTTTTAGTGCAAACGTCTACATATATTCTTATTATCTTAACGTACAAAAAGCAGGCCTCTAAATTTACATCATTACGTGAGTTCTGGAAATAAGAGATAACGAATACTTGGCTTTTTGTTAGCATAGATCTTAAAATGTCAAACTTTAAACAAGTTATGGCTTGGAGATATTACATTTTAGAGCCATCTATCGAAATTCATAACCGAACTTCTTTTAAACCCAATATAAGAAAAACAAAATTGGGCATTTCCAGTGCTGCCTGCTCACGTCCTTGTAGTAGGGCTTGTTTGTTAGCACCAAAACTTTGCAATTCTAATATACAATTTTTTAAGTATTTTTCACTATTAATTACTAAAAAAAGGTCACTCACAATAATAACTCTTTTTTTAATACACAATCAGAAAGTCCGTTTTTGATTTTTTAGCAAAAAATTTCCAGAAATGGATAAAATGACTGTTCGAACCTCCAAGAATCTGGTTTATATATGGTAATTCAATTGGCAACGAGTACTAGGCTCGGTTGTTGTTTTGAAAAACTATGCACGATCTGTTACCGCAAGAACGTCATACAATGTATCGAGAGAGATATAAAAAGGATCAGACGTTATTCGACAATAGCTAAATTGGTCGTAAGAAACAATCGAGGTGCTTTGAAACATTGGTATGGTTTAGTAACATTTGACTTTATAATTTTAAAATATCGTTATCACTCACATTTTTACGATTTTTTAAAACTCAATGATGTTTTCATAAAGTAAATTTCAAATTTTTTAAAAGCTGATTTTGTTTGTCGATAAAAATGTATAAAATAAATATTAACTAGTTTAAGATAGAAAACTGAACAATTTTCAAGGTTTGTTAAAGTAAAGTAAGTAAACAAAGCTGTCTGTTAAGGATGGTTTAAGAAAAAAGCAGATACAAGTTTTTTCTGTAAACAATTTCTATCTATATTATAGTACTCGACAAAAAATTGTTACTAAAAAGAAAACGATTTATATTTATTCTATTTTTTTTAATAAAGTCTTTTAAACGAAAGAAAATGTCAAACTTTTCTTAAGGGTCATAACAAGGATTTCGAGATCAAATTCATTCTAAGTGTTTAATTTTAAATTAAAAAGGCTTTAAAACATAATCCTGTCAAATAAATATATTGAAACAAAATGGCCTTTTTTTCCATTAGACATTTACAAAATGTATCCTACAGCTCAATTTAATGGAGATAAGTATGTAAGTATGTCTGTCCTTTGTCTGCTTTTGAGTATATTTTTTAACAATCACCAACATCATTTAAATGCTAATATTTGTTTAAACATCATTAATCATTCAAATTTTCCTAAGCTTTTGATATTATACCCTCAAATTCGACTATATTAAATTTGTCAAAAATTCTATTCGTTCCTACATTAAAAATGTATCCATCCATTTTACTACATTTTTATTTAACATTTGTCGACGAACATTAATCACACAAACAAATGAACAAAATAATGAACCATTTTACTTTTCTTTTTTTTTCCCCATTTAGTGTCCGCCTAAATGCCAGTCCGTACTTCCCCTTGTTGTTAAACGGCACTTGGTGGGTGTTTGGAGTATATAAGAATGAAGCGTTAAATTTATGTCACTTGCGGGCAATTTTGTCGGAAAGTTACAAATTTATGTCATGTGGTGGCAAATGAAAATAGTTAGTGGACGATTTGTTTTGATGGTTGGATGATTTGTGAAGGGCTGACTGGCTGACTGACTGCTTGTTTAGTATTTTCTCGCTTTTTTGGCTTCTCAATTAATTCTTTGTATAATAAACTCATTCATTTTCGTAGTTTAATATTCATTAGGAACGTGCAATGTACTTAAGCTGTTGGCGACAGCCGATCAAAACTTTCACTAACTTACGACCTACGAACTGTAAGAGAATTTGATAAACTCTAATTAAATCTTATTGAATTGTTTAAATGAATTCGGTATCTGATTTTTTTATTATATTGAAGAAAATATATAATATTTTTCTATTATTAATGCATTAAAATGTATACTATATGTATAATAAAGAATTTTAACTAAGCAAAATTAATTTGTTGATGTTTTTTTATATCTAAAAAACAACAAAAAATTAATTTTGCTGCGACACAAATTTTTGGACCAAATTAATGCCAAATTAACTTTGACATTCAGAATATGTATGGGATACATTTTTTTTAACAACTGTAACTAATTTTTTTAAATGGCCTAAGAAAATATCCTCGTTTTTTAGATATTGACCGGTTAATCCCATAAAATGTGTTTTGTTACATCAAACTGATTTGAAGATAGTTCGAAAAAAAAGCTAAATTTTCACATCAAAATTATATCTCGAAAAGGATTAACTTAAATCGTATTCAACCAATAAATGGTTTCTAAGATATGCCCTCCCAAAATGTGATTCCTTGTTCAAGTATACAAAGTATATAAACATTCCTTATTACTTACATAGCTGAGAATTTTTAGCCTCTAAGCAAATAATATAAAATAAATTTTATTTCAATTTGTCGCACTGAAAAATATTAGACGACGAACATTTCAATCTGATATCACTTCAGAGTTTTTTAAGGTTTGACAAGAGCAAAAAATGAAATAAAAAACCGAATAATAAAATCTACCTAACTTAAGCAAAGAAATGGACAAACATTTAGCAAAAAAACACAAATTTTGAAATTAATGCAAATTTAATGCCTTAAGCATATTTATGCAGCCAAAGCTGGTAAAAATCAACAGAGCAGAAATAAATTCACAAATTTCTTACAACAGAATGAGATTTGATTTGTGCTTTGACACTCAAGGATAAAAAGAAGGAAGAAAAAAAAAATATTGAAAAAGGAAAAACAAATTTGTAATGTTGAACAGTATAATGCACCGTCAACCATTTAAGTGGGCGCAATCGTATTTAATAACTTAAGTACATATAGATCAAAAATGTTTTACGAAAGAAAAAATAAAAACAAAAAATTGTTATACAAAATAAAAAATAAAGAAATCTTGTTTAAAAATTGGAGAAGACTCGTCCCTTGTATTGAAATCAAATATTTATTTGTAATTGTTTTAGGTAATTTATATCTAAAAGGGATTTGGTTTGTAATACTCATAATTTTTTAAATAATGTTGGTCAAAAACTTTAAGTTTTCGCATTGTAAATATTAAACTACTCGTAAAGAGTCTTAAATTGCAAAAATGTATTTAAAATTTTCTTTTCGATAATGTCTCTTTCAGTACTAATTTCAAACTTCCAACGAAATGCAAAATCAGCTTTCGGTTGTAACTGTTTTTAACTACCAGTATTTTTTAACTAATTCAGATGTATTTACTCACATACACACATACATTTCAGCAAACATCTAGTATGTGAGACTACATATCAAGCAAACATACGATATTTGCTTGGTAAGTTTGCAATGGTCATTAATTATTCTTATTTAATTTGGTTACTCTTCATGACTGTGATGTTCATGTGTACATTGTGTAACCTAGATTACATTCGTATAAGTACATATGTATGTATGTGCACTTTCATATGCATTAATCCCTTTATTTACGCTGTAATTGGATCCAGAAGGAGACAGCGCAAATTGATGTTATTCAGTCTTATACTTGTCGAATAGTTCATTTTTGTTCTAAAAATCATAAGTAATGGCATTTTTAAAATTTAAAAATCTTTTTCTTCTTCAGTTTATAAAATATGTGAATAATAAAAATGCTTAACTTACAGAATGCTTTGAAAATCTTACCTAAAATCTTTTTCGTCTTTTTTTTCCAGCCAAACGGCTTAAAAGTACTCGGTTTTATTTTGTAATGTCTACATTTAATGTGAAAATTTATAACTCAATGCAGTAAAAGTTTGTTTCTAAAAATGCATGGTTTTACACAGTTACATACTTAATTTAAAAAAAATATTTTACGCACACTTATTAAAGTCAAATTAAAGTTCTAAAATTAAATCATTCCTTATTTTCCTTCCATTTCCATTTTTGGTATAATTGGTTTTTGCGAGGACTTTTTTTATTCCTTTACAGACAAGTTAAATATTTTAAGATCAAAATTTCTTCAAGTAGTCATTATTTTATCGAAACATTTTTGCGATTTTACATTTTTACAAAAAATCCCAAAATTTCGGTGGAAAACTGCTATTTCTAAACACCCATGGAATATATTTTTAAAAGGTTTTTCGTATTTTAAAGTACAATTCATTTAGATCAATTCAATGGATAACAGAATCTATTTTGGAATTAATCGACGGTATCAAATCGACGGTTCAAATTTATAAGAGTTTTTGTGAACTTCATGACTTTTGACAGAATGATTGGCAGCTATGGTGAAATATGGAGCGATTTCAAAAAACTTTAGAACATTTAAGAAATATTTATACCCTTCACCATCATAGGTGGAAAGGGTATTATAAGGTTGTGCTGATGTATGTAACGCATAGAAATATTTGTCTCAGACCCATCCTTTAGTATACCAATAGGCTTAGAATCACTTTCTGAGTCGATTTAGCTTATGTTAACCTTGTAATCAAACTACAGGTCGCAATTCTAAAGATAATTTGATGAAATTTGGTACAGATCATTGCATTTGATAATGGGACCATGGCTATTGAAATTCGTCAAAATCGCTCCATTATTTATGGTACCTCCCATAGGTCCCACTTCCCGGAATTGATATATTGGCCACAAAAATCAATATTTTTTCATGAAATTTAAAAAAAATACTGCTTATATAAATGTAAGTCACTGTACCAAATTTCGTTGAAATCGGTCCACATTTGACCATAGCTCCCAGACAAACTCTTTTCTCAAAACGCACTTAATGAGACAAAATTCACTAAAACGCTCGTAAAGGGAAGATAATGTTTATTTTTTGCATACGTAATTTTTGTAACAACTGTAATCAATTTGCCAAATTTCGAGTCAATCGGTCCACATTTGATCCTAGCTTTCATATAAGTCCAAATGAGGAAACAGCTTAAATGTATAAGCTTTGAGAATATGTTTGTCAAAATTTAGCAAATATTTGTCTTTATACTAGAAAAAGAACACTTTTGACCTAAGTAATGAACTATAGCTCTACAGCTCTTTCTTACTTGTTTTTTTTTTTTAATTTGATGAAAATATACTGCAATTTGTCAAAATCTCATTTCTGGGAAGTCAGGCTTAATGATGGGTCTCAGATCCATATTTCTATGCGTTACATATATCAGCACAAACTTATTGTACCCTATCCACCTATGGTTGTGAAGGGTATAAATAGAGTTTTGTGCAAGTTTTTGAAGGTAACCCCTTCTCGAGTCCAAAATGGTCAAGCTATTAAATTATAAAATTAATTCATGATCAGGCAGGAAAAATTTAAATAAATTTAATTCCTTTAAATTTATCTAAACAACAAAGGCGCAATCTTTTAAAATATATGTGCAATCTTTTAAAGTTTATTTAATTGTTAAAAACAATATCATTTGTCTTTCGCTTTAACAAAACGCAAGCCGGAAAATAGTTTGTATGAGTATTAATTCAAAGTAATAAGTACATTCGAATCCACTTGCAGCAATTTTTACTTTGCAACATCCATTATTCTAAGCTGCATGCGTTTAAATAAACGGCTTAAAAGCTTAACACACGTTGGGCATAACTCTATTTTTACGCTCTGTGCAAACCATACAATCTCCTACATCGGATTGGGTCTGCATTTGCCTGTTCATTAGTATGTAAGAAGAAGTATGTATGTATACAGTAGGGGGTAAAATTGTTTGCATCTACAAATACAGAATGTTAATCTTAAATTTTTACTTTAGATCTGTAAAAAAATTGAAATTTAAAGAAAGGTTTACAAACAGCGCAAAATATTGGGAGCTACAAGTTTTACTTTGATACAACCTTAAACATTTTTGTAGTCTTTAATACGGTATGCATTGATTTTATTGTCATACTGTAACTTTTAATGTATGTTTGAAGTTTCATAATATATTTCATATTATCTTTTGTTATTTCAACCCTTCTATATGCCCATTTTATCACAAATGCCTCAAAGTGTAAATGTTTGCATAAGTCAGTTCTTTTTTGTTTCTGTGAAAATGAATATGAAGCATTAGGAACATCATAACAGAATCCATTTTTTTCATTTTTATATACTTTGTCCATTGCTAAATGAACGCACAAACATTATATTTGTGTGTAGGTGTTGGAATGTACATTAGGGAGTTTCAGAAAAGTCGGATTCTGAAAACTACTCAGAAAAGAAAATCACAATGGCCTGCACATTGCAATTAAGGTCTTAAAACGTTGCATATTGCACAGTGGTGCAAATTAGGTTTTTTTCGGTATTAACTTCAATTTCTAAACTACTAGACAGATGTTTGACGAAATTTGAAACATCAGTAGAAGAACCTATTTAGGAACAGTAAAGGTAAGCGTGGTATAATCGAAAATATTCAATAAAAATCAATATGATTGTTTCTGTCCTTGAAATGAATCATATGCTATATTAAATTTCCTTTAAAAATTCCTTTTTCGGATTTTTGCTGCTCAATGAATTTGCAATTTCTGAAATTATACTTTAAAAAGACAGGAATAAGAGTTATAAGAGATGAAATAGGGTTAAGCTTTGCTTTATGCACTATACAATAAATTTCGTAAAATGTAAATATCGTTCCCTTCATCAATTTAATTGGAAATATTAGTCTTATACCTTTTAGTATACCAATGAATTCAAAATAACTTTCTAAGTAATTCAGCGAAAAGAATAGCTTTATCAATCGAAATATTTTGCACTGGGATAAACATTAATAACATTAATAAGAATTAACAAAAACTCATAAATTTATTGACACTCGAGGTTAGCACTTTTTTACTTCTTGATGTTTTTTATTTTTGTAACCTAAATTTTAAAACACTTATTTTGTTTGGTCTAAATAACCTTTCCATAAAATCACTCTTCTTTAATAGGTAAGTTCCTATTTGGGTTATCATTCACCATGTTTTTATCCAACTTTTTCTATTGTGGGCACGTTGACATCACACTTGCCCACCTCCGGACAATTGTCTATTTTACAATTTTGTTTGATTCTATCTTAATATAGTATATTTTCTAATCGAAATCCAATTCGCATTAAGATATCTGAAACCAACTCAAGATCTGACAGAAAGATATACATAAGAGACTAAATGATATTAAGATTTTAACTAAATAATAATATATTTGTTACTTCCCTAATATAAGTACAAAGTTTTTTACGTAAATATGCAACTGTCTTTATGTGTGTTTGTATGAAGTAAATAAGTGCATAATACTTATTCGCATAATATCTACTCGACTGTACTCGATTAGAGGGAGTCAGTCGGTGTTTTTTGCGAATCCGAGTTCACCATGTTTCCATACATACATACATACATATTTTTGCATGTAAGTTTATATAATATACTCGTATTGTAGAAAATTTCCATTGTTTAAGTGTATAGTTGTCCTTTTGTTTTCGTTTTGAAAAATCTGCATAATTTGTTAAAAATTACTGTTGGCCCAAATAATAGGATTAAAACAGAGAATGTTGTACTTAGGTTGCCAAAAGGAAGAAATAAAGAAAGGAAAAATAAAAAGGATTTCCCAATGGAGGCAAACAAAAAAAAAATTAAATAAATTTAAAATTCAATTTAATGTAAATATGAATATTTCAAACTCAATAAGTTTATAAAAAAAGATTTTGGATGTGCATACAATAGAAGATAATAATAATAATCCGAGAAAATGGGTAAACATTATAATTTTTTTACCTATTATAAGTAATTAATGTTTATTAAATTAGTTTTTGTTTTTTTACAAAATTTAATGACTTTTAATTGATTTTCTTAATTTAAGCTAAATTCTTTATTTATTTTAAAAGCAAAAAAACTAAATTAAAGAAATATATCTAAAACAATCTCTTTAGATCCTCTATACAACAAATATATTCCAATTTGACTTTACATTTACATTTGTTATTACTTATTCATTTAACATTCATTTTAAATAATTTACGATAAATTGCATACAAACATACATATGTATGTATGTATGTATGTTTATACACGTACTTATTAAATAAATGGAATTACAACCTGAGTCATTTAAAATCCAATTAACTTTTCCACAAACAAAAAAGTTACAAATGAAAAAATAAATTCACATTTGAAAATTCGAACACACAAATTGTTACAAGGCAACCAGAAAACCAACCAAAAATGTATGTCGTCTTATTGAAAATCTGGTATTAACCCAATGCTTTGAGGTAACAAATTACCTTAACCACTCAATATCTGTCATGTTTAATACATACATACATATTTAAATAAAACCTATTGATGCTGATGAGAAATGTATGTTTCAGTTTTATATAAAAAAACAAATGAAAATAAAAACATTACAAAAAAGACTTCTAGACAAGTGGACATTTTTGAAAGAGTTTTTATTTTAAACCTATGACCAATTTTAAAGACATTGCGATTTTTTTGCTTCAGGGAAATATTGATAATTATTACGAAGTGAACTCTAAATATCTTAAATATTTTTAATATTTTGAAATTAAAAAAAGTTTCTTTCTTTTGAGTATAAAAACTACTTTAATTAGCGTGTAAAGAGGTAAAAAATGGAAAAGCTATGTCTTCTAAGCTGTAATATAAGAAAGTCAAATTAAATTACATCTGCAAAAAATAATGACCCTTGGTTGATACTTTTCAAAATTCGTTGAGTAGAGTTAAAAATGGGTTTAATACGTTTTAGCCCTTGTTTATCTTTTGGACTAATAAGCATATAAAACAGTTTACGGCGATCGATTAATTGGCACATTTTGAATTTATGGTATAAAAATGACTATTAATAATAATTTCAGCGATAACATTCCAATTGGAACAAGTGGTGATACTCAATAACCAGTGGCTAGCTGAGTTATGAGGTGAACCGTCGCTTTTTTTGAAAATTCATTTTTTTTTTCCAGTGGGTCTAACCAGGGATCGAACTTGGGACCTCGGTATGCTAGGCGGATGACTAACCTGCCATACCACGGCGTTTCACAAAAATGACTATAATAGAAAAAAACGGTAAAAACAAAAATTACTACTCTTTAGTACATTCTCCTTTACATATTTGAAAGGGACCTACGTTTTAACTCTGGCTCCGAACGGCAAATGCATTAATTAGAGAAGTTTTACATAGGCTAATACTCAATAACCAGTGGATAGCTGAGTTATGATGTAAACCATTTTTTTGTTTTTTGTTTTAATTTATTTTTCAAGTGGGTCTGGCCGCCGATCGCACTTGGGACCTCTGGTATGCTAGGCGGATGGCTATTGCTATTTGAAAACGCGGTAAACGTGCAATTTTAGATGTCAAAATAGTGTGTATATTGTAACTCTCTGTCCCTGAAGATGACATCCAAAGGATATCGAAATATTGGCTGCAAATACTTAACAAATAAAACTAAAAAACAAGTAAGAAAGCGTCGGTCAAGCCGACCATACGATACCCTTCACCACTAAGGTCAAAGGTGTTATTTTTCCTGTGTAAAGACAAATATTTACTAAATTTTGCCATCATACAAACATTTTCTCAAAACTTACATATTCAACCTGTTTCCGTCATTTGGACTTATATGAGAGCTAGGGTCAAATGTGGGCCGATTATCTCGAAATTTGGCAGATTGATTACAGTTGTTACAAAAATTATGTATGCAAAAAATAGACTCAAAATTTCCATTATCTTTAGATTTACGAGTGTTTTAGTGATTTTTTGTCTCATTTAGTGCGTTTTTAAAGAAGAATTTGTATGGGAGCTATGGTCAAATGTGGACCGATTTCAACGAAATTTGGTACAGTGATTTTAGTTGACATAAGCAGTATTTGATATTTGTGACATAAAAAATATTGATATTTGTGGCCAATATAGCAATTCCGGGAAGTGGGACCTATGGGAGGTACCATAAATAATGGACCGATTTTGACCAATTTCAATAGCCATGGTCCCATTATCAAAAAAATGATCTGTGCCAAATTTCATTAAATTATCTTTAGAATTGCGACCTGTAGTTTGATTACAAGGTTTACATGGGGGTCCAGCCAGCCAGCCAGACGGACGGACGGACGGACATCGCTAAATCGATTTAGAAAGTGATTCTAAGCCTATTGGTATACTAAAAGGTAGGTCTAAGACAAATATTTCTATGCGTTACAAACATCAGCACAAACTTATAATACCCTTTCCACCTATGGTGGTGAAGGGTATAACAACAGACCTCGAGCTCGTTTTACTAATTTCTTAAAATTTAAAAAAAAATTTATTATAAAATTGTGTTCAAATCTCAATCCGGTTGGACAGTTTTACGGAGGGTAACCGAATTAATAATTATTGATCTATTTCTATATACTCGTATACTAAAAACTTTTTTACCTTTTTCATAAATTCAACTTGAGTTTTAATTAAAACTTTTACACGGGCACTTAGCCGCCAGCCAGTCTGAATTATGGAAATTAGATAAATTTCATAAAGGGGTCATCTTAAGTGTTGATTAATAAATTTAAAAAGTAAAGAAAACAGTAACTAATAATAAATTGTACAAACACTATATTCAAGAGTTAGAATGAAAACCAAGAAATCAATATCAGATCTCATTAATGTAAAAATAAATTTAAAAGAACTTTGTTAAGATAATATCATTTTTCAAAATTTAAAGCACATTTTGAGGTCGGGATTTCGTGTAAAAGTGAATGAGCTGACATAGACAAAAAATGATGTGTGCTATATGAGCCTTTTAACTCAGTTTGTTTTGTTGCAAAAACTTAATGCGAGTATGTGGTTTGTTCCCATTACTTATTTTATCGTTTGCTGTTTTTCATTTTTTTTTCTAAAAAAAAAGTTTTTAAATTGCTCTTTTACTTAACGCCTTTAATATATGCAAAACCCAACAGTTTTACTTAAGAAACGCCTCAAGAGATAGTATTGCGATTTTAGTGAAGCCTAGCTCATATAAAGTTATGAAAAATACCTTGAGAAATCTACAAATCGTCTGTTTTGGGGTTCAATCTTTAATCTGGAACTGATGGGTTTATTTAATATGCTAAATATGTATGAGTATGAAATTACATACGCAAACCTTTTTCCATTTAAATTTCAACGACGGCAAATCTATTTTATTTCGTTTTGTTCAGGTTTGATTGGATTACAATTCGTCTTGTTTCGTTTAACCGCCACGTTTTCATTTTCCTTGCATTCAAGTTGGTTTAAATGGATTTAACTTCTGAGTGTTAACACGTCATCCTGTGTGTATGTGTGTGTGTGTATGAGATCGTTTTTATAGGCGTATTTAGTTGTTTTTACCTTTTAATCATAAAGCTTTTATACGGAATTTCTTCTACGTTTTTAATAGAAGTTTAAAGTAAGTTAAATTAAACTCACACCGTGCAAAATAAAAACTATTCAAAATACGAAAATTTATTGACATATTTTACAAATTCATTTAACATCGATATTTATAAAATAATCGACTTTGTCGGAAGATGTACGATTAAAATCGGACATGTTTTGGGACACCTTTCCTGTGTTCTTCAATTTCTTTTTTACAAGTTAGGTTACAAGCTCTCATTACAAGTTAATTACAAGCTCTCGTGTTACAAAAATTACATTATTGTTTTAATACCTCTGAAGTACCTTTATTCCATAGTGGCATTATGCCAAATCGGGCGAAAAATATGTAGACATCCGACACTGTTTAAAAAAGGTAAAAGCCGTTTTTGTAAGCACTTCATTTTACAAATGTCTGTGTTAATCGTGTCTGATGTCACAAATGCTTGGCTTCATTTGTCACAACTGCAAATAGCTTGCCGCACGAGAAATTTATTTAGGAATTTAGTTCGTTTTTTGTCCATAACTCTTTCTGAACATTGGCTCGTTCATCAGTAACGTATTTATGTTTCGTCATCCATCACACAACAGATGTATTTTTTTTATAAAATCTGTCTTAAATTTTTTCGCTTTTTTTTTGGTTTCTAAGTTCTTTACCGAAATGCGATATAGAAATTTTTAAACTTTATATGTCTTTAGCTCAGCATAAGCTTTGGCTCTGCGGACAAAATTCTTAGATTATCACAGTGTCGGTTTAGAATTTAAAATTTTATTGACTTTGGACTTTTGTTAATATCTCTTATTAACGACCTTCTTTTAAAAAAGTCCGATTGTACACTAAATGTTTTAAATTTGAATCGATTCCAAAGTTCACATCTTTCTATTTTCAATAAATTTATAAAATAGTACCTTAATGGTCTGAAAAGTACTTTTTATTTTCACATTTCGTACAAAATTACGGAAGCCATTTTCTATCCCTGTTTCGTGAACCTTTTTACTTCCTGATCTAGTTTTTCTTTCAATGCTTATGTCTTCCTTATACCGTTAGTTCTAGGGTCAACTTTAAAATTTTTGGCTATTTTTGACGGATTTTCTGAAAATCCTTAATTAAATTTTCCGTTACTTTTTCGCAGTTCATTTTGATAGTAATCATAAAGAAATTCAATTGAAAAAAATTGTATGATTATTTATTATTAGAAATGTGGGATTTTCGGCAAAAAATATTGTGGCACAACCTCTCACTATCAAAACAAATGTCAGAAAGTTATTATGGCAACCAAAAGAGAGAATGGAACAACCTTTAGTATTTTACATCATAATTCATTCATATGATGTGACTAAATGCTAATATTATATTTTTTCAAAAATATAACAAAAACTCGTTAACAACATTTTGAATTTAGAATTAAAATCAAAAAATTTTCATTATGTGCTAATTAAATCTAAATAAAGTGACTTAAAAAAGAAGAAAAATTATAATTAAAATATTAATTGAATTTTCATTGAAATATTGTTTTGCGTGTATCAAATATTCAAAAATTTAATAGATTAAAGATATATTTTTAGATTTAGTGATCTTGTTTTTTTTTTTTGACATTCAAATCAAAATTCTTAATGAAGGATTGTTACACAAAATCAACCATTTTGAAGGAAGGTAAACAATAATTTGTTTAACTTTTCCAACTACATTAACTACAACCCAATATTGAAAATGTAAAAAAATCTTCGTTAACAGGCTTTCTTCAAGTTTTATGTTTCTTTTTGTTAACATAACACTCAGACGTACTTTATAACACCTACATATTTTTGAAATAAAACACCTTCACTTTAACATAATCCTATAAATATTTCCTATTCAAAATTTAGGATAATTTTTATGTCTTAATTCAAAAATCAGGGTTTTGTTTAGAAAGAAAAAATGTCAAACTTATTTTTAACATAACCGGTAATTTTTGAAGAAACAATTTTATTACTGTTTAGTTATTTTTTTACTATTTCTCATTTTTAGATAAAAACATTAATTTCCTGCTTAAAATTTAGTTTTAAGTTGAAAGCTTTAATTTTTGTTATAACATCTTTTAAGCGATTTTTGAAAAAAGCCTAAAGCACATATTGAGCAGAGAATTACAAAAAAAAAAACATTGTGAATTAATCGCCCTGTCCTTTCAAGCATTTTGTTATTTAGTGACTCCGTCACTCTCAAATATAAAATCCAATTAAAATATACTGATAGCCAACAGCTGTTTATTCTTCATCATAATTTATAGTTTAGAAAATAGAAAATAATTTACTTGCTTCCCTACATAAATGTCTAAAAATTTCTAGAATATAGCTTTTAATATGTGGAAAAAATTTATTGACAAATTTTGTTAAATTAAAACATTTCATTTTTCTTTTAAAAATTCATATATTGATATCTCCATGTTATGAAGTGAAGTCATATACGAACATACATTCATACATACATGTTGCAGAATCTCATAAAATATTCACATACTTACATGTTTTCTATGTATACGTATGTATGTACATTAGGATAACAATTTTTTGTATGAAAGAAAATGTTTTTTTCGAATTTTATAACTTTTTCAACGGAATATTGTAACAATAGATCTAAAAGTTTAGTTCTGAAAATATGAGCAAAATCGGAAACGTTTTATGGGCGCGCATGGGGTCCAAATTTAAAGAGCCCATTTGTATGGTGAAAAATGGGTTATTTTTGACCTAAGTTATTCTCCCATTTATCTGTTTTAATACACTAGTGAGTAAATTCTAAATTTGTAATATTTGTTGAACAAAAATTTCGAAAAATTAAAAAATGATTTTTGAAACCGACCAATATGCAAAAAACTAAGTAAATTCGATTATATTTAAGCAAAACTGAACTATTTAATATTAACGAGTCATTTAATGATAAATTATGTCTAATTTTTAAATTTCTTTATTTACAACATAACATTTTTGGTGCATATCCTTAGGCGCGTTTTCAAAGACATGCATTTTCAGGGGAAAAATGGAATAGCTCCAAAACTACTTCATGGATTTTTTGTTTTTGACTATTTGAAATAAAGCTGTGTTAGTTTTTTTTAAAATTCCAATATTTTTTCTTGTA
The DNA here is from genome assembly GCA_933228675.1 of Stomorhina lunata. NCBI lineage: Eukaryota > Metazoa > Arthropoda > Insecta > Diptera > Rhiniidae > Stomorhina > Stomorhina lunata. The sequence goes on from OW121743.1 coordinate 126,645,670, forward strand.
AAAATTGTTTATTTTTGGTTGAAATTTCTCAAAAATAAAAAATAGCCCATTTTTCACCATACAAATGGGCTCTTAAACTTTGGACCCGATGCGCGCCCTTAGAACGTTGTCCGATTTGGCTCAAATTTCAAAAAATGTTACTATCACCCTAATGTCATATGAGTATGTGTACTGCAATTTTAATGAATGAAAGTCTGTATATCTAGTGTACGTTTAGTGTCATCCAGAAAATATTCCTGGACGTTATATTAATTTAATTTTTAAACTTCTTGGTTATTCAAAAAGTACTAAATATTGGGTAAATTAATTGGAGTATTTTATTCGACAGGTAATTTTGTTTTATAATTTTCTAAAAAAATTAAAAAATTTGCGAATCAAGAATATTTAACACAATTTCTGTTTTAAAAAAATAAATTTGCTTATATTTTGTAACTTTAGCCTCCTAGTTCACATTTTGTGTAACTCCTATACACTTAATACACATGTGCTTAAAAAAGAAATGTCAATTATTTTTTTCAAATTATTAGAGGAAATCCGTTCAATTTGAACTTACCTCAAGAAGGTCTTCTAAAAAAACAGGGAGCACATGTAGCAGTAGAAATGATTACATTATTTCTTTTCTGGTTTTAAATTTGAGAAGTGTTCGTAAATTGGAGACCACTTCCTGTTTTGTGTTAGATACATTTCCGCTATTCATGCTGTTCTGTAAAGTTGTCGTTGCCGTTGCTGTTGCTCTTGCATAAACAAGTGTCAAACATGTGGTTTTTTTCATTTTTTTTTTTTTTTTTGAGGGCATTTATGTATATTTCGTTTAAACGAGTATTCATCCCTGAGTCTGCAGTTTAAGGGCCAAAAAAGTATGAGTTAAACGATGAAAAATTGAAATTTTGTGTTCATTTTCATGTTCATATTTCTTAATTTAAGTTATTGTTGTTGTGTGTGTTTTTGTATACTTCAAACCAATAATTAAGTAGGGCTAAAACATGTTTCTAATGACGATAAACATAAAATTCATGTTTTCCTATTTTAGTTATGTTTAATAATAAAATAAATTATTTCTGCTACAAACTTATATTTGGCACATACACTTTTTCTGGACGATATTCAGATAAATTTAAACATTACTTGACAATTTTTGTACTTTTTAAGGACTTTTTTAGAAATAACGTTATAGATCTAACTTCGCGTTTTATTTAAATTTATGATGTGGACTATCTGTTACGAAAAAAACGCAACTTCGGGAATATGGGAAAATATAATTTTAAGTCCGTTCATGAAGGGTTATCTACTCGTATGTCCAGTAAAAATTTAATTGCAGAAGTACAGCAATTTTTATACGCCAACTAACAAACTTTTCATCCTTTATTGTCACATTTCTTAGGAAATCGGGATTCTTTTTCCGGATTGTAGAGGTATAAATTTTAAAATGTCTGAAATGTAGAAGCGTTCAGATTATTTATAATTATTTATTAATATAGACTGTTTAAAATGCGAAGTTTTAGCTTTTTTCAGAACTAAGAGCTTTGTTATTGATTACACCAATACCGCCGCTGCTTAATTAGTATTAATTTTTATTGTGCATCGTTAGATTTTTGAGGTTGCGTTATTCTTTTTCAATATAATGATGCTGCACTCCATACATTTTTTTCTGTCAGGTGTGAAATTAAGGTGGATAGAGAACAATGAAAAACACCTTAGCTTTTTCTCATTGGATAATCGTTTTCATTAGTTGTTTGCAAATTAGAGTAAAAACTATATAATATCTTTGTTATGGGACTTTCCAAAACGACCATACGGCAAATCAATATATGGACGTGCAAGATCTTTATAATATAGAGTCTTTGGTTACAAAAAAAACTGTTCAGCAAACATTGAGCCAATTATTTGTAAATGAAAGCTGACTTACGCCAACAGCCACTATCAGACAGTGGATAATTTTAATATTGTTTTTCATTAATTAATTGATACTTCGTTCAATTTTCTTTTTAAAAAGTATTATTTTCCTCTCTTCGATCTTTACATGGTTTGCTATAGAAATTCTTAACTCACTTTGCATCGTATTTTTTAGAACGTTACCCGAAGCCAAGTGAGGTATTTTAGTTGTTGTCTGGTACCTGCTGGTAGGTGGAGCACACCTAGCATAGGATATGCAAAGAATTTGGACATTTTGTGTTGATACTAACCAATTAGCAAAATAACCAAATCTGATAACGACTACAAAATATTGTCGAGAAAAGCTAAGAAATGATTGACATTATCATAAATCGACTCAGTGATTCTTAAATAGAAACCTTGTTAGCATATATGAACTCTAGTAAATTATAAAAAAGAAAAAACTTATTATGTTTAACTTTAACCTAAGTTGGCAACACCGACTAGCATAAGTATACACATGTAACAATAGAGTCAGTTTACAATTTTGTTTTTTAATTTATGTGCCTTCAGTTGCACACATACGATGAGTAAAAATACAATTTCAAAGTTGCAACCATTTTATTGTCAAAACTGCAACACAATGTTTGTAAATTTACATATTTACTTTACATATTATGTATGTGTGCAAATGATTGAGAGTTAAAGAGAATTAACATTAGGGATATAACAATTCCTGTGTTAACAAACGTAATGCCTTAACAGTAAGTGAGTCTCATGTAAAAATTATGATAAATTTTCATCATTGTAAAATATCGAGAAAATCTGTTATTAAGAACTATAAAGAATCGGTTTCAGTTATATAAATTATATTTCTTTGTGTAATAGTAAACACATTTTATTACCCTAATGTACTCCTTTGGATAATAAATTTGTACTGCTGCAATAGTAGTACTGTTGCTGTCATTAACAGTTTTAAAATGTTTGCGTTGGCATAGTTTGTTACTTGACCTAATTTTGGATTTGAGTTTGAGTTTGATTTGTGATGAATGCATGAGCATACATACATTCTACTCAAATACCAGTAGGTACGTTCCTCCCTATGTCTGCACTTATTGGTATTAAAATTAAACCACATAACTATTTTGTGTAAGTGAATTTCTTGTAGAATAACTTAAACCAGAACTGAGGATTAAAATACTTGAAAAAAATAATCACTAATAACAAGCCAGTACATATTGTATATTGTCGAATGAAGTCTGATTGGGATTTTTGAAAATTATTTTTTATAAAGATTATGCTTAAGATGCAAAATAGCAGTATAAACATTTTATTTAAAAATATTTTTAATGATCAAAAATATTTTCTCTAGAATCTTGCTTATGAAATTTAATTGGTTAAATTTATTAATCCTAAGTGTCTGCAAATTATTTGCAATATTAACAACATAATACAATTTGAAACTCAACTTAATACTTATTATTAAATGGTTGAGTGATAAAAATATGAATGGTCATGACTATCTAGATGTGAAAGTATTTAATCTTACAATTAAATAGATAGGAGGGAATATACAGCAAAATATATTACCAATTTCCTTTCAATAAAAAAGGGTCTCTGAAATCAACGACAGACGACAACCTCTTGTTAATGTAATAACGAAAGTTTAACACTTGAGCAAAAAAATAACTGTCACACAAATAGCAACAATAATTGTTTTCTAAATAATATTTATTTTCTAATACTTAAGTAAAAGTGATGCGGGTGTATTTATGTATGTACACATGTTTTAGCTGTATCCGGTCCACACCGCTGTCTCAATAATTTTATTTATTGCTTATCATAAATGTAAAATTTTAAACAATAGGTTTCGTAACAATTGTATAAAATCGAAATTTTTGCCTTTTTGATTCGATGTGACAGCCTATCAATGGCTAAATTATAAAATACTTTTTTTTATAGTGGTTCAAAACTTTTTTAAAGTGAAGTGCTTTGTTTTGGTGCTGGCTTTTACAATTTAAATCGCATATGCAACTTAATTGAGATACATCGAACTTATAAAATTGGTTAAAAAAATTTAAAAATATTTGAATTGTAAAATAAAGAAAAAATTACAATAACTTAAAAACTTTTAGTCCACATTTCATAACAATTATCTATTTTAAAAACTTTTGTATTTTAGGTAAAAATTTTGAAAAACCTCAAAAATGGGCTAACGCCACCTACTAACCTTTATCAAAATGATATTATTTTTTTGTATTAAGTGTAACCGATTTGGGGCGGAGAGGTCAAAAGTTTTTTAATTTTTTTAAAATACGGGTTATGTACATTTTTCATCGATGACGAATCAATTAGAGGCAATCACATAATAACGTTACAATTTTATAAATATGGACTACATATACATACATACGAGTTTATTTAAAAAAAAGGAAAAAAATACAATTGATTGGAAGTTCTCTAAGGCTATGGTTAAAAAATCTTACAATTTGTGCTTGTTTAATGGGGACTACCATACAATACACACACAAACATTTTTGTTTTTCCCATTTGTTTTTTTGTCTTTAAGACATAGAGATGTCAAAGAAATGTTACTTATTTTCTTTGTGAGGAATACAAAAGAAAATCAATTTAGGCGGCTTTTACGGCCAATAAAATGCTGGGCAAAAAATGTCTACACAGCAATACAACAAAAAAGAAATCAAACACTTTTTAACTTCTTCATCATTCACCAAGATAATGACGATAAAGAAGAAAAGGAAGAATTCAGAAAAAAGAAAAATGAAAATATTTCTATACTTATTTATAAAAACCAACAAACAGTGAAATCAGCTTTTAAAAGCTCCCGAGAGTATAAAAATAAGTATTAAAAAGCATCATAAGTGTCACAATTGCTTTAACATTAAAAGCCTCCACGACTTCTCCCTACTATTTACATTTATTTATACTCGTACATATACATACATAGATGTGTTGGAGGTTCACACATATCGTTCATACATACATAGATATGTAAGTAAAATTGAAAAATGTCGTCAAAAAATATATATGTAAGTGTCTGTTTTAGATGGCATCAAAATTTTACATCTCAATCATTATATCTACTTACAAGAATAAATGTATGTGTGTGTATAATATTTCGCAAACTTGTGAGTGTTAATGGTAATTGACAAATGAACAAACATTTGATTAAATGAACAGCAAAAAGTCAGAGTTTCCTTCCACTAGATGTTGGATAGATAAAAATAAAAAATAAAAAAATTCCACATTCAATGTCTCGTATTTTTATATCTACTACTGAAACAATTAAGAAAAATAATTAGAGGAAAGATGTTTTAAAATTGAATGTTGATGATAAAAAATTAAAAAGATATTTCATGATATTCTTTAAATATAAAATTGGTTTCTTATGTTGAATCTTTATTAGAGAGCCGCTCTTAACTCGTGTTCAAATTAACATAGAAATAACAAACTTATTTGTAGTGAAAAAAATCCATCCAGTGTGTAGCAAGTTGCATATGAAACTATTGAACAAATCGAGTGAAATGGAGTGTTGCGTATAACTTATGAAATGTGTATGTATGTAGATACTCATAAGGTGTACGTAACTAGCCAAATGGTAACGCTATAATTTCAGTAGTTTAGTTGACATTGATGGTAACATTATACGTAAAATGAGTCCTGTAAATATCACTCTGTGTATATGTACTTGTATGACAGTGTATATGTATGTATGTACATTAAGGTGGCTCACACTCCATACAACTAAAAATCAACCACCACCTGATAGTGAACTTTGATCTATTTTAAATTTTTTTATTATATGTTCATTTAAAACTTCAAATTATACTGGGAGAGCTAGCAAACTTTTAACCATAAAGTTCTACATAAGGTATTTAGAATTAAATAGTTTAAGCAAATATGAGCTCAATAATACAAATTTCAAATAACTCCTTTTAGACAAATTGAAGAAAAATAGGGAAAAGGCCCACAAGAAATTTTCGAGAAGATCTTAACAAATATTAGTTAAAGCCGCTCTAATGTATATGTGTATGATGGCCTGTAAAGTGAGATGTTGTTGTGTACTGACTGTGATATATTCGATTTAAAAAATTTGGTTTATGTGCAAAACTTTTCGTACGAATTTTTGTTGATTATGAAATTCTTATTGATTTTTTGTGAATGACTGGCTATTGGGAACGTTTATTGCAACAAATTATTTTCGGTCATTGATTTTGATTGCATTTCGAAAATACATACAAGAAGATATGTTTGTTTTAACATACATGCATATGTGTATATGTACATTAGACTGTCCCACGCTTTGATACATTGTACATGGATCATAAATATTTATTTTTTAAAACGTACAGCCACAACACAGGACTTAATTCCATTCGAAAGTGGAATGTATTCCGAATTTTGTTTCCGTAGAAAAAGTAGAATAAGTTTTTCGAAATGAAAACACTTTTTTTAAAAGTGGAATTGAATTTGTTTTTTTTTTCTTTGTTTCTTCAATATTGAAATTATTTCTGCAATTATTCAGTATTAATTGTTAAAACGAAAATAGAATTACTAATGAATGATTTGAAGCAATCTATAGAACTTTAAACCATTTTAATCGGAATTCAACTATGTAATGGTTTGTCTGATTCTAAAGTATTTTTAAATACTTTGGAACAGAGTTCAGAAAAGTACACACACTGTACGAAAATCTCGTACATAAATGTAAACGAACACAACTAAAATCATCCAACATATATTTTTATTTTCAAACATTTATGTGTGTCTAAAAATTTTTTTCGGTATCAAACACTATCATATATGTACTTTGTTTTTTTTTTGTAAAGTACACTCTTCAAACATATTTTCAAGTGTACCAATATTTTGTGATCGTGTATTCATGTGACAACAAAGTACATGTACGATAGACAAATTCAAATGTACCTATACATTATGTTAATGTACGTGTACGTTATGAAAAGTACAATGATCGGTATGAAGATTCTCGTGTTCCAGTATTTAAGGAAATGTTTGTTTGTCAAAAATGTACGTGAATGCTAAAAATACTTACATTTATGTACGAACATTTTTGCAGTGGCAAAGCTATCCATACTTTAATTTTTTATTTTGTTTATCAAATTGCTTATAGTTTACGATCATTAGAGATAAAAATTAACGCTTGACGATTTCTATCCCAATTACTTTATTTTTATTTAAAATCCTACAAGTTTCGTGTTTGCAGAAAACACTGTTATTGAAATATTATTATGAGAATGTTATGTAAATATTTCATCTTCAGAGTACCCATTAGATATTACTCCAAGTACATCAAATACAGCACACTCCAAACTGGCCCAACACATCAATATACTCGTAAATACAGCAAATTTAAATCCTATGAATCAAAATTATTACATAAAAACAGAATTACTTGCTATATGTGAAAAACAAATGGAGCCGTTAGAAATTAACGTTTTGGAGTACTGGAAAAAAATGTCGCAGTATAATTTAAAACTAAGTAAGCTTGCCGAAGTGGTACTTGCTGTGCCTGCAACACAAGTTTCGGTAGAACGTGCGTTTAGTGCACTTGCTACAGTCTTGACCAAGTTGAGATCTAAGCTCTCAAAGAAGTCAATTTCAAACATTTTAATTACAAAACTAAATTTTGACTTACTTGACTGCTCAGCTCTTAAAATAGAAAAGACTAAATAACAGCTTAGTTTAATTTTTTGAATATATTTTTCCTTTATTTCTACTAACGAATTATATACATATTTTCTTTTTAAAAGTAAATGTTATTAAAATAACTGCTGTTGGTTTTACTTTTATTTACGTTTATCAAATTTTAAGGTATACAGATACATTCGAAACTCGTAGCATGCTGCTATTTATGCTTCAGTATTGGGCTTTAATGCTTACTCCCTAATTCTAATTTTAGAATAATTTTTTTTGAAAACTACGTATTTACGCGATTTATGGTAACGTAATCTATAAACGGTTCATTCTATCTTCCATCAAAAAAAAACAAAAAACCGAAATTTAAATGAAATGTTATCTTTTGAATGAACCGCCGTGGTATAGCAGGTAAGTCATCCGCCTAGCATACCAGAGGTCCCAAGTTCAATCCCTGGCCAGACTCACTTGAAAAAATAAATTTTCAAAAAAGCGGCGATTCACCTCATAACTAAGCTAGTTATTGAGTATTAGGCTATGAAAAACTTCTCTAACTAATGCATTTGCCGTTCGGAGCCGGCGTTAAAACGTAGGTCCCTTTCAATGAGTCTAAAAATAAAATCGGATGCAGCTCATTGTCTGAGATAAGTACCCCTTGTTCCAATTGGAATGTTGTCGGGGAATTATATATATATTATCTTTTAAATAATTCATAAAACATAGAAAAGACAACAAATTCTGTATTGTTTAAATTTAGTCATATATTAAAATATGGCACGCATAAAGTAAGCTATATCTTGAAAAATTTCCTATAAAAATAAGAAATTTTTGAAAAATTTCATATAAAAATAAGAAATATTTGAAAAATTTCCTATAAAACAAAGAAATTTTTCACAGTGCCAGTTAATCTATGTACGTATATACGCTAAACGTATCATTGAATTTAATTAAATTTGATCACTCATTCGAACATAAATGTACATATTTTCAGCATTCACGTACGTTTTTCACACAAACATTTACTTAAATCTCAGCTACACGAAAATTTTCATATCTTTCATGTACTTTTCTTGTCGTACACAAACATCAACATAAAGTTTGTTGAACTCGAATCTTTCAATTGTACATGTACTTTGTGGTTGCGTACATACACGAACTTAAAATATTGGTACACTTGATCGTGTGTGATTGAAATATGTTCTAATCGAAAAACAAAAGTACATGTATGACTGTGTACGGCACAGACAAAAATTTTAAAACACACATAAATGTTATGAAAATAAAAATACGTGTTGGTTGTTTTGAACAGTACGATGTACGTTTGATGTGTGTACTTTCTGAACCTTGCTTTGGAATAATATTGTTAAAATGAAATTATTTTTATATTAGAAAATGGTAAATTATTCTCAATGGTCAAAATTTCGTTTAAATTTACATCGAATTTCAATGCCGTTGTGACGTAATTGTTTTATACCAGGATAAAGTTATTTTAGCCCCTAACAGATATGCGAATTAAAAAGGCTCAAAGTTTTCATCCAATGTCTCTTAGGGGATAAAATATCTTTTTTTATAAAAAACTTAAAAAAAAACATACTTTATCATACTTTTACAAATTTTCTTAATTTTTAATTGAATTGCTTAAAAAAAAATTAAAGTGGTTTTCATAACATTCAAAAAAATAAGGCTATGCATTGAAAAATATATTTTTTTTTTTGGACACTCTAATATACATATTTTCTTATATATGCATGTGCATGTGCTTATGTCTGTATCGAACACTTCAATAGGTAACTGAAAATTGTAGGTACATATGTATGTATGTATGTATGTATGTATGTATGTATGTATGTATGTATGCACGAGTATTTGATCATGCATTTATGTAACTACATACAATTGTTCACCCGGTTGTTGTGGTTTGTTTTGTGGCATAAGAAAATGGTAAACTGTTGGATATAAATCAATGCAGATTTGTAGTGTTCGAAAGTAAAGTTCTGTTGTATTATAGCAACATTGTCTTCAAAATAGACATATTTAAATAAAAACGAGTTAGAGTACTTAAATCGGCTATGCCATAATTTCCAATGCACAATGAGGGCAAAATAAGAAATGTTTCGAAAAGAATTTGGCACGTCTAAATGTATACGACTAGACTTTACGATGGCAGCGTATACATATATTTATATATATATACTTATATATTTTGATTGACACCATTTAAGTTTGTTGATATATTGAGAAAGTACCCACAAGCCAAACACTCTCTTAGAAATTTGGACCCAGAAAAATCTAAATATGTTAAATAGAACCATCTAAAATAAGAAATGGCCTTTGGTTTTAAAGACATTAATACAAAAACATCCCGTAAAAAATATTATTTGAAGAAAATATTACCATCAAAATTCATGTCTTTCCGTTTACATAACCGTGAAAAATTTGCAATTGCAAAAAACGTACAAAATTGAATTACCACATTTCAATAACAACATCACAACACAATTTTTGTAAAAAACAAGTAAGAAAGCGCTATAGTCGGTCAAGCCGACCATACGATACCCTTCACCACTAAGGTCAAAGGTGTTATTTTTCCTGTATAAAGACAAATATTTGCTAAATTTTGCCATCATACAAACATTTTCTCAAAACGTATATATTCAACCTGTTTCCGTCACTTGGACTTATATGAGAGCTAGGGTCAATGTGGACTGATTATCTCGAAATTTGGCAAATTGATTACAGTTGTTACAAAAATTATGTATGCAAAAAATAAACTCAAAATTTTCATTATCTTTAGATTTACGAGCGTTTTAGTGATTTTTTGTCTCATTTAGTGCGTTTTTGAAGAAGAGTTTGTATGGGAGCTATGGTCAAATGTGGACCGATTTCAACGAAATTTGGTACAGTGATTTAAATTTACATAAGCAGTATCTGTTTTGAACTTCATAAAAAAATATTGATATTTGTGGCCAATATAGCAATTCCGGGAAGTGGGACCTATGGGAGGTACCATAAATAATGGACCGATTTTGACCAATTTCAATAGCCATGGTCCCATTATCAAAAAAATTATCTGTGCCAAATTTCATCAAATTATCTTTAGAATTGCGACCTGTAGTTTGATTACAAGGTTTACATGGGGGTTCAGCCAGCCAGCCAGCCAGACGGACGGACGGACATCGCTAAATCGACTCAGAAAGTGATTCTAAGTCTATTGGTATACTAAAAGGTGGCTCTAAGACAAATATTTCTATGCGTTACAAACATCAGCACAAACTTATAATACCCTTTCCACCTATGGTGGTGAAGGGTATAAAAAATGAAGAAAAAAAGGGAAAATTTCATTATGATCATAAATATTGCAATTTAAATTGTAGCTTCTGGAATTTTTTTTTTTTATTAGCATGAACTCATAGTAGGATGTGCTATATCATGAATATCGGATTTAAAATTGCAGAAAACCATATTTCTTGTCGTCGAAATTTATTAAAGCGGAAATTATTCATAACACGATTCGTTAACCTCATCAGTTGCATGAAGAAGAAAATTATATTTTGGTTATGATAATTTCTTTGACCATAATATTTACGCAAATAAGTACATACGTTAAATAAAAATAAAAGTTTTATTATCACTTCTTTTTTTATATACATATTTGTTGTGTAAAAATATATTAAACTTTATTATCATATAATGAATACCCTGCTTCTGTATTCTCCTCCATTATAGTTTTTTGACAGTATCAACAAGATTTTATCAGTAAAACAAACAAATTTCTTTAATAAAAATAAATTTGCCAGCATTTTAGTAAAAATCTAGTGTTACGCTAACGAATACAAAATATAATTTATATTAATTAATGTAAGATGTACTTTAATTTGATGTTAAAGAATAATATTTACATTTCTGTGGATCCACAATAACATCAAGTAAAAGGTTTTTTAGAATTACAATTTTTATACACATTTTCACACTTTCGTTTTAAAAAAAGAAACATGAATTTTCACTTATGTTCATGCAGATGTATGTATGTACATATTTACATACTATCTAGTATACACGATTTTTATTTACTTAAATAAAGGCTCAAATCAAAATTTACAGATTTTAAATGCTGCAAAAAATATTGGCTTTTTCAATAAATTCTTTATTCGAATTTTACTGATTGCTTTGTGTAGATTATATGTGGAGCTGCGGAACAAAAGGTTCTTTTTGTATCATTCAAAATTTTTGGGAAATTAAATTTTTTGTTATTTCGCACTTTAAAAAATCAATGAACCGAAATATATTTAAGTTAGCCACTTACCAGTAGGTGAATCTTTGTGCTCTAAATCACCACATTCAATTTTAAAAGTCTCTTTAAATAAAAAAAAAGTGAAAAAGTACCTTTTGATAAAAAAAAAAATTAAAAATATGAAAAAATAATTTTTGTTATGCAACGAAATTAAACCATAGCTCCCCCCAGATGTAATCTACGAAACATAAAAAACATGCATTTTATATTTTTGCATTTTGAACAAAATTTGGTAATAAATTATTAATATTCTTTCATTTTTCAATGAAAAATGAAAAAAACTCTATATTATGACATTTGACCCCGTTTACATTATAAATAGTCTGAGGAAAAATATTCACTATTACTTTTATTAATGTTGAACATTGGTACAGTTTTCGCGGAACTCTTTAATTTGAAATCACAGGTACGGCAAAACGGTTAATGATACGGACCTCATTTTTTTGGTTTTTATTCTGCCATTTGTTTGTTTTGTGATACTGAGAAGCAAATTTATTATTAATAATATTTTTTAAACAAAATTTTCAAAAAAAAAATTAAAAACTTTAAATAAATTTTTTAGCTGCATATCCTTAGGCGAGTCGTCAAGGACATACATTTTCTGGCAAAAATTGCAATATCTTTGAAACTACTTCTTGGATTTTTAATATTGATGACTTAAAATAAAGCTTCTTTAGTTCTCTTTTATTTATTATTTAATTTGGACAAAACCCAAAATACTTCTTTTTTTCCAATTCCAAAAAGTTTACCACTTTGTGGGCGGAAAAAATTTGTGTAGCATGTTTCTGTATTACTTAGAACATTTCTAGGAGGAGTAAAGTTTTAATTGCGCACTTTCATAAAAAAAGGTGCACCCTAAACTAAACGAATAAGGGGGAAAATATGTAACTTACTTAATATGGAAAAAGAACCTTTTGTTAAAAAAAAGTAGAAAATAACCTTTTGTTTAGTAAAATTTTTTTAATGTCCATTTAATTACTAAATAAAAAAAACTATTATGGTTTCTCAATTGTATTTGAAAGATTTCAACCTAAATATTACAAGAATAACAAAAAACCAAAATGTAAGAAGTAGCAAAAAGAACCTTTTGTTCCGCGGCTCCACATATAATTAAGTGTAATTTCAATGGTTTAACATTATTTAACTAAACTGTAGTTTCAGCGAAGTTTGCAGGAACACGCCTAATGTAATATAAAGTTATTTCCCAAGTAAATTCAAATACAAACTTTTAAGTCCATTTTACTTACAATAATATTTTGAAGATGTATCATTATTTATGTTCATGCAAATGTACTACATAGAAACAAATTAGGGTGGTCCTCACATTTTGTTTGATCAGAACATATTTATTTAGGGCCGTTTTTTCAAATACTGAAAGCGTAGTTTAATAATTTCCTAAAAGCCTTGATTCTTCTATATTGACGTTTTAAGTTTCTACATCATTTAACTAAAAATTTAGAAGTTACAGAATTTAAAAGAAATTAAACATTATTTAACAAAAAGCTTAAGTAACAAAAACCAAAAAAAAAATTGAAACCATAGTACTTTGTAGTGACGGCAAAAAAAGCTTAAGGGACATTAAAAACCGATATATCGCAACTATGGCAATTAAGTTAAAGTAATAACATTTGTTGGACCAAATAATACTAATATGCAAAATTTTAAAGTAATAGTTAACTGCATTAATGAAGCATGTAAATAAAAAAAAAATCGTAATGTACTTAATCTCTTTTTGCGTTTATGACTCAATATATCGGGAGCCTATATTCAATAGCGTCTATAAAATATGATAAATTTGTTGAAATATTATGATAAAAAATAAATTTAAAAAATTTAAATTAACAGATAGTAGACATACATATATTTATAATTTTTAATATATTACACACTTAAATTGTATGACCACCCTAATATGCCTGTAAGCCTTAAATACTTTGAAACAAAAAGTATACGTTTGTATAATTACAATAGATGTACAAATATTAGGTGTATTTTGAGGATGAGTTTAATCAACATGTGTTGCATTTGTTAGTACCTCAATCCAATTTAAAAATTAATTATTTCACGTGCTGTTGGTTATTTTATTAATTTATAACAAAATGTATGATAAATTGGGACTAACTTTGATTACATGTACTTTTGTTAGTATTTACACACTATAGACATATTCGGCAAAAGTTCAACAATTAAGAGATTTAATCTCAAATGATCTCTCGATCAGATAATTTTAATTGCAAACAGTAAAAACTTAAAAGTTTATTGTTTGATTTTAACTAAAAGAACTATGTATTAGAGATAACAAATTAGAAAAATGTTCATATGTTTTTAACATTTAAAAACAAAAATGCTAAAAAATACCCGATTATCGGTATCAATAGGTACCTAAATGTTTTGATAGCAAACATTCGAAAACGAAGGTTTTGCTGGCACAGACAGAGCGATGTACGCACTTCCGCGGTCCTTTAACAAATTTCGCGTTCGAATATTTTTCAGGAGAAATGAATTGTAAAGACATATCGTCGCGTTTCTTCTCAAACCACGTAAGCGCCATTTTTCCAAAATTGATTTTTTTGGCTTTTATGATAGAAAATAAGCTTAGCCATCTGTCTGCAATCTCATCTTGACAACTTTGTATGAAAAAAAATAATTTAAAGCCATTTCAAAAACCTCGTAAGCGCCATACAAAATGACATTTGCATTAAAAATTGAATTTTTTTATACTAATAAAAGGAAATTCTGAAATCTTATATACATTGTTTTTCATTCATAGAGAAGGAGAAAATATACCGAAAGTTTCAAGCCAATCAAAGTATTTTTTTTTTTGGCAATAAGTTCTTAAATTAATTACTTTAAGAATAAAAAATAACAATAAAAAATAAAATTTTTAATAATAATAAAAAAAACATAATAATAACAAAAATATAAATAAAAAAAATATAAATAAAAAAATATAGTTTTTTCAAATGAAATGTTTCCTTATTTTGTTTTTCGTTATTATATTATTTGTGAGCTTAAGAATGAAATAAATAATAATAATGTATAATAATAATTTATTTAATTTCCTCTAAGGTTTTAGCAATATATATATTTTTTAACTAAATAAAAAGTAAGTCTTAATTTATCTTATAAAATGTGCCTTTTTAATTTTTCAATTTGAAAAAAATTTTTCTTCCCAAAACACGTAAGCGACAAATTCGACTACCGTTACTTGTAAGTATCCAATTTTTTTTAAATATATTTCTACACCTTTTAGAGAATCGTAAAGCCACATTTTATGGAAAAAAAGTTTTTCTTAAAACTCTTATGTAAAAACTTATTTAGTTTTTTTCGTTTCATCAACATGTGTTGCATTTGTTAGTACCTCAATCCAATTTAAAAATTAATTATTTCACGTGCTGTTGGTTATTTTATTAATTTATAACAAAATGTATGATAAATTGGGACTAACTTTGATTACATGTACTTTTGTTAGTATTTACACACTATAGACATATTCGGCAAAAGTTCAACAATTAAGAGATTTAATCTCAAATGATCTCTCGATCAGATAATTTTAATTGCAAACAGTAAAAACTTAAAAGTTTATTGTTTGATTTTAACTAAAAGAACTATGTATTAGAGATAACAAATTAGAAAAATGTTCATATGTTTTTAACATTTAAAAACAAAAATGCTAAAAAATACCCGATTATCGGTATCAATAGGTACCTAAATGTTTTGATAGCAAACATTCGAAAACGAAGGTTTTGCTGGCACAGACAGAGCGATGTACGCACTTCCGCGGTCCTTTAACAAATTTCGCGTTCGAATATTTTTCAGGAGAAATGAATTGTAAAGACATATCGTCGCGTTTCTTCTCAAACCACGTAAGCGCCATTTTTCCAAAATTGATTTTTTTGGCTTTTATGATAGAAAATAAGCTTAGCCATCTGTCTGCAATCTCATCTTGACAACTTTGTATGAAAAAAAATAATTTAAAGCCATTTCAAAAACCTCGTAAGCGCCATACAAAATGACATTTGCATTAAAAATTGAATTTTTTTATACTAATAAAAGGAAATTCTGAAATCTTATATACATTGTTTTTCATTCATAGAGAAGGAGAAAATATACCGAAAGTTTCAAGCCAATCAAAGTATTTTTTTTTTTGGCAATAAGTTCTTAAATTAATTACTTTAAGAATAAAAAATAACAATAAAAAATAAAATTTTTAATAATAATAAAAAAAACATAATAATAACAAAAATATAAATAAAAAAAATATAAATAAAAAAATATAGTTTTTTCAAATGAAATGTTTCCTTATTTTGTTTTTCGTTATTATATTATTTGTGAGCTTAAGAATGAAATAAATAATAATAATGTATAATAATAATTTATTTAATTTCCTCTAAGGTTTTAGCAATATATATATTTTTTAACTAAATAAAAAGTAAGTCTTAATTTATCTTATAAAATGTGCCTTTTTAATTTTTCAATTTGAAAAAAATTTTTCTTCCCAAAACACGTAAGCGACAAATTCGACTACCGTTACTTGTAAGTATCCAATTTTTTTTAAATATATTTCTACACCTTTTAGAGAATCGTAAAGCCACATTTTATGGAAAAAAAGTTTTTCTTAAAACTCTTATGTAAAAACTTATTTAGTTTTTTTCGTTTCCTGAAAAACGAGACTCTTGTACTTACATAGTTTGAGAAGAAACGCGACGATATTATATATAAAATCATATACAAGTCTGCCACAGATCTTTAAGAATTGGGCCATTCTGTCCATATATCTTATTATTAAAGTACAAGTCGCATTTAACAATTTTTAGAGAATTGTGGGTCGGCACTGCTTTATGACCAATTTTTAAAAAAGAAATTTTTAATTTCAGTAAATATTAAAAAAATGCCTTAAGTTAAATTTTAAACAAAACTTACAAAATTCTAAAAATTAAAAGGAAATATGTAACTAAAATAAACATATTTTTAGTAATTTTAGGAAAGCAAATAAGTAGCCCTAATTTAAGCAAAAAAAAAAAAAAAAATACAAGACACAAATGATACAAATATCCTATCAGAAAAATTCATCTAGCATGTTTCATTCGATAAAATATATGTGACAGTTATTTGGGCATTTTAAATAACTTTTGTAATTTAAAAAACAACACAGTCACTTTATCATTCCTTTAAATTTAATTTAAAATGAAATAAAAATCTCCCTTGAGTATCTGCCGAGAAGCGTAAATAAATATGTATGTATGTATGTAAAGCAATTAACAGGGAATACCAATGAAAGTTGGAATTGTTATTTTTTGCTTATTAATGCATGTAAATAGCGTCATGGAATAAACACAGATTACACATAAAATACTCGTTAAATGTCTGAATGTTAATGTTTATCTAGGAAAGAAAAAAGTTTTAAAAAAAAAGTTAAATAGAAAAACACACATACATCTGATACATATGTACATACATACATACATACATATGTATGTAAGTATGTTTCTAAAGAACAGTTCTTAAAAAATATAATTTACAATGAAAAATCTTTACCAGTTTTTTTATAAGCAGCACAACCATTTCGTTATTATGTAAATATATATAAAACTTTTCGGTATTTAAATACGAGTATGTAAAATAAATTTATTTTGTTAATTTTATTTTTTATTTCGTAGATTTGGTTTTATAATTTATAATGTACAAAAATATTTAAAACGTTTTTCTTTTAAGCCATGTTTTTGTTTCAAAACAAACGATGATGTATAGTTGATAAATGCCGAACTTTTGACATTCTACTACCAAGGTTGAATGAATAGCGATTTTTATTCAAATTCAATTCTTCTGAAATCTAAAACTAAAGTCCAAAAGAAATGAAGTAACTTGACATTATTTCTGAATTTACACAAATTTGTATCTATTTATATTTCGCAGTCAAAACAATACTTTTATTCGTTGTGTTACAAACATGAGTAAAAAATAATAACTCCATATTTTATATGCACATGTTAGAGTAGGGTGTAAATATGAAAACTTTTTGTACATTATTTATGTTCATATTTAGATTTTGTTTATTGTTTGTTTTTCATTAATTAAAATTTATGTACAATAAATTATTTTTATTTAGATTAGAATTTTAATCTGGTTTCCGTATTAAATAGTTAATATTTTTGTATTAATGCACTACAAAATTAAAATGCCTGAAATAAAAAAATATTTTCTATGTATAAACTTTAGAGTGTTCCACAAAAATGGTTTTTCTTAAATTCAAACTTATATTTTTATTCACATAATAGATTAAAAATAAGATATTTTTAAAGATTTTTTTTTTAAATTTGTTATAGTTTTAGAAAATATTTTTTTTAAATTTCTTTTTTTTATAGGATTTTTTTTAATTTCTTATTTTTATAGTTAATTTTTTTAAAAATTTATTATTTATTAAAAATTTCTTATTTTTATAAGACATATTTTTGTAAGAAATTTAAAAAAAATTTCTTGTTCTAGGAAATTTTTTCTTATTGTTATAAAAAATTTTTTAAAAATTTCTTATTTCAACAAGTTTTCAAAAAATTGTTATTTTTATATATTTTTTTATTTTTATATATTTTTTTATTTTTATATATTTTTTTATTTTTATAGGATTTTTTTAATTTCTTATCTTTATTCGTTTTCTTTTTTTCTTATTTGTAAAAAAATTCTTATTTAAAAAAAAAATATAAATTTCTTATTTTTATAAGAAATTTTTCAAAAATTTCTTATACGTAATTTTTCTGATAAAAAAGGAAATTTTTATAGGAAATTTTTCAAAAAATTTCTTATGATTATTTCTACAAGTTTTCAAAAAATTTCTTTTTTTATAAAAATAAATTTAAAAATTTCTTATTTTTGTATAATTTTTTTTTAAATTCTTATTTTTCTTATTTATTAAAATTTTTTATTTCAAAAAGAAATCTTTTAAAAATTTCTGATACGTAATTTTTCTGATAAAAAAGTAAATTTTTCAAAATTTTTTTATTTTTATAAGATTTATTTTTTAATTTCATATTTTTATAAGAATTCATTTTTTAAATTTCTTTTTTTTAAAGAAAATTTGGTCAAAATTTCATGTTTTTATAAGAAATATATTAAAAATTTCTTATTTTAATAAGAAATATTTAAAAAAAATTTATATTTCTGTAAGAAATTTAAATTTTTTTTATTTTTTAAGAAATTTTTTAAAAAATTTCTTATTTTTACAAGAAATGTAAAAGAAATCTCTTCTTTTTATAAAATTTGTGTATGAATTTTTTTTTTCATTTTTTATTTTTATTCTTAATTTTGTTAAAAAAAAATAAAAATTTCTTCATTTTGTAAAAAAAAAAAAAAAATAATTTCTTATTTTTGTAGGATTCTGATAATTTAATATTTTTCTTATTTTTGTAAAAATTTTTATTTTTAAAAGAAATTTGTTAAAAATTTCTTATTTTTATAAGAGTTTTTCAAACATATTTGAAATTTAAAGGATTTTTTTTAAATTTCTATTTTTTATAGGAAATTTTTAAAATTATTATTTTATTTTTATTTTTTTTGTATTGGACCAACACTCAGGGGATGACCCCTACGTATACATATGCATTGTGATTGAACTAGGGAAAAAGGTTGTGGGAAGGAGGATAGAGGGAGTAGTGTTTGTCGATATTCGATTTGAACCTTTGGATATCATAATTTGAGGGGAAGACTGATGCAGGATGTTTATTCCACATTCGTGCTGTACGGCTAAAAAACGAGTTTTCTCTATAGTGCGTCGTGCGATCCACTGGAAAATCGACTACAAAGGGATGAGCCCTTGTTGAATTGCGTGTGCTACGAAGAAATGTACGGGTTTCTGGAACAAGATACCTAATTTCGTTTGAACACATGCCATTGTAGTAGCGATAGAACAGTGAAACGCAACCCACATTACGACGATGCTCCAATGAGGCAATAGAATTGGCTACCCTACTGTCACCGATAAGCACCTTCGCCCTCTTGTACACGGTCGAGAAGCTCCAAAATAGACTTTGAAGCACCGGCCCATACATAAGAGTTGTATTCCATTTTCGGTCGGATATAAGTGGTATAGATATTAAGGAGATCAATTGGAGTGAAGTATGTCTTACACCGCTTAAGAAAGCCGAGACACTTGAATGCTTCTTTTGATACTTGAAAAACATGATTAGTCCAACGGAGGTACAATTTTTGAATATTATATAATAATATAATAATATATTTGTATGTTAATTTAAATAAAACCTAATTTACAGATAGAAAAGAATATATTTGTTTTTGGTAAAACTGATATTACATAAATCACAAATGTTAATGTCTTAATTAAAAATCAAACTACTCTAATGTTAATATTTAAATGCAAACGTACATACATACGTGCATAAATTCGTAAGTACATAAATCTATAAAAAGTAACTTATTTTATTATTACAAATTATTGTATGTGAAAATACTTGAGTTTTTAAAGTGCACTTTTACTTTTTGCTTAAAATAAGTAAAGTTCTCTTCAAACAAACAAAGCCAGGCAATTTGTAAAGTATGTTACAAATGTTGCCACTTAAACAGCAAACAAAAACAACAACAAAAAATGATAAAC
The DNA here is from genome assembly GCA_933228675.1 of Stomorhina lunata. Taxonomy (NCBI): domain Eukaryota; kingdom Metazoa; phylum Arthropoda; class Insecta; order Diptera; family Rhiniidae; genus Stomorhina; species Stomorhina lunata. The sequence continues at coordinate 126,666,114 of OW121743.1, forward strand.
TTAAAAACACAAACAAACACAACAAAAATTATACATTTGCATACGCAATTGTATGTGTGTCTACGCATTTATATACTACGAATATTTGCATATATTTGACGTATGTGTATGTGTATAATATACGCAGATACAAATATGTAGACTCTTTACCTAGATTAAAATTCTAATGCCTACATAAATTTACATGCATGCATACATATTTACATTCACTTACACCCACTCACGTCCATGTGCTTAGATACACACAAAACCGAGTTAAGTGTTTTAAGTAGAAGTAGAAAACAAAACTTACACTAAAGGAGTCTACTTAAATGACACATTACTTTACATTTTTTAAAATGTGCCTATATATACATATGTATAAAATATATAAATAAATAAGTAAATAACTATGGATGTAAATAAGTTTGTGTACATAAAGTTTTGCTCACTCACGTGCAGGAACAAAGAGACAATTTTCGTTTTTGATGTTGATGTTTACCAAAAAACGATTATACTTTTAATTTAGTTTACATTTGTTAGAAAATTCCAGTCTTATTCATGATTGTGCATGTAAGGCATAGCTTAATCTTAAGACACTTCTTTGTTTAGGTCTGGTTGGGTCTGGTTTGTAACTTTCTCTGAAAATTTATGTTGCATAAAATTATACATGACGACTTTAAGAGAAAGTTTTAGGAAAAGAAATTAACTAGAAGGAAAAGAAAACGTTTTACCTCCCTTGAAAATTAAGCAGCCTACTTCTAAAAGAATAAGCATGTGTTACAAACTTTGCAAATAATTTAACATTTCAGCACATACACATATGCAGACATATCGTCAAACGTAAAGTAAATATTACATAAGTACATACATACATAAGTAGTATCAAATACATCTCTTTTATTACGTATGTATGTATTTATGTTATAAATAAATAAAAAACATCGTCAAAATTTTGAACACATGTCAACAATATTTATAAAGAATCTCCTGAATCATGTATATACATACCTGCATATAAGACCATCTCACAAATTGAGAAATTGATTTAAATGGGTCTTATTACGTTGTTTATATTAATATATACCTCAAACTTGAGAAAAAGTCTTAGATGGGGTAAAAATAGTTTAATTATAAAAACTATATATTCTCATAAAAAGTCACTTTAATTGATTTTCGGAAAATATTAAAATATTATGCTACTTTTACATTCTGGACAATAAAATAAATTTATACTTTATTTCTTTTAGAGATACTCTACTGTAGATACGTTGTAAAAAATCGTTTTTTAACAATCTAAGGTGAATATTTTAGACCTTAAAAAACTTTCTGTACCTATAAAGAGCAATATTTTAAAAACGACTTTTTGCAAAAAAGAAATATCTAAATTTCCTCCATTCCGCTTCTTAATAACTAAGCATTGCATGCTTAGTTATTAAGATATAAATTGTAAAATATCAGAAAATCGAAAAAATTCCATTGTTTCTAGTTTCTTAGACTTTTCCAATTTATATCCGAATAAAACATTTTATCGTCAAGATATTTAAATTCCAAGTTCGAGAGACTAATTTTTGCAAAAAAAAACCTTTAGTATTTTTTTGCCATTTGAAATATAATATTAGAAATGTTTATATTCTTCAATATTTATTTAAGAAAATTTTTTGTCAGTGTACCGATAATTATTTATCTTAAACAAAAGATAACTTTTCCAAAATTCAAAAACAATTGGTGAAGCTTTAGAGTTATCGCCTTATTAAAGTTGCAATATTTCCTTGTATGGTAAGTGAAATTATGTGATATAAATACAATAGTACCTTGCTCGGAGATTAATGATAATGTCCAATCAACACATGATCAAATGCATAGTTTAATATTTTGGAAATTGGTCATAACGACTTAGAAGCCTCCATCGACAAAAATGAACAGCTTATAATCGTATACGATTTAATTCACTTTGAGTAATTTTCAGTGGCGCCACCTATCGAAAATTGTTCATGCCAACTAAGAAACCTTCGTCGTCTCATTGGTAACAACTTTGCTAAAGATCATAGCAAGAAATTGGAAATTGTTCATACCAAGTAAAAAACCTTCGCCGGCTCATTTCAAACAACTTCGGTAAGGATCATATACAACTTCTATAAGGATCATATACAACTTCGCTAACGATACAAATGCACAGTTTACGATTTAATTCATTTTGAGTAATTTTTAGTGGTGCCACCTGTCGGATAGTGATACCAACTTAAAAACCTTCGTTGTCTCATGCGCAACAACTTTAGCTAAAGATCATTGCATGAGCAAACATGGTTAAATGCATAGTTTACTATTCTATAAAGAACAAACAGACAGAAAAACATTAATTTATTAAAAAGTTATAACATTACCAATTTTTTCCCCTTTTATCCCCTAATTTTTAAAAAGTAACATATGCATACTTGGTACCAATTGAATTCGGTATTTTTTGTAAAAACGCAGTACACATATTGTTACTATTAATATTACTTCATGAGGTGTTGGGTTATCATTTTATCCCTTTTTTACCCATTTTGGCCCCCGAAATCAAAAAAGTACCAAGCACGTATTCAATATTTTTCTCACATCTATTGATTGCATTACAAAATTCTTTTCTATATTGTTTGGTTCAAAAGATAAGAGTAGCCTAAAAATGGTACCAAAAAAACTATTTTCACCCTTTTTACCCCTATCGGGCAAAGATTGAAAAAATAACTAAACACCTGTCCGCTTATTTTAATAGCTATTTAGAACATAATTTAAATTTTGTCTCAATGCCTATTATTTTAGTAGATATAGGATTTTCGATTTTTTCCCCTTTTTACCCTTTTAAAGGCTAAGGTTGCAGAAGTCCTGTCTTATTAGAGCCGTTTTCGAGATACCCATTCTATATATATATATATATATATATATATATATATATATATATATATATATATATATATATATATATATATATATATACATATATATACATATACATATATATACATATACATATATATATATATACATATATATATATATATACATATATATATATACAATTATTGCTCGTTTAAGAATATAAGATAAGATAAAGTTTTCAAATTTTTGTTTATATTTATCGGTCCATACTCCAAAGTTCCATCTACTTGCGCCAAACGCTCTTTGGGGTTTGAATCCACTAGTCAATGTGCGTTCAAAATGTGTCATAGAGTTATTGAAAAAAAGCTTTCGAACCATATTGACACATTCGCCGTTAGTTATATTGACATATTCGTTCAAATTTCACGGTATAGTTAAAAATGACACAATCGGTATAGTTAAAAATAATAAGTCACAAACATCTTCACAAGCATAATATATCCTTCAAAACTATAGTGTATTAGTACGTTTTACAAAAAATCCCTGTAGTAAAACTGGGATCATGTGTCTCCATGTCAACACTTTGTGTGATATCAATTCAAATGTCCCTAATTTTAGTTCAGTACTGAAATAGTGAATATATAGAGATTACTATTCTAGTATATATCAGGTGACATTATCAACGAATGTGTCAACATATATGTATATCAATAGGCCCCAATGTCTCCATTTGGACCAAAAGAACTACAAAGTCAATACTAAGTAAATAGTTGTAATGTCTACTGGTAGATTTCGTAGGAACTCTAAATGTTAAATGTCAATAGTAGATAACCTTAGATGGGGCAAAATAGGCAAGTAGTACTGGAGACATTGTCAATAGCAAAACAGTATTGTTTCTCTGACGGCATTTACTGCAGGGATATAACAATTCTATTAAATTATTTTGAGTAAATTATTATTTTTTTTTTTTTCTTTAAATTTTTAAGGAAAGTCCATTTTTATGTAAATAAATAAATAGCAACCATATTTTTTTCCAAATCTTTCATGTATGCGTATGATTAACATTCAAATATTATTTCTAAATATGTTAATCATACGCACAAGCACATAAATCAAAAAATGTTTTTAAATTGCAAAATCTGAAATCATTTAATTCTCAAACTAATTTATGTACATGTTTATATTAAAAGATCGTATAAATTAAAATATTATAACTTAAATCAAGACTTTGAGTTATTCTAACTAGTTTTGTTTAGATGAAAAATATCCATTAAAAGAAATTTTAAAAAATTAAGATGTGTTTTTTCTTTAGTTTGCAATTACACATTTGAATAATAATAGAATATAGAAATAAAGGAAAGAAAAAAATAATAATTCATATAAGTAAAAAGAGTATGAATGAATAAATGTATCATAAAAAGTGCAGTAATTCCTGTTAACATTTTTCCAACACAGAGAACCTTTTTGTTTACCCTTTATTCAAATTAAGAAAGACATACTACACACACACACACATACATAATAAAAAAATGCAGTTGCAAAAACTGAAAAGAAGTGGAAAGAGTGAAAAAAGAAACTGAAGAAATGTCACTGCAAATAAGGTGTTTTGCATGTAAATGCAATTTGTCATCTTGAAATTGTCACTTGAGAGTTAAAAACATATTTTTCACTTAAGAAATTGAAAAAAGAAACTGAAACTAAAATCAACAACTAAAACAAGATGTTTCCTCGTGTACTGCGAGTGAGTGAGTGAGTGAATGAATGAGTATATGAATAAATTCAAATGTGAATAAATAAAAAGGTAAAGGAACTTAACATTAGAAAGAATACATTAATATTCATTTTAAGTAAGTTCAAATATGTTAAAGCATCTTAAAGAAAAACTCGATGAGTTTTTGAGGTTAATTCTGTAAGATATGCACAAGTATTTAAATATTTAGTTTTAAATATAATGCAATTACAATTAATGAGTTAAAAATATTTTTTAGGCACATACAAGAAATCGAAGTAAATAAATATTCAGCATTCACAGAATAAAATATTCAAACGATATCAATTTATTCAACTTATGCTACTGACGGTAACAAAAAATGGTCCGAGATGCAACTTTAGAACGAAATGCAACACAAAAACTGCTTACAAGCTCGGCAATTAATTATTATGCAACACAATGAAAAGAGTAACTAACAGACAACTTTTTACATACAATATAACACGCTGCGTGAAGGCTGTATTTTAGTTAGAGGGCTCAGAAAAAATATGTAAACTAGTGTACATACTAATACACATACATACATATATATGTACATTAGGCTGGGGGTTTTTTTGTATGAAAAATTGATACTTTTTTTAACCAGTGCCGGTCGGATTATTGTGTCATTTGGTGAGAAACATTAACCCTGAAAATTTGAGCCAAATCGCCAAACCTAAAGTTGAAAAATGAGTTTACAAGGTGAAAAATGGGTATTCTTTCGTTTATTGTCAAATAAAAATTAGTTTGGGCTAACTTTTATAAGAAAATGATTTGTAATATAAACTTAATAAGCTTATAAATCGCTCAATCGGGTTTTGAGTTATAGGGTTTTCGCAAAATTTAATAAAAAAAAACAAGTAAGAAAAGCTATAGTCGGTCAAGCGCGACTTAATGATACCCTTTACTACTAAGGTCAAATATTTTGGTCAAATTTAACAAGTTTTCCTTAAGTCTTAGAGACATACATATACTAAGTGTTTTTTGTTTTCAAAAATAAGATTTATGTCATTTCCGGCAAGGGCCTGATATGGGAGCTAGGTTCAATTGTGGATCGATTGCTACCAAATTTCGGTTATTAAAAAGTGCAATTATCTTTAGATTTAGAAGCGTTTTTGTGCTTTATGTGTATTTAAACTACTTTCGAGAATGTGTCTTGTATGGGAGATACGGTCAAATTATCCTAAGTAATATTTGCGTTGAATATCATTAAAATACAACTAAATTTGTGACTGTAAAGGACCAAAAACTCTATTCCGGGAAGGTATCCTATGAAAGGTACCCGAAACAGTTATCCGATTTTGACCAAAAAGTATAGGGATCGTCCTTTGAATAAAATATGAGTCTGTGCCAAATTGTATTAAAGTTATGACCTGTACATTGATAACAAGCTTAAAACAACTCAGGGGATGATTTTGAGTCGTTTGGTATACTAAAAGGTGGGTCGCAGAACAATATTTTTATGCATTACAAACATCGGAACAATCCCAATATACCCTTTCCATCTATGGTGATGAAGGGTATAAAATGCTAGATTTAATTTTTTGCTACTTTTATATTTTTTTTACTTATCTTAGACCTGTAAGTAATAATATATTAAATTTATTTAAAATTGAGATTGTTTCCATGTGATTTGCAAATGACCTTTTTATGTTTTTTAAAAAAAATTGTTTTTTGGAAATTTGCATTTCGGACTACAATGATTTATTACGAATACCTGTGACTTAAAGCCAAAGGATTTCGAGAAAGTAGCTTTTTTTTGAGAAATTTTAGAAAAAAAATTAATAATTTTATATTTGTTTAAATTTTTAGCAAAAAATATATTTATTGATTATGTGTTACGCATAAATAATAAATATATTTTTTGTAGAATCAGTTTATATTTAGAATCAGTTTATATTGTTTAACCAGAATTGGAAATGTTTAACCCTTGCATTACCGAAATCAAAATCAATTTTTATGCAAATTTATAAAATAAATCGATAAAAATTGCATAAGTTATTTAAATAACGCTAAGAATTATTATTTTTTGTTTAATTAAAGCATTCTTTGTATCAGAATGTGGAGACTTTATTCATTCATTAAAGAGCAATATAAAAAGTGAACCATATTGGCATGTGAGTCATTCCAAATAACACAATAATTCGACCGGCACTCCTCGAAATTAAAAGAAATAATAAAAAGTCACCAAATTACATTAGATACTCTCTCAAAAAAAATTTTCGGTTAATCGAAATGATTTAGATTTCAAAGTATTAAATATCTTGGAACTGAAAAAAAAACTGTAAAGTCAAGTGAATATAACTTTGCTTTTGTACGATTATCCTAGGGATGGTCATCATTTGAGTACTGCCTGTAGGTCAGCTGAAAAAATAAGGACTTATTAAGGACCTTTTCAAAGCTTAAATTGTTTAAAACATTATATAACGTTCTTATCAGGAGATAAATTGTGTAATGTCTTAGAAAGAAAGGCTTTGAAACTACTGTTGTGACACATAAACATGTTTTAATTATTTTTTGTCAGCCAAGCCCGACTCTATGATACCCTATATCTTTTAATAAGATCAGTACCAATATAAATATTTTAAACATAACATAGTATTTTTATTTTATTTTAATATGGATATCCAGCCGACTTGCCACCCGGAAGGACAAACATTGTTCAATCTACTCAAAAATTAAAACTGAGTAGATCCGTCTGCTAAAAGGCAGGTCAAACATTTATATGCGTTGCAAATATCAGCACAAAACTTGCATTTCTCATCATTGCTGTAGGGAATAAATAGTGGACTTGATATTTTCCCTCTAGACACATTCTTTTCTATTAAAGGCAGAGTCTGCATGCGCACAAATACAAGCGAATGAGTTTAATGATATGCAAAGAGTAGAGTTTTTGAATAATATCCTACCAAAAATAAATGCAAAAGCATTTTTCATTGCCATTGCTGTAATGCATTTTGGCCTTAAATCATGCCTAAAAGAAAAATTTGCAAATTTTCTTTGGCTTTATTAAAAATATAAATTTTTCTTGTCTGTTCGTTTAATGCTTTAATTTTTTTACTTTGTGAGAAAGTGAATAGAAAAATTAATTGGATTGAAACTGAATTTTAAAATATATGTTAAAGTTAACCCTTATATGTATATTGAGATCTATAAGAAAATTATTTAAGAATTATTTTATATGTAACACAAGTTATATTAGTCGTCTTTTCTAAGCCGCATTTAAAAGGAATATTTGAAAAATCAAATAAGTAAAACAATAAATTTTAAGCTCATTTTGAAATACTTGTAAAACACTTTTGTTTAAAACAGACATTCAATTCTTTTAAATTTAAAGACTTAAATTTTCCGTAGAATTTTTGGAAGATATGTATGTATGAAACAAGTCTCTATAAATTTTACGCAAACATTTTTAAAAATAAAAATTTCTCTACTGTAATATACAGAAATAATACGTAAGAGGACAAATATAGACGTATGTATTACAATATTAACTTTAAGCTTTAAATAAAAATCTGATTATGTCTTCTTCATGCTTTGACCTTTGAGGCAGAGTTGGCTTTTATCCACTTCTCGTTTTGTCTGTGTCAGTGCCAGTTTCAGTGTTTGCTAATGTTTTGTACAAATTTCGTTTTCTTTTCAAAAAATATACTTTTATATCTAAGTAATAAAGGGATTTTTTTCTATTCTTATACATTTTGTTTGTGCATTTTACAATAGAAATGTTAGATACATACTCGTAGAATTTGACACACATACACACACCCATACATATTTTACTTATTTGGATTCTTTTTTTTTATAAAAAGGAACAAATTCATTTTACAAAAAATAGAAATGAAATTGTCTGAGGTTTTTAAATATTTTATACAAAATACTTTAGCTCAGATCAGATTGGGAAAATATTTGACAAAATCAAAATACCGTCCATCTTAAAGTTTTTATAAAGGGGGAATGAAATTACTTAATTGATTTCGTCATGTTTATTTGCTACATATACTAATTATGTGAAGATCTACATGAAGGGACACTTAGTATAAAAACGGAGACTTAACTCAGCGAAACTTAACTTACTTACGAAACATTCATACTTAAAATAAAATTCCAAATTTCCAAAGAACTTATGTACCTCGAGAAAAATCATCTTCAAGAATAAGGTCCATTTCTGGATAAATGAGTACGAGAACAAAAAGGACGATAACAATCAACATAATATCCAATACACCACAAAAAAGTTACCATTAAGAATTGGCTAGCAGTATCATTGGTACAAATATTTTTAAGAACCATTTTCAGAGAAATTGATCGATATGATCTTTATGGCCACCAAAATCAAAGAGGGTATTTTTGATCATAATTTTTACTAAAGATAAATTTTGATCCACTTAAGTCTCAGATTTCAAGCAACGTCAAACTTAGAAAATTTATTAAAAACTTAACATTAAGGAAGCGTTTCACTCGAAATAAAATATATACATATATCATAACTTACTTAATGTTGTATTTAAATTAAAAAGATGCACTAAAATACTAATAAAAAAAAGCGCTAAAATACTAATAACAACATTAGTAATCTACTTCAATAGACATTGTTCCTGAAAGCGATTCTGAGCCAATTGGTTTACAAATTTGGTCAGATTTTAAATCCTATCACAAAATTGTGGATATATCTTAGAGGACATATTTTTGTGTGAAGATAATGTTTTTTTCTCTAATCTAATTATGACTTATTTTGACAAATATTTTCTTAGTCTAAACTAAGAGTAAAAGAAAATAATAAAAAATGTAATTCCCTTTCTTAAAGTATTTTTATTATTTTCCCCTATTTAATACTAAGAAATTATAGTAATACAAAACACTTTAGATTTCCCTAATTATGATCGAAGAATACATTCAAAAAAAGGATGAGACAAAAATGGGAAAAGTACAGAGGAGTTTGGTCGCCGGCCGCTTACTTACTTTTTATAATAATTTTATTTAAAGATGTCCTTTTTCCGTTTTATATTTTATCCTTATCAGGAAGTAAATAGTTTGTTTGTCATTGTCATTATTGTTCTTTTAAGAAATTTTGTTGGCTCATTTTTGTTTGTTTAGGGGCATCTCGTGAGTGTTGGTAAAATCATAAACATCCAAAGGCCGGACACTTTGCTCCAAAATTTTAACAACAACATCAGCAAAAAATCTATCTCTAAAATAGTCAGGTACTTATAATACATGTATTTCATGTTTCTGTTTCATTTTCGTTTCCTGTTTTGTTTTGGTACATAATTTATTTTTCTTGTTTTCATTTAAGGTACGAAATAGTAAACGTAGAAAAGAAAAATAGATATGCTAAATAAAGTATGTGTTTATATCACAACAAAGCGTGTTTTGCCGTGTATGTCTATTTCCATTATGGTTTTCCCTTTTGGCACAAAGTGAAGAAAATGAAATTGTACAGACTTAAATTTTTGTACTACTACTACTTAAGTTAATACAAGTATTTTATATACACAGTAAAAATGTTTGTGGAAAAGGACCTGCATAAAATTAGAATTTCAAATGAGATTCTTAACATTTAACATGTTCTCTTGTTGTAGGACAAGTGGTTTCAATTAAATTGTATTTTTCGTGCATTTAGAAGGCCATTTAAATTAATTTAAAATAATTTTTATGTGTCTTCGTACGAACAAACCGAAAAAAGGTCCGCATTAAATATTAAAAATATACTTGACAGCAAAGAAAAAAAATATGTAAACCTTATTTATCCTAATAATTTTAAAAGTATCTAAAGAAAATACAATTTTTTAAAAGGGGGAATCAGGAGTTTATTTGTAAGTTCGATAAGAAAAACAGTCTTTTTAAAGTTTTATTAATTTTTAATAGAATATTACAGCCACAGAAGTGAATATTTTTGGTAGAAATTTTATATTTTCCAAAAAAAATAGAAACACGTGTTTGTCAAATATATTTCCAAATAATCGAGAAGTTAAGGGTAGATCACAATTTCCTGGTTACTTTAATAAACTTCAAATACACAAAATAAAAATACCAAAGCACGTTCAAATATTAATAATTAAAAAAATGTTTTTATGTTGTTATATTTCGATTTGAACAATAAGATTTTGCACCCCTAATATATAAATACTATTAGGTCATATTGAATTATTCTTTTAAATTGTTAATCTAGTTTATGTTTCATTAAAATGTTTTAAATATTAAATTACATTCTGAGTATTTTAAAAATACCACTTCACATAAAATTGATTTCATAATTAAGTATATTTCATCATTCTCCTTCAAAATGTAAGAAGATTTAAAAATGTTTTTACACCTACACCATCGAAAGTGGGAATTTGTAAATTAAACTGACATAGGCCCGTATGATGATTTTTTTTTTCTTTTGTTCCGTATTATAAAAATACAAATATTATTACGATCGGATAACGTTTAGAATTTTAAACTGTCTATTCATTTTATTTGCATTGGTTTAGTTAATTTTAAGCATAATCGAATCTATCTACTTTTTTCATTCAATTTTGTACAACTAACATCAAAAATTGTTTCATCGGTGTTAATATTAAGTAATTGGTTTTGAATTTTGATTAAAAAAATAGAGGATACACTCATATGCAGGGAATTTTTTTATATGTAGGTCTGACATGGACACAAAATCACGACCTGTGTCGATTTGACAATGTACGTACGTCTGAAAGCCGAAAGGGTATATTTGTTAAGACTGTAATCAAAGCATAAGTAATATTTTTTAAATGAAATTTTGTTTAGGTTCTGGAACCAAAAAACTTAAAAATTTTAGCACAAGTTTTATCTTCATCACAACTGAAAGGCAGACGGAAAAGTCTATCGTATAATCGACAGAGAAAGTCACGTCCAGACCAAAATTGTTAAATGCTCTAGTAGAATAGGTATACAGCATATAAATTAATACTAACCATTAAATTTGCGCAAAATTCCTTAATCTGCCAACATCTCCTTCTGAGCAATGACTTAACAAATTTTTATTATAATATTAAAATTTTTTTCTTCTATAGTATTTAAATTTTTAACATATCGTCGGCTTAATATGAAAACCAGCTAAGTCCACTTTTTAAGTTAATTGAAATTTCGATGCCAAGTGGTAGAGAAAGATACGCCTCGTTGACCAGCATGTAAGTTGTATTTAACTTGGGCCTTGAAGTGTGTGAAAATGTTCGATAAAATAAGCTTCTAAATCCACTAATAGAAAATGTTTGTAAGAAAGACTAATTAACTCAGAATAACGTACTATATTTTTGTTTTTGAAATATGACAAATATAATACATAATTAAAAAAAAAAATGTTTCACCTATAAAATTTGCTGAAAGTGAGTTAGCAGATTTTCATATTAAGCCGACTATATTTTATATTAATCATACTTAATTTTTCATATACTTTCCATATATAAAATAAAATCTACTGCCAAAATAACTGGTCAGTTTCGATCCTCCTATGAGATTGTGTAATTGTGTATAACAACTAAATATAATATTTAACAGCCAACAGAACCAGTCATTCTTACAATTAATCTGTCCTTTTTAAAATTATTACTTTTTAAATTGCTCTTATAATGAATTCAACACAACAATTAACACTTAATTCTTTATTATTTTTTGATTGCACTTAAATGAAAAAATAAACGTAGAACTGCCAGCCACCCAAAGTAATTTACTCGGCAAAGTTGTTAATGAATTTTAAAATTTGAATAATATTATAACAAGATATTTATGTATGTGTAAGTATGTATGTAAGTGTATGAAGAAGAAGGTAGCACTTATAGCGGCTACAAACGAACAATTTAACATTATTTAAAATTTAATATTACAACAATTTTAATATTTTATAACCGTTTATACTTCTACAGAAAGAAAATACAAATAATGGATGGTCCTTATAGTGGTAACATGCGACAAGGTCATCAAGGATCCGTGGCCTGTCAGTCTGTGTTGTTTTACAATGTGTATGTGTGTATGTATGTGCACCAAATACATTCAGAAGCCAAAAAACATCCTTCCATGCACACAACCCAATACAAATATCCTCGCTATAATCGTATCTTTAAAGCAGGCTCAGATACAGATGTACACCAATATATATAAATATTTGTATAAATACATTTATATTTGTATACATATTTATAACAATGTACATATGTATGTTTGTCTGTCGGCCTGTATGTATGTGTTAGTATGTGCATAATTGTTTTCGGGTAAATCATAGAATGAAGAAGAAGGTCAGAAGTTTGCTGCGAAATTATCTGTTTTGTATAAAATGGAATAAAATAAAATGAAATACGTCTGTGGTATAAGCCATTAAGTATAACAATACAAAAACGTAATAAACCAGCCGTATTTAAATACAAAAGATGCTTCGATTGAGATTTGTTAAGCATTTTATACAAAGTTGAAATAATATTGTATTAAATAAAAAGCTTTTTCCTGCTGTAGGAGGACATCGCTCCGAAAAGGAGCAAAGCGTGAGTATGAGACATTCTGCAGAGAGAAACTGTTTTTGATACTGTTTTTACTATTGCCAGATGTATCAAATTATGATGGTGAAAATTTGTATCCATTGTTTCTACAATTATTATAAATTTAAAGTTAAAACTTTATAACTACAAGATAATCTGCTAGAAGATTCACCAAGTCTTGTTTGTTAGAACATTGAATCAATACTTTATTTTAATCATATGAACCCTATTGTCGTATTTCTAAATTTGTTAACAATAAAAATTAAAATTTATTAAACGTACATAAATATAATTTTAGCAACTATATCGTATTTGGTTACTTATGTAAATAATATAAGAAAGAAATTTTAGACTAAAAACCTTAATTAAAATTTACGACACTTAAATTAAAAAAAAAATAATTTTTGATATGTTAAAAAAGCGATTTGTTTTAGATGTCATTAATAATATAAAATAGCTGCCATGGATACTCATGCAGACCTTTTTGTTCGGCAATTGTGAAATTGGCAATTGGCTTTTCAGATTTGTCGATATGTTAATTGTTTGATAGATAGATAGTAGATATCTTGTAAAATAAAAGAAACTCTTGCAGACGATATTTTTTTTCTCAACGACGATCTTTGCTAATCCTTAAAAATATCTTTGAATCAAATGGATTCTTTAAGTAAGTCCTGGCCTATTCTGAAAAAATTATAACTTTTTAAAGCAACTGAGATTTAATAAATACGATACCGGTATTTGAAATTTGTAATATATTTTTTATTCAATTGCCTTTTGTAATATGATTCATCTAGTGTTCTCTTAAAAATCTAATCAAATTCACCACTGCCAGTGGTGATTTTGTTTTACTAAGAAATTCTCTGTTAAGAGAAAATGAAGCCTTAAAGTATTGTAGGAAATTCTCTTTAAAAAATTTAATAAAAGTCTCTTTTTATCTCAATGATAGGTTTGATAGGCTTCTCAATTACATTTAATTTGAACTTTAGAGATTCTTTATTGCTACTGAATTCTCTCTTTTTTATCGATGACTCCTTTAGTTTTATGGGTCTGGTATTTGTAGTTATTTACACGCCAACTAAATAAAAATAAGGAATTCTTAGTTTTATCCTACCACTTTAAAGACTAAAATGAAGCAGCAGGACTCAAACTGTAAATGAACTAAAAGCTGCTGGAAATATTTCATATATGAAAATACAATTAAACCAGAAAGAAGATGGATACTAGAACAAAAATAAGTTCAAATTTATGATAAAAATGCAAAACAAAAGCCAAGATTGTTGCAACAATAATAAAATGGGTCACTAGCACAGTTTGGTTAGCTCGAATCTATGTCTTTTTTAAATGTCTTCTACTATACAGACAAGTTAACTGCATATGTTGTTAAAAATTAATTGTTTTTTTTAGTAACCATAAAAAAATTTAACATATTAACTTGACTATGTTTTATTTAAAGATTCCATATGAATATCCTATTTGTTGCAATAGTTGTTCATAGTACTTTTTTGCTCCACAAAGATATTTTTAAACAGATTTTTAGGACTTTAAGTTTAATTTATTTACTTATATCTTTAGCATCATTTCACTTCCAATCACAAAAACATCGACACTACATATAAAAAGAATATTTTATGCCAAATGAGCGAAGGTGTTTCAACCAATATCTATGTATCTATATATAAAAATAGAATATTTTGAGTATGAATTTAAGTATGTATGTATACCACACCAACCCACAGTATTGCTGCAGTAGATATTCTTTTAGAGCATTAAGCGGTGGAATGCTGGTGCCTGAATAATGCATCAATAGACAACGAACGCACTACTGCTCTACATTTTTATAAAGCGCATTTCGTTGACCGGTATTTCAACTCTCACCATTTCATTTCTAGTTTATTTTTTACGTTCGCATTTTTTATACTTTTATTTTACTTTACATGTTTTTGCTGTTTTGTTTCCCGTGTGAATTAATGTTTGTACGAGTATGTGTGTATGCTTGTGTATAAATGAAATTGTAGTATTTGTAAGTGAACATTTTGTATATATGTATGTATGAGTTTGTGCAATTCACTGTTTGGCTCTGCTCTATGTACAATTTGGTCGACTTGGTTAGTTGTGTTCATTCAACAACACAAATGAACCGCAAAATAACATGAAACCACCGCCATGGGTCTTAGAGTTGAATCTTATATATAGTCATATCTACGTATTCAGCCCAGCGCGAAAAACAGCCGAATTTGAGGTCTGTTAACAGTCCTCAGTTATTCTTTTGTAGTATCATTGAGACATCTTTGAACACAAAGAGTGTATGCAACAGATTAAATTTGTTCACAAAAAATCTGAAGGTTGATAATTCTTGGAAATGGCACTAAACGATATAAGGAAGACCTCAGCATTAAAAGAAAACTTGGATCAGGAAAAAAACAAGATAAAGCAAAATAAGAGAGCTAATTTCTCAAAGATTGGCTAATTCTTCTGCAATAAGTACATAAAGCTGAAGTCTTATTATTTTTTAAAGCAAAGAAACGAGAATATGTTATTGCTTTTGGCAAAGATTTTTATTTTGCAGATGAGCGAGACAATGTTAAGGAAGATTACCGGACAGAAAGAACAAAAAAAATTCTAAGAATTTTTTTTTGTAACAAACAATTTGCAGTTCTGGTAAAATCGATCATACGAGCATGGGAAAAAGAATGTTGTCTAAATTGGCAAGATGAAGGCCTCCAGATTTTTCCCGCTGGGAAACCATACATAAATAGATACTATCTATGTCTGTATGCGAGAATAAAAAATATTGTTGTTGTAAAACCTTTTTGACTCGTGCTGCTGTTACTATTGCTATTGGTGTTGCTGTAGTTGTAGTTGTTAAATAAAAAAACATTGAATGGTGCAGTGTGTAAAATGCACCGCATTACACAAAAAGCTGATTTCTTGTTGCATTTTATTTTTTCCCCCAATTTTCAGTTATTTTTTTCAGCATTGACTTTTTTATTTCATTTGTTACACTGGGTTGTACTGTGGTTAAAAAACATCATGTTTCTTTCTTTATTTCGAATTTGTTTGTTTGTTTGTTTATTTATTTATTTTATATATATTTTTTTAATGCTCCTTCCTATGCTGAAACGATTATTTTAGTTGTACAAAAAAAATTCAAAATAAATGATATGAAAATTTCCAACACACATTCAATTTTCAGTTTTTTAATTGTTTATCTGGCTTATCACAGATTGTTTTTTGCGATTTATACATAGACGTTGTTGTTGCTATTGTTTTAGTTTTACGCTCTGCTCCTTGTTGTTAACATTTTAAGTTCATTTTCGATTTCGGTTAGTTTAGTTACCAATAGATTTTGGAGCCAAACAATTTAATTGATTTTTATTCAATGACTTTATTTTGGGATATTTCTATATAAAAACGTCTATTTGTACATTTGTTTTGCTCTTAAACAAATGATTGTTTTTAAAACATTTAATTTATAAATTTCTTTTAAGTTAAATAAGTATTTAAAATATTAACACTGACTCTTTATCTCAGTTATCTGATCAAAAATTCAATTGTTTGGGTCATATCACTTTTATTAATTGTTATAAGCCTGAGACTTCAGTCTTCCATTTAACAATAATTTTGACTTTATGGTAAACAACAATCGACTTTAGAACAGAAAATTATTAGATTATAACGAAAAGAGTATTAAAAAATACGATTTTAAAACAGTTATATATTAATATAAAGAAAACATTTAACTACTGGAAAACATATGCATACATATGTGTGTAGATTGGCTCTATGTATGTATATCAACATTAAACATTCTATTTTTTTAATGTATTTAGAATTTATATACCCACATACATATATAATCCATGGAATTAACAAAAGTGCTTATTTCTGAAAATTACTTAAAAAGTTTACTTTATGTTTTAAGAGTATTAAATTTACTTATATATAAATGTGCTTTTTATTATGTATATTTCAATAAAAATCATATTCTTCGCTTAAATAACCTAAAGATTTTACTAAATGCCAACAATTTGAACTTCCCCTTTTATATTTTCGTTTTATAACCCAAAAGTTTACTTAAAGATTTTTAATAATTTATTCGCATTTCGTTTAGCAAATCAAAATCATGATATTTTTACTGTGACAAACTTCAAAAGCACACACAGACGGATTCATAAGGAAATACATTAAATGTATGTATTTGTGTATATCTATATAAAGAGATGATTGATAGACAACTTTATATTTTTACCCCCTATAAAAAGGGTTAAAATATTTATATTCAAAATCTGACATTAGGTCAAAGCAACACTATTTGCTTTAAAAACGTCTTTCTTCAACATTAAATATTTTTTACTACTTTCAAACTTTTGCTACCTCATTTATGTGACACATTCAGACATATACAGATACATATACAGATACATATACATATGTATGTATAGTGTGTTTATATTTTTCTGTATATAAAAAAAATATCAATGTTAATGCGGCTCGTAATAATTTCTTTAATATTAAGTTAAAGAAAAATCTTTAAAATAATTAAAACTTTATATATAGTTTGCACTTCAATTTTTATGTTTAGTTCTAAGATATTTAGTTATTAGATAGAGACTATATAGTAGTTTGATCACAAAGTAAGAAAAACAGCCATGTATTGAGTTCTACGTCAAGCCAAAAAATTATTCTTGGTTAAAAATATCTATATTGTAGTATAAAAAGGAAAATATCGGTATTGTATATACAAATTAGAGTTATGTAGTTTTGTTCTCATAACTGTTCTTATTTATAAAAGTTTGAATGGACCAACAAATATTAAACCTCATGCATGTAGTATGTTAGAGTGTCCTTAAAAAAATAACTCAATCTTCCATTAAAGCGCGGGATGTGTATATATGTCTGTATTTGTGAGTCTAAATAAATATAAAAAACGAATTTATTTTGCTTTCGCATGTCACGCACTTAACTGAAATATGCAACTTCTACCGATATCTGTATGTAAATATGTATGTGTGTTGTACTCAAAAATTAGAGCATTCAAAAACAAGCACTTTAACAGAACCGGTTTCTAACCGGATTTCTAAGATAAATGCCTAAATGTCGAATATATGTTATTTTCCGGTTCAGAACCGATTTGCTTTTATAGAAGGAGTCGGTGGATGGCGTTGTTGCATGCGTGTAAGACCTGGATAAGGTAAAAATGAGCCAGGGTGCCTGCATATTTCTGGCCCAATTTCGCTAAGGAAAAAGTGAGTTTGAAACAATATAACAATAATATTGTACCATGAAAAGCTCTTGTAAAAAAGGAATTGAAGAAAACAAGAAAAGTATCTCGGACAACAGAATTAACTATTAACGGTCTTATGTTAAAAAAAAATCTTAAATATTGCTTAAAGAACACGTTATTTACCAAATACTTTAAGGCTAACAAACGATTGTTAAAAAATAGTATCCAAAAACAGTTCTTTAACTAATGAATACGTCAAGTCAATTTTACATGTTAATGCTGGCAACATCGTCATTCTCTCTTGTCTCTTTATAGTTAAATATACAAAACAACGAATTAATTATTCATTGTTTCCTCCGGGTAGTCGAATTTCTAAATAATAAGGGTACTCGTTTAAACTACTATCTTTAGCAACTCTTAAATTTTTTCTATTTAGCAATAATGTTAAACGAACGCACCTCTTAAACTTAATGTGTAGGCCTATCACGCTTGCGCTTCATTTTCTTTTCCAAAAGCTAATATTAAAATAAATAGTTAAATTAAATAGTTTTCACATATTTCTTACCTCTGTCATCATAATTTCTTATTTATTGTTCCAAAAATTTCAATTTTAATAATTTTTTTCTGTTTTTATTTTTTATCAAAGAATATTGTTGCCCTGATAAAATTATTTTCTATGAAATATTTGAAACACATTGAAAATACTATTATGGTAACCCCATCTCGTATGTTTAACAGACAATTTAAGAGCCAAAATTGTTGCTTAAAAATTTAATAGCCTTGTAAAAAAATTTCTCTACAATTTTTGACACATATTTTAATACGTCTTAAATATTTAAGCTTTAAGAGGTATAAAAGGAATTTAGTAGTTTAAACGAGTACCCCTAATGTTTTGTATGTTTTTTAATATAAAATAACATTTTTCTTCTTTTCTTACTGTAAAATTACGTTTATGTTATATAAAAGCATAAACTAAACACATTTATAATACAGTAAAATAATAAATAGACAAATTTTTACTAAGGGTTTAAACCGATTATTTAAAAATCGAGTACTTTTAACTCATGTTGAATATATATACATCACTATAATGTTTTTTGTAAATTTCATTGACCGATGTCTGTTTTTTGTTGAAAACACGATTTTTTTGTTAAAAATTAGAATTTGTATTATCAATTTCTTTGAAAAGTTTGCTTTTAGTATGAAATATGTAAAATAGAGTATGAAATATCATGGAAATTATATTTCATAAATTCCCCACCCCCGAAACCTTTTATATGATAAAAATAGCAAATTAGAAAAAAAAAAGATAACTAAATTTAGCAAAAATATTATTTTTTATTAGATAAGTCTGAAAACTTAAACATTTTCTTTAAAAGTTTTCACAAAATATTATTTGTCAAAACAGTAAAATATTTAACGTATATTTAACGATGTAAACAAAAGATTAACATCGGTTTGTTAAGCTAACAATCGTTTTAGGATAATACTTTAAGGAATTTTGCTAAACTTTAGTTTACCAATCGTTGTTAAATTTTTTTGCATAAGACCGTAAGTCTTTAAAGGGACTAGTAGGGAATAGTAGGGTAGGAGGGGGACCATTTGCCATAGGGGCGCATTTGCCACCACTAATTTTCTTGAAAACTAACTTATCTTTTATAATTGTTTATCATTGATATTCTATATGTCAAATTTTGACTGCTGTAGCTTTCATATTTAAAACATCAGGCCTGATTTACTGTTTTAGCAGATCCTGAAAAAATATTTTGCTACAAGTATTTTTGTAATATTTTCCTTAGTTTTTTGTTATCCTAAGAAATTTTTCATTAGTTTAATAAACAATATAGTATTGACAACAAATACTTTAAGTTTTTATCAATAAATCTATTTCTTATGTGAAAAATTGTTCTTTACATCTAAGGACTCTACCTGGGGCACATTTGCCATACATATATAACAAAGCTACTCGTCGACATTTTTTTGAGCCCGACATTCGTAATATCCCTAAAAAGGATATTACGAATGGTTCCAAGGTCCATCTTCCATCTTAACAATTTTTTTTAATGTTGATATGTCACAGTACAATGTTAACAGAGGCCCAATAGTTTAAATTTTCATCTCTGAATTTTTTACTGTTTTGTTTAATTTATCCATGTGAAATGAACTTGAATTAATTTTTTGGTTTGTTTGTTTTGTATATTAAAGCTTTATAGCAATAAAAATTTACTTTATTACAACAATTTTTTTACTTCTTTTTTGTACCCAACTTATTGGCAAATGTGCCCCATGGGTGGGGCACATTGGCCACTTTTAGTTAATTTGCTATTTTTTAAATTTAATACATAAAGAAAAGTCGTAGGCAATCTGAACAAACACATTTTAAAGCTAACATATATAGGAACCTATGAAGAACAAAAAAATTGTGATAACTCTCCCGGTAGGAAACCTAGAGCACTTTAAAAAAAAAGTGGCAAATGCTCCCCCTTCTACCCTATAATAAATACTTAATAATATGTCAACATTTTAATGCCAGATGAATAAGTACATTATATTTAACAAACTTCTGTATTTTGAAAAGCTTTACATTGCACGGTTTAAGATTTTGACGAATCTCTACGTCTATATGACATATTTAAAACATTATTTTTTAACTTTAATAATTCTTTGAAAAGAAAATGTTTCAAAATTATATAATTAAATAAAAGACAAAATATTAAAACCGGTTAAATTGTATTCGAATCAGTTTCCTTTTAGTCTATAAAATAAGCACTCATTTTGTTTGCGGTTTTACCTTTTTAGCAATAAAGATTTTGAATACAAACACATAAAGCTTTTCCCATAAAGTGACTAAAATAGTAATTTCAAAGAATGAATTCACAACGTATAAAATAAATGTAATATGATGTTCAAAAACTAAATTAATGTTAAGTTACATAAAGTTTATAAGAATTCATAGGTTTTTGCATCCGCCAAACTCCCAGTGTTAGTTGTAGATGATGTTAAATATTACAAAGAACAGGAATTGGCTGTTCGGCAATGACAACATCACGTTGGGTTATATTTACTCTTTTGAATACGTATGTTTGTTCTTTTTACGATACGTTTTCAGTTTTTCTTCGATGCTTCAAAATAAATTTCTAGAAAAAAGTTGCTTTAAATACATATAGCAGTTCAATTCATATATATTGTAGACGTTCGCACAAAAACGTTATAATTCCATTTTTTTTTTTTTTTTAATTGAGTTAATGATGCAATTTTACTTTACATACAGTCTTTTTAGTTGCTTGTAATGAAATCAAAAAGGGCCGATCAATTCTTTACAAAGAGGTTTTTCAAGACGATCGATCGCACCAGAATGTAACAATTTTTTTAAAAGTTAATTTTTTTCCAAAAATTTTTGCTTACATATATTTTATATCAATTAGTCTTAATTTTGATCCGATATTTTGTGAATTTTACTTATTAGGTTTTTGTACGAAAAAATAAAATATTTTTCATTTCGATCGTTTCAAAATGCAACTTTTAAATCGATCGCATCAAAATGTAACTTTTTACTTTTTCAAATCATTCTGGCGTTTAAAAGAAAATATGACCTTTTAAAACAATTTCCTAAAATGATTTATGATGGAATTATGTATTACGTTTTGGTGCGAACGTCTACATACAATGTATGTATATAACATGAAATGTAAAACACAGTGAGATCGCAAAAGTACATTTAAAATATTAAGCAAATCTGCTTTCTGAAAAATGTTTATGTGCTTGTAGTAGATGTTATCTTAAATTTTTTACATAACTTATAGTATTTTAATTAGTTTTGGGAGCATACTTTTGTAACAGTAGTTGCTTTTTAACAAAGAAGATTCAATATTACTTTGGGTGAACAAAATCAAAGCGGATACAATCATACGTAGGAAAGTACAGGAACTACGAAAATTTTTAGAGATTTTATAGATGTAATTTTTTTGTTAAGATTGCTTTATTTGTATCTATTGACATTTATTGTATCTATTGACATTTATAAACTCTAACACCATAAGTGGAAAGGCTATTATAAGTTTGTGATGATGTATGTGGTGATGTATGAAACCCACCTTATAGTATATCAACAGACTTAGAGTCACACCCTGAGTAGATTTAACAATGTC
This sequence comes from Stomorhina lunata, assembly GCA_933228675.1. Lineage (NCBI taxonomy): Eukaryota > Metazoa > Arthropoda > Insecta > Diptera > Rhiniidae > Stomorhina > Stomorhina lunata. The sequence continues at coordinate 126,688,560 of OW121743.1, forward strand.
CGTTTGTCCATCTGGACATCTGATTAACAGGCTGGCTAGTTAGAACCCCAGCTTGTAACAAACAAACAAATTTTTTGGTAGTATGACTATTGTTATTTAAATTTATCAAAATATATTTCATAATGAAATTTTCGATATTTTAAATAAAAACAATGTTTGTTTTATCTTTGTTTGAAATGGATACCATTATCAGCTAGAGCCGGTCTAATATTCATAAGTATGATTTTAATACTTATTTTCATTGTATATGCATTTGTATCTAAGAGCAGCACAATCTAAATATTTTCATGGTATTCACGATATGAATAACTCTGTGTGTGCAACATGTCTTTATGTTATTTGTATTTTAGCAGAAAACATTAATGCCTTCCAAGCCGCTTATTTTATTTTATAACGAACGAATAGCACTAACAAGCTGCATTTTAAAGTATCTAAGTTCTTTGTATACAATATTACCGCAATGCACCCAACCACCCACTAACCTGTTAACAATCATTCATTATTTCAAAAGATTTTGTCTTCTTAAAACTAATGAGTTTTGATTATGTCACAATTGGGTTTTCTAATTATTTAACATAAACAATTAAAATGACACGGAAAACTTTCAAAATAATTCGACTCCTTTAAGCTGATTAAAATAGAAGTGAATATTCACTAAACTCCAAGGCACTTTCTTTGACATGCACATTAAGCTACGGTCACATTGATTAAACATTTAATCGAAATTATCAAATATTTAATCCTCGTAGTCTGACCACAAAATATTTTTGAGGTTCAAACAAGAAACATGTTGATTTGAACAAAACAAAATCATTTGCCAGCAAATAAAAATTTTCCTAATGTGACCACGCAAGAGCAAATATTTTATTAAATTTTGATCAAATAATTATTTAATCTTACAAAATTTTTGTAACATCAAACAGGGGCAAATAACAGCTGAGCATTTCTATTGTTTACTATTCAAACAGAAACAACAACATCAAATTTGAGAAACAACAACATCAAATTTGAGAAACAACAACATCAAATTTGAGAAACAAATTGATAGATACACAATTTTGTTTTGAAAAAATTTGATCAAATATTTTTTGGGAAAATATTTAATCTTCAGTGTGACCATAAATAAAACTTGTTTTTTTGTTTATACTTTGAACGTATTTTTTCTGTATTTTATCAAATAAAAATCGTCAAATAAATGTGCAAGTGTGACCACAAATTTTTTATTATATTGTTTTGACAATATTTTACTCAAAATATTTGATTTAAATGTTTAATGAGTCTGACCGTACCTTAAGACACATAATATTATTTAATAGAATTTTAAGTAAATTTAAATAAATTTAAGATAAATATTTATTTTTGACTTTTAAATCTTTGAACAACACAAGCCCGTATTGCTTTCTTTAAACTCAAAATAGTTTACAAGAATTTCTTTCATTGTCTCTAAAATTGTCTATAAAAAATTACGCATTTCCGAAAATTTCGTAACATTTTTGAAATACATCCTTGAAAAATAAAACGTTCCTTTAAAAAAAAACTTTAACAATGGGAAATTTTAAATAAATTTTCTTTAAAAATAAGGAGAATTTCCCATATTAATACCGTTTTTTATTTATTAAGCTTGTTTCTAAAGGCATTTTTTTTGGATCTGACTGCTTGTTTGCAATTCTGATGAATCCATAATTTATTCCGTGTTTGGTCTAAATGCTCTTTAATGAAATGAAGATTGTCAATCTCTGAAATATATGTAACATTAAAAAGAATTTCAGTCGTCAGTGAATCGAAAATATGCCAACCAAATAACAAATATTTCTATTTACTAAATTTAAACTTCAGATTAAAATTTAAAGAATCCCCAAAAATGGTATATTATGAGGGAATATTAAGCGCAACAAGAATCACTTCTACTGATAATTGTTTCCTTTTCATATCACGTATAATGAAAAGCATAAGTTCTTCAGATTCGTACGACATACAAACAATCACATTTGTAAATGTGTATTTATGCTATACATATGCATGTATGTGTGTATGTATCCTAAGGAGGTCCCAATTCTTCCAGACAGATTTTTTTTTTTAAATAATGTGAGCGAATAAAAAAAAATAGTTTTAAAATAAATAAATGTTTGCGTCAAATCAAATTTATTTTGGAAAATGAAAGAAGTGATAAAAGAAATCACCAGGAAGTACAATAAAAACAATAAATTGTATCCAAAAGTTAAGTGAACGAACTTTCATTTTCGTGACGTTTTTGGACCATCGTAGTAAAAATGTATTTAATGAACGAACGAGTACATGTTGTATAATGTTCTTAACACGGAACTCATTTAACAACAATAGCGGAAAGATGTGGTTTTAGGAGAAGAGAGCAAAAAATAAAATTAGTTTACAAAACCAGAATCTCTTTTTTTTTTGCATCTGTAATAGGCACTTGAAAAGGGTCCGTTAAACAGAACGGAAAAAAATATTTAGGTTTTAAACGACCTACAAGCGTTCCCACATAAGTTCTTACATACATACATGTGTATGTATGTATGTATGTATGTATTTAGTAGTATAAGAATTAGTGTATAGTGCTTAAATGTTTGTATGTGTGTAAACATTTATTGTAAGATTGTATATTTTATGTTAAGAAATTTTAAGAAAATTATGTACATACAAACTTATTTATATCGTTAACACAAGTCCAAAAGGATACAAAAGGAGTACAATTTCTAAAGCGTTTCTTAAAAAGAACTGAATAATATTTCAAATATTTATTCAAACAATTCTCTAAGAAAGAGGGAAAGTATTTATGTAAAATTTAATATTATTTTTCAAGTTTTGTCTGTTTGTCTGACGACACAATGTTACTTCGAATCATTTTTTTAAGTATTCGCCATTTAGCATAAGCTATAGGGATTATTTAGCTTTTTTTATTATTATAATTTTTTCGAGACTTTATTTTAATTGAATTTCACAGTTTGGCTTTATTTTTTTAAATGTAGTTGGTTTATTTCTCAAGAATTCAATAGAAATTTTCGCCTTAAATTATGCAATGTTACTTTTGAACAAATACTTGGCTATAATTTAAAGATCGTTGTTATTTTGCCTAAAGACATTGAAAAACAAGTAAGAAAGTGCTATAGTCGGTCAAGCCCGACCATACGATACCCTTCACCACTAAGGTCAAAAGTGTTATTTTTCCTGTATAAAGACAAATATTTGCTAAATTTTGCCATCATACAAACATTTTCTCAAAACTTATATATTTAAGCTGCTTCCGACATTTGGACTTATATGAGAGCTAGGGTCAAATGTGGACCGATTATCTCGATTCATTACAGTTGTTACAAAAATTATGTGTGCAAAAAATAAACTTAAAATTCCCATTATCTTCAGATTTACGAGCGTTTTAGTGATTTTTGTCTCATTTAGTGCATTTTTAAATAAAAGTTTGTATGGTAGCTATGGTCAAATGTGGACCGATTTTAACGAAATTTGGTACAGTGATTTAGGTTTACATAAGCAGTATTTGATTTAAATTTCGTGAAAAAATATTGATATTTGTGGCCAATATATCAATTCCGGGAAGTGGGACCTATGGGAGGTACCATGAATAATGGACCGATTTTGACGAGTTTCAATAGCCATGGTCCCATTATCAAAAAAATGATCTGTGCCAAATTTCATCAAATTATCTTTAGAATTGCGACCTGTAGTTTGATTACAAGGTTTACATGGGGTTCAGCCTGCCAGACGGACGGACGGACATCGCTTAATCGACCCAGAAAGTGAGTCTAAGCCTATTGGTATACTAAAAGGAGGGTCTAAGACAAATGTTTCCATGCGTTACATACATCAGCACAAACTTATAATACCCTTTCCACCTATGGTGGTGAAGGGTATAATAAAATAAAAAGTAGAAAGTATGGACGGCAAACCCGACTTTTAGATATTTAATATTTAAATTAAACTTACAAACCAACCTTAATAAGGGCGTTGAGCGATGTTTAAATGTCAAATTGTTTCATGCACATACAATTTGTATGAAGCAAACAAAAAACAACGCAGCGGCAACTCTTAGCGGTTAAATAATGCGTTTTTGACAAAGCGTTAGGTAGTGAAGTTGGCTGCAAATGAAAATGAGACTGACATTTTTATTATTATTCTTTTTCAAAATTTAAATTTGAAAAAATAAAACTGATATTTAAAAAAAATAAAACTGATATTTTGAATAATTTAAAAAAATTTAGTTAAAAGTTATTTTAAAGCGTTAACGTTCTTGGTTAGGTTTGCCACTTTAGCGTTAACGCTTGACATAAAATAACTTAACTCTCGACGCTATTACTTAGGTTGGTCTGTTAGATATTACGGCCATTATTGGGGTAAGGTTGTTAAAGACGATTTGTATTTTTAGGGGTAAGGTTGTTAAAGACGATTTGTATTTTTAGGTCTTTTATTTTTTTTTAGCAAAGTTAAAGTATTATATATTTAGGTCAAAACTATGTGGGTCATCGAAAAATGTCATTGACGTATATTATCCTCCCCAAAGTAGGGTATTAGTAATTGTTAGCTCCTTAATTTATTACCAAATATCTCTATTTGTTTTTATAATAAAAATATCGAGTTTTTATCTTTGGGCACATAAAAATGGGGTATGAAAAAACATTTTTAAATGCAAATAGGTTTTTAATTGCTGAATAAGAAATAAAGGCCTCAAACAATTCCAATGGCATTAAATGTTTCTTAGAGTCGTCAACAAATTTTATTGTGACAAAAGGAATAAAATAACACTAAGTACTTAGCTAGTGAAATATTTCTTAATAAGGAAATTTATGTAAAATTAAAAACAAGTAAGAAAGTGCTATAGTCGGCCAAGACCGACCATACGATACCCTTCACCACTATGGTCAAAGGCGTTCTTTTTCCTGTATAAAGACAAATATTTGCCAAATTTTGCCATCATACAAACATTTTCTCAAAACTTATATATTTAAGCTATTTTTGTCATTTTGACTTATATGGGGGCTAGGGTCAAATGTGGACCGATTACTTGAAATTTGGCAAATTGATTTCAGTTTTTACAAAAATTATGTTTGTAAAAATAAATTCAAAATTTTCATTATCGTCAGATTTACGAGCGTTGGATCTATGGGAGGTACCATAAATATTAGACCGATTTGGACGAATTTCAATAGCCATGGTCCCACTATCAAAAAAATGATGTGTGTCAAATTTCATCAAATTATCTTTAAACTTTGCTTTACTTTGCTCACATGGTTTACATGGGGGTCCAGCAATCCAGACGAACGGACATCGCTAAATCGACTCAAAAAGTGATTCTAAGCCTATTGGTATACTAAAAGGTGGGTCTAAGACAAATATTTCTATGCGTTACATACATCAGCACAAATATATAATACCCTTTCCACCTATGGTGGTGAAGGGTATAAAAACATATTGTATACACAAAATTTTTAACTTGTATTCTATTTTAGGATACATTATTTTAGGGTACATTATTTTTAAACGCAAAAAGGAAATGAACCTAACCAAAATTATTTTTTGATCATTTCAGTATGCAAATACCATTACCAATATTAACCACAATACCGTTTTTAATATAACCTAAATTATTTTTAGTGTTATTTTTGGAGACTAAAGCAGCTGAGAATAAAGTGTGATCACAAATTAAGTTCCCTTTCTGATCAGAAGCCTATTTAAGAATATATCAATAAGTTTGTATTTTATAACATTTTTCTCAAAAAATTATATTTTTACTCAGAATTATGTGTAATCACAATTCTTAATCTAAGGCCTATTAAGAAAAATATAAACTTTTTATATTTGTAAAAAAATTTCTCCAAAAATTATATTTTTACTTAGAGTTAGTATTGATCACAAAACTCCTTGAGGGTGATTTAAGAAAATTCTTATTATTTTTCAATCAAAAATTAGATTTTTACTCAGAATTATGTTTCTTAAACCTCTACGACTGACGTGATATATTTTTCACTATCAGACAACATTTCCATGGCTTAAATTTTCCAATATCCGTTTTTAAAACATATGAGCCCAATTTTGTTTATTGTTTATGAGTGTAAATCATTAATTGTATAATTACGCAGAGAATTAATCTGAGGCATATTAAAGAAAATATCAACGATTTTATGTTTATTATACAATTTCACCACAAATTCGATTTTTATTCAGGATTAGGTGTCATCACAAACGAAGCTTTTTTGCTCAACCTAAGGCATACTTAAGAAAATATCGATGTTTTTTAAATCGATTTTATCTAAAATCAAAATAATCAAAATGTAACACTCTAAAAATAAATATTTTATATCTTTAAGATTATATTCTATATAAATGTTTGAGTACAAGATAAAACGTTTATTTTAGAGTAATACAAGGAAGTATTTTGTATACGAATTGCCTTAAAAAAGGTGTAAACACAAATCAAGACTTTTAATGAAATTCCAAATAAGTTTTCAAACCCTAAATCTGAAAAAACAATAACTAAAATAAATAAATTTTTGTGTAAGGAAAATGGTTTACATCAGTAAGAAGAACAATCTTACCTGTGATTTGTGTAATTCTTTTATCTTTTAAGTTTTATCCATTCCTACATATTGTAGAAATACATAATGGGACGTAAGGATTCAATTATTAACTTTTTGGTGGGGCAAATTTTTCTATTAAATAATACAGTTGTATGTTGTTCAAATCAATTTAAGTTTACAATTGAATCATTAAAAAAGGGATACTACCAACCTACGTATACGAAAAAGGTTCGAACGGATGAATAAATGAACGAATGAATGAATGAATGGATGATATTTAAGTAAAATACACTTCCATGCTGATTAAACCTTAAGCCATTATCGCAAAAGTAAAACGAAATGGAAAAAGGCAAAATAGCAGTGATGAGGAAAAGTTGTACGTTCAAGTACCATCGATACTTCAAATAATTATTGTGATTTTAAAGGGATTGAATGAAGGGTTAGTTATAAGAGCAATACTTCCAGACACACCTACATTTCCTCAAAAATACAAAAATATTTTCACTTACATAAATAGCAAATATTCGTTCATGTCTGAACTGAATGAACTCTCCCTCCTCCTACAAATCAGGATAATTTTCAACTTTTTGTCTTTTTAAGTGGGATTGTAAAAGGTTGCGATAAATTATTGTTGATTAATTTTTCAAACAATAAATTTTTAATTTTTTATGGAATTAACGCAACGAACCACCGAACAGCGAATTTCTAAACAAATGAGTTTTGAACATTAATCGGTTTAGATGTTCATCATTTAACTTAACTGTGAACTGAACTTATAGATGAAAGGGGTTAGGAGTTTCAATGGTTTTGTGATTGTTCTGTGTGATTCATTCAAATTTCCGGAAATTTCAACAAAGCCATTTATGCACACATCTACACACAAACATATTTAATTTATAATTACTTCTACTTCTTCTAACAGACTTTCACAACTATAAAATTGTTTTTTGAAAAAGTGATTAATAACAACAACTCGTGAATTAAATCTAAGTTGGATGATGGTGACGCTTAAAAGTGTTCAAGGACAATTTTAATGTTTTTAATAAAAAAAGTTTTGCTTCAAGTCTTCAGTAGACAAAAAACAAAATTCTTTTATTCTGATGGGTGTGACGAAAAAACAATACTTTAAGTGTTTCAAGAGAAAAGTTGATTAAAAAGTTATTTATTGGATATAAAATTTAAACCAAATTGAAAATTCTTTTAACTTAAGTTTTAGAAATTCGTTTATTAAAATTTTTTACATCATCATTTTCAACCCAAATACTTTTACAAAAAAATCATGTTAAATGAAAAACGTTGAGCACGAGAACCTAATAACATTATTATTAAAACAAAATCAACATTTTAAAATATAGAATAGAAAATATTTACTTTCTTCTACTCAAATGGAACTGTGGCAAAACCTTTAAATATGAAATAGGCACTCAAAGTCCATAAAAAGGAATGATAAAGAAATAAAATATATCTAAATTTACAATCAATTTAATGGTCGACCGGTAGTAACCAAAAGCTGTTGTTAGAATATTCATCTTTATCTTTAAGGGGAGAATAATGTTTTTCCCAAGATTTTAAACTCAATGGCCAAAATACAGGAAATAAAAAAGTACAAGTTGCTGTGGCAGCCAGCGGAAATACATAAGTATTATTTACTTTCAAACATAATAATTCAATTAGGATTTGAGGCGAACGCTTGGTAATAACTTCTTGATAAGGGATAAATAAAAATATTTGCTAAAGAAGATATTTCAAAAAAAGTTTTTATGTGCATATTTGTCGATACTTAGATATCCACGAAAAGATAGGTTATATAAAATTTTAAAATAATTGATATTGTGCTTTAGGCTACTTAATATAGCCATGAAAAGTTTAATATTTTCGCGAAAAATCTCTAAAGTATTAGTAAACGAAAAAAACTGGTTCCGCCTTATTTATATCATTTAAACATTACAATATAATTATCACCTCAGATTTGATATCAGATTGTATACGTTTAAATATCGCTTTTGTCATATATCAAATGTTTAATTAGATCGAATTCTGGTCTTGAATTTTTTGAGATCTTCTGCGTATTTAAGTAGGTGTCATATGGGATATATGGTTAAATATGTACCAATTGTAATATAACAGACTTAAGTGCTACTTTTTTTGCAGTTTAACGGAATAAATAAAATCTACTACCAATATGTTAGTGAATTATAAATATAAGAACAAATATCATATAAATATGTATGTATGTATACTGGGATCTACAGACAAAATTAAACAGCAATAAATGTTCACTAAAAAGTTTCAAAAAAGGTATAAAAACTGTTTGACCCATTAAGTACAAGGTAAGGGTTATTTAGAAACAATTTCTTAAGAGGTTTGCATTAAAAAATATAAAATAATTCATATCGATCGTTTCAAGGCGTAACTTTTATAATCGATTGCACAAAAATGAGTGTTTGTTGCCATATATACGTACATTAGGGTGTCAGTTATTTTTAAAAGCTATTTTCACGCCATAGGTTTAATTTGCTAAAACAAAAAATAGTCCTTGAAAATTTGAGCTCAATCGGATGAGGGGAAAGAGTGCCTATGACCCTCCCAAACTGTAAAATTATTTATATGGGAAAAATTGGAGTATTTTTAGTTTTGACAAAACTTTAACAAATAAGATTTTAATTATTTAAAAAAAAATATGGAATATAAAAGCGAACTAAAGTAGCTTTATTTTAAGTCATCAAATTAAAAATTATTGAAGTAGTTTTAGAATTATTTGCATTTTTTTCTTGAAATTTCTGTCCTTTAGAAAAATGAAATTCCAAAGTAAGACATGATTTATAATTCTATGACCTGTAAGTATTAAATAGCTGAGTTTTGTCCACATATTGTCAAACTTACATAGTTTTTTTTTTTCAAGAATTATAGAATATAGATTACGACTTCCCAAATACAAAATTTGAGTTTGAGCGCATGTTGGACAAATGACGTCACGGAACAGTGGAACATTTTTAATTTTTGTCTTTAAAATTCTTCTTGTTCAAAATTTAATGATCAAATTTTTTCTCTAACTTCATTATTTTATTTGGAAAATAACAAAAGAACGCGACAAAAGTAAGATTAATTAAAAGACAAACACAATATTGTTTTTTTCCACACATTCTCCCTTGATTTTGATTTTTTTATTTTCTTTTATTGTTTTGCTTGAATTTGCCCACTGCTCACTTACACATGCTTACAATTTGCTTCAAACTTTCAAACAAGATTTTTAGCACTTAAAGCTTTCTGTTACACCTCACTCGCGGTTTTTAAATTAATAATTATTTTTTTGCACAATATTTTACAAACTTGACAACAAAATTCTTCGTTAATAACGAAATCCAATAAATAGTTTTTTTGAGAATTGTCAATTTTTTTTTATAATCTTGGTTTTTTCATATTACCTTTTTCTCAAAAAGCAAATATATTCATTATAATTTTAATTAAAATTAAACTTAGGTACAATTAAACAAGCATATACTTAAATTATACCCAAAAAAATACATTTTCGCGAAATTCTACGATTTTAAATCTTAAATATTTAATATAATTGTTAAATTAAAATGAAACGATAATTTATAATTTTTAATATTTGTTGAACAAAATTTTAAAAAAGTCAAAAAAAAATGATTTTTGAAACCGACCTGAGAAAAAGTATAATTTCCTAATATGAAAAAATTAAGCAAATTTGATAATATTTTGACAAAACACAGCTATTTAGTACTTACGGCCACAGAATTGTGTCTTACTTTGGATTTTCTTTATTTATGAAGTTATTCTATAATAAATAATAAACAACTTCTTTCGTCTCATGTTAAATATTGACTGCTTTATTTAATAAAAATCAAGTAATTATATTTAAATTTTAAATTGCAGTAAAAGTACTGACTATAATCAAATTACATTAAATTAAATTATAAAATGATATCGGTATTATTAAATTCTATTGGAATATTAGAATATGAAATTCAGTGAATATACTCCAGACATAAATTGATACTTAAAGAATGTATGACATACTTTAAGTTCAATGAAATCTGTATGAGCAATTCCACTATTTACCACACCTCCCTTTTCGCACAGAAAGGTCCTATTGAGATCATTGATCAAGTGATATCAGTAGGAGCTTTCTTTACAAATTTAAATTTATCAAAGATTACAAAAAAAATTTATATCTATTTATTTATTATTATTAGTTTTCTTTTTATTTTAATAATCATTATAACTATTTTTTTTTTATACATATTTTTTTTAAAAATTTATTTAATTGTATTTTTTTTAACCTAACTTAAAGTATAAAAATCTATAAAACTATTTCTTAAAAATTTTAATATTGTTTTTATTAATTTTTAGTTTTTTATTGTTTATTTCTATAAAGACGTTATTTATATCGTCAATTTCAATTACTTTGACCTATAGAAATGTCAGTATTCTTTACGTTCTGGTCATGTGAATGTTTTTGATTTAGTTTTGATTTGTTTATTAAAAGTTGAGCTCTACTTAATGCTGTTTGAAGTCGGAATTTGACTTCTGTTGTGTAATTGTCAAAGTTGTATATTGGGTCTATTTTATCTATCGGTGTAAATGGATTATTATTTGGATTATTAGGGAAAATAAGTTCAAAAGGGCAATATCCGTGTACCGTAGATGGGGTAGTATTGAAGGCATATGCAAAGTATTTTACCCATTCATCCCAATCATTTCGAGATGCGTGAATATATGAACGAATGTATTCGTTGAAAGTGCGATGCGTTCTTTCAACTGTACCTAGGGTTTGATGGTGGTAAGGGGCTGATGTTGCTTTTTCCACTTTTAGAAGTGTAAGAAGTTCAGAAAGGACTTGATTATTGTATTCTGTACCCATGTCACTAAGTATTTTATTCATGGGTCCATAAATTAAGACAAATTGTTCTACAATTGCCTTAGCTATGGTTTTAGCGCTTTTATTAATTACCGGAATTGCTACTAGATACTTTGTTAGATCACATATGATTGTTAATATATATTGATTTTCCCTTTCCGTTATAGGAAGTGGGCCAACTGTATCAATGATTACAGTTTGAAAAGTTTTTTGAGGTGTTTTCGTAACAATCATATCGGGTCTTATATGCTTTGTTGTTTTATTGATTTGGCACTGAACACATTGCTTTACATATCGGTTAACATCTTTGGTGATATTTTTTCAATAATAATATTGTCTAAGTTTTTTAAGTAGTCTGGTTGTTCCAGGATGACCACCAAAAAAAAGGGTTGTCATGAAATTTCTTCAATAAAAATTTTTGTTCATCTTTGTTAGTTATAATAGATATTTTTGGTGTTAGCGCTATTTGTAATTTGTTTATATGCTGATTTCTTTTAAGTTTAAAATTTTCAATGGATACAAAATTAAATATGCTGTCATTTAATAATAGTAAAAAGTAAAAAATCTGGTATTTTTCCAGTTTTGGGCGGGTCATGGCTACAATCTACCCTTATCCGATTGAGCTAAAATTTTCAAGGGACAATTTTTTTTTTTTTTTTGCAATTTGAACCAATCTCGGGGTTGGCGTGAGGCAAATTTCTCAAAAAAAAAACACTCCTATTTAGTAATGCACGTATATGTATATATGACAGCTCATAGAGAAAGGGACCTACTACACAAAACTACACAAAACAAGATGTACGGACGACCAACACGTTCCTGACGTCATGAGATGTGTCGCTTTCAAATGAGACCAATGCCAACAATGCTCAGTGATGGTACACCAAAGATGCAAGTATTTAAATCTTTAAAATGGCTCTCCTGAACAAAATCCTTAGGCCCCTTTCTATTTTGCGCGTCACATATACATTAAATATTATTGTGCTGCCCATAACTGTATTAAGTTACAACAGTTACAACTGTATTAAGTCACATTTTTAACATTAAATGTTCAAAATTCGAACATGTTCTTGCTATAAAATAGGTTCGACTTAAATATCGAAAGCTAAATGCCGTTGGTGTTTTTAGCAAAGACTTAAACCGCTGTGGAATCTAAGTTAACTCTTAAATTCACTGGGGGAAGCTTTTTAAAACAAGATAAAAAATGGGTAGTTTAAAACAGTATTAAAAAACTTACGATTTGTTTGTTCGAAAACGTTTTAATGAAAGAAATTTCATATTCCCAGTTTTTTATACAAAAACTAATATTTTTGTAGCTAATGCAATTTTATAAATAACGTTATGGAAAATTGTTCACTATATATGCACATATGTACTAGGGTATTCATTTATTCGGGGTTTTGGTTTATTCGATTAAAAGTGCGAATAATTATTCGGTGTTTAAGCTTGATCGATTAATAATCGAATATTGACAAATTATTTGATTAACCGATTAAAATTGATTGCGAAAAGTCAAAAACTGTTTATTTATACACATATTAAAGTACAAAATAATTAATAATAAAAAAAACTTATAAAAGAATAAAATTTTAAAGTTCATAAATAACAAAGAATTTTATGAGTTTCAATATTTATGAGTTTCAATATTTATTTTTTTAAAGCAGTCTTTAAAAACAGTATACAATTTAAATGTTTTGCTTTCAAACGTTTTTTTTTTTCGATTGTTTTTTTTTAAAGCCGGATTGGGAAAAAACTCTTTCACTCTGTGTCGATGTATGATTAATTGAAAGTAAAACATTATATTGGATATTTAGATTTTCAGTCCTTTTTTGAGTCTTTTCTGACCGACTACCTTATCAACATACCTAGTTTGACGTATTCCAGCCAATAAAAGCTTATTAAACAATTTTATGTTAATGTAATATCAGAGCTGGATACATTTAAATTAGATATGTATTAATATGTAAAAAACACTATTTTGTTTAATCGATTAATCGACACAAATTATTCGGTTATTTGTTATTTGAATTTTGTAAATTTTCGAATAATCAATCAAATAAAAAAATAAATTAATCGATTAATCGGATAAAGGTTAAACGATTGAATATCCTAGTATGTGTTTTAATCTTACCGATCACATCACAAAATGTGGGTAATTCTATAGTATCCACAATGAGATATAAAACTTATTTAAACAATATTGAAAAAAATGTGAAAAGATCTCTCATACATACATACATATGTATTAACATAGTTACAAAGTAATCGAATTAAAAGATTTTACTATAATAAAAATAATGTTACTGTTTATTTCAATTCAATTACATGCATATAGATAATAACTAATTTAATAAAGCTCGAGTTTGTGCTCTTTAAAGGAAGCAGAATATAATAGAATGATATGTTAATAAAGGTTTAGTATCATTTTATATTGACTCGACTAATGGCGTAGAAGGAATGATATATGTAATATAATTTGTGTAACATAAAATTAAGTTGTTATATTGAAAAAGCTACGAAACCTTTTCAAATTTTGAAAATTTATATAAAAACCTCTTTTTACAAATATGAATTTGCATTGATATTAACCAGATGTTGTTTTTTTTTTTTGTACAATAATAACATGACAAAAACAAAATCCTGCCCCCGAAACTAATTAAATTCTCATTTAAAAAAGATACAAAAAAAAAAAGTTCACACTAAAAACCATAACCAAAGGATCGGATCAATAACACGTTGGAAGAAATATTGCAACGAATATCGAATTGAAATAAACAAAACAATCAAATTATTATTGAAAAACAATATAAAGTTAATTTGGAAACAAAACAAAAAAAAAATAATAAAAAACAAATGAATTGAAAAAGAATAAACGAAAACAAAAAGTAAATAAAACAATGAAATATAAAGGAAAAATATATTTAAATGTTTTTGTGTATCGGTTGCATTTATAATCTAAATTTAAATGCATATACTCGATGCACGTACCGTAAATTCTGTCAATTAATAATTAAAAAAAAATATATAAAAATTAATTATTAAAAAGACGAAATGAATGATATGATAAATTTATGGTAATTAAGAATTTCACATTATTTTAACAAATAAAAACATCAAAAGAAAGAAAATCCATTTGGGATTTTAAATGTTCAGAGTGATAAACGATGTACCCTACTCCTCCAAATTAAATTAAGGCAAACGGGCGTAGCATATGTATACACATTTTGGTTAAGAAAAATAGAAAAAAAATAACAAAAAATAAATGTCAGTTAAAAATGAAAAAATAAAAAAATTAACAATTTTTAAATTAATTGTTTATTTCTTTATTTTTTCATTTTTAACTTTATTTTTTTTATTTATTTTTGTTATTTTATTTTTTTAATATTTTTAATATTTTTTTTAATATTTTTATATATATAGGTGAAAGGGTATTATAAGTTTGTCATTCAGTTTGTAATTTTTTCATTATTCGTCTTAGACCCCATAAAAATTATACTTATCGACTCAGAATCGCCAGGAGATTTAGCCATGTCCGTCTGTCTGTCTGTTAAAGTCAAATTTCTGGAGCTCCTGGTGGGTGTAAAATCGGTCCATAAACACCCAAGATATCGCTAAAATGCTAAACTTCGATGACGAATTAAAATTTTTTTTTAAATGCAATTTAAAAAAATATTAATTCTCATCGAATTTTGGATTTTGGGGATATCTCTGGTGTTTATAGACCGATTTTGATGAAATTTAATAGCATGCTACGATGGAGTATTTTCTAAAATCTGATATATAATTCAACAATTTTTTTAATACTGTTTAAAACAAAAAAATTAAATTTGTCAATTTGTGTACATCGATATTCTTTGCTTTGGCGATATCTCCGTTATTGAAATACCGATTTTAATGAAATTCAATAGTGTGCTGCGTTGAATAATTTCCTAAAATTTTATATACAATTCAAAAAACTTTTTTTTTAAACACGGTTTTTTGACGAAATTTATTTTTTTTTTCTTTGGAAAAATACAGTTTTAAAAAAAATTTTTGTGTTTATAGACCGATTTTGATGAAATTTAATAGCATGCTACGATGGAATATTTTCTAAAATCTGATATATAATTCAACAATTTTTTTAATACTGTTTAAAACAAAAAAATTAAATTTGTCAATTTGTGTACATCGATATTCTTTGCTTTAGCGATATCTCGGTTATTGATCTACCGATTTTGATGAAATTCAATAGTGTGCTGCGTTGAATGATTTCCTAAAATTTGATATACAGTTCAAAAAACTTTTTTTTTTTTTAAACACAGTTTTTTTTACGAAATTTAAAGTTTTTTTTTTTTTGAAAAATACGGTTTTAAAAAAATTAAATTCCCATCGAATTTTGGCGATATCTCTGGTGTTTATAGACCGATTTGGATGAAATTTAATAGCACGCTGCGTTGGAGTATTTTCTGAAATCTGATAAATAATTCGAAATGTTTTTTTTTTAAATATTGTTTTTAAAAATTTTTTTTTCTAAAATTTGCCAATTTGCTTTGACGACATCTCAGTTATTGATCTACCGATTTTGATGAAATTCAATAGTGTGTTGCATTAAATGATGAAAATACAATTTAAAAGAAAATAAGAAGATGATTTTGGCTATATCTCAGTTGTAAGTAGAACTATATTTTGCAATTTAATAGTGTACTTCGTAGAACACTATTAACATCTAATACCTATACATATAAATTATGTCGGTATGCCATCTAGAAGCTCGTCAAACTTGGTTTCTTCTTCTTCTGTTATCCTTGACTCCCAGTGGAGCATAGGGCCTTGATTTGATTTCAGCATACCGAAATATGTCTTAAATAAGTGACTTTAATATTGTGACATTACGATGGCCTTTATTCATAGCTTACGCAAGTGTTGTTGCCAAAAGTCTAATCTAAATAGGTCCGCTAAATATTCTCATTAAAGCAACCATTTAATCGGTCCTCTAACTTTAAAGATATATGCATTTGAATACGACCTTTCCCAAGGTGCGAAATGTTACATGTTGTGTAATTTCTGAAATTGTTCGTATTTCAATCTTTGTAACTTTCTCAGATCAGAAAATTAATAAACATATATTAGTATTTTTGTAGGACTCACCTAAATCAGTCTTCAGAAACATGCATACCAAAAACTCTTTCCATTCTGAACTTAACTTTTGTAACACCATTGGTGAAGGGTATTTAAGGTTCGGCATAGCCAAATATAGCACTCTTACTTGTTTTTTAAATATTTTCCAAAATAATACTATTCGTACAATTGTGATAAAAAATATTATTTAAATTCAATAATAAATAATTAAGTGATTGGTGATCGTTTTTTAAAGAAAATTGAGAGTGAAAATTTAATTTCTGCCGAAAACCTATTGTTAAATTTTAAAAATGTAAACGGTGGGTGTTGGGAAACTCATAAAAATTCATAATGTGAATGGGCTATAATAGTGGCTCAGGAATTAAGTAAAGTTGCTTAGAATGAGATATACTAAAAAAAATCAGTTTTTCGTTTGATCAAATACATATGTATATAAAAGCTGAGTTTGATTAAATATATAAAAACTAAATTTTATACAAAAATAATTTTATTTCTTTCACAAATTTACACTTGCAATTATAAAAACTGTATACATATATTTAAACTAGATAGCAAATTTACTTTCCTATACGCATTTGTTTTGTTTATACGGGTGTTTATTCCAGATTCCAGCTCCATTCTTGATAGCTTTCTTAGTTGTTAATCCGCAATACTTTTTACGATAATCTGGCATAAAATTTAGATAGCCGATATAAATTTTACAAAACGTGAACATTTTCTGAGTTCATATTGAGCGCTAACAAGATCAGTTACATATGTACGAGAATGCATGTGTTTTTTATGAGTTATAGATATTTAAATATTTACAACTTACATTTTTTACGCATTACAAAAATAAAACTTTTAAAATATTTTTGATGTATGGTTATATGACTATACGACCGGATGCTTTTATCTCAACGCTCTTATGGAATACCCTTAATAGAAAAAAAACTAAATTTAATGGATGACCCTATATAATTCAGATCCTTTGCCATAACGACTTAAATAGAGATAAGTAATCTGTTTTCTAATAGCTAAAATGACATCTTGAACAAGTTTCGTTTCACGCACAGAATATTTTAAATTTGAGTTAAGTGTTTTTTTGACGAAAAGTCAATATATTTTGTTGATTATTGTAATTAGCATACATATACATATATTTAAATAGTTCCTAATTGAACAGATTCCAAATATGTACCCACTCATCATAACGCTTGCAGAAAGACACCAGACAGACATTAAGATTTCATTAATAATTTTTCGTTTATTAGTTTTTGTAAGCCAATTTAATTATTTATTATGATAATTATTCGAATGTCAAAATTTTTATTATTTGAAAAATGTTTTTTTTTTTACTTTCTGAAAAACATTTAGTAGATTAAATCTTAAAATTAGTAAAAATAAAATCAAATAGAATTTATAATTTTAAGTTATTTTAATGGCCTGCGTTTTGGGTGGTTCTTAAGAAATTAACACTTAAAATGTGTCAGTAGTTAAAATAAATACAAACTTCTTTTTTATATAAAAAAAAATTGGCAATTCTTAAAAATTGTTAATCTTCATTTATGTATAAAACTATTCAAACACAGAAAGTAAAATTTTCAATAAAGACAATGAACATAACGATATGTTTAGATCTATGTATGTATATGTAAATAAATATTTGTTAACCTAATTTGCGTAGGCACTTAGCCAAAACTGTAAAAACAAATATTTGTCAGAAATATTCTAATCTCACATTTTATAATGAGAACAAATGATTAACGCTGTTTTCTAATGAAATTGTTCTTTTCTCTGCTTTTTTTTTCTGAAATGTCAATTCAAAAAGTACTTAGAAATGTAACAGCATTTCGCTGTTATGTATTTTCAAAACATTAACTTCTTAATTACTGAAACATAAGTTGAACTTCTCATTTCAAGGATCCTTGTACTCATTACCGCATAAATTTAAATAAAGGAAAACATTTAAACACATTTTTATAGGATATGTTCATGAATGAAAATATTTTTGAAAGTTTTTAAATTATGATCCGACATAATTTTAAAATGTGTTTTTTTAATTTATTCAAATTTAACGGTCACGCTACTGTGTTATACTCCAATATTGCAAAAATATTGAAAATATGACAAATACATCGGTTAATATTTGTGATACCTTCTTAAGAAAGTAATAATCTCTTAACACAACAAATGCATTTCTTTCCACATCAAATTAAAAATTTCTTTTATTGGACCTCTAAATCCACGCACAAGTAGTAGAGGACATTATACCACTTGTTTTTCAACTTTTTCCCCAAAAAAATAGATTAGCAAATTTTTCATATACAAAATAAATATTATTTTAAAATAAAAATTAAAATTAATACTAGGCCACGGTCACTCCAACCAGTAGATTTGGAATATCATACAATGTTTATTTACATAACATACACACGACATTTTTTGAACAATGACAAAAACTAAATAAATTTGACAAAAAAAAACTATTCAAAATTGCATTTGTTGACACTATCCCTTTACATGCATTATAAATATAAATGAAATAGTTGGTATTTCCTTTGCTAAATGTTTAACCGTACAACCTACAACTAAGTGTTACTTGCCCTATATTCAAAGGTATAATTCATACATACTTTACTTACTTAAATGGCCTATATTTAAAACCTGTTAAGGTCAAACAAAATCAATGCGCTTCGATCTTGTGCGCATGTTCTCCAATTGCGTAGGCCAAGCTTTGAAAGATTTTATTCTACTTGGTCTTTCCATCCTCTTCAAACATTTATTCTAAATTAAGGTTTTTCAAAGTAATTGTTTTTTCCCGTAGTGCGTTACTAGTCCGACGTCCTAACACATATTTATATCCTTCACCACCATAGGGTATTATAAGTTTGTTCTGATGTATGTAACGCATAGGCTTAGAATCACTTTCTAAGTTGATTTAGCAATGTCCGTCCGTCCGTCCGTCCGTCTGGCTGGACCCCCATGTAAACCTTGTAATCAAACTATAGGTCGCAACTGTAAAGATAATTTTATGAAATTTGCCACAGATCATTTTTTTGATAGTGGGACCATGGCTATTGAAATTTGTTAAAATCGGTCCATTATTTATGGTACCTCCCATAAGTCCCACTTCCCGGAATTGATATATTGGCCACAAATATAAATATTTTTCATGAAATTTGAAACAAATACTCCTTATGTAAACTTAAATCACTGTGCCAAATTTCGTTGAAATCGGTCCACATTTGGCCATAGCTCCCATACTCTTCTGTCAAAATGCACTAAACGAGACGAAAACCAATAAAAAAGGCTCATAAATCTGAAGATAATGAGAATTTTGAGTTTAATTTTCGCATACGTAATAATCGGTCCACATTTGACCCTAGCCCCCATATAAGTCGAAATGACAAAAACAGCTTAAATATATAAGTTTTGAGAAAATGTTTGTATGATGGCAAAATTTAGCAAATATTTGTCTTTATACAAGAAGTATCGTATGGTAGGGCTTGGCCGACTATAGCACTTTCTTACTTGTTTTATCGTTCTTATAGGAGAACTAGCGGTACATCTTAGCTAACTAAATTAACAGTTGTTAACGTAGTTACCCGGGTGATACCACAAGGAGGTCAGTCTCCACAGTTAAGATGAAGGATAACCAAGATAAGTCTAGGCTTACCGAATTAAGACTAATCAGAACCGTTGCTTGCTATCCAACATCCCCTAATTCAAAACAGTGATCAAAACCGTATTTAAGACTACAACATTTTCGTAATAGATTAAAGAAATTGAGTTAATGCTTCTTTTAATCTAGTACCAAACTGTCGTAGTCAAAGATACGACTTTGACACTCGTAAAAACTGGTGATTAATTTGTAATATAAATATTTTGTAATAAAACAAATTTGATGTTGATATTAAGACTCTGAAAAAGAAATTTCTGCCTACTAATTTTTATTTCGTGGAGTACATATGTACGAGTATTAAACCCTGAAACAAATCTCTTTTTAAAACGATAATAATACAATTTTAATGATTTACGTCATGATTTCATTGTTTAAAGCAAGCGATATATCGAACATAATGTATTCATTAGCATAACATTAGTTGATATATAGCATTAATAGATCGGGAAAATAAAAGATGAGCTACATGTGCAGAACGATTTCCATGAAATATTTGTTTTTTTTTTAACTCTATTTACAAAAGGTACATAATACATTTTTTTCATAAATCTATAAGTCACGAAACTAATTTGCAAATTTTGAACTAATTTCTAGTCACGACATACAAAATTAATGGATTTAAAAAAAACCAATATTTTACAAAATAATATTGTCACATAAATTTGGTATATGCCTACGTTAATTTTGCGGAAGAACTTCATTTAAAAAACATATTTACACATATTTTGAATGAAAATTATGGGAGATAAATACTGTTGCTATTTTGACCGTATTTACTTTAGATTCAGACAAAAATACAAATCCATATTTTTATGATTTTATACATTGTACATTTTACCAAGATTTTTTCCCAAATTTTCATACAAAAAAATATAAAATAAAAAGTAAAAAAGTGCTATAAGTATAGTCGGCCAAGACCGACCATACGATACCCTTGGCCACTGTGGTTAAATGTCTTTCCTTTTTCGTGAATGAATATTTGATAAATTTGTTACCATAGAAACATTTTCTCTTATATATAGACCGATTATAACCGATTACCTCCAAATTTAGTTATCTGATTACTGTAATTATTAACCAAAAAAAACAATGTCTGTGACAAATTTCATCAAATTTTCTTCAGAATTGCGACCTGTACTTTGATTACAAGTTTTACATGGGGGTGTAGCCAGTCATCTGTCCGTCCGGACTGTCATAGTTAAATAGTCTCAGGAAGTGATTCTAAGTCTATTTGTATATTTAATATTTCTATGCGTTACATACATCAGCACAAATCTTTAGTTAGTTTTAAATGTTAACCAAATTGGCTTTTGATTCGAATCAAGAAGAAGATCGAAATAATTAAAAGTCTAAGACCAATATTTCTATATAATACCCAGTTGGTTTAGAGTATAAAAACAAGTAAAAGTGATATATTTGGCTGTGCCGAATCTTTTATATGAAAGTTATAGTCAAGTATGGACCGATTCCTATAAAATTTGATATACTGACCAATAGTTGCATAAAACTTCTCTATTCTAAATTGAGTCGTCATAGCTATTACAATTGTATTCAATTTATCAGCATTGATGTGTTTCCCGGATCGGGGTTATATGGGAACTCCAACTAAATGTGAACCGATTTCGTCCATTTTCAATACACAATTTTTTCAAGATATTAATTTCATAAGGATTTAGAATATACAGTGGTGGTCACGTATTTAGCACAAATGGTACCTGTTATCTCTTATAGGAAATATTAAGTCCTAATTCAATTTTTTTCACTACTTTTTTTTTGTAATTTATTACACGTGATGCGAAGATGAAGTCGTATTCCTTTTATATACATATTTTTTAAAAATTATATTTATTTTTGCAATTATTTAAAACTAACCCATAAAAAATACTGGACATATTTTTAGCACAAATCAAAAACGATATTTATTAAAAATCAAAAACAATTTATTAATTAAAATTTCTTGAAAAAAAAAACCTAATATTTTGTAGGATATCCTTTATTTTGTATAACTGCCGCACATCTTTTAGACACACTCTTCACAAGAGCCAGGTATCGCTCATTTGGGATAGCGTGCCATATTTTTTGGATTTCCGTCCATAAATCATTTAAGTTGTTAGGTTTTACGGTTGTTATATGCTTCTCTATATCATTCCAAAGATTCTCAATAGGATTGAGATCCGGAGATTGAGCTGGCCATTTCAAAACATCTATTTGACTCTAATCCAAGCAACACTTCACAGTACGTAAAGTGTGTTTAGGGTCATGATATCGGCTAGAATATTTTTATAAACGTGTTGATCCATACGTGTGTCAATTTTGTGTATTGGACCAACTCCATGCCCTGAGAATGCAAGCCACACCATCACATTTCCTCCACCATGTTTTACAGTCTTTGACGTATACTTTGGGTTGTGCTGCATGTTCGGAAGATACCATACATATCTCTTTCCATCAGATCCAAATCTGCAAAACTTTGATTCGTCGCTTCAAAGTATGTTTTTTCCAAAAATATAATGGCTTTTCCAAATGCTATCGTGATTTCCAATTCTTTTTTGACACATGTGGCTTGTGTTGCACAATACAGACACTCGAATTTTTTTCATTAAGGCGTCTTTGTATCGTTCTGTCGGAGACATCAATACTGTATTTTGATGACACTTCACTATTTATTTCACTGGAGCTCTAAAAAGGGTCGGCCACTGACATTCTTTTGTTATCGTTTTTCTTGGTCTAGGTGCCCGTGAACCCTTTTTAATTGTTCCGTGTGCTTTTATATGGCTCAAAGCATTATATACCATCTTTCTGGAGCAATTTAAAATACTTGCTATTTCACTTACAGGACATCCTCTCGAATTTATTTCACAAATCACCTGTCGTTGCGTATCTGTGCACCATTTATTTTTGGCCATGTCTAATAAATATTTTATTTCTGAAAAACCTTCAACTGTACACAATATGATGAAAAACTTACCAAAATTTTATTCAAAATTAAAAAAATAACAGAAATGTAAAATGTTTAATATTTGTGCTAAATTTGTGTCCAGCTCCAATTACGTATTACCAACAAATAAATTATATATGAAGCAATTGAAGAAAGGAAATAACAAAAAGAGTAACGGGACTTGTCGATCACACCAAAAGCTACACATCGTGGCAAAAAAAAAAGAAAATTATTACTCCAACAGAAAAATATATGGTTTTGAAAAAAACGCATAACTAGTGTGCTAAATATGTGACCACCACTGTATTTCAATTTTGGTTTTTGAGCTAATATTAAGGAAATTACAAACGGAATGACAATCTCAATATATGCCCATTCTTTTTGATGGTGAGTTTAATAATTTTCATGGCAGAACTACACTAGGTTAAATCACTAGGGAGAGTTGTCAATTTCTTAGACCCTGTAATGAATGTCAAGAAAGCAGAATGAAAGTCGAAGTAAAAGAAAATATTGAAAAACTTGAATTTAAAAATTGTCCCGCACTCATCACTCCACAGTTTAATCTTACTTTTTGGACCTTTTATAAACTTTACGAGTTTTCGATAATAAAATTGTAACGCATTTTATCATCAAAAACTTCATAACATAATGCTTCTCTTTATGAATTAAAAAAAATTTTTTAATTTATTGATTTTTGACAAACAAAAAATACAATGAAAAAAATATATTTCTTTTTAAATTTTCTTTTGCTTGACTTTTCAGGGATTTGAAATTGAGAAGGAAGTGTGTAGTGATTTTACCTAATTTTTATTGTACTATGATAATTTTTAATTTTTGGGGAAATACATTATTTCTCTGTGTAAAATTTCTAGGTTATCCAAACAAAAACTGTACGGATTAAATTTTTGTTCATTTTTTTCACAAATTAATAAAATTAAAAAATTGTTTCCGCTTGATCAAAAAAGATATGTATTGCGTTCGTTTCCTGATTTTTCAAATTGGTTTGCTTGTGTTAATCTCATTTAATATTGATAATAGAGATGAGGATCAAATTGACCAGACTATCAAAAAAAATCATAATGAACAATTTAGTTTCAATTGCACCGATCTTTCAATTAATTATTTATTATCTAGCTTCTGTTAGATAATAAATATCTCGCCTCAGAAATGGTAACATTCCTTTCGGCTTAAGCAGTTAATTGCAAATTTAAAATCGATATTTTAAATTGTTAATCATTATAAATTTATTTGGTGTTACAAACATCAGTACAAATCTCTTTTATACCACTTATGATAGTGTAGGGTAAAATCATTTTAAAATATAATTCACTTTTTCTCAGTGTACATATTTTAGTAGAAGCTAATTAAAAGTAAAATCAAAATATAATTGAGTGGAGTTCTTCTGTGTTATGTTATAATTCACTATGAGTGGAAAAACACTCATATTGTGGATTACGATGAATGAGTCTTTGACACCTTCATGAATTGTGTGCGACCAACGTTCATTTGTCGCCTTTGAGTACGTTTTACGCATAATAAATCTATACTAAGTACAAAGAGTGTACTAATACCCACATATGCATGATAAAATATAAGAAAGTATCTAGCAAAATTGGATGTGAAAAAATAATGAAGCATGTTGTACGACAATTCCTTTAAAACTCTGCTTACCCAGAAGCCAATATGAACAGACCGATCGTACAAAATGCTCATCCGAGCTTTCAGTACAACAAAGACGTTCACGGTGACAACGCGCAGGCGCAAACAAATAAAAGAAATCAACTTTGTATCTGGTAGTATGTAATAAAGGCGACTTTGATAAAATACCTGCATATGTGTGAGGTACGTTCATACGAACTAAATCGGCTTAAATATAAACAAATCAATACAATTAAGCACAACAACTCGTTTCGCGCTGCCTTTCCTGAGCTTCTTAACAAAATAAAGTTAACCAAACGACAGACAGACAACACGCACTTAAGAATATTCATACAATTCAGTCCAACAACAAATAAATCGGAAATCGAACATACGAAGTATTTCGAACAAAAATTTGGCACAAGATCTCAAGGAACATCAGAACGTTGCGGCTGCGCAAACTAAAAGCAACTATATCGCGGACTAATATAATTTCAGTACAAAAATCTAAAAGTGAACATCATTAGTGTTAAAGATAAGGTTAGCATAAATTAAAAATTATTAAGATCCTTAATATATAAAAAAAGTTGTTTAAAACAAAATTAATAAAAATACCTACGAACATTTATAAAATTGTATTTAAATACGATTATAAGCCAAAAAAAAATTTAAACAAATATAATTTTCGTTTAAATACATTTCAAAGTCAAATACCTTTACGGTTTCTGCATTCTGAATTGTGTGAAGTCTCAGAAAGAGTGAGTAGTGAATGAGCTTGTGAGTACATATATACAAAAATGCATTTTCTGATCGGAATACTAATGGCCAGCGTTTTGAATCATAACCACTCGAATGTCCAACCAACCGAATATTTACCATTTATGTCATTTTTTGACCGCATACAAAAGTGACTTTAATGCCTGAATTTGTGTGTTTTGGGTAATTTCTCAAAATGTTGACCACGTTCAAGTATTTATTTACATTGCAATAAATATTTTCAATGAATAATTTTAAAATTTTTGGTGTAAGTTCATCAGAAAATTTCCATTGCTCTTCTTAGAAAATAGTGCATTCAAGTCGTTTAATTTGCTTTAACTTATTCTTCTATGAAGTATATACATACGTAGCCATTTCTACTATATTCGGTTATTTGAAACTTTCTACACTTGATAATTATTTTAAGAAAAACTAAAATCGTTTTGGTCATATGTTTGCCATGTTATAACATTTTTTTATTCGCGTTTCTGTACTACCAAAATAAGAAAAACGTTATTATCAAAAGTAAAAGTATTAACATTTAATAACTTGCATATTTTAAAAATATTTGTGATATTACAAAATTAAATATTCATTTATATGGTCACAATAATTTACGCGCACGCGCATTTATGTAAACAAAATAAAATCATTTAATAATAACTAAAATTTTAAACTAAATATGGAATTTGAGTTTATGTAATACGAGTACTTAAAAAAATATACATACTTATAATAAACAAGTAAGAGTGTTATATTCGGCTGTGCCGAATCTTATATACCCACCATCAAGTTGTGTTAAATTTAGAAACATATCTCATATATCTACAAGGGTGCAGCTAATTCAAAATCTGCACCAAAACTGGAAAAATCGCTAAGCTGTTTGGTATTGTTGGTAAAACCTTTGGACTAAATTCGGTTGCCGTAGCTTTATAGTTCAACATTTAAAAATATTTTAGTGGTTTCCCCAGTATTTACTTTGATCAAAATTCGGTCTCATAACCGGGTATAGTTTTACATTAATAAGTTGTTAAATACTTTTCGTTGTGCTTAATATGTAGTTAGGCTAAACACATTAATAGTAATACGACAGGTCCATATATTTCGTTATGAGTTCCTAATGCATTCATCATATATAAAGTCTGGGCTAAACATTGATTGACACCTATTTAATTTCATAGGTGCAATCTTAATATAATGAATGTACCTCCAAATCTTTTTGATTGTAAATATAAAAAGAGGATGTTATATATATAAGAATTATAGCCAAATGTTGACCGATTGTAACAAAATTTTACACACTGACTGGTATATATAGAGAGCTTCTTGCAAAATTTAGTGGCCATAGCTATCATAGTTTCTAATTTAATAGCTTTTAACTGGCCTTTGCTAAAATTTTTGGTTTCCGTGAGTGTTTTTCACATGAAAGCTAAAGTCAAATATGGACTGATTCCTATAAAATTTGATAAACTGATCAAAAATTTCATAAAACTTCCCTATTTTAAATTTATTCGTCATAGCTATTACAATTGTATTTAATTTATCAGCATTAATGTGTTTCCCGGGGCGGGGTTATATGGGAGCTCTAACTAAATTTGAACCGATTTTGTCCATTTTCAACACACATCTTTTTCAAGATATCCAAAATACTTTTGTAAAATTTTGTCCCTCTAGCTCTTTTCGTTAAGGCGCTATCGTGCTTTTATCTGACGGACAGACGGACATAAACAACCTTTTCTTTATGTATTTTTGTGTTTCCATAAGTTTTTTATATGGGAGCTATGGTCAAGTGGTGACCGATTGTGACGAAATTTTGCACACTGGCTGGCATTGACATAATACTTCTTTGTGCTTAATTTAGTCTTACTAGCTCTTGTAGTTAAGGAGCTATCACGATTTTATCTGACGGACAGACGAACATAAATCCCCTTTTCTTTTTGAATTTTTGTGTTTTCGTAAGTTTTTTATATGGGAGCTGGGTCAAATAGTGACCGATTGTGACAAAATTTTGCACACTGGCTGGCATTGATATAAGACTTTCTTGTGCCAAATTTAGTGGTTATATCTGTTATACTTTTAGATTTATTGGCATTTAAGTGTATTTTGGGTGAAATTTAGCCTGTTTTCGTAAGTTTTTTGTATGGGACCTATGGCTAAATGTGAACCGATTTCGATGAAATTTTATATGCTGCCTAGTGCTTATCTAAAACTTATAGATACCAAATTTTGTCATCATAACTGTCATAATTTGTCATTTATTAGCAAATAAGCGATTAGCCTAGACGAGGTTATACGGGAGCTATGGCCAAATGCTAACCGATTTTGCCCAATTTCAATACCAAAATTTTCTCATAGATAAAGAATGTTTTTGCTAAGTTTCAGTTAGCTAGCTCTTTTCGTTTAGACGTTATCGTGATTTCAACAGACAGACAGACAGACAGACGGACAGACAGACGGACAGACAGACGGACAGACAGACGGACAGACAGACGGACATAGCTCAATCGTCTTAGAATTTCATAAGGATTCAGAATATATATCGTTTTTGATTTTTGAACCAATATTAAGGAAATTACAAACGGAATGACAATCTCAATATACCCCCCATTCTTTTTGATGGTGGGTATAAAAAGTTATATAGCAAAACTGCATACTCAGTTTTTCTGCAGGCTATAATTTCTCCTTTTTAAAGGAAATATAATAATTTCAGTTCCGCTTTTAAAAGCTTTTTTTGACGAATTTCAATAGCCATGGTCCCACTACCAAAAAAATTTCTGTGCTAAATTGACTCAGAAAGTGATTGGCCAAGAAAAGGCTTCTATACCTGTTTTAAAAGAAATTCTACATATTCATATTAATTCTAATTTTCATTACCAAAAATTGTCCTATAGGTATAAAAAGTATCTATGCATTTCGAAGTTAGAAAAAACAAACAACCCAGTAAAAAATATATGGATTAATCCATAATCGAGCAACAAAGGAGTAATGACTTTTTCATCCATTTGGAGTGATAAGCGAGCTATCGAAACTTTTATTTTTTATTTTGTTGTTTATGCGTCGCTTAATACTCCAAATGAATCAACGAGGGATTTTTTTTCTTTGACATTTTTAGTTTTAAAAAGTGAAAGACGTGTTATTTAAAAACAAGCGAAAAGGTACGGTTATAGTAACAAATTGTTAAAAATGTGTCAAAATTTGGTTTCTAAGCGTCATTAAAGACGATTTGTTAAAAAAGAAATTGAAATTTGAATTGACAAACACGATTACTCCCATTATGCTCTTTTAGGAGACAAAAACGATTACTCCCTCTGTCGTCATTTTTAAGATCAAAGGGAGTACTCCATAAGGAGCTTAAAAGGAGTACTTGTGTCTGCGGACATGATGCGTTAAAAATCCTATGAGATCCGGAGTTTTATGGAGTAATCCATTAATCGCAAAGGAACGCTCCAAGATTATTCTTTGGATGATCCTATTTTTTACTGGGAAACAAATGCTTATCAGAAATAATTACGATTTTATTCCATTTTTGGACCAAGTGGATTTTTCAACTTTATGCTAAATACTACAAAAGTGCTCATAAATCTGTATATAATGAAAGCTTTATGTCAAAACTTCCCAGAGATAAATTTCATATTTTACCCTTACTTGTATATTAGACTAACGGTTCAAATAAAACATATATTTATCAAATAAGTTATAAATTTTGTGGTGTAAGGAATCACATTGTCGACTATAGTATTTTCTTTTTGAAATAACATTTTCAGAAAAATTTCTCAGTCATTCAAATAACCAGGAAGTACATAAATGCATTTCTAATGGAAAATTTTTATAAACAAACAAAAAAAAAATCTTAACATTTAAAGTAAAATATATGTATGTAATTCACGTAATCAGGAGCACTCAAAAAGAATCTACCAAACGAGATCTTTCCTTTAAATCTAATGGAAAGACAAGAATTTATTAGTTTCACAAACAAGAAACCACAAGTCTTTTCTTTATATTCGTTTGAATACGTATAAAAAAAATTAACCAACTGTCATTTAATATTAAAAGTTCTGGTTCTTATAAAAAAAAAAACTTATGGAAAAAAGATGAAAACTAGAAATTAAAGTTTGAGTGGGAAACCTAATACTTAGAATGGGAAATCTTAGAAGATTTTGTTTTTTCACATATCAACTTGAAAATAATCCAAATTATAGTTTTGATTTTATAGTCCATGGTCGATTCATAAATGACTTTAATGTTGTAAGTTGTATCAAAAACTACTTTGAAGTAAAACAAAATGTTGCGTTTTATATTCTAGTTAGCAATCCGCTGCAATTTAGCATCGTAGAATTCGCATATCGGTATTGCAAATAAAAATACAAATGTTCATTTCACAAACAATTTTTCATTCAAATGTTTCATACTCAATTCTAAATTCAAATGAAAAGGAATAAAGGCTGCATTCATTCATATCTTAAGGCTGAGATATAACTGCAAGATTTTTGAATGAGTCATAAATAACACGGAATTTTAATTCTAAACTGATAAAATTAATTCAATAATGCGATTATTGAATGAAAGATTTGTATGTTATTATTTTAATTTCTTGTTTATCTTTTAATTATTTTTTTGTATGTATGACAAATTCCGTATCTGAGATATGAATCTCAATCTAAAAGTTAAATTATACTTTTGTTAAATTTTCGCACAGTTGTCAAATAATTAAAAGTTTATTTAAGACTTACTTTCTTTACTTCAATTAAAAAATCACTTTTTAAACAATAGAAGGCTAATTCTATTAAAAAATTGAAAGTATTTATTTATTGATTCTGTCCAACGTGTTGATTAAAAGAGTATAAATTTAAACTACTATTTATTTAAGAATGTACTTTTTTAATTTTATTTCGTTTGTTTTTGTATTCCTTTTAATAAATATATTGTCTCCAAAAATAACAAAAATTAAAAATAAAAATTTATCAGTTATTCATGACTTGTTTCTTTATTTCTCACCTTGAGTATCGATCGATTTAGTATCATTCAAATCAACGACCGAATATCATGAATGGAATTTATTATGTTTAACAACTTGGACTAGTTACAGGGTGATTTTATGACCGATTTTTACGGCCAATTTACAAAGATCATTAAACAATTTAAATCGATTAGTTTATTACTTTCATTAAACCTAATTGAATACAGATGAATTGTATTTGATTTTAGATTATAAAAAATTTAAATAAATATATAATTGATAACACCACAATAGCATTATAATTAAATAAACAGATATATGTATATTTCATCAAATGTTCTTAATTATAGTATTGTTCAATAACTAAAACTTTTACCTATTTGTGCTAGCTAAGAGTAGTAACCCGTAAAGTTTTAACAAACATGAAAATGAAAATTTGTACAATGTTAGCTAATCCGGCAAACACTGTTTTGCCTAAATGTCTCTATCTGCTTTAGTTTCCAAGAAAATATAAGTCGGTACGTTATTTAGGAGAGTCATAAATTATCCCTTGTGGGATAACCCTTAACATTTAGCGGTATAAAAAATATATAAATGTTAACCGATTATTTATACCTTTAAGCAGTACAGCTTAATTTGAAAATTTTAATTTACCCTTCGTTTACTGTGTTTACTAGAAATGTAATGAACACAGCTAATATACTTAGCTTAATCTTCCTCAGAAAAAACTAATGAATATGTACATAAAACCAAAAATTGTTATTGTATTATTAAATGTAGCAGAACATTTTTGGAATAAATAAGTCTTTTTGTTAAATGACAAGACAATTACTCAAATAATATCATAATTCTGTCATTGATGTCGTATTTCCTCAAATATTTATTGTCAATTCATACAAACATAATTACTCATATCGTATCGTTAGCTTAATTTGCAAATGTACTGAATATAATTTTTCACTAAAAAGTTTTACTGTAGTGTATTGGACTAAGATTCTACAATTATTTATTATTGTAATAAATAGTTTTTTGATAAAACCAAAACCATTGAAACGTTTCGATGGTTGGTTAGGCCAGGAGGATTATCCCTAATTCTAGACAGAGCGAAAACCACACATTATATCTTTTTTGCGGGATAGAATAAATAAGAATTATTGTGTCCAACAATTATCAACATAAAGCGATTATTATTATAATTTTTTTTTTCATTTTTGCACAAAAAACATAAAACTTTTGGTACAAATATTTATGTAATAGCAGATTTTATATCTGATCATCCGAGATATAAATATAACGATTATATTTTCAAATAAATGATTATATTTTCATATAAATATGATAAATTTCAATTTTAATCATTAAAGGTACTAGAAATATGTTTTGTTAAGTAAATACTGTTATACTCGTATTGGTCTTTCGGTAATTACACAGATAAATTATAGGCCTTATAAATAAATAAAAATAGACTTAGCACCTTTGTAAATAAGCTAACGATATACATGACTTTTTTATGTAAATGTATTTATATATATAATTTCAAATGTATAAATTATATCAAATATGTACTTTATGTATGTATATTAATTGTGATGTTAAAACGATTTGTCATTTTATTCGGTAAATACATGTTGGTGTTACAAACATATTAATTTCAAACAATTAAACACCGTGAAAATTAAATAAATTAAATAAAATCGCTTCATTATTTCGTATACTTTACTTTCCGTGATTGATATTTCAGCATTACAGTACAAATTTTGACAATCCGGACACATATCGAGCCATAACCGCAGAAAACAAGATTTTCGAATAAGCATTTTTTTTTTTTTTAATAACAGACCGATCTTATAGATACAATTTCCTTAAGCATTCAATGGAAAAAAGTGCTTAAACTTATCCAAAATTAAATATAAATAAATATCCAAGATCACATATAAATATAATGAAATTCCAACAATTACAGGCGAATTATACATCACTGGAAAGAAAATATCTTTAATGGTTTAATAATACTTAGACAATTTTAAAATTTAAAGCTATTTTTTGTTAATGAGAAGCTTAAAAACGAAAAATATTTCATTTAAAGTCAAATATCTACTAAACTATAAAAGATAAGGAAGTTTAGTAAACATGTTTTTTACATTTTATTAAGTCGTGATTTTAGGTTTCAAAAAAATTACAATTAAGTAGCTAAGTAGTGACGTTAGTAAGATTTTTTTTAATTAATACATTAATATTCCACTGGATTTATATTTCTGTACTACGTTTAGTTCATTCTTCCTGAATAAATATCAAAAAATCGTTTAGAAAGTAATAATATTTAAATCTAAATACCTATTTTCATAATTCCATAATCCGATAACTGAATTTAAAAGCGAATTTAAACAAATATTCGTATTTCCAAAAGATTACTTCTCTGTCTAACTCTGTCTAATAGATAACGTAAATGATATTAACATGTAAATAAATATATTAACTAATTAATCCTATAACATTTTGTCACAAAAGTATTAAAGTATTAAATCTAAGACGATTACATGCTTACAAAATTAACAGCTGTTAATTCAAAATACATACCATATATTTTATAAAAAAAAAAACAATACAATAATTATTTGGTTTTAGAATATATGTATGCACATATTTAACACTTAAGAAAACTCCATGACTTCTTCCTATGATCGTATTTAATTGTAAATTTCAAGAAAATTCATATGTTTTTACAGTCCTAAAAATATAAATTCACTTTGTAATCGCTAAAAAAAAACAAAATGTTATTTTACAAGTTTACGTTAATGGTCTTGTTTAATCAAGTTTTATCGTGATTATTTTTTATCATAAATAGCTCTTTAATACATATCACTCATTTGCTGCAACATTGTCATAACCCAAGATTGGACGTTTTTTTTTTTTTTAATAATTTACCTCTTTTAATCTATGTATTTATTTTTAAATTCCTAAAATTCCTTTTATTTTTGTCATGAACGGGTGGGGTACTTTGTTAGCAACCAAAACAACTTATCTTAATTTTTTGATCTTATATCGATATATTGAATTTCATTTAACATAAAATTATAAAACTTAACATTTTAGCTACATTAATCTGTTATTAGAGTTTCGTAATCTAAATTTGATTTAAGGTAATTTATTAAAATAATAACTGCCACGAAAAATTTCAAATTCATTTACTTGAAACTAAAATTTTTAACTATGACGATGTTGCAGCAAATGAGCGTTATTAGCATACATCGAATACAATAATTGACACCATAATAATAAAATTGTAATAATCGATAAAGTGTTGTATATGTTGTCATAAATTAATGATAAAATAATAACTGAAATTATAACCATGATCTCTAAAGTACGAGTACAATGTCAAAGACTTATTTTTTTGTCAAACTTCAATGTAATATACCATCATTCGGAACAATATGAAATTCCTTTTATATTAAAAATATGTTGCAACATTTTGTGGTAGGTCCACAAGGCTAGTTTACACATTAACAATTAAGATGATATAAGCGGAAGATTAATGGCACATTCCTAAAACTGGTTTAATCAATCGATAAAAATGTTGCAAATTCACAGGCAATAATAAATAACAAGAGGACGTAGAGAGAAGAATGTTTGGAAAACCAGAAAAAGAGTTTACGCTGGCACACCCTACAACACTTACTACACGCTTTCGAATTATTTGTATACCCATCATCAGAAAGAATGGGGAGTATACTAATATTGTCATTCCGTTTGAAACTTAGTTATACACTGACTCGCATAAATATTTATTCAAACATTTACTCGATATATAAATTAAATACAAAACTCATACAAAAATCATTATATTTCTATGATTTATATTTTAATAATAAATTTAACGCCAAAGGTTCTTTAAATAATGTCGCAAAAGTATCAACTAAATTGTTATACCCTCCACCACCATAGGTTTAAAGGGTATTATAAGTTTGTGCTGATGTTTGTAACACATAGAAATATTTGTCTTAGACCTTTTAGTATACCAATAGGCTTAGAATCACTTTCTGAGTCGATTTAGCGATGTCCGTCCGTCCGTCTGGCTGGCTGGTCCCCCATGTAAACCTTGTAATCAAACTACAGGTCGCAGTTCTAAAGACAATTTGATGAAATTTGGCACAGATGATTTTTTGATAATGGGACCATGGCTATTGAAATCCGTCAAAATCGGTCCATTATTTATGGTACCTCCCATAGGTCACATTTCCCGGAATTGATATATTGGCCACAAAAATCAATATTTTTTCATGAAATTTAAAACAGATACTGCATATGTGAACTAAAATCACTGTGCCAAATTTCGTTAAAATCGGTCCACATTTGACCATAGCTCCCGCACAAACTCTTCTTTAAAAACGCACTAAATGAGACAAAAATCACTAAAACGCTCATAAATCCGAAAATTATGACAATTTTAACTCTATTTTTTGCACACATAATTTTTGTAAAAACTATAATCAAATCCGTCAAAATCGGTCCATTATTTATGGTACCTCCCATAGGTCACATTTCCCGGATTGATATATTGGCCACAAATATCAATATTTTTTCATGAAATTTAAAACTGATACTGCATATGTGCACTAAAATCACTGTGCCAAATTTCGCTAAAATCGGTCCACATTTGACCATAGCTCCCGCACAAAATCTTCTTTAAAAATGCACTAAATGAGACAAAAATCACTAAAACGCTCATAAATCCGAAAATTATGACAATTTTAACTCTTTTTTTTTTGCACTCATAATTTTTGTAAAAACTATAATCAAGTTGCAAAATTTCAAGATGATCAGGTCACATTTGACCCTAGCCCCCATATAAGTCTAAATGACGAAAACAGCTTAAAGTTATAAGCCTTAAGAAAATGTTCGTATTTTGACAAAATTTAGGAAATATTTGTTTATAGATGATAAAGTACAACTTTGACTTTAGTGGTGAAGGGTATCGTATTGTCGGGCTTGACTGACTATAGCACTTTCTTACTTGTTATAATAAAATTTTGTAATTTTTTAGTTAAATTTTAAAAATTATTCGAAGTTTTGTTGTTTTTATTTTATTAAAATAGTTAAAGATGTAAGAAAATTGATTTTTATTTTGGGTCCCTTAAACTAAGACCAATTTTGAAAATAGACCTTTTTAAGCCCTTGTCTTGGACTTTTGACAATATTTCTTATCTGTACATCCAGATAAATTCACAAATATAACAAAGAATCAAATTATGGCCATCGTAAAGTAGTTTTGATAATTTGTAACGGTTTTTAAATAACTATATATATCCCTGAAAGGGCTATCAAATATCGTTAATACTTATTACTTGGATAAAGAATTTTGTTCACTTCTATTTTCACGTCTGCTTGTAACTTCTATTTGGATCTGCCTTAGTCAGTGTATCAAATTTTATACCAATCGGTCCACATTCGACTAAAGCTCCTATATAAATTTTTCTTCGGAAACCAGTTAAATACTAATAATAAAAAGTTTTATCAAACACGATTTGTAAATCGTGTT
The DNA here is from genome assembly GCA_933228675.1 of Stomorhina lunata. Lineage (NCBI taxonomy): Eukaryota > Metazoa > Arthropoda > Insecta > Diptera > Rhiniidae > Stomorhina > Stomorhina lunata. Next base: position 126,724,600 of record OW121743.1, read on the forward strand.
ATATAAATATATTATTTTTTTACTAAAAATTTTATTTATTACTAAAAATTTATTTTTTTTACAAAAAAATTAAATTTTTTGCTAAAAATAATTTTTTTTACCAAAAAGTTTTTTTTGTATTTGTATTTATTAAGTGCTTTTCCAATTTAACAACATTTTATAAATTGTTTGTTAACTAAAAATTTAATTTTTCACCGCCTATATAAACGAAAAATAAAGTGATGACAAACTTATAAATCAAATTGCCTATACAAAATTCCTACAATAAGCCATTGATAATTTTAAAATTCATTTATGATTAGGAGGTTAATTTTGAATCAAAAGACCTTAAAAAATTAACCATTTATTTGAAAACAAACATACAATTACTATTTTTATTTTGTATTTATAACAAAATGTGTATGTTGTGATATCTTTAAAGCTTTTTTAAAAACTTGCGATCCTAACATACTTACATATATATTATATTTTGAAGACTTTTACTGTGAACCTGAATTTAGACCTAGATTTTATCCTTTAAAACTTGTACGTGACCACATAAAAAAATTAAGTGCAAATAAATGCATCCACGACTTGTGTAAAAAACAAGTATGACTGTACTATAGGCGGTCAATACCGACTATTTGATACCCTTTATTATTGCGTCAAATGTGACCCAATTGACAACAAATTTAGAAAATTTTTCATAATTCTTTGAGAAATATCTGTGATTAATTTTCTTATCTTTAACATATTCTCGAGCTTTAGGTAGGAGCTGGGGACAAATATAGACGAATATTTAAAAATTTTTGATTATCGATTCAAAATTAATTTTTTTCTCATAAATATATATATATATTTAATTTTTTTTATTTTTGGAAGTATTTAACTAGGTAACTTTTAATACATGGTCTTAAATAGATGGCATTCAAATATGGCCGATTATAATAAAATTTGGTATAGCGACATTAGAAAGATATTTTGAATCGATCGGTGTTATACTAAAAAAAAGGTGTTAGACGTTACAAACATAAGCACAAGCCCAATATACACTTTCCACTCATGTTTGTGAAGGGTATAAAAAATAAATCAAGTTGTTACTTTGGCGTTTATCCAACTTGGCAGTTGTTTCTATAAAAATGTGTTTATTTACCTGTCGTATGACATAATTAAAATTTATGCTGGTCAATTTTAGATTTTGATTTTAACATATGAATGAAAGGTACAATAACAATTTTACTTTGTACTTTTTTCAGATTCAAGGGAACTATTTCAAAAAAATCAGCTACAATGGCACATTTACTGGTACTTTTATTTGTAAGTTTTACATTATAAATATCATTTAAAAAAATTAATTTAAAAGTTTTATCTAATTGTAGAGTGCTTTATGCAGCCTTTCACTGACCCCTCTAGTCTTAGGTCATGGACGTTTAATGGATCCACCAGCCCGAAATGCAATGTGGAGATTTGGTTACCCAAATCCAGTGAATTATAATGATAACGAATTATTTTGCGGAGGTTATGCGGTTCAATGGGAACAAAATAAAGGTCAATGTGGTGTATGCGGTGATGCTTTTCATATACGAACTCCGAGACCACATGAAGCTGGTGGTGAATTTGCCAAGGGAATTATATCGAGATATTATACAGCTGGTCAGGTAACTTTTTTCATTTCAAATATTTGAAAAATTATTATTCATGTCCCTTTGTATTCTATTTAGGAAATTGATGTTGAGGTCGAATTAACTGCCAATCATTATGGTCGCTTTGAAATGTACTTGTGTCCAAATAACAATCCTCGCAAAGAAGCTAATCAAGAATGCTTCGATCGATACCCCCTATTTATATCGGGTAGTCGAGAGCATCGTTTCCTTATACCTCGTAATACGAAAAAGAAGGACATCTTCCGTTATAGTGTGCGCTTACCTCCCTACGTCACATGCACCCAATGTGTTTTACAGTGGACTTATTATACCGCCAACATGTGGGGCACTTGTTCAAATGGTACTGAAGCCGTTGGATGTGGTAAAGCTGGTATGTGTTTACTTTCTTATGTCTTAAAATTATTAATGTATGTACTTTAAATTTATAAAAAAAAAATTAATTCATTTTTAAAAGAAACCTTCCGTAACTGTGCGGATATTGCGATTGTTTCAAATACCGGAGGTGGTTTACCTCCTCTATTTGTCAACAATAGGAATCCATATTTATTATACTACAGAGATTATAGAGCCCCTGAAGACAAAAATGTATTCCCCTTGATTGTAAGGTAAGTGTATGTTTAAACTAACTACATTACATTTACATTACATACTTTTATTTTTTGTCTGGCCTGCAAATTAGACTATGTGAATTTTAAGGAAAAAAAATTATTTTGTCATTTAAATTTCTTACTGTTTGTACTGTTTTAATCATGATACAAGTACAAGGTAGTTCCAATAGTCTTACTAAATTTTTAATAAGGATTTTTGAAGTTTCATTTTTATATTTACATTTGAAAAAATATTGCCACTTTTTAAAAACACAGCTTTGAATATCGAACGGCATCAAATTTGCATACCATTATAAACACATTTTGACCTTGTAATTGTTTTAATGGTTGTCTAGAAGTATTCCTTTATGATCCAGGCTCTCTTAAATTCAATATTTAATATTTTTTTTGATATTTATATTGAAGAAAAATAATTTCAATAAAAATATTAAATATTTACAAAATTGAAAACAAATCCAAACATATATGGTAGCTTTATTTTTTCACAATTGTCATAATCCTTATATATGTCAGATAGTGATTTTTAAATTTAAAAGTGACAATGGAACTACCGTGTACATATATCTTGGTTTTAATTGGTTCGAAAGTTATTTTTGGAATAAACACATTTTTTTTTATTTTTCTATTAAATGCATTTGGAACAATCTGCGTGCTAGACGACAATATAATTAAATTTGTAAATATTATGAAAAAATCATTTGCTTTTCTTCTTGCTTTTTATAGAAACTCTTCAATGCACTAAAAATTATCTACTTGTAAATATTTGCAATATTACTTACTATTTAATTTTATTTTATACTTTATTCGTTGGAACTGCTAATTATAATTAATTGGGGAATATTTTAAAACATAATAATACATAGAATAAGTTTAAGAATCGAAAGGGTACTGTATCGTTAAAAACATTTACATTCATTTATAACACAAGAACATACGAGGGTTACATTTTATTTTTTCGAGATAGAAAAAAACAAATAAAGCTTTTATTTTTTTTCGAAACATCAGGCCACCATTTGCTTCGAGCCGAAATTACTTTTTTGCAGTCGAAAGCTTTATATGCATATATACATATGTATATTGTTTCCCAATCTCTAAAAATAAAAGGCCGCCATCGTATACATAGAGAAATTTTTAAATGTTCATAGCTGAAATATTTTGTAAATTTACTTTCTTAACACAAAATAGTTTTGAACATAATTAAGCTCTCGTGATCACTACATTTACGTGATATTTAACTTTTTTCGAATTTCGAGAGGTGTCGATCAAATTAACCTAAAAATATTAAAAATATTTGGGCACATGTTTTTGAAAAATTATTTTTGTTTTTCATAATTTTCCATATTTATGTTTACGGTACACGATTTGCAAAATTTCTTTTAAAAAAAATATTAACACAATCAGGACATTCTCAAAATTCGAAAAACTATTTTTTTATAAAAAAAAACCAAATATCTCTGTAAATTTATACCAAAACATATGTAAAGATGTTAATTATGTATTAGCAAAAAATCACACAATGCACCAAATTATATTTTAAAAATGCTTTTAACTGTAGTCTAATTTTATGTACATATTTTTTAATATTATATCGATCAATTGGAAAAATAGAGTAATAATCCAAAAAATGAATGATTTTTATATAAAATAATTTTAATTAACTTGCGATTAAGAAGAGATAATAAATAGGGTCAAATTTGTACAATTGATATTTTTATATTTAATATATTATTAGAGTGGGTCAAATTTTTCCTTGACAAGGTATTCGTCATTATGAATCCGTGTCTCTAAAATCTTAATCGGGTTTCCATTTTTAACGTGAAAAAGAAGAAGAAGAACACACAAAAAATTACAAAGTATTTATAGATCATGGAATAATAATACGAAAAAGTTCCAATTCTCTCTCAATAAAGTTTTTTTTTTCATAAACATTTAAATTATTAAGAACAATTTGCAAAAATGCAGAAATTAAAGTAATTGAGATGCTTATTTTAATAACTGATGTTTTGCAATTTTTGTACAGTTTTTATAGGTGCATTGAGCATGAAGTTTGCTCCTGAATAAACATTGTTCTATTACCAATATTTAACAAAATTAATTAATTTTCAAAACAAAATTTGGATTTTATAAAAATTTAGCATTCATATACTTTAGCATATCAATATATTGTCATCTTAAAGACCAAATAACCTATCTGCAAAAATTTTAAAATTGAATTTTTTTATGGATTATTATTCCCTATATCGTAACGTATATCTGTGCAAAATTTTGAACATCTAATATCACAAATGACCAAATTATTACAGTTTTTGTACCTAGAGGACCGTTACGCACTTAAAAAAGATAAAACTAAATCATCAAAAATCGCGATAAAAGTTTAATTTTGTTGCATAGTGTAATTAAAACAATCATTAAGTACTTTCATTTGCTTAACTATAACTGTTATAATTTAATTCATATAATATTTATATGTATAAACAAGTAAGAAAGTGCTATAGTCGGTCAAGACCGACCATACGATACCCTCAATACATTTATATATTTTTACTAACACAATCAGACTTCTGCAAGTTGTAGGCTCACTTGCAAGCGATTTTGATTGCCAGTGATTTTTTTACTTGCATGTCAGAAGAATACGTATACACAACTTGTAACAAGTCACCTACGTGTGTAAACGTACTGTTAAGGTCAAAGGTGTTCTTTTTCCTGTGTAAAGACAAATATTTGCTAAATTTTGCCATCATACAAACATTTTCTCAAAACTTATATATTTAAGCTGTTTTTGTCAATTTGACTTATATGGTCACATATGGACCGATTTCGAAATTTGGTACAGAGATTTTAGTTTACATAAGTAGTATTTCAAAAAAATGATCTGGGCCAAATTTCATTAAATTATCTTCAGAATTGCGACCTGTAGTTTGATTACAAGGTTTACATGGGGGTCCAGCCAGCCAGACGGACAGCGTTAAATCGACTCAGAAAGTAATTCTAAACCTATTGGTATACATCAGCACAAACTTATAATACCCTTTCCACCTGTGGTGGTGAAGGGTATGAAAAATTGATTTATTCATACTAATTAGTACTGCAGATAGGTTATTTGGTTTCAGATTTTTGCAACTTCAAATAAGTCCCATAACATAAGCTGTGTTTAGAAAAACAAATTTTTTTCAGCCGATATATATTTCTGATTTAATTTTAATCTAAATACATAATTTTCGTTTAAATACTGCAAATAGTTCCAATTTTATAACGTTTTTTCCCTCTCCTGTAAACTTTTGAAAACGGTAGATAGGTTATTTCGTCTTTTAGGTGACGATATATGAAACATGGTAGTTTGATTTTTTGATTATCCCAACAAACGCCAGAAAGCTATCATGGCAACAAAAAGAGAGAATGGAACAACCTTTAGTATATTAAATTATTTTATAGAGTTTTCAGGTTAAAAATGTAAAGCTCTATTTTTCTTAGGCCAACCTTCTTAGAATTTCCATACAAATTGATTAACTTTAATGAACATGATTTAAAGAAATACATTTCACTTAAAGAAAAATTAAACCTGATAACTTTAAAACCTCAAAATCTAAATAAGTTCGATTTGGAATCGACTAAGGGAATATTGACCCTATTGAGGCCCTATGCTCCACCGGGAGTCAAAGATAACAGAAGAAATGTTGGATTACGATTCTATTCTCATAAATGAACGATATTTTAAATGATATATTATTATTATAAAGTGTACACTCAGTTTTTAGTTATATTGTATATATATACATAAAATTAATCAAATAATAATGAATAAAAATCAACAAAAAACAATTTGTATTTTATTTTGTTGATCAATAAAATATGTAATTAAGTAAGCAATATTTTTTTTAATCGAACGCACGATAGTTCACACCACCCTAATGTATTAATATAATTTTAATGGTATTTTGGCTTGGGTTAAATGCTTAACATTCCTTTTGAAGTATAAAACTTTTTTAAATAAACGTGAGATATATTTTTATAAAAGTTTATAAAGTGTTTTACTCAAAATGATATAAATTAAAAATAATAATTGTTTCTTCAAAGACAAATTTTAAATAATTAGTAAATGGTGATGGTATTGTTTTAATTTTTTAACAATTTTTTCATTTATCTTTTTTCAAACGATTCAAGTTAAGATACCTAATGCTTTACTGTCCCACGCCGATTATGCTAATAAAATATTTAAATATAAATATTATCTTTAAGTATTAGGGACAAAGTTATCAACTTGGTTCAAACTAATCTAAGAAGTTACACAAGAATGACATTTCCTTAGCTTGGGAGTAGAAACAATCCCTGCTCAGATTTTTTTTAAATCAAGCTCGATTAGTTGCACTAAGTTAAATGATTTAGTCTATAAATCTTCTTAAGATACACAACTCCGATCCTGCTTACTTTTGACCAACCTACGCTTATTAAAAAAATAGATTATTGTTCAAAGTTTGATTTACAAAACCGATCTACAATATTTTGTTCAAACTACTACCATTGATCAAAAACTCGCTTGTTAATGTATAAAATACCGATTATGTAAAGTATGGATCCTTATAGTGTAGTTATATTTACAATATTTTAGTATTGTCCATACCCGATCTGTATCAAAAATTACATCCATACTTGAGAAAAATTTGTTGTCAAAATTTATATCGTCGGCTTAATAAACAAAACTGCTAACTCACTTTCAGCAAAATTTTGTAGCGGTGACAAAAAGTTAATTAAAAAATTCTATACAAAATTACTGCTATAAGAGTTTGATAAATTTATAATGAATTAGAGGGTTATTATATTTCAAAATTATATTTTTCATATTTTAAAAAGTGGACTTAGCGGGTTTTCACAATAAGCCGACAATATTTTTTTTTTCTGATGTAATCATAAAAAAATAATTTAATATTGATATATAACAAAAGTCAATTGTAACAGAGATAAAATATGATAATGGTAATATTAAAAATAAATTCATTTTGAAGGATATTTAGATTGAGTTGCATTTCAACACTTAACTTCTGGATAAGTCAAAGCCATTATGAATATTATAAATACCGACATTTGTACAAATCCGATTAGGACTGTTTTAAGAAGCGAGTTTTTAGGACTATTGTATTTATTTGGAGGCATTGGAGTCACACAACGTCTTCGGGGTTTGCGATTTATAGGCCTAGGAATATTTTTTTTAACTTCATTAACGGATGTCACTTGATGTGTAATTTGAGTATTAATGCTATATTCTTCTTTCTTAAGGGCCAAATCATATTTGTAATGATGAGAAGAACCATTCTTAAAAGTATTATAGAAAAACACCGGATCTTGTTCGAGAACATTAAATGCGACTTTAGAGTTTTTTGGCTTTACATGTCGCAACAATTCGTCTGAATTCTCCTTTAGCTCTTTAAAAGATGTTCTTATTAATCGCGTGTTTTTATTATCGCGTTCTAGTAAATAGAATAAACGATTAGACTCGTTTTTTAATTCAACGATTGTTTTTTGTGCCATGTAAAACTCGTTAACAATTCCCATACAAAGGCGAATGCCTATTACGGATAATTTAGCTTGAGCATTGGTAGGAAAAAATATAATTTCATATTTCATCGATAGATATTTTCCAGCAGTTGAAGTCATTTTCGTTAGGCCAAATCCGCTTCTTTGTGATGTTGTACTCTTCAAAGTGGCTTCCAACTTTTCACCAAGGGCTTTTAAAATTTCAATTTCTTTATCTAAAGAAGGAACATTTTTAAATATAACATCGACAGCCAGGCTTTGCTTTTCTTTCTGGAGAGCGGAATAACTTAGAGCTTTATTAATAGGTTTTTTTGATAATTTCAGTTGAATGCCTTGCGGTGGTAGGGATGAAGAATCTAAATCATTTAAAGCCTTTGTAATCGCTAACTCGTGCGTCCATAAGTTGTGCAACTGTGTCTTTAAAATATCTTTTACAAGTTTGGGATAATCATCCAGGTCTTTAAGTCTGTTATCGGATGGTATGACATCTTTTACAAGTTCAAGGTCTTCAAGTGGTGAATATCGAGAAAGTTCCCCTATATTATTTAGAACTTTCAATTCGTTTACAGAATACGACTGCTTCGACGACGCAGCGAATCGGTATTCGGATTTGGCATCTGACTTCTGCAAAATGTATTTTGCGAATTTGCTTTCGGATTTTAAAAGTTCATTGTCCTCTAACGATGTTTTTTGTTTGTCCTTATGGATAGAAATTTCCCTTACATTAGTTAGGATTTTAGTTTTATTTTGGTCAGAAAGTTCAGAAAATGTATACATCAACGGAGCCAATCGATATTCCTCATTGGAATCCTCGGAAGACTCGTTAAAAAGACTTTGAAAAGAAGTCGGTTTAGCATCTAACAATATTTTGGAGTTATCACTTAATCTATTAGGGGTCATTGTTTCTTTGACGCATTTATAAATTTCTGGGACAAGTGTCTTGTTTTCGAGATTTTTATCAATACTTGTTTTTGCATCCGACAATGATTTTGATTCATTACTTAAACTACGAGGTACCAGCATTTCTCTGGCGCCTTCATTAATTTTTGGAACTATTGGTTTTAGGGTGCTAAATTTGTTTGGTAGTTTTTTAACGGACCTGGTATTTGTTGATAAGGGCTTCCGTAAACTATTAGATAATGAATTAGATTGCAATGGTTTATTCGATTGAGCATATTGTACAGATTTTGTGTTAAGATTAGGACGGGATCTTACAGGTACTAAATTATCTTCATTTTTATTTTGTTTCTGGACTTTACTTAAACGTTCCCATACAGTTTCTTTTTTCTCGGTCAAAAATGTATCTAAAATATATCAAATTAGAACAGCCATAATAAAATTTTTAAAAAATAAATAAATCGACCTTTTGTCAATATTTTTTTGCGTAACTCAATATTTTCATTCTCCTTTTCCATCTTAAATACAGACTGATGTGCTTTAGATTTTGTATCCATTATTTTTAGGTAATTTTCAAAAAAAAAATCAAAATCGTAGCTTTTTCGAAAATTTTGTTAATATGTTAATATTAATTTTTGGTGTTTATGTTTTTTAACTTAGGGGTGAAATGAATTTTGATTAAAGCAAAATGTAAACACAAGGAAAGAAGCAAGACTAGAGTTTTCGATACACCATAAGTATATGTAAATTTATTATTCGAATTTCAGGGATCAAAAATGTATTGCATCACAAGCTTTCCGTAGTTTACCTGGAATGGATCAGTGGTGTGAAACAAACTGTTTGCGTTATCCACCAAATTGTCCACAGACCGCATGTCATTGTCCGTAAGTACATAGCTATAAAGTAAATTAGATAATTTAAAAAGAAATATTTTGCATATTTAAATTGCAGAAATGAATGCGTTGCAATTGGTGATCTAGAAGGAAAGGAGGGAGCCGATACTTATTGTATGGATGCCTGTCTTAATTACGGTTCTGAATGTCCTGTTGACAAATGCCGCTGTTTTTAAAACGACTGAAAAATCTGTATTTTTATAATTTACTTAATTAACTTTAAGTTTAAAATATACATTTGTCAGTAAAAACAATTTAAAGCTGTGCTTGGAACTCTGTGCCCGCTAAAAATAAACTATAACTTAGCAAAAATACTTTTAAATTGTTGTTTAAAATTAAGTTTTATTAAAACAGTAAGTAATAAATATGTATGTATGTAGGTCTGATCGAATAACTGTTGGTTATATTTGGAAAATATTAAAGTAGCAGAGACATTCGATCATGCCTAATTTAATTGGGCTAGGAAGTAAAAAACTATTTTTTATTTCAGCCATTTTGATTTTCATAAACTCTTCTTAATTTTCCAACACTAAATTTAGAAATATTATCCTTTTCCTTGACACTTGTCGTGCAAATTTCTTTTAATCGTTGTCGACCACAATTATTATAAAATATGGTTTTTTGTGAAACAGGTGTTAATGATACGGTCTCTTTTTCATCTGTAAAATACTCTATTTGTCTGTCATATAAATATTCATTCTTTATTAGCTGCTCATTTACTGATTCAGTGTCCACTTTATCCACATCAATAAGACATACATTATCACAAAGTGCTAGGACTGAAGGCTGGAACCCACAACCATCTTCATCATCTATTTGCAGATCAATACAGTTATCATCTACTTGCAGGCCAATTAAGTTATCATCTGTTTGCAGCTCAATAGAGTTATCATTTACACAGCTAAACATTGATGTTGATTCGACTTCCATAAAGTTTCTGTTTTGGCATAAATTAATATTTCCATCTTGCTTATCGCCTACATTATTTGTGCTATAACTCATATCCATCCCGTCAATCATGACATCCTTTCCATTATAAAGATCTTTACGAGTTCTTTTAGACTGCATATTATACATATTCCATTTAGAAATATCATTGCCATATTGTATACGTTTGTATGCGCTAGGGTTCTTCTTGGTATCGTTCTGTTCATGTATATAACATTTCGGCGACATTGAAAACCTTCTTGGATTAATTGAATTAAGGGATGAAAAATATTGTCCTAAACTTTTGGCGTTTTTAAACTTCTCTATACGCAGTTCCTCCTCAGTCTTTGGTCTTTGGATTTCCAGTCGAGGTTTTTTTGAATCACGGTATTTTATTTCTTCAATTTCCTTAAACAACCGCTTTAAACGTGCCGCACGCATTTTAACTTCAATTGCATGGTCATCTATCAAAGTCATGCGCTCATATTCTTCTTTCAGCATTTGCAATTCGCCATTTCCTTTGCTCTTCATTACAATACGTTGAAAATATGGTGTCGATTTAATTTGATAAGTCGTTGGATTCATGCTATAAACTTGTACAATTTTGTTTTAAAATTCAAAAGATGTTCAATTATAAATACAAATTTTGTTTAATAAGCTAAATTAAAAAAATCAAAAAAAATTGATAAAACTCTTTGATCCTCAAATAATTTTTTTTAAAGATACGAATTGAAACAAAAAATAAAAATGTCAAATAGAAATTTCCCTTTCAGAGATGTAATTTAATAAAATTTATTTATTCATTGAAAAAAAATGGTTGACAACATGGCAAAAAAATTGTAAGGTATAACCGTTCTCTCTTACAAAAAAAAATTTTTGAAGTAAATGCGAAATATTTGAAATTTGTTTTTTGTAAACAATTATAAAAGTCGTTGCCACATGTGAGAAATGGGAATATTATTATCAGGAAATTTTGAATGTATAATGTGTAATGTGTTGTAAACATTTCGTTAAAACTTATTTTATAAAGTTTAGCGGATCCTGCACAAGGAAAAAAAAGACTTGAGATAATTCAATTTTGTCATAATATATTTAAAGTATTTTTGTGTAACATATTTTTTTATAATTTATGTTACAGTTTCTTCAGCTTCTTTTTGGGATTGAAAATTTTATTTTCACCAAAATTTTATTTAAAAAACGTATCTTCAAATATGTTCTTATAGATAGATTTTGGTGTGATCTTTTATAGTATGAGAATTATGGGCTTTTTAAATTTCAAAAATTATACGGCATAACTTTAGAAGTTTATATCCGATATAAACTGGTATATCAAACAAAAGCTACTGAAAGTATCATTCAAATGATATATTATACATTCTTCCGATTTATAAAGATTAAGAGCTCATATACTCAAAACTTATTTTTACAACCGACTTTGTTTATAAAAATGAGCATATCTTAAAATAATATAGATATAAATATGGTCTTTTATATCGGGTGGTTTAATTTCAAGGGCCGATGTTGATTTTGAATAAAACACAAACTATTTAGGAAATTATTGTAATTTTATTTTATTATGATATATTAGTATTACTCAATTATGTATGGAACAAAATATCGGCCAAATGGGAGCCGCGACCACGGCGGCACACCTCCATCCGATGGTCCAAATTTTCGATGACCCTGAGGCATAATGGAGGTTCTATGCCGTTAATGTGCCGAATTATCTCATCCTTTAGCTCTTGAATTGTTGCTGGCTTATCGACGTACACCTTTTCTTTCAAATAACCCCAAAGAAAAAAGTCCAACGGTGTCAAATCACATGATCTTGGCGGCCAATTGACATCGCCATTACGTGAGATAACACGGCCATTGAATTTGTTGCGCAAAAGAGCCATTGTTTCGTTAGCTGTGTGGCAAGTGGCACCGTCCCAATTCGGGCCATGAAAAGTTCGTTATCATCTCACGATAGCGAACACCATTCACAGTAACTGCCTGACCGGCCTCATTTTGGAATGAGGTGATGATGCCGCCAGCCCATAAACCGCACCAAACAGTCACTCTTTGTGCATTGGTTTTTCGACAATCATTCTTGGATTCTCATTCGCCCAAATGCAGCAATTCTGTTTATTGTCGAATCCACTGAGGTGAAAATGTGCCTCATCACTGAAGATGATTTTCTTCGAAAATTGATCATCCACTGTTGCCATTTCTTGCCACCATTCTGCCCATTCAAGACGTTTGGAATGGTCAAGAGGCTTTAGTTCTTGAGCCAATTGCACCTTGTAAGCGTGTAAATGTAAGTCTTTATGCATAATGTTCATCAACGACGAGCGTGAGAGGTGCAATTGTTGGGCACGACGACAAGTTGAGGTGGATGGCTCTTCAGCCACACTATCGCGAACAGCAGCAATATTTTCTGCAGTACGAGCTGTACGAGCATGCACTGGTGTTCTCACATCTTCTACAGACCCGGTTTGCTCGAATTTTTCCACGATTTTTGCGATTGTACGCACATTTGGACGATCAAATCGACCAAAAAAATCACGAAGTGCAAGATATACATTTTGATTTGAACGCCCATTTTCATAATAAGTCTGGATAACTTTAAGACGTTGTTGGATTGTGTATCTCTCCATGGTTCAAATTGAGTAAGCCTGAAATAGAGAAATGTCAAATAAAATTCGGAAAAAAAACTTGGCGTTTAGGTGTGGTTCATATTCAACATCGGCCCTTATAATTTAACCATCCGATATAATGAATTCTATACAGTATATACTGGGCTTTTATATAACATAAACTACTTAGCTCTAGCATATGTAGCGAGTTAGTTATGACAGCGTAAAATTTTACTTCTATTGAGTTAGAGTAATATAAATAATATTTATATAATTCTAACTCAATAGAAGTAAAATTTTATTTTGTAATCATACATTTTTATATTACATATAAAATGTATATATTTTTTGTCTATATCTGCAACGGTAGTCGGTAGTCGTGTGGCTATGTCGACTCTTAAAAAATTATTTATATTTGAATGAATGTATTCTAATGTTAACAGGTTGTAGCCCGTAGCCTGCCGTCGTGATTGTGTTTATAGTATGATAGCATAATTTGAGAAAAGAAAATAATAATTCGATCAAACGTCAGTAAGTTAATATGGCTGATTTTTTGAAAATTGAGAGCCTAAATTCAACTATGTACGCATGTATGTGTGTATATGAAATTTTAATGTTTAATATTAAACAAATTAGAAATGTTAATGGTATTTAGTATTTTCCTAAAAAAAACCTTTTATTTATTTTTTTTTTTTTTTCAAATTGTCGTATAAATAATTGTCCCATGAAATAACAGATTTGAGATTTTGTGCCATTGATAACTTGCTAAAGGAATAGGCTCTCGAGGTGTCCAGTTAGAAAATTTTACTTACTTGTTGCGTGAATAAAGCAAAATGGCTAAAAACTAAATACAGGTAAGTATGTATGTATGTAAAATCAATAGGAAAATTTTGAAGATAAGAACTATAAAAACTTTTCCAGAAAAGTTAAGGTTTAAAATATGCGAAGATTAAAAAAATGACCAAACAGTAATTATTTTTAACAATTTTTATTAAATTTATATTTTTATAGTAACATAAAAAAATAATTTGATTGCATATTCAATTTGTTGAAATAATACCAATTTTGAAAGAATGGAGAAAAGATGAATAAATTAGAAGTTAAGAATAATTAAATGAGTTAAATTATGTCCCTACATACATCTTAAAGTTTCTGTAGGGTTACTAGCAATTAAATGATATTAACATGAGATTATAAATAAAAAATAGTTTTAATTTGTAATTAAAGCTAAAAAGAAAATAGAAATACTTAAAAGAAGTAAATGCTATTGATGTCTGCTTTATGTAATTCTTTAGGGTTTGTAACGAAAAATTTTTAATTTTAAATAACGAAATGTAAATTTATTCCAAGAAAGGAGATTAATTGAAAACTGAAAAGCAAAACTAAAACTGAAATATATATTTTTTTAACAATGTTAGTCTGTTTTATCACGCACAAGAAAAATAAGGATTGATCGCCAATTAGAATATTAACAATTTTTTTTTCTTCTTTGATTTCTGCTTGTCGATATTCAATTCTGATTCATCAGCATCCTAAATAAGAAAATAATTTTCACTATTAGAAAAACATCGAAAATACATTAATTTTTTTCTTTAACGAGTTTACCTTATCAGCATCTAGTTTTTTGCTTTTACTAAACTTTTTGGATTCCTTTTGCTTCTTTTTTTCTTTTTTGGATAACTTTGTTAATGTTTTCCTGCTGTTGGAGTCATCTTCTCTTTTTGCAATATGGGACTCCAATCGTTGTTTGATGCTCTGGAATTATTTAATTGGGTCATAAAAATAAGTATGATTTAAATATTAATTAAAGCTTTGGTTTTTGATAAACTCACTTGATCTTCTTCTGCTTCACGAAGGCGATCCATTTCCAGACATTCCACCACTTCATTGCGTAGCTGTACAACTTCCACCATTCGTTCAATTAAAGCCTCTTCTCTTGCTTTATCCGAGTCAGTTTTATTACGTTCAGGTTGAGCCATTAAAATCCGAATTTCGTACTCCAAATCGGCTTGTTCTTGCTCTAATCTATGTTGTCTACGTCTATATTTGAATTGGAATTAAAGGTTAACGGCAACTACATAAATTTAAAGTCGGATTATAAAAGAAACTTACAAGTACATAAGCTCGGCTTGACGGCGAAACAACTCATTTTTCTCATTTACCAATTCAAAGAGCTGCAGTATTAAATTCTCAACTTCTTTTGAATTTTCCGTTGAAGATGAACCTGTTGCTGAATCACCGCTTTCGACTGCAGATCCATTTGAGTTGATCGGCTCACCATTTTCTCCTTCGCATCGATCCCGTATCATTTTTTCTAATATAACACCTTGCTTCTCAAGACCCTGTTGTTGAACCTCGATTATTTCTAATTCATGTTTTATTTCTTGTAGTGGTAACATTAGAAGAACTTTACGAGGGGGTATAGGCAAAGCCGGTGCGGGACCCTTTCGACGTTTCCACTTCCCATGCGCCGACTTGTTGAATAAGGGATCATTGTCATCAGCACCTGATGAAGTGACAGATATTTGTGATTGTCGATTTCTATTGTTGGCTTCTTTATTATCTTTAAGCTTTTCCAATTGCCTTTCTCCAAGAGAGGGTGATTTACTCAAGTCCTCGACGAGAGGATTATGTTCATGAGTTGGAGTTTCTAAATTTTGCGGAATTAAAAGTCGTCGATAAACAACACTTTGCTCTTCCTCTTGTACTACAGACGATTTCTGTTGATTTTGCTGCTTCAAATCGTCACATTGACTAAAGCTTCCTCCCCCTGGATACTGCAACGAGCCATGTTCTTCAAGTAGTTCTTTATCCAAGGGTATCAATCGCTTGGAACTTCGCCTGCTTGACGGCGATAAACTTAAATCAGTTTCATGACTTTGCAACGACTGCAAAGTCTTACCCTCCAACAAAGCTTTCTCTTCGTCGGATAATTTCGAGTCCAATTCACTCTGCAGAGGGTAACTATTGAAGTTTTTTGGCTGCGTACTTATAGTGTCAACCTGTATTTGAGGGACCTGTGATGGCTCAAGCCTGGCCGGTTTAGGTGGGGCCGGAGCTAGTCTCTTTTTACGGGCAGATTTTGGAGTGCCTACAGTACTGGAGCTGGGTGTGGATGTTTTAGAGCTGCTGTTAATAGTCTCGTTCGACGGAAACAATTCCTTGACGGGTGCAGGAGGCAAAGGTGCTCGACGTGATTTTCGGGATCTAATTGTGCCACCAGCCGATAAGTTAAGCGAATTGTTTGAAGATCTAACATCCGAATTCCGCAGAAGATTATGAGGTGTTGTGTTATTGCTGTGTAAAGAATTAGAACTGCCGTAATAATCACTAGAATTTTGCAAAATTGGTAATGATGAGTTATTTGACGCTGCCGAGGCAGGAGATGTGATGTTGCTGGAGTTTATCTTTGTGCTTAATCGTGGAGTTGGTTCCGGTGTCGGATTCTGTGACTGTGATCTAAGTTTATGTGGAGGAATATATTTGTATTTTAGCATTTTGAAATATATTTTGATTTGTAAATTAACGATGTAGGATTTGATTTGATTGAAAGTGAATTGTGATGATGATGGTGCATACAAGTATGTTATAACTTAAGACATGTTTATCTTTTCCAAATAGATGAGCGAGCGTACACTTGAAAACACTTGAGCAAATACCAAAAGTTTTACAATTGAAAGGCCTGCTGATTTCTACTAAACTACAGTTCGTTGACCAATGTCACTCTGTTTTATTCATATCAACATATGTACAACATATACGTATGTATAGTTTTTCTTTCTTTTTATTATTTTAGTTTTTTTTTTTTTTGTAAAAGACAAAACTTAACGCACAAAGTAATAAATAATAAGCCAGAAACACATGAAAGAAATTTTTATATTTTAATTTAAAACGGAACTAAGACCGTTACTCGAAAATATTATAAGAGACCAAACAAACAAGCGAAGGAACGAATACTTTGTCAACTCAATGTGCCAACAAAGAAATGCACGCATGCGTAACACAATAAACCGTCCAAGATGGAAATATAAATATGTAGTATCTTGTCCACTGTTTTGCATTGAAATTAGTAACTGTCTTAGAGAGGTGCCGAGACTGTTGGCTTAGAAATTGTTGTGACTTTTTTATTTTTATTATTTTAAATATGAAGTCATATTATTACACCTACTTAAAAGTTCTTCTTATTATTGCAAACACTAGTACTTTGTACTTTTGATATGTATTTCTTTTGTTTTGTTAATGTTTATTTATTTTTTGGCACAAGCGGTAAGTGTAATGTAGTTGTTGTCTAGTACAAAGACGAAATGAAACTGACAAAGTAGTTTTGAAAAGTTCTCTGTGGACACCCGGGATTAAAAACAGTTCTCTACAGTTCATTGTTAACAACTGAAGAGGTGTAAGTAGTCGCATGTGCTTATTTCATTGTTGATTATTTTTTTTTTTAGTTTTGTAGATTTTTTGATCTTACAACAAATTGAATATGGACATTAGATATTTAGCATCAATCAGCTTATAGAAATGTTTAGCTTTAATTAGTATTTAGACACACAAGTGCGATTAGCAAAAAAAAATTAAGAATTTTTTTATCTTAAAATTTGTAAGAGCTTTTAGACAAAAATATTTTAAAGCTGAGCAAAAATGTTTTTCTAGATATTTATGTATAAAAGAATGTGTATTAAACACATTTTATGTATATTTTTATTTCTGTTGTCTATTTAAGATCGTCCAAATAGAGAACGTGCTCAAATTTCATAAAGTTTTTTTAAAAATGCCTTAATTTGACTTTAATAGAAAACATCATTCCAGATATTTTCCACTTTGAAATGACATGTGTAAAAATCTATGTCACTGCCACAAAATATTATTACAATAAAATGACCTTACGAAAAAACTAAAACTTCAACAGCCAAAAAAAAGAAAAATAAAATGTAAAGAAATGTTTATAATTAAGTTTTCTGAAGAGGTGAAAAAGCGGAAGTTACTTTTTTTTTAATATGTACATAAGAACATAAATATAATTGTTAAAGTATTAACCGTGTTTTGTACATATGTGTATATGTAAAAAGCTTGTAGGCGAAAATTAATTTACATTCATATGAAAGATATACTTATGTATGTATAAAAAATATTTATAAAATTAATCAATGTAATGAAAAATTTCACACTAATCTTTGGAATTAATTGAAGAAATGGAAATAATAGTTGACCAAGGTCACTAGTACATTGTGACTGTGTTAGTGACCTACATATGTTCTAGAGAAAATAAGTCTTTTTATAAAAACTTAACTACAATAGGCAACAAGTGGTCGTTGTCTAGATGCGTTTGAAACGTTTAAAAGTTTATGTTTTTTAGAAATATCCCTGCAAAGCGATGAGTATCAAAGAAACCAAATTTGAAGGTGGATTCGCCCATTATGTTCGGACAATATTTTTGTCCTGTCAAACTTTTTTATATATGTAGATTGAAAAGAACCGCCGTGGTGTAGCAGGTTAGTCATCCGCCTAGCATACCAGAGGTCCCAAGTTCAATCCCTGTCAGACCCACTTGAAAAAAAATAATTTTCAAAAAAGCGGCGGTTCACCTTATAACTCAGCTAGCCACTAGTTATTGAGTATTAGGCTATGAAAAACTTCTCTAACTAATGCATTTGCCGTTCGGAGTCGGCGTTAAAAGGTAGGTCCCTTTCAATGAGTCTAAAAATAGAATCGGATGCAGATCATTGTCTGAGAGAAGTACCCCTTGTTCCAATTGGAATGTTGTCGGGGAAATATATATATATATATAGATTGAAAAGAGAGTTTCATATGTAGTTGGACAAGAGAGAGTGACAATATTTTGTCAAACTAAATATCGAGATCCTATTCAACTCCGTCTATGAACCAATTTTTTCAAAATCACTTTTTATTGGAAACTGTTTGTTTTATAATCCAGAGTACTTAGCCTAAAATTTAGCATCATTTTATAATTTAAATAATGATTCAGGCTTTATTAAAAAATGTATTATATTTTTAGGTTCTTTCTATGTAGAATACACCATGATAAAAAAAATAGTAAGGTATAACAGTTCTCTCTTTTGTCAGCCATATTTAGATTCTGACATTTGATCGAATTATTATTTATTTTATTTTTATACATTAAATGATGCACCATACTACTTTTAAAAATTCTAGTTTATGTTTGCTTTTAGTTTAAAAAATATATAATAATTTTCAGAAAATTCTGAAATTGCTTTTTAGAAGAGAATATGAACAATTCGGACAACGAACACATGAAGAAAGGGATACGCGCTACACCTATGTAAATTCTTTATCTGAAGGTGTTATCTTTAGACCAAGTGAACAATTTTTGGAAATCTTTGAACATCTTAATTAATTTTTTGTAAAATCTAATGACAATTCTTTGAGTACGGAACCAAATTATTTTCTAAATTTATTGTGTAGTTTAATGTTTACAACACATTACACATTAAACGTTTAAAATTTCCCATTTCTTACATGTGGCAACGACTTTTGAAAATGTTTACAAAAAAACAAATTTAAAATATTTCGCATTTACATCAAAAAAATGTAAGAGAGAACGGTTATACCTTTCTAATTTTTTTTTATCATGGAAATACATAATAATAATCGAAAAAAGTGGTGAGTTTTTATAATTGAATGTTGACTAAAAGTATGCAATATCTTTTGATCCTACGTAGTTATTTAATCTAAAACTTTCATGTTAGCAGAAATTTAAAAAAAAATTATTGTAAAAATGTTTGATATGCCCATCTATTTTCAAGAAAACAGTATACAAAAATACACTTGACTTGAGTGAAAAAATGTGTAGGTGTATGATGTGACAGTGAATGGTGAACGATAAAATAAATAATGAAAAAAAAAATCAAAATTAAACTTACATATTCGAACGTGGAGTTGGTACTGGGGTTTTCTTACTTTGTGAAGCTGTAAGACTAGAACGTCTGAGGAAATTTGTTGCCAATGCATCATCTTCGTCCTCACTACCAAACGGATTTTTAGATATACGTGGTGGTGGTGGACGTGGTGGAGGAACTTTTGACGAAGAGTTCGTGGACATTCTGAAATTTTGTGGTTTTTCTAATTCAACTTCGTCATCTGACGAATCAAATGGATTTAAGTTTTCATTTTTTGATAATGTTTCAATGTTTTCTTTATTGCACTCCTGTATTTCATCGTCTTCTTCGTCGGATTTAAATGGATTCAAATCTTCTGGATATTCTTCAATTTTAGTTTTACTAGAATTTTTTAGAGTTGTTTGTATGTCTTGTGTAGTATCCTTAGAGTTATTTCCTTCATCTAAATTAGAAGTTATTTCTAACATTTCATTGTCTTTTGTTTCCGTTATTAAAGGCACTTTATCATTTATTAAATCTGTTTTAGGGCTTTCATTTTCCGATACATTTTCTATCTTGTTATCTTCAATGGATACAGTGTTTTCACATATTTTTATAGTGGGAGTTTTTTTATCACCATCATTAGATACAATTTCGTCATCAACTAAATTCTTATCGGTTTTAGAACAAACTTTTCCTTCTTTTTCATCATTTGTAATTACTTCAAATTGTTGCAGACGTTCACGTACTACACTAAGCCTTTCAGTTGTTTCATTATCTTCCAGTTGAACTTGATTATCTGGGTTATCTTTAGTGGATTTTGTGCGCAATTCATCGATATCTTTTTCAATTGTATTATTTTCATTAATGGAATCAATGTCATCCATATGTTGATAATCCAGTTGTATAACATTTGTAGGAGTTTCATCTTTTAAATCCTGCTGAACAATCTCGGCTATTTTCTTTCTTGTAAATTCGTCTGCTGATTTGTCTTTGGTAATACAATTATTATCATAAGTTTCACTAAATTCTAAACTACTTTCTAATTTGTTTTGATGTAATTGAATCGCTTCGTTTTGTTGCTTTTCAGCAGTGTTCTCAATATTGAGTGAAGGGACAGATGTTTGTCCCTCTTCGCTTGTATCGTTATTATTAGTTTTATCAATTCTTATACTGGATTTAAGATTTATTTGTAATTCACTTGTTTGATCTTTTGTCGCAGGCTCATTGGCAAAGTTTTCCAATTCATCAGCATTTTGAATAGTAGTGGGTTTTGTGTTATCTGGTGTCCCCAATATTAATTGTGTAGAAACCGAAAAACGTTTATTTTCTTCCGTTTTCTTCTCAACTTCGAACTTTTCTAAGGGTGGCAAACTTTTGGGTAGTTCCGGTGGCAACGAGACATTAGTTAAATCGTCTGTATCATCAGAGTCATCTTCTGAATCTGAAGTTTCCATTTTGGAGTTTTGAATAGACGATGGTTCACTTATATCTTCTAAGTCATCGACAGTTTTATTTAGAAAAGAGGATAGAGCCACATTAGGTTTATATGTTGTGGTTGCTGCAGTAACCGTAGAACTTTCGGGTCTTTGTAAACTTTTTGATTTCTCTTCGTCACTTAAACTTTTTTGTAAAAGTGAAGTGTCTGCATTGTCTTCTCCAAGTTTGTTTTCAAAGAATGCTAAACGATCTCTAATTGAACTTCGTATAGTCCTTGTCGAAGAAACTGAAACTTTTGTTTCATTTTCAAGTTTATTTCTGAGTTCTACATCTGAACCGACTGCTTCAGTAACTTCATTACTGATGGGGATATTTTCAATGTCATTTTTAGTAACCTCTTCATCGGGACATGTTTCACAGCAGTACTGTTCGTCAATCTCAGTTTCATAAAAACTACCAGGTGTTAATTGATAACCACAGCGAGCACATTTCAAGCATGTTCGATGATAGACCTTTGTGCCTACCGTCAAGCGCTCAGCCAAAAATACAGGTAATTGACATTTTCGGCAAGGGTCGCGTTTAGGAACCCCAACTACATGAGCCATCTAAAAAAGGAAAAGAAAAATATAAGAATTAAATAATTAAATCATTATAAATCTTGGGAAATATAATACTTGATTAATAACCCTATTGGAATGAACGAGGGTAAAATTTGTTTTTCCGAGATTAGTAAAGAATTGTATTCTTATTTGTATGTTCAATTCAAATCTATTATTTTAAAAAATTGTATTTTTAGATTTTTTCACTCATTGAAATAAACTAGGACTACCCAATTATATTTTTATATTGATCACTTTAGAGTAATAAACAATAATTATCAATATATTTTGTAAAAAAGCATTTAAAAGCACATATAAATAAGCAATCGAATTTAACAGTTTCAATAGCGAACAGAAATAGAAAAAGAGTGATAGAGAATAATGAACGTCCAAAGGTAATTGGGTTAGAACAACATATAGTATACAAAATACATTTGATAATGGTTATGGTTAGGTTAGTTTGTCCGAACACAAACTAAAGTCGGTACTGAAACTCACTCACCTGCTTTTAGTATAAATTTAAGTCCAAGAATTGAAGAATTTCAACAAAAAAGAATGATGAAGGTGATGTATGATGAAACGGCGATTCAAACGCAAAAGAAACGTATTCATTGACAATTTCTTTCTTTTAAACTTAAAAATTAACTAAACTAGAGATTCTTTCTTAACAACAAAACAAAAATTGTTTCTTCTATTTCTATTTAACAGAAACCACAAACACTTAAAACATTAACTTATATTAACTGAAAACTTCTTAAATGTTATGTAATATTTTTACAAAAAAAAAAATTATTTGTACATAAATGTAAATATGTGTGAATTTATGTACTATTTATTAGACAGAGATATTTTGATATTGTAATTCTTAATTGTAAAAAGTGATGTGTGAGATACTTGTTTTTTGCTTTAATTTATAATTAATATTTTTTTTTTTGTTATCTTTTTGTTCTCTTTTCTAAAATGATGGGATCGATTGATTGATTATTCTGTATTTTGTTCTTATGTAGATTCAAATTTGTTCTGCATTTTGTTCATTCCATATATTATTTTTGTTATTTTTCCTTCGAAGCGCAAAACACTACATGTTGACTTTATAGACATGATTAGCATTAATGTTTCCTACGATTATTTCTAACAAAATATTTCAGGTTTATATTGGCCGATTATATCCAGGCTTTTTTCATCCTATATTTGAAGAAGAAATAAAAAAAGAAAGAAAAACATATACAATTTACAGTTTAAAGAGATCAGATCATACAAAATTCAGCTTAATAAAGTTAGTTTTGTAAGTGTTAAGTTAAGTGGTTAGTTTGACTGTTTAAGAAAGGAAATTAACTTTGAAAAATATTAATTTTAAAATTCTTGTTAGTTTAGCTTTATACGAAGCAGACATCATAATTAATTCGTTTATATATTGATTATAATGTACAGTTATTTACATCTACATTAAACATATATGCGTAAAATTTTGTGTAAAAACTTAAGTGGATTGCACCATTTTTGAGAAATATTATTTATGTTTTCTAATTAATTAAAAAAAAAAAACAGCGGCAACAAGAGCAAGTTAGAAAAAAAACAATATAAACATTAGGGTGATAACTTTTTGCTATTTTTGCGAACATCAAATTCTTCATTGCATAGACAAAGAAAAAATATTATGAAATTATGTATTACTTTTTCGCGATCGTAAAAAAAGTTTCCGCACCAGTTTCCGCTATGGTCAAATGTGGACCGATTTCAATATTTGGTACAGTGATTTTGGTTTACATAAATAGCATTTGTTTCAAATTTCATGAAAAAATATTGATTTTTGTGGCCGAAATATCAATTTCGGGAACTGTGGGAGGTATCATAAATAATGGACCGATTTTAACGAATTTTAATAGAAATGGTCCTAATATCAAAAAAATTATCAGTGCCAAATTTCATCAAATTATCTTTAGAATTGCGACCTGTACTTTGATTACATGATTAACATGGGAATCCAGCCAGCCACCTAGACCGCCAGCTGTCCAGGCATACGAACGGACGGACTGACATCGCTAAATCAACTCGGAAAATGATTCTAAACCTATTGGTATACTAAAACAGCACAGATCAGAACAAACTTATAATACCCTTTCCAACTATAGGGGTGAAGGGTATAATTAAAGTTTGATGCTGATATTGACTAGCAAAAAGCTTAAGTAATCATTGAATCGTTCGTAAATGTCTAATTGTTGTATTTTTTCTATTTACCTTTATAGAACAAATTAAATTTCAATGTGATCATTTATTTTAGGAGCACACAAATAAAGAGGCAATTAACTTTAATTTTATTTGCCTATTAAAAAATTGTTACTAAGTATAAAGTTTTTTTCAACTTAAATCGAAGCGATTGAATGGCTGACGGAGTATGAATCTATGTATATAACACAAATAGTAAATAATTAAACTGTATAAAGATGTGAAGCGTAACAAAACGCGAAATATAAATGCTCTGATTTTTACAGACATAAAATCAAACCCAATAAATAATGATATAAAAACTTTTTTGGGTCTAATACAAACAACTAAAATAATTTTTGATTGTATTAAAGCGTTGACACTATTTTTTAAAATTGGGATTTTCAAATTTTATTGAATGGGATTTTCATTTATTTTGTAATTTCAATAATATTGGCTCAAAAAGCATATATGTATGTATATCCTGGAACCTTGGTTGAGCTATGACCATCAGTCTGTTGTCTGTCCATCCATCTGTCTGTTAAGAACATAGGGCCTGAACGAAAAGAGCTAGAGCAAAATAATTTCGCAAGAATTTTTCTCGTTCCTAGGAAAAGTTTTGTATTAAAATTGGGCGAATTAGTTTTACATTTGAACATAGCTCCCATATATGGCCATATAGACTACTGACGAAAACAGCTTAAATAACAAAAATCAGTCAGTCATTTGAAAGTATTAAAATTTGACACAAATATTCCCGATAAATTGGAAAAATTTTGCTATTGATTTTTAACCATACAAACATATAAGAAACAAAGTTGTTATTTTTGGAATATTTATAAAATTAAAAAAAAATTGATGGTGTACGGGTATATGAAGTTCGAAAAAGCCTATTAACAAAAACCTATTCTCTAATTTTATTAAATTTCGGTTATGCTGTAAATTATTAATCCGTACATCTACAAATAATCAATAATAATGTTTATGTACATATGTACTATTTAAGTAATATATTATTTTTTAATTTAGGAAAATAAAAGTTTAAATGCCTCATGTTGATTTTTAAACAATTCTTATGAGCGGGTATAATTAATATATTTTAAAAGTAAAACCGTTAAAAATCACAATGATTAACAATATAAACCATTCCTTTTTATGCAAAAAGGTTTTTACACGCCCTTATATTCATATTTTACGAGTTGGCTGCTTATAGTAAAGAAAATAATTAAGTAATAAATAATTTGTTAATGAATTGTTAAAGGTCATACCAACATGTTTATTTTTTTGTTTCTTTAACATATTCTTATCTTAACATTTAATATTAATAGAATACCCTCTCTCCCAAATTTGTATTTTCTTATTTGTCTATTTCAATTAATTAAATAAGGACTTATTAACATGTTTATGCATATTTTTTATTTAATTGTATTTAGCGGTTTTTGTGTTCATGTTTCAGGTATATTTGTTTATTTACATTTGGGGTAAAATCAATTCAATTTACTTATGGTTTTGCTTTTCAAGGTTTCCTATATGACGTCACGTACTTTTTACAATTATATACATATGAATGTCAACATGTGTGCGTAATCACATTTTGCTATTATTTTCAAATTAGGTTTAAAGTTCTAATCAATGTCGGTTTTTTGTTAAGCTATTTTTAAAATTGTATATGAAACACCGTGATTATTTTTTAAATCTAAATCGATTAAAACCACATTAACCCATAAATTCTATTTTTGCAATAGGCACGCCTTCATTTGTAAATCCTTAGTTTCTGGGAGTGGAAGAATTGTGAAACATTTTAGTAAAACAAGTTTATTTCCTAAATTAATTATTTGTATGTATAAATTTCGGATCTTTCAATATTTAGTAACTACTAGGTACATATACATGTACGTATATAAACAAATCAATTTATATGATAATTTTTACAAAAAAAAAGAAAAATCATTCATGAGTCAGAAAGAATAATTTATTATTAATTTTAAGACTGAAGTGTCAAAAGCCTGTTTTTATATTTATTTATTTTTCTATAAATGCTTTGTCATTACATTAGCATTACAAAATGACTTATAAATAGGAATTTAATTGTTTTTGAATCCTTCATTCCAATGTATTTTTCGATACAACTGTGTACATATCCCTAATAATCTCGTTCAGCAATTCGAATGCCCGTTTTTATATTCATTTATCTATAAATGATTTTTCTTTTCATTAGCATTAAAAATTACTTATAAGATAGATTTCCACTTCATTTTTGAACCCAACCTTCCCCTCCATTTTCTGATACAACTTTGTTATAATCCAATTTAGCAATTCGATTCGAAAACAGTGTAAGAAATAGGCAATAAATATATTTTTTTTAAGAAAAAAGTCAAACTACATACTTTCACTGTCCATATTTTGATCCCATTGATAAAAAAAACAAGTAAGAAAGTGCTATAGTCGGCCAAGCCCGACCATACGATACCTTCACTACTAAGGTCACAAGTGTTATTTTTTCTGTATAAAGCCAAATATTTGCTATATTTTGCCATCATACAAACATTTTCTTAAAACTTATATATTTAAGCTGTTTTCATCATTTGGACTTATATGAGAGGGTCAAATGTGGGCCGATTATCTCGAATTTTATCAAATTGATTACAGTTGTTACAAAAATTATGCGTGCAAAAAATAAACTTTATATTCTTATTATCTTTAGATTTACGAGCGTTTTACCGATTTTTGTCTCATTTAGTGTGTTATGGTCAAATGTGGACCGATTTCAACGAAATTTTTTACAGTGATTTTAGTTTGAATAAGCAGTATTTGTTTTAAATTTCATGAAAAAATATTTATATTTGTGACCAATATATCAATTTCGGAAAGTAGGACCTATGGGAGGTACTATAAATAATGGTTCGATTTTGACGAATTTCAATAGCCAAATTTCATCAAATTATATTTAGAATTGCTACTTGTAGTTTGATTACAAAGTTTACATGGGGGTCAAGCCAGCCAGCCAGCCAGACGGACGGACGGACGGACGGACATCTCTAAATCGACTCAGAAAGTGATTCTAAGTCAATTGGTATACTAAAAGTTGGGTCTAAGACAAATATTTCTATGTGTTACATACATCAGCACAAACTTATAATACCCTTTCCACCTATGGTGGTGAAGGGTATAAATACCCATACGATTTTAAAGCAAGATTTTTGAAACAGACTTGAGAAAACATTAAATTTGTTTTTTTGACAAAACTTAGCCATTTATTACTTACAGGCCACAGAATTTCTAAAGTATTAATGAAGTTATTGACAAAATGAGGTATTTTGTAAATTTTGGGCGGGTCATGGGCACGCTTTCCCCTCACACGTTTGAGCTTAATTTTCAAGGGATTAATTTTTAGCAGTTCGAACAAATCTGGAGGTTGGTGTAAAGTGTACTTCTCAAAAACATGGGTGCCTCTAATGTTTATTGTAAAAAAATATTGTATATAAAAAAATTAAATGGAAATATTTTAATTAAGCAAAAATAATTAATTTCCAGGGATCAAATAATCTCAAACTTGGAATTAGTCCAGTTTCTTCGCATTGAAAGACAGACAGACAGCTGTTGTAGGGGTTAAGCGGTATTGGAACAACTGCACAGCAAATTGTAAACATGACTCATTCATTGATACAACAAAAAGAAATCACAAAAACTAAATTATTGTGTACTTTATGGCGGTTTCTTATGTATATTTTTCATTATTTAAATAACAAACGAAATTCATTGTATTTTATGATTGCCCACCTTGTTTTTATGGCTACTCGTCCATCTACAGCTTCTTCGATGATGTTGCAAGAATTGATGACATTTAAGAAATTGTTTTCCGTATGTCTTTCCAGTGGATTAACGAAAATGTAGACAAATCCGAGAAAGTGTAAAAATTCGATTCGATTGTTTTACTTATTTACTTTTTGTTTAAACACAATAAAAAAAGTGTGAGTCAATTATTTATTGTTACTTTCCCGTTAAACGGAAAAAGGTCATCACTCCAATTGGAATTCAATTATTTCTAAAGATAAAAAACAACAAAATCGAAGTTTCACTTTTACACGCGTTCACGACACATTTAATTTCACTTTTTTGTCTTTGCAAAAAATTCTGGTTTACACGTAGTAAAAATTTACGATTTTCTTTTCTACAAGTTCACAATTTAAAGAGGATTAACTTTAATAACTTAAAGCAAAAAAATGTTTAATTAAACAAAACAATTGAATTAAAAAAACACAAATCGACCGACCGCAGAATCAAAGCGCAAACATTTCTATAGAGAAGTTGGAAAAAGACTGATTTCCATGATGTGAGAATTGTCAGACAATGGCGATGCCACATTCTTGCTTCGATTATTTTCTTTTTCCAGCCATTGTTGCCAGATTTGACTATCTCGCTTTTTTATGTTAAGATTTTTTTGTTCACTTATGGGTGAAAAATTTAGGAGCCAAAAATTTAAAATATTTATTATAAAATACAAATTTCGATTCTGGCAACAGCAAAGAAATAGACATTATAGTTTTTTTATTATTCGTAGGGAACTTTTTTAACATCAATCAAGCAACTAAAATTTCGTGATTGTTGTATTGGGTAATTGTTTTGTTGTGGTTTGTGTCTGAAATAAGTATGTAGGGAAACATTTCACATATTCACCATATATGTTTAAAAACACAAAGCTTTAGGGTGGTGGGCATAAGATTTGTGGTAAATTAAAACCAAGTACTGTAAATGCTTACAATTAAAGCAATACCTAGAGGAAGGTTACACTTTTTATGGACAGTTCGTCTTAAGCTATGCTAAAGACTGATTTCCCTTAGGTAAACCATCTTATATTACAACCGCGCCACGTTCATTTTGTTTGTGCCTTTTTTTCCAACCTGGCTATTTCTTTTTTACTCTCTTTGCTGCTTTATTCTCATCAACGCCACACTATTTCTTTCAGCCATATTTAAACTAGCAGCACAGACAAACACCCCGAATTCACAAAAACCAGTAGTACAGACACACTTAGTCACTCCACAATACACATTTTTATCAAAACGAATTTAAAATCAAAGGAGAAAACAATAGTCGGAAGCGGATGGAGGGTTTTTCATTGCTTAATGTGCGTGTATGTGGTTAAATAAAGAAAATATGAATTCCTTTTTGTTAAGACTGTTGTTTATTGGTTGATTGTTAGTTTATGATACCCTTATGATACTGAAGTCAAAAGTGGACCAATAGTCGTCAACAAACCAAAAATATTATTTTTAAACATGCATCTCTAAATTCATCAAATTAATATTTATTTGGTTAAATTGTAACAAGTTTTTTTATTGTAATACATATATCTTTAATCACGTTTTGAAGACAGTTTTTAAAATATATCATATTTGTTTTACAAATTTTAAAAAATGTTTTATTTTTTAGCATGAACAAATATCAAATTTTAAGTGTTATTAAAATTGAAATGAACTGTTTACTACTTATGGCTCATAGTAGCAGGTTGACTTGTTGCCTTGCTCGGAGTTTTATGGTAAGGAATTCAAGGTAAATTTTGAAATTTTCATGTATTTTATTTTACAAAGTATATACTTGTATACACTTTTTTTAATTTCATTTGTTCAAAAGTAAAAAAAATACCAAAAATATTTTTCACACATTATTATCTCTACTAGGCCTTTTTCCCAAAAAGTACCAATAACTCGTCATTTAAATTTGCAGCTGATCAACACGCAATTTAAATTTGTTTCCATACCCCCTAATACTTAAAAATTTTTAACGTTGCCAATTTTTTCCCTTTTTATTCCCTAACTTCAGAAAAGTTTCATATACATATTTGGTACTTTTTCTTTTCAATTGAACTCGGTACATTTTATTAAAACGCAGTTAACATTTTGTTTCTATTCAAATTACTTTTAGAGATGTTTAATTATCATTTTATCCCTTTTTAACCTATTTTGCCCCTCGAAATCAAAAAGTACCAAATATGTGTTCAATAGTTTTTTCACATCTATTCATTGCAGTACAAAGTTCATTTCTATATTCTTTGTTTAAAAAAGTAAGAGTGAGTTAAAAAAGTACAAAAAAAAAATATTTTTACCCATTTTACCCCCTATCGAGCATAGTTTCAAAAAAGTACGAAACACCTGTCCGCTTATATTCTTAGCTGTTCAAAACGTAATTTAAATTTTGTTTCTATACCTATTACTTTAGAAGATTTTTTTCTTTTTATTTTTTCCCCTTTTTAGCCGTTTTTACGCCCTTAACGGCAAAACTTCCAAAAATCCATTCTTATTTATTCTATACGGCAAGAAAGCATAGTCCAAATTTTATCAAAACCGTTAGAGCTGTTTTCGAGATAGCCGTTCTATATTTATTAAATTTATTTCCTATCGATATGTATGTAGGTAATATCTTAATAAGATTTTATTTATGTACTTTTCTTTTCAAAAAATAAAAAATAACCCATTTTTTCGTTGTATAAAAAAGTACTTCGCAATTTTGAGTCGCTTGCGGCAGTGTTTAATTGTCTAATCACAACAGAATTTCATATTTGATAATAATATCATATAGTAGGGCTACAATTTTAATGTTAACTTTTTTTAAGATTATATTTACTTAAAAACTTAAAAAACTTAAAAAAGGGGCTAAATAGAGTCAGTATGATAAAGTATGTATTTTGTGTGTATGAAATTTGTACATATATTAAATGTTATTTCAATTAAGAAAAAAGGTAATGAAATTAAAATTAATGCATCAAACAACTTTTATAAATATTTGCAAACCACCACCACAATAAACATTATACATATGTACATACATACATACATATGTATATATATAAAAATATACAATGATCGATATAAAACATATAGATATGTATAAACATACACTAGACCGTTTCGGAATAAAGTTTCCTAGCTCAATAAATAAAGATTAATATTTCTTGTTATTCATAAGTAAGAAAAGAAAAGGATTCCTGACTATGTCAAGATTTTTTTAAATTGTTTCTCCAAAATGATCAAAAACCTAAAAATCATCCAAATCAATCAAACTCTTTATTTTTAGAGGGTAAACGATTTTAATTTGTATGATAAAATGATGATTGATTTGAGCCGGTCTAATACACATACATACATACATACACATACATATGTTATAATTAAACCGATACGATTATAATTTAAATAATATACATGCTAATTTATTATAGTACTTATGTATTTTTTGATGGTTAATAAATAAATTTGATTGATAAATTAATGTTTTAAAATGTTTTGAAAACTGTATAAAACAAAATAATAAGATACAAAAAATCGTCTTACCTTTGGTGGCGGTCCAGATGATTTTGTTATTTGGGCTTTATCAGACGCTGATGATGACGATGTGCGTTTCAGTCTATTGTGAGCATCTAAAATTTATAAAATATATATTTATATATTAAATTGAAATGGTAATACAACTTTTATAATTTTATGGATGTAGGCATGTCGTTAATTAATACAGTCTTAAAATATAACAAAAAAAAAACTTTATTAATTTTAGTTTTCCCTGTAAATTGAGAATGATTGCTTCTATAACCAACCACAATCTGAATAATAAATTACAAAAATGACCCATAATTTTACAAAACTTAATAGAGGAGACAGACAGACAGACAGACAGACAATGGAGATATTGGATGTTACATGAATAAAAGAAATCCATCCAATTTTTATATGAGAAAATAAATATCAATTTCACAAGACCCCCAAACCACTATCACGTCTAAATGATCATTTAACATAAAGAGAATGAATGAATGAATAAATAAATGAATGAATGAATGAAAGAAGATCGAGCGAAAATGAATAAATGAAAAGTAAGTGACGACATGTAAAATATCACATGAGACTGACTCTTTAATTAATTTATAATACGTTTTGTGTGTGGATGGTAATCATTTTTAATCATGATGATGGGAAATTTTCAATATAAAATTATTATTAATTTTATGTGATTACGGAAAATATGTTTAACTCTGAGAAAAATCAAAGCGACGAAAAAGAAATCACAAGAACTTTTAGTTTAAAGAAGGTTTTTTTTTTTAATTATTTTATTATTTTTTTTTTTTTTTGAAAACCAAATCTACATTTTCTAAATATACCAGTAGGTCGTTTCTGTAACTCAAAGTGATAAGTTTTCACAGCGAAAAGTATGAAACAAAAAATTCCACCGTTTCTCGACCTGGAAGAAAAAAGTGTTTCTGTAACACAAAGTGAGTACTAGCAACACTGATTACGTTTTTAATGGAAATTTCCAATACATCTGTCAAAAAGTAAACAGCTGGTAGAAAAGTATCATCAAAAAAATTAAAAAATTAATTTAAAATAAGAAAAAAATAGATATATATATATATAGACATATATATTTATATATTATTTTAAATGTTTAGTTTGGTGTTGTTAGTAGCCGAACAAAACGATCGCCGAAATATTTTTGATATTCTTTAAATTTTCTGAAATTAATTAAAATGGAAAATATTTGAATAAATAAAATGAAGCAATTGATTACGTTTTATTTAATTATATGTTTTAATTATGTATTTGTTTTTACTTTTTAGTTCAAATGTTTCTTTTTCGACGCCTTCAATATGTGCGAATTGTTTTGACAGATAAAATGAAAAACTTTTCGCATCATTCGCTTACAGAAACAGTTTTACTCGCACATTTCCAATAAATTTGACGTAAGTTGTTGAATGACAGATAGTTCTCACAAAAATAAATTACAGAAACACTTGGGTGAAAAAAATGACATTTTGTTTCAATTCAACTAGTTTCTTCTTCATTTTCATTGTTCCACTCGAATAATTTATCGATGCGAGAGTTACAGAAACTAGGCACAGGGACCGAAAGTAACTGTTATTTTAATTTTTTTTTTATTAAAAAGCTCAACCAGAAGGTATGTATCATTGCAGAACAAACATACCGATTGGATGGTTGCTCTTGGTAAACATTTTTATAAACTGCAATACTTTTTTTTTTTGTTGTCGAAAAAAGTTACATTTTAACATTTATTTTTGAATCAAAATTATGTTTGTTCCCGTACTCTAACGAAACTACCCAAAACAGTCCAAAGTTGTAAGAAATTACCCAAACAACAACAAATTGTATTGAAAATTTTGTATGGGAACGCTTTTGAGAAAGTTTGGGTTGTTTCGTTAATGTACGGGAACAAACATATTAATTATTATTTTTTGACTTTTATTTTTTCAATAAAAAATAAAAGTTATTTCTTAACTATTTGGGAATTAATTATTCGAACTTTAGTTATTTCTTAACTTTTTTAACAGGAATAATGTTATTTTTATATATTTTTTTTAATTAACGAAAAACTATTTTTTTTTCTATACACTCAAATATTTAAAATAAGTCTTGAGAAAACATTTGTATGATGACGAAATTCTGCAAATATATTCCTTTCTATGTTCTACTGGGAGTCAAGGATAACATAAGAAACAATAAACATAAACGACATTTACTTCGGTGGTGATAGGTACATACATATAAGGTCTGAAAAATAAAAGTCATAAAATAACTTTTATTTTTAATCAAAAAAAAAACACTGCTATTTTTTTACTTTTTCAATAAAAATTAATTACTGTTACAGTCAATGAAATATGCAGTTAAGAACTTTTGTATTAGCGTATTCCATCAGGAACACAATCAATTTAACATAAAATCTTCATCTTTCTCTTTCTCATGCAATATATCTTAGCTCGTTTAAGGTTTTGTAAGAATGGATCTTCTCCAAGTGATTTTTGGTCTTTCTTTACTTCGTATCCCTTGTGAGTTTCATTCCGATGTTTTATAAAATATTCCGTCGAAAGGCTTACGGACTATGTAGGGAAGTATTTTTTTGAGTATTAGGTATTTTCCTTGGCCAGCAGATTTTTAAAATTCTTACGCAAATGAAGTTTATGATCCGTTCAATAGAACAGACTTTGTACAAGCGATTTATATGTTAATTTTTGAGAGTTTAGTCCTACATTTCTTTCAGATTACAAAATACTTATGCAACTTGTTTGAATAGAACATTTATTCTTGTTTGTTGTATGTTTTCTTTAGTTGTTGAAAGAAGAACGATGTCGTTAGCATACTCTAAGTCTTCAAGATTGAAGTTAAGCCTTTTATTTAGATTTATTAAAAATGCTAATATTTCATCGATTTTGGTGTTTAAGAAAAGAAGTGAGGAAAGCTATTATCCTTGTTTTACTCCGCTGATGGTTTTGAAAGCATGGCGGCCGCTCTTTTCGTTTTGTAAAACTTTATTTGTTGAATATGTGTATAGAGCTTTCATTAGATTTATTTCTGTAAATGGCATTCAAAACATTTTCGATATCTACGAACGTAAGGTATAATGTTGCGTTGAATTTGTTGCACTGTTCTATAATTGTACGTTAGTTATTTATTTGGTGATTTATTTTGGTATTTATCAAGAGCGGTTGGATCTGTATCTGGCTTGTTCTTTACGAAGACGTCTGTCTAGAACAATATTGCGTAGAGTGCGGAACATTGGTCTAGAGGTTCAAGAATGCGATTGAGAATGATAATCTAAAATATCTAACAGATCGCTGGTGTTACAAATGCGTATTCCGTCAAGCATATTTAAAATTCCGCTGGTAAATTATCTACGTTTCGACGTTTTGTGATGCATTATCTGCCTCCAGGGTGTGGTTTAATATGTCCTCAAAGTGCTCCTTTCATCTCCTCAATTGGTCAATAACACAGGTAAATTTGTTATCGTCTGTAATCCTGTCTTAATGTATTGGTTCTGTGATCGACTACTAGGCAAAACATATCACATTCAGACTGGGTTCGAGCCCTATTAAAATTATTAATTACCATAGCATCATTGATTGGCATTAAACCGATGTAGAAAATAAATAAAATTGGCTGTAGAACAACAAGATTAAACAAAGTGTCTAAATAACAACAAATGGCGCAACTTCACTGATCTAAAAATAAACATGACGTGCAATTAAAATGTTAAATGATTTAAAGACTTATCACTTCACAACCACCTTTTACCACTCTACTCATCCCTTTCTAAAGAAGGTAACCGAATTCGTATACACACTATGTTCAATTTAATTGGCAGTATGTGGTAAGTGTTACTTCTCTTTAAAAAAAATACTGAGTGTAAAGATTTTTATGGAAAATATATGCAGAAACAAGGTTACTTACTTCGTATTAAAATGTTAAAAAATAACTAACTTAAGAATATTTTCAAAAATTAAAAATATAAAAATCCAGTCAGTAAAATCTTAAAATATGCCACAAAAAGAACAAAACAAGTTCTTCTTCCCCAAGTTAAAAAAATAAACCCACAGACAAAAATAAATGCAAACAAAAACAGAATTCAGGTAAAAAAGACGAAAGAAAAATCCCATCTCCAAAATATAAAATTCACAAAAAATTGCATTTAAGAAATATGTACTTATGTATTTATTATCGTTCAAATCATACACGCATAAAATATTGGCATATCGTCAACAGAAATGCAAAATAACGTTTCACAATTTCTGAAACTCAACTCAATACATTTTGGCTTTACCTCAGATCTGATATTATTTAGTATTTTATCAAAATTATATTTCCTTCCCTAAGGTACCACATCACCATTTCGTTTTTAAATAAGCGCTACGTAACTGAGTAATTGACAACATGCCCCACAATATCCATTTAATATAAATACAAATAATTTTCAAGTTTAAAATTACGCAATTATTGCAAGAAGAGAAAGAAACAAACAAGAAACATTTTGTATCGAATTTTTATGTTAAATGCAAACTTTTCTCAGACCTTCAAAATAAAATTAAAAGAAAAAAAACTGGTTATACTTATTCGCATTTAGGTTGATTGACCACCAACCAGTCAATACCGATTACAAAACTGAAAGGGCGCAATTAAGTAATTATTTCAAATAATGCAAAATGTTGAAGTATTATTCATTCTTTATTAAAAGTAGTTACATACAAATAATAAAATAAACCATAACTTAAAAAACTCTAGTGTTTTTAATAAACTTGTGCAAATGTTGTATAATGACCTACAAATTGCTAGTAGGTCAAAGTTAAAACGATTTTAAAAATTTTAAAATATTATAAAGAAATTCAATGTTTAAGCATTGAAGGCATATATCTTTATATAGTTTCTACCTTTTAAGAAAACTATATCTAAATTTTCTTTTCTAACGTCTTGAAAAACATCAATTTTATTTTTAAATTTCAATTTTAAATTTTACTTTTTTAATGTACTTTTTAAAGTACAATATATGTAAATACTTTGGACAATTAACCTACGAAACCCCCAATTACTTATAAATAGATGCAACTTTTTAATCGAATGTATGTTGTATATACACGGGTCGGCGCCAAGAGAACAGAACAAGAATATAGTCGGCAGAGCTGCCGTTTTTTATACTCTTAACTAAAATAGGTATTTTTTTAATGTATAGTTCTAACGTTTTAAAAGGAAAACGTTTTCTACTTCATTTTCTTAAAATATTTTTATAAAAAATGTTTCTATAGAAAATTTTTTATCAAAAATGTTTCTATAGAAAATTTTTTTATCAAGAATTTTTCTATAAAAAATTTTTTATCAAAAATTTGTCTATAAAAAATTTTTTACCAAAAATTGTTTATAGAAAATTTTTTATAAAAAATTTTTTATAGAAAATTTTTTATCAAAAATTTTTTATAGAAAATTTTTTATCAAAAATTTTTATATAGAAAATTTTTTTATCAAAAATTTTTCTATAGATTTTTTTTTAATTTTCCTATAGAAAATTTTTTATACAAAATTTTTCTATAGAAAATTTGTTTATCAAAAATTTTTCTATAGAAAATTTTTTTATCAAAAATTTTTCTATAGAAAATTTTTTTATCAAAAATTTTTCTATAGAAAATTTCTTTATCAAAAATTTTTCTATAGAAAATTTTTTTATGAAAATTTTTCTATAGAAATTTTTTTTATCAAAAATTTTTCTATAGAAAATTTTTTTATCAAAAATTTTTCTATAGAAAATTTTTTTATCAAAAATTTCTCTATAGAAAATTTTTTTATCAAAAATTTTTCTATAGAAAATTTTTTTATCAAAAATTTTTCTATAGAAAATTTTTTTATCAAAAATTTTTCTATAGAAAATTTTTTATCAAAAATTTTTCTATAGAAAATTTTTTATCAAAAATTTTTCTATAGAAAATTTTTTTATCAAAAATTTTTCTATAAAAAATTTTTTTATCAAAAAATGTTCTATAGAAAATTTTTTTTTATAGAAAATTTTCTTACAAAAATTTTTCTATAGAAAATTTTTTATCAAAAATTTTCCTATGGAAAATTTTTTATCAAAAAATTTTCTATAGAAAATTTTTTTATCAAAAATTTTTGCTATAGAAATTTTTTTTATCAAAAATTTTTCTATAGAAAATTTTTTATCAAAAATTTTCCTATGGAAAATTTTTTATCAAAAATTTTTCTAAAGAAAATTTTTTTATCAAAAATTTTTCTAAAGAAAATTTTTTTATCAAAAATTTTTCTATAGAAAATTTTTTTATCAAAAATTTTTCTATAGAAAATTTTTTAATCAAAAATTTTTCTACAGAAAATTTTCTTATCAAAAATTGTTCTATAGAAAATTTTTTTGTCAATAATTTTTCTATATAAAATTTTTTGGATCGAAAATATCTAAAAAATTTAGAATTATATTCTCAATGTTTACAAAAATAATAATGTCATGGCAATAATTGTTCTCTCGAACTATATATTTTGATGCTAAAATTGGATTTTGATTTGTTTCTTGCTTATTTTGTTTTTGTCTTTTCTTTAACAAAGCGGCACCAACCAACTCTGTTAACATCCAAATGATTTTAATACTCATTTTCACGAGTTTTATTAATGATCGCGATATTTACGAAAATTAAAAAAATTCATCGGCTGCTGGTGGTATGGACTGCCTACTCCTGCCTATTATTGATGGAGATCTAAGAACAGCGCTATATATATTACAGTTCAGATTTTATGTGACCCCAAAGTATGACATCTCGGTTGTTTATGATTAAATAAGCAATTTATACTAATTTACATCATATGGAAAGAGCTTAGTTTCCTATTTATAAAAATTGAATAAATATCATCCATTATCCTGTTTTTAGTATCATCACAATAAACAATTTATCCTAGAATATCCTGTAAAGACACAAATATTTTTCCTGTGAAAGTTTTATTACCGGATGTCAATGGGATATGAATTTTTAACAATTTTTCTATGTCAACCACGCTTTACACGCATACAACAAATTGTCCAGATTGCACAAATATTAATACTTTTATTATTATTGCCAGAAATGTAGGGGAGTCCGGAGTGTTGGGGTGTCCAGACTATAAATGTTATACTGTATTGCAAA
This sequence comes from Stomorhina lunata, assembly GCA_933228675.1. Taxonomy (NCBI): domain Eukaryota; kingdom Metazoa; phylum Arthropoda; class Insecta; order Diptera; family Rhiniidae; genus Stomorhina; species Stomorhina lunata. Next base: position 126,763,265 of record OW121743.1, read on the forward strand.
ACTAGCAGACTCAAAAATTTAATAAATCACAACCTCTATTGAAAACTAATGCTTTAATGCAACAATTTGGTCAACATTCCATATTTTAAGAAATTTTAAACTTAATTTATATAATAATAATATATTTTGGAACCAAGTAAAAAATCAACTCTAAGCGGATGACTTCTAGATAAAAAAGGTTATGAGAAGGAAATAAAAAAATACAAACACAGTCATCGCAACAAATAATATTCATAATTTCAGGTGACGATGTGCCATTAGTAAACTTTAATTCTTATTAACAATTACACTTTCAAGAATTTAAACTGAACAACGGAAAATGTTTAAGCTCCATAGAACCTTCATTTGTTGCAATATAATTTAATTTTTTTTATTTATTTATATAATATTTAATGTTTAGTATTTTCGGTTTTTAACACTTGAATAGCATTTTTTGAAGATTTTTATGTTTTTGCTAACATTTAAACAATTACAAAACTTGGTAGATTTGTCTTCATTTGTGATATTTTTTAACAAACCAACACAATAATATCAACCTCAATTAAATGTTGTATTTATTGGTTTTCCAAAATTTGAGGTAAAATATTTAATATATATTAAACGTATATACGATACGATGACATATTTTTAAATATCTAACAGTTCTAAATTAAAGAAGCGCCTCCAAAACATGAACAATTTTTATAGTTGCTTGTGTCATTGAGAGTGAAACAGTTGGGTATAGATTTACAAATACTTCAAAAGTTGGATTGGGTTTTAAATTCTTTTAACAAAAAACATCAAATCTATCTGACGACAAGCCCATTTTGTAATTTGTGTTTAAGAAGTTTAGTTTTATTTATTTAAAACATCACCTATGGGGTTATTATTTATTTTTTTCTTTTTTCAACTATTAAAAATCATTTCGTTTTTAGAAGAAGAAAAAACACTTTTGGCATATCACGTTTTAAATAGTTTTTGTCAAAACTAAACAGAAAAATAAAGGTTATGTTAGAACTTGAAAACAAATATTTAGTATTATATAATTCATATTACAGAAGCCCCTCGATTTACTAAGTCGCGGTTCAAATCATCATAATTCTAGTCACCTGTAACTTTTTTTACGCCGCCAAATTTTTTTATTAATTCAGAAAACCACAGTTATTTTTGATATATGTAATATTTAAATATTTTTGATATAACATGTAATAATAAAAACTAATATAAAATTTCCTACAGATATTTAAAGTTATAAAATAAAATTTATTTTATTTAAAATATGCAATTAACTTTGTGAACTTTCTCCTTTATGGATGGAAGCATTAACTTTATAGTCGTTGCAGACTGTTTTAAGTTTTAAGTTTGAAGTTTTAAGTTTTTACTTATTTGTTGTTTTACAACTATTGTGTAATATAAACGAACAAACAAACAAAATTATGTAGTACCAACCAACACAATCCAATTGCACGTCTATGATGTAAAAAAGAAAAATGCATTGGCGGCAATGAACTCAAAAAGTTTCTTAAGCTACGGTCACATTGATTAAACATTTAATCGAAATTATCAAATATTTGATCCTCGTAGTCTGACCACAAAATATTTTTGAGGTTCAAACAAGAAACATGTTGATTTGAACAAAACAAAATCATTTGCCAGCAAATAAGAATTTTCCTAATGTGACCACGCATGAGCAAATATTTTATTAAATTTTGATCAAATAATTATTTAATCTTACAAAATTTTTGTAACATCAAACAGGGGCAAATAACAGCTGAGCATTTGTATTGTTTACTATTCAAACAGAAACAACAACATCAAATTTGAGAAACAACAACATCAATTTTGAGAAACAACAACATCAAATTTGAGAAACAGCAACTCAAATATGAGAAACAAATTGCTAGATACACAATTTTGTTTTGAAAAAATTTGATCAAATATTTTTTGGGAAAATATTTAATCTTCAGTGTGACCATAAATAAAACCTGTTTTTCTGTTTATACTTTGAACGTATTTTTTCTGTATTTTATCAAATAAAAATCGTCAAATAAATGTGCAAGTGTGACCACAAATTTTTTATTATATTGTTTTGACAATATTTTACTCAAAATATTTGATTTAAATGTTTAATGAGTCTGACCGTACCTTTAGTCTTTTAGTTTTTATTTTTCAATAAATAATGTAGGTATTGATCAAAAATCGTTTTCATAAAAGTTATTTAATTTTCTGTATTCAAGATTGTGTGAATGAACTTCTTTTGACGTGGTTGATCGCCACGGATTTATGCCAATTTTTAGGAAACTCTCTTAAGAATTGGGTTATTATTCCATCAAAATCGGATATTAATAACGCCGATATATCTTAATAACACCAAAACTGATATGGTTTAAATATATCGAGCCCTAAGATTAAATGATCTCAAACGACAGCAAAAATGTTCATCGTAAGCGACAAAAAATCGTTATTTAATAAAATGTGGCAAAGTTTTGGTGCATAACAATTTTGTTCTTTATTAGTTGGCTACTTTCTACAAACTAATTCAATTTTTTCCAAATTGTTTAGAAGTTATGGTGCAAAGTATTATATTTAGTTTTAGACCTATTTTTAAAAACATTATCTGTTTTAAGCTCAATGTCCTCTACAGTAGGCCAATATTGAGCACCTTATGTAAAACATATTGGTCCGTATAACTTTCGCAAATATAAGCATATCGAAAAGATTTTTACATGTACGAAATCTACTTAAGAAAGAACCAAATATGTTTACTGTACTACGATATCTCTAATATTTAGTTTAAGAGATATTTAACGGAATGTCGTTTACGATTATTTTAATCTAGAGCTCGATATAGTATGAACTACGTGAATAAACGTAGTGAAGTTCGATTAAATTCATTGAAGTTTAATTGATTATCATCACTACAATTTGACAACTCGACTATGGTCGAGGGCGCTAAGTGCTGATGGCGTCCTGTGGCGGGACAAAAATCGCAATCGAGACATAACCAAAAAAGAGCTTAAGTGCAATATTAGAAACATAATTACCTCCTCTATTAATATTAATATTAATATGACCCGAACATAACATGTGTATTTTTTTTCTAACATAGTATGAGGGTTAAACCAAATTTCGTAGACAATATTCCTGTTCCAAGAAAGGCATATGAGCCAAATTTCATTTAATTATATCTAAATTTTCGACTATTTTAATCAAAATAATATGGCTAGGGTTTCCCAAACAAAAATATCTTCCTTATCTGAGCTAACAACGAAAAACGAATACCTCCATTTAAATAAGAGTGTCGAATTATCTTTGATAGATACAGTGGAATCGCAATAAAGTGAACTAATTCGTGTAAGGCCTGTTCACTCTATTGAAAAAGTTCACTCTAAAGAGTCTATAAAAAACACTTTTTTATACAAAAAACATCTATATTTATTAAATATTATTATATAATTACAAAGGAGTAAAGTAATTTTCAAGAGTTTTTTGCTTTGTACAAGCATTTTTTGCTTTTTGCACCGCAAAATCGCGGATTTTATGCAAAACTAAAATATTTTCGTAATTGTTTGTGTTATTTTCTGCCCAGTCAATAGCTTTTTTAAAAATCTGCACGGCCTGCGCTGCTGTAATGTCTGGTTTGGCTACTGCTACTTCCTCGATGTCAGTGTTAGTCTCAGAAATGGCATCGGAAACGCCTTCAGCCGAAATTGGAAATGAACTTTCAGCATTGTTCCATTCTATAATGTCATCAATGGTAAAAACTTCATGCAAATAATAAATTTAATACATATACGTTTAGTTCTTCCAGATGTTGTTGCCGAAGTGACCTGTGAAATATGTTTAACGGTATATTTTCCTCGTCGTCGTCACTATCTTCTTCTATCTGCACAGAATCACCCAAAAGACTTGACCAGCATTTTTTATAATGTTCGGTTCCAACTCATGCCAAGTTAGCATTAGAATACAAATGACGTGTTTGAGTGTTAATTGTTTAAAAAACTCGTTTAAATTGTCCTTTTTAATGGCCCGTTGAAGAAGATGTTTTCTATAATTGAGTTTGTTCAATTATGTATAAGAAAAACAAAAGTTCACCCTATTGAGTTGGGTACTGTTCACTCTATAAAGTAAGTAATGGAAAAAATCGGGAGTTCGTAGTATCAAGTAGTTCATATTACCAAGTGTTCACTCTATTGCGATTGCACTGTATATCTCTTTTCTGTTACTTTCTTACACTAGCACAGTGTAATTAATTTAATTTGTTTTCAATTGTGTAACTTTTAAATTTTTAGTTAGATGTTTTAGAAGTTTCAAACTTCAAAAGAGAATGATCAATGATTTTGGAAAATTATTAAATGACATATAAAGTATTTGCAAAACGCAAGTTTGAAATTCTCAGCCCATGTAACTTTTGGATAATTTCCTTTCCAGTGATATGCAAATTGTCTATATTTTTGTAATTTTAATATTTGTTTTTATGTATGATTTTAGATATTATCGATCATAACGGTACTTTGTACGCTGGTAAAAATTTAGGACTGGGTGTAAATAATCACGGGCTATTAATTTTCTTAAAAAACGCCAATTCAAAAATTATGTTGCTTAAGCTTTTTTTGCGGTTATGGCACGATATAATACATGAACACAAGTAAAATGTATGTTTATGTAGTAAAACGAAAACTATAGCAATTATAAGAACGATCAGTTTACAAACCCAATTTTAATTTTCAAAACCTATTTACATATTTAATAATAACAGAAAATGCAAACAAAAAAAAAATTAAAAATGAAACAAAATAACAAATTAACAAAATCGTATTTCATTCACTTCTTCAGTCTTCACTGTAGATTCAGTCTGTAAAGTATAAAATGCATCACTGCGTGTTTGAGCAAACGGAACAGTTTTTTGGTTGCAGCAATAAAAACTGAAACTGAAACAAATGGTAGATTCAAATGCAAACTTGTTGAGTATTGTGCCACATCAAACGAAAAATACTGAAAACTTCACTTGTATCATATCATATCGTAGTAATCTAAAATCAGATTTCCCCTCATCAATTTGTGTTTTTTGTTGATTTTATGTTTAAAAGTAAATACGAGTAGAATATACAAAATATGTATGTATTGTTGTGGTTGTTTGTGTTCATATTAATATATAGTAATGACCATAAAAGTGCAGCACTGCCAAAAGCATTAACTCAACACAAAAATTAATAATTTTTTCCAATTTAACATCAAATGAACAAACAGATGTATAAAGATACATACATACATACAATATTTGTTTGTATTTATTTATGTAGTCCTATAGAAACAAATGGACAAGTAGTTCCGCTTTTATAAACATTAGAAATAAACAGATAAATAAACAACAGCAACAACTACAGCAATAGATGAACCAGAAGCAACCAAAACATCAAAAACCACTTGTTGTTTCGACTTGTGAATGTTTGGCTACTTAAATACACACATACATATATATGTATATACCCAACGGGAAAAAGGTGCATTTCGAGGAGTGCAACAAAAATAAGGATTTCACTTTACATTATCAAATCTCTTCTGTTTTACACGACGTTTTTTGACATCTCGCTTTTATCTTTTTCTAGATCATTCAATCTATATAATAGCCATTATTTAAGTCTATTATATTTTTTTAGTTAAAAATTGCAATTGTTATAAAAGAGTTATAAAAATATCTAAAAAGTATATTAGGTAATGTTAAAGAGTGTTACAAAATTCATTGCCTTGGGTACAATATTAATATTATTTCCCCGTTTTTTTTCTTTTGGAATAACTAAACCTGTCTTAATGCGGCCAAAAATAATTTATCTTAATCTTACAATTCTGACGAAAATTTTAATCGTGGATAATAGAGAAACCTACAAAACTTACAAATTATTTTAAATTTTGATTTTTTATATTTTTCGTACAATTTTAACCTTTGAATTAAAGTAAATATAATTTTTCCCCAACAGATTTTGTTCTAAATTTTTAAATATTTTTTTAGCATTGTTACTAGTTGATCATTGTAAGTAGTTTTTGCGATTTTCTATAAAAAATCACAGTTTTGACGGAACAAAACGTCAAATCGATGAGTCAATGACTGTAAAGTCGTGATTTGACAGCTAATATTTTCTGTTATTAAATAAAGAATTTCGAGGTAAACGTTTGTCGATACCTGATTAAACCATTCATTAAAAAGTGTACATAGAACATTTTGAAAAGCAAAAAAGCCATTTTCGTTGATAAAAACGTATTTGTTTTTTTAATCTCGAAACATTAAAAGCAAACCTTGTAAAAGTGCTTGGAATAAGATAGTAAACAATAACATCTTGTTTATTTTCTTAAAATACCTCCTTATTGCACCACCTATGCAATTAGAATTATAACTTTAACTTTATAACGAAGATTGTCGGAGATACACATATGGGCATTTCTTCCGAATGGTCAAACAGGATCTAAAAATGAAATGTTGATAAAATTCATGTTTTACTGCCTATAATTGTAAAAAAGTCTATTTTTTATAATAGAATATGGTTTCGCATCATATCTCAGCTTTTGTAATTGAGAAAATTTAGCCGAAAGCTGGAAAACTTTAAAATTTTTTTTTAAATTAATTACTCTTGACTATTCCGTTCCATTTCGCTAATTTGTATGTTTCACTACTGTCAGCCAAAGTTGACTTTTATTTTGCGTACGTTCGGGACCGCATGTTTATAACTATTATTATGAAAACTTAATCTCGATGAAATTCATCTTTTACACTAAACAAAAAAAAATGCTATCGAATCGCAAAAAAAATCGAGGAAAAGTTTTGTTTTCTATATTTTTTGTACATCAATAGAGTGCAAACGTATGTTCAGGACCCAAAAAAATGCCCATATCCAAATTCCCCAACAAGCCAATGCCGTATTCAAAAAACAATCAAAAATTTGTAAAGGAATTAAATATAAAGTTAACTTTGATGATGTTAACTGTGCAGGCATTAAAAATTTCTCTTTGGGTATGAATTTGTGTTAATTTATTTATCGAGAGAAATTAAAACAACGATAAATGATTAACCATATTTGTATGTACGAGTAAAGAGTTATTGGGAAAATTCATAAAAATAAAGAAACATATGGCAAATATATAATTGTTTAAAGTATTATAAAAACTATGTACATATTAAATATAATTAAAAATTAAAAATCCTAAGTGAAATCGTAATGAACATTTTTGCAATAATCTTTATAATTTTTGGCACATTAAAATAAGTTTTCATACAAAATTTTCGACCAATTGTTAACTACTCTATTCGGTTAGAATTTGCAGGAAATACGTAATTTTAAATTTTATCAGGCATGTCACAAATTCCGTTCGGAATTGAAACCATTCCGTAGTTCAATTCCGATCGAAATGGTCTTAGGTTCTATAGATTCCGAAAAATTTTAAATGTCCAAAATCACTATAAAACACGATTTTTTCAATTGAAATCAGTAACTTTATCATTGTTTCAACAAATAATACTGAATAATTAAAGAAATTATTCAAGTATTGCATAAACAAAGAAAAACATACAAATTCAATTTCACTTTAAAGAAAGAATGTGTTTTTTTTCGCAAAAAAAATTATCTTTATTACTTTTTCTATAGAAGCAAAACACGGAATTCATTCCACTTCCGAACGGAATCGAGTTCTGTGACGTGGCTGTATATTTTCTTTTTAAAAAATGTAAATAAAACTTACCCTGTGCTGCAAAGACTTGATAAAATTGTGACAAATATGTTAGAATTGATAATCTGTCGGGTACTTCATAGGCAGCCATATCGTCCGCATCCAAAAGTGCTGGTATTCCCAAATATTTTTCTGCTGTTGTAAAGGCCAAGGCATTATTGTAGTAGACATCTGATTTGTTTAATTTTTCAAAATCTCTGGAATAATTAAAAGTCAAATAGATGGAATATATATATAAATAGTGCAATTGGTGGTATATGTATGTCACAAAACTTCAAAACTTCTAATGTTAAACATTGATCCAAACTTAGATAATCTAGAAGAATTTATATCCCCAATGGAGCAGTCGTACTTGTATAAGGGCTGATATTCTTTATCGTTTAAAAAATCTAAATTCTAAAAAATTAACTCATGCCAAATTTTAGTTGATTAATGACATTTGTGAATATTCATTTTTTAAATGTAGATTTTTTATTAATGTTTTTTTTTTTTTTGGAAGATTTAAAAAATAAGTTATTAATAACAAGGGATTAAGGTCAATGCGAAGAACATTTAGTTATTTTTTTAAATTTAACTTCAATATAAACAAATCATTTAATTTGTTGTAATTTCCTATTTAAGCTTAATTTTTCAATTGAGATATTGTGAATTCACGCAAGCAAGTAAGAAAGTATTATAGTCGGTCTTGGATGACTGTATGATACTCTATACCACAAAGGTTATATATACATGTGTTTTAGAGTGTCCTACCTCGGCAATGGGAAAAAGTATGACTTTGTTCTACTTTTCCGCGCGGCAGATTTTTTCAGTGCTGCCAGATTTAATTATATCCTACTCAAATATATTTGTATACCTTTCACCACCATAGGTGGAAAGGGTATTATAAGTTTGTGCTAATGTATGTAACGCATAGAAATATTTGTCTTAGACCCACCTTTTAGTATACCAATAGGCTTAGAATCACTTTCTAGCGGTGTCAGTCCGTCCGTCCGTCTGGCTGGACGGCTGGCTGGACCCCCATGTAAACCTTGTAATCAAAGTACAGGTCGCAATTCAAAAGATAATTTGATGAAATTTAGCACAAATCATTTTTTTGATAATGGGACCATGGCAAATCGTCAAATTCGTCAAAATCGGTCCATTATTTATAGTATCTCCCATAGGCCCCACTTCCCGGAATTGATATATTGGTCACAAATATCAATATTTTTTCATGAAATTTAAAACGAATACTGAATATGTAAACCAAAATCACTGTACCAAATTTTTTTGTTCGGTCCACATTTGACCATAGCTCCCACACAAACTTATGTGTCAAAACGCACTATATGAGACAAAAAACACTAAAAAGCTCTTAAATCTGAAGATAATGAGAATTTAAAGTTTATTTTTGCAAACCTAATTTTTGTAACAACTGTAATCAATTTGCCAAATTTCGAGATAATCGGTCCACATTTGACCCTAGCTCTCATATAAGTCCAAATGACGGAAACAGCTTAAATATATAAGTTTTAAGAAAATGCTTGTATGATGGCAAAATTTAGCAAATATTTGTCTTTATACAGGAGAAAGAACACCTTTGACCTTAGTGGTGAAGGGTATTATAGGGTCGGGCTTGACCGACTATAGCACTTTCTTACTTGTTATATGAATATTTTTGTAAACAAACGCACATTTTATGTACTGGCAATACTACGACCGCCCGCAGGCGCATTATTTTTTATCATAAGAACTTAAAGGTGGGTGTTGCGAAGTCAATGTACAAGCATATGTATGTATATTTAAGTCTTTTCCGACAATGGGTTATATGGAAGTTATGGTCAAATAAGGACATTTTATCACAAAAATGGTATTATGTAATAGTCAACTTTTATTTATGGGCGTTAAATGGGATTCTTTTTAGTTTATAGAGTTATTACTCCCACAAATGAGTCCTAAACAAATGTTTTAAATTAAACTTTTTGAAGCATTAAATATGTACTTACATTAGCTCTGGCCTGAAATGATGTATCATTGCGCAAAACGCCAAACCATCTCGCCATGATGTGGTCATGTTGTCAACTTTAACTCCAGGATATCCTTCTGTCATGCGACGACACCATAATTCTAAAGCCTTCGTACCGCGACGTTCAGACATGTTTCTTGTATTTTATTTTATTGTTTTTTTTTTTTTTTTTGATTTATTAATTTTGATTCCTACCAGAGTTTTATGATATTTTCAATTTAACTTATTTGTGTATATAAATAGGGAACGACTAGTCTAGGTTTTTCTAAGTTATATTTTGTCTGTTTTCTTAAAGCACCAATATTTTTAGCTGTAAAACAAAAGAAAAATACATTTGTTAATATCAAATTCAAAGTATCAAGCAGAGCTGGGATTTTCATGCATCTGACATATGCACATGTAAATCAATCAGTCTGTTCGAAACTTAATAATTTTCTTAATTAATATCTACCAGTTTTCAGTATATTATGATTAAAATGTTAAATTGAGAAAACTGAAGAAAGAGTACGAGGAGAGTAAATAAAACCGCTTACCTTTCGTCCATTTGAGAAATGTCATGTGGAGGAAGAAGACATTCTCTTCAAACAAAGTAGCAAATAAAGCAAAGACTCACTTATTAATGACTAAACCGACAAACCAACAGCCAATAATTTGTTAAGTTGAGTTGAGCCATTAAAAGTTTCAAGAAGTTTGATAGATACGATATGTATGTACATTATACGAGTACATATGTATGTATATACGTTTGTCGCTTACAAAAATAAAGTCTAAGCACGTTTTAATGTTACTTTAAAATTTTTTCTTTTTTTAATGCAAATTATTTACTTTGTTATTATTTTGAAAACGTTTCGACGTTTACGAGACTATGTATTGACATTTCCTAAGAAGAATGGAGGTACTACCTTTTTTCATAAGTAAAAATTTCGAAAACACATTCGAAGAATACTAAGTAAATTTTTTTTGGTTTGAAAATTTATGGTTATTTGTAAAAATCTAAACAAGATTTCTTTTAAGTTTGAACAAAGTTTTAAAGTTGAAGATTTATTTAATTCAAAACAATTTTATATGAAAATGAAAATTAAATAAAATAAAAATAAATCTTAAGCATCTTAACCACTCATCCATTGAACCAATCATCCGTTCATAAATAGTCTTATCTTGGAAAGCTACTTACACTTACAACGAGTAACTATTTTTTGCTATTTGTTTACATATATTTTACAGTAAATTTCATTTAATTACATCTTGCAATAAATTTTCAAAATTTCAAAACAAATATCCAATGAAGCTTTTAAATCGTCCTGGCATTTCAAAGTTATCATGCAATTAAGCTAATTACAAATGTGGCAAGTAAATGGATTTTACTGTAAATCGTTCATCACTTCTTTATAACTATTACTTATATATATTAAACTGTTGCTTTTGTTGCCTCTGATATTTGTTTATATACTCGTACTTAAGTTTTCATTTATTTATTTATTTATTTTTAACAATGTTTTGTTGTTTTTGTACACATTTGTTTTTCACAACTGACTTAACACTGATTAAATACAAAATACACTTTCTCTTCTATTGGTTTGGTTTAATTTTTATGCCCAAAAGATTATTAAGGTGTTTACAAGAAAACACAAACAAACACTGATATCAAAAGATCATTACATTATTCTAGATAGAGCCGACCGAGTATGCATTACAGTTTATAGCTCATTCTCATTACTAGTTTTTAGAAGTTTTCAATAATGAAAACTCCATCGAAGACAATACCGTTCAAATCTAGCCATTTTGACACTTCATGAGTTTTAAAATTTTAATATCTTGTAAAAAATTAGAATTTACGTTTTTTGGTAATTTAAAAGCAGAGTTCGGAAAAGTACACACACCGTACGAAAAACTCGTACATATGTATATGTAAACGAACACAGCACAAAGTAACTAACATATATTTTTATTTTCATAAAATTTATGTGTGTTTCAAAATTTTTGTTGGCATCATACTCATTCATACATGTACTTTGTTTTTTTCGATAAGAACACACATACAGGATCGAGTGTACATGTGCAATCGAAAGCTTCGAGTTCACCAAACATTATGTTGATGTTTATGTACAACAAGAAAAGTACATGAACGATATGACAATTTTTTGTGCAGCTGAATTTTGAGTAAATGTTTGAGTGTGAAAAATGTACATGAACGCTGAAAATACGTACATTTATGTACGAACATTTTTGCAGTTGCAATTTAAAATATTTAAACGCAAATAAAAGCGAAAGCAATTACATTCAATAAATTACCCAAAAAGCATTTTGGAGCTTTTCGCCTCTTTATAAATACTCGCTTTAAAAAACAGGAATACAGAGCTCATTAAAATTTGTCACTGTGCCTTTTAATCAATGTATGTATATACGCTAAAAAAACATCATTAAATTTAATTAAATTTGGTTCATTAATTTACCATGATGTTAAAATGTTCGCACATAAATGTACATATTTTCAGCTTTCATGTACCTTTTTCGAACACAAACATTTACTTAAAATTCAGATACACGAAAATGTTCATACCGTTCATGTACTTTTCTTGTTATACACAAACATGAACATAATGTTTGGTTAACTCGAAGCTTTCGACTGTACATGTACACTCGATCCTGTATGTTTTAATCGAAAAAACAAAGTACATGTATGACTGTTTATAACACCGACAAAAATTTTGAAACACACATAAATGTTATGAAAACAAAAATAAGTGATGGTTGTTTTTTAACAGTACGATGTACGTTTGATGTGTGTATTTTCTGAACCTTGTTTAAAAGTTTACATTTGAAATTCATTTTTTGTGGGGATTCAAATCTTCCAAGTTTAATCATACTTATTTATGTATGTATGTATGTCATTTCTTCAAATTTTTAGTTCAGTGAATTTAAAAAAATGTTTCGATAAATTTTTAAATATTTTAACCCTCTCTATTTTGTGGCATTTTCATTAAAATAACAAAAATTAAAAAAAAAAAATAAATAATTATAGTGTTATGTAAATAAATTACATCCAGTTTAAAATATGGAACTACCTCTAGTTTTGTAAAAATATATCGTATTCTCGTATTTACTATAACTACTTTATAGTAAATATATACATACATACATATATTAGTTTGTATTAATTAATTACCAAACTTCTCTAAATTTGCCGGTATTTTGTAATATTTCATTTTAATGAAAAGAAATTATCTAATATTCCGTTAGAGGTCAAAATATTCATAAATAGACAAAAATAACGTATCTGATTCATGCAAATAATCTTTAATACGAAAGCATTCATTTACATATATTAACGGTCAATTAGTTTGTCGCAAAAGCGTACACCTATCCCTCTTACTCTTCTGTTTACATCTAATGATATGTAGGTTTTTCTGTGGACTTGTGACAAAAGTGTTCGATAAAAACAGTCACACAATTATTATAATCGTTCAAGCCTGACCCCTACACCAAAGTTGTCATATGTGAACAGATTGTTAACAAATTTTGTTTCTTTAACGATTTTTAAGCATTAAGATTCAATATTTAATTCGTCATACAAATGTACACATTTACAAATAATTTTCGTGAGCTTGACTCAAGTGATCGATGAAAAAATTTCGATGACAGTTTTATGTGGAAATTTGACATAAAGGCATATTTTAAATCAAATTTTTTTGTATCATCAAGTTTTGGTGAAATTAAGTAGAATTCTGATGGAACTTTTCCTATGGGCATATTCATATTCATAAAAGCTATAACATGGGCAAAATTAGATAAAATTCTTCGTATGGCCAAATTTGATGAAATGTTTATTTAACGAAATATTTTATATGTTCAAATTTTGATAAAATGTTTCATATTGGCATATTTTAATTAATTTTTTCACATAACCAAAATTAAATACAATTTTTCAAATAGCAAATTTTTATGAAATTTTTTATATGGTAAAATTTTGATACTACCATTTATCTTGAACAACATAGGTGGAAAGGGTATTATAAGTTTGTGCTGATGTATGTAACGTATGGAACTATTTGTTTTTCACCCACCTTTTAGTATACCAATAGGCTTAGAATCACTTCCTGAGTCGATTTAGCGATGTCCGTCCGTCCGTCTGGCTGGCTGGACCCCCATGTAAACCTTGTAATCAAACTACAGGTCTAAAGATAATTTGATGAAATTTGGCACAGATCATTTTTTGATAATGGGACCATGGCTATTAAAATTCGTCAAAATGGGTCCATTATTTATGGTACCTCCCACTTCCCGGAATTGATATTTTGGCCACAAATATCAATATTTTTGCACGAAATTTAAATCAAATACTGCTTATGTAAACCTAAATCACTATACCAAATTTCGTTAAAATCGGTCCACATTTGACCGTAGCTCCCATACAAACTTTTCTTTAAAAACGCACTAAATGAGACAAAAATCACTAAAACTCTCGTAAATCTGAAGATAATGGGAATTTTAAGTTTATTTTTTGCATACATAATCAATTTGCCAAATTTCGAGATAATCAGTCCACATTTGACCCTAGCTCTCATATAAGTCCAAATGTCGGAAGCAGCTTAAATATATAAGTTTTGAGAAAATGTTTGTACGATGGCAAAATTTAGCAAATATTTCTCTTTATACAGGAAAAATAACACCTTTGACCTTAGGGGTGAAGGGTATCGTATGGTCTGGCTTGACCGACTACAGCACTTTCTTACTTGTTTAATATTACTTTTATTATTTGCAAAATTTAGTAGCACTTGTAAAAAAAATAACCTCTTAATAGTTGTAAAGTTAAACTCCAAAAAGGAGCAGTAGTAATAAAATTTAAAAAACCCAAATCTCAATTTTTATTTAGTTTAATATTAGCAGTTGCTAATTAAGTATCTAAGTAAAGGTCCTATGCTCCACTGGGAGTCAATGATAACAGAAGAATCTGTTACTGTTCTAGGCGCAAGCTTGCTGAATAGAACAAATCGAATCAGCCTTTTAAAACTATTAACAGAGTATTTTATTTACTGACTACATCTTATAACTATCTCTACTCTTATTAGTACATACTACTTCTTCTATATTGAGTTTAGTTCTTAAATAAGTAAAATAAATAAAAATTATACCATATGACATGATATATCGCTACTCAAATATGAAATTTAAATTTTATTAAAATATATACTAAATATAACTAGAGTTTTTAATAAATTCTGAGAGCTACTACTTTTTATAAATTTCAGAAGTCGGTTACTACTACAACTGCTACTATAACTACATTAATTTGAGTGGTATGTAGTTATTCTTTTGATAGCTTTTAAAAGTAGCTTTTTAAACACTGTCTCCGATTATATTTCAACATGATGATTTCATAATACATTTCATACAAAAAGCTACTTCATTGATGCGTATCACAGGGGAACATTAAAATAAACTCTTTCAATTTGTACAATTATTAATTTAGACAACTCCCCATTTATTCACAAAATAGAAAAAAAAATATTAAATATAATTTTCATGTCGAAAGACGCAATCATATGTGGCTGCTTTAACGATTACAGTGACTGACGAAAAACATAAGTCAACATCAATGAGACTTGACAAAGTGTCAAATCATATTAACACAAATTACTATAAACACTTTTTCACTTTTTATTTTTGCTACTTAGTTTTTAAAGTTTTTTTATTTTTAATTTTAACAGAGAAACATTAACAATAGACATATTAAATGGTGATTACGTACGCTTTCACTTGTAGCGAGCGGTCTTTTCAAAAAAGCAAATAACATATTAATAAAAAAATACTATAATTTAAAAAAAAGTTAAAAGATATAAAAAATCATTAATATCTATTAGGAACTTGTATTTTGCCATTATTTTGTATATGAAAATGAATTATAGACACGAATGAGGGCAATTAGAGAGGGTTAAGGAAACAAGGAAATTTGAAGATTATAAGAACAAAAAGTTTGTAATAATTATGACTCTTTTGAAATTGTACATTATATTGTAATATTTACAAACAATTGCAACTTGCATTAACATTTCTCATGTTGAAAATTGCAGTTGCAGTTGATTTTGTTACATAACTTATGAAAGGTTTTCCAGTACTGCAGGTTTATTTATTACAATATTTATTATCAATTCATTGTTTTTTTTTTTTACTCTGTAAAGATTTTGCTGCTGTTTTACTATTTAAAGTTCATTTATTTAATTTTTTTATTTTTGTATAGCATTTTGTTGACTCGCTACAACGTCGACAGTCGGAGTATTTTGGCCTACATTTAATCACGAACTGGTTGTAGTAGTTTCTGCCTCTGTTGCTTCTACTAGTTCTGCTACTGAGAGTACAACAATATTTGTTTGTAGGTGAATATGTGAATAAACCCCACCCGACAGTCTGAAAAGGGGACAATCGCCACCCAAGTACAATTTTGGTATATTACATTCTTCTTGAATATTCTGTACTATATAATATTGGCGTTAAGTAAGAATAAATTAAAAATCAGTGCCCCACTTTTCCGGTTACAAGTGTTATTTGACTTCATCTTACGACGACATTCTTACATTAAAACAGGGCTATGTCGGCTATGCCATCTATTCTTGATCATATTAAATGGTATCACAATTTTAACAAGGGAATCGGATATTGGTAAAAATGAGTAAAATTTCTCAAGACAATGTTAAACAAAGTTAAGTTCGGGTGCAGTAGCTAGGTATCTAAGCTGCAGGGAAATGTCTGCAACATCTTAGTAATAATGGCGAATCTTCTTTAATTCTGTGCAAGCAACAGAAGATATAATGACTTTTTGTTTCATTGTTATTTCCTTAGACATTTTATTTTTCTAATGCAAATTAAAAGAAATAAAAAAATACACAGATAAACAAAATAATGATCTGACATACAAATAGACTCAGGAGTGCTTGGAGGCATTATAAAAGTCATTCCATGTAGAAGTGAAAGGGAAATTTGTATTTACCAATTTAATCCTAATATCGTCAAAATACTTGGAAATATTAAAATTCTGAATACCAGAAATCTTTATATATGTATTACATATATATATATATACGAAGGAACTGTCCGACAGCAAATTTGCCATTGCCCAGTCTAAACGGCTAAAATCTTTAGTTCGTTATGGAAATTCTCCTATTTAAGGATAACAAAAAAAAAGAGTAAATCCGGTAATTCATTTATATGAAAGTTTTTGAAATTTTACTATTTAAGGATATTTTTAGGAAAATTTTGTATACATAGAAAATTTTTAAAAAAATTTCTTTATACATGAAATTTTTCAAAACTTTTCTATTTATAGAAAGTTTTCGAAAAAAAATACAATTTATAAGATATGGGAAAATTTATAAGAAATTTTGAAATTTTAAATTCATTTTTTATAAAAAATCTTCAAAAAACTTAATTTAAATCACTACCGACATTAATAGAACTTTTCATTTACATTTATTTGTCTTTGTATCAAATGACTATCTCTTAGTAAAGCCCTAGTTCAGGGAGCTTTTGTCAACATAACTATGTATGTATGTATGTATGTATGTATGTATGTATGTATGTATGTATGTATGTATGTATGTATGTATGTATGTATGTATGTATGTATGTATGTATGTATGTATGTATGTATGTATGTATGTATGAATGTATGTATGTATGTATGTATGTATGTATGTATGTATGTATGTATGTATGTATGTATGTATGTATGTATGTATGTATGTATGTATGTATGTATGTATGTATGTATGTATGTATGTATGTATGTATGTATGTATGTATGTATGTATGTATGTATGTATGTATGTATGTATGTATGTATGTATGTATGTATGTATGTATGTATGTATGTATGTATGTATGTATGTATGTATGTATGTATGTATGTATGTATGTATGTATGTATATATGTATGTATGTATGTATGTATGTATGTATGTATGTATGTATGTATGTATGTATGTAGGCACTTAAATATTATTTGCATTTTAAGTTTCTTATTATTACCGCACACTTAAATATTAACTCAATGACTTCTTATCTCATCATCGTTTTATTATTTTTTATTTTTTGCATAAAAAAATATATAACAAATTTTCCTTTTATTGCATTCATTCGTTTTTGTTTTCAATTTCATGTGGTGTAACATTTACAGGAAGACAGCGAACATTTTGAATAAATTTCAAACATACTCGAATACAAAAACAATAAAACAACAAAAGAATTTCAAATGTTCATTTTCATTTAACCAACTGAACTTTTGTTATTTCTGTTTTTTATTTACATTTTATTTTTTAAATTAAGTTCATTTGCTTAAAGATCACTTTTTCAGATCTCCTTGCACAATTGCAAGTACGTTTGAGTCTGTTTTGATGTTGTTGGTGTATTCGATAGTAAATGTTGCCTTTTGTGATTAGTTACAGTGGCGGATCAAATTATAGAACCAGTGCGGGATTATCTAAAAATTCATCCAATAATTTATTTTATCCAAGCCAAGGGGTTTTATTGATTTCTTATGGTACCTGATTGAGCAATAGAGATTTTAGCTACTTCAGGTTTAGCTTGAGACCCCGAATTTACAAATGAGAAGGAAAATATAAAATAAGATCCCCTAAGCCAATCTACAAATCAATCGAATATAAGCCCATCTGAAAAGATTTATTAGGCAATACTTCTTACTAGGATAGGTTTGGATCGCTTTATCGAAAGTAAATGTGTCTTTTTGATGTGAATTTATAGAGCTGTAAAATCTTGACAAAAAAAATGTTAGTTTATAAGGTAAGATAATCCCGTAACGTCAAACGAAATGTATGGTGGTATTCGCCAGTTAAAAAAAAAACACGACTATCATTTTGTGCTCAACTGTTTATAGAAAAAAGTGAATGTATTACAATGGCAAATATATAAAACTACGATTTACATGTACTCTCGTATTGTCTGTATGACTTTGGGTATCTTTAAACTGCTATTCGTAGCGAACTCTATTATATTGTATTCCTACTCGTAATCGTACAATGTATAACTAACTATGTGCTATTGTAACTGACAATGACGATGACGACGACGAGCTCACTGAACTCTGGCCGCTATTTTATGAAAGTAAGAGTATTTTTCTGTTTTGTTTTCCTCCTTATTTATGATATCATAGACTTTTTTCCTTTTTTTAATAGTTTTCTGAATCTTACTGCACTCGTGTACTTTTAAATATAGATCCATGTAAGTCTGAGCACATGCTTTAGAGTATATTAACTTGACTTCAAGTCATGATTGCAGCCTTTAATGAATATTGATTTTTATTAAAATGGCTTTGGAATAATTATCAATTTTGTAACTCCGAAATTTTAAAAACTTTCTTTAGAAGCACAATTTTAGAATAGAGAATTGGGGATAATTTATTTTATATTGAAGCTTTTTTGAATAAATACATGAAAAATTCATAAGAAAACCCCTCACAAATTGATAACAAATAAATACATAAGCATCAACAAAATAAACAAAATATTTAAATACATATGTATGTATGTAGTACAATGTACACTTTCGACGAAAAAAATATTGGGTAATTTTAGTCCCCAGTCTGTTGAGGGTTAGTATATATTGTAACATTCCGTAATTTTGCAATGAAAAATGCAAACTTCGAAAAAAGTTTTATTAGACATTCTTCATAGTCTCAGCCTATGAATAATATTCAGTATAAGTTTTATCGAAATAAAACTCAAGTAAAATTTATCATACATCTACTCAAATTATTACGAAACCGTATAAGATATCAACCTCTTTTTTTAGGATTTTTTTTATCATATCTGTACGTTTTAACATCCCAGCAAGAAATAAGGTTTATTCTCAAATTGAGGATGATTTGAAAATAAATGTTTTTTCAAAAGTCGAACGTTTGATACTGATTTGAGAATAATAGCGTTAGCAACAAAAAGGGGACTTTATTCTCAAATTGAGAAACGCCTTTATTCTTAAATCATTATCAAACCTCATTCTCAAAGGTTTTTCAAATGTGGATATCATCTACATGTGGAACATAAATAAAATTGCGTTGTATTTTTGATATTTTTAAGTTGGTATTTTTGGTACAGACATTTACTTCGGTAGAGGGACTATCACAATAAAAAATTGTCTGATTGGCCCATAACTATAGTACTAGGTTAAATATGGATGAATTTTAAAAAGTCCAAAAGAAATAAGAAATTTCTTTGAAACGCAATGCCATTCCATTTAAATATCTTAAACATTCATTTTTTTAACATAAATAAATTTTTTAATGTTTGAAAAAAAAAGTTGAAATAAGGTTTGTTATCAAATTTTATATTACATCATTTTTCAAATTATTCTCAAATCATTTTAGGGTTTGATAATGATTTGAGAATAACCTTTATTATTAATTTGATAAACTATCATTTTTCAAACGTTTATTCTCAAATGAACCCTCATTTGAAAATAAATGTGAATCTCAATCATCTGTTAACGTTTGAAAAAAGTTTGAAAATAACGTTTGATATCAAATGTAAAAGTCATCATATTTCAAATATTTGACACTGTTCTTAGTGGGATGCCGATAAAAAATTTAAATATATCTATAACAAAGTTTTCTAAAACAAATATATATATATATATATATATATATATATATGTATATATATATATATATATATATATATACATATATATATATATATATATATATATATATGTATATATATGTATATATATATATATATATATATATATATATATATATATATATATATATATATATATATATATATATATATAATTACCCTACAACATTCCAACAAGGGTACTTCTCTCAGACAACCGAAAAAATTCCTATTTTTCCCCATACAAATGGGCCCTAGAAATAAATGTGCGCCACATTATTAACTTTTTTTCGATTTTGAACCCAGGCGTATCGAATTAAAAAAAATGTTTTTCGCTCCACCCTAATGTACCTACATGTGTATGTATGTATGTATATCTATATAAGATAAATTTAAGTAGGTATCTCTGGTGAACTACATGTTAAATAGCATTTGACAGAATGATCACAGTGATCCAAATTCACTTGCTAATAAGAACTCGCCACAAATTATTCACATTCTACTACTTAATCGTGAAATTGCTAAAAACTGCGATAAATAAAAAACACATACGTACATAAGTAATCTTCAATAACATCAAAATTAGCTGATGCACTTCACTAACGATTTGGTAATTAGATTTTTTTTAGTTAAATTACCACAAGACATGTGACATTTTTAAAACACAGCAACAGTTATTCTAAAGTTTTTCAGATATTTTTTTTTTCACATTTTCTAAAAGTTTAAAGCAAAAAGAGAGACAAACAAAACCAGACTAGATTTTGGCAAGTAGTTTTCCTTGAAATCTGCAACGTGCACAAGTCCGTCTGTCCGTCCTTCTTTAAAAGTTTCACGGTTTAGAATAAGAAAATGACGGACGGACGATATTAACGACACACACACTTGGCTTTGATTTTGGTTCTTCCATGTTTTTTTTTTTTTTTGTTTTTGTGAATGTTGCAAGTTCGACGTTACGACACTTTGACTGTATATTGTGTTTATAAAGTTGTTTTTGTGCTGACTTAAGAACGTAAAATTGTTATTTGTACGAATGAGTCTTGACGTTGAAATTCTTGATTGAGTTTAAATTCGAATAAACAAGTATTCTCCATTAAAGCAAACTATTCTTAAGAGCTGAATACATACTCAAAATTCAATTCATAAATACTCGTAATTATGTGTGTACATAAGAGTGACTCGATTGTAAACTGTCATTAGAGGAATCATCCAAACGTGAACTTCGCACAGAGTCTTCACCGAGGCATAGCAGACGTATCCTTCGCTTGTTTAAGTAACACTTTTATGGTCCTCTATATTTTTCGATTCGTTTCATTGTAGCTCACATATGGCACTTTAAACGACATTTTTTAACAAAATAGCAGATTTTCTGCCGGTTTTTGAAAATCTAATTCTTGTCTCGAATCTATTATACCATAATCCTCTTATGTGCAAGATATACTTCACCTTATCTGATCTCCTTACAATTTACACCATATCCATATTTACACCTATATCAGACCGAAAATGGAATACAACTCTCATTTATGGGCCGGTGCTTCAAACTCTATTTTGGAGCTTCTCGACCGAGTGCAAGAGAGGGCGAAAGTGCTCATCGGTGACACTAGGGTATCCAACTCTATTGATTTACAGGAGCACCGTCGCAATGTGGGTTGTGTCTCACTGTTCTATCGTTACTACTTTGGAATGTGCTCTAACGAAATCAGGGAACTTGTTCCCGAAACTCTGACTTTTCTACGCAATACACGTCATTATGTTAGAGCTCTTTCCTTCGTGGTCGATTGGCCGGTAGACCGAACAACATACTACAGAGAAAATTCGTTTTTTAGCAGTACAGTTTATATGTGGAATTCGCTCTCCGCAGGCAAATTAAAATCAAATGCCCACAAATACTACTCCCCGCCATAACCTATTTTCCTAGTTCCAACACAATGCATCGCATAAATAGGGGTCATCCCCTCAGTGAATATTGATGAAGTGATTAAACATCTTGATCGAATTGATTATGGCACAAAATGTTTTATTTTATATCGTGAAAAATTAAATATTTTTTTTTATCATGTTCCTGAACCACTCTAATAGATATAAAAACATACATATAAGCCGATAAGTGTATTTTATACTTGTATTTACTTGTATACATACACGGTAAGTATGTGTGTATGCTATGTTTATGGTTGAGCTTAAAAGTTGCTGCAAGAACAAAGCTGTTTTAATCGCGACAGTGTTGCCATAATATATGGTTTTCTTAATATAAATATAATTTTTGGGCTCATAAAAAAGTTTAAGCAAACTTTAAGCAAATCGTAATACCTGAAAGAAATTTAAGGTTTTCTTTGTATTTTTTTAATCGATGCCTCTTTCATAAATAAACCAAATTTTTAGAACACATATTGTATATATGAGTCTCTTTAACTCTTATATAGTCAACATTTTAAATGTAAATTATGTTGAAAATTTTTCTGAAATTAAAGTATAATTCCCTAAACTTAGATCTCTCTGATTTTGATTTTTTTTTTAACCCAAAACAACGATAATGATATTTTTACGAACGTTCTTCAGGTAACACTGATGTTGCAAAGTTCCACTTTTTTGTATCCATGTCTGTTTGTAAGTATGAGTATGTATCTTTCCGAACATCTGAAGAAGAGGAATCTCTACTTTTTGTCTGCATGTTCGAATGGATGTATTCGTATGAAACATTCTTGTTTTACTCGTAGTTCTAATGTCGCTGGTTGGTGCAAAATAAAAACGAAATACTTTTGCTTGTACTATTAAAAGCCGTTGTTTGTTCTACTAACTTAAATATCAAAGAAGTTTTATTTTTTTTAGGGTTAATAATAGAACAACTTTTGTCTTTAAAAGGAGTTAAGAGATTTGCTTTTATAAAACGGCCTTCTTAAATCGAATTTACAGACAAACACATATGGATTAGAGGTATTTTTGAATTTTCTTTCTGACTTCGATTCTTTTAAGCGTATTTTTAACTAAACAAGTTTTTTTATATTTGGCTCTTTACTGCGTAAACCCGTTACTAGTGTTTTATTCATTTATTTGTTTCTTTCTTAAGATCTTACGTTTATTTTTCGTCGATCTTTTTTGTTTTCCGTTCTGTTGTCAAAAAAAAATGTTGTGGTTTATATTGTATTTTGTAGATACATAAATAGATAGACTGACAGATAGTAAGTAAGTAGTTTGTTTCAAGTTTTAAGATTTTTACTTTTTCAATTCATAGAAATTTATTTCTTTAACATTCATCAATACAAATGATTGTCTACATCGTAGAAATATGTAAATTAATGCTTTTGTCTTTTTTTTTCAATGGATTTTTCAACATATCTGTCACTCACTACCGAACTAAATAAAAAAATTATACTTTCAAATTTCATAGATACAATAATAGTCTAATTTTATTTGTATCAACGACTTTGGTTTTGTTCGGACAAATATTTCTTAAACTTATGTATATATGTATCGTAACGCAGTTTATGTAGAAAAAAGGTTTTGTTCTATATTGAAGTTATTTTTTTTAATAAAGAGTATCTGGATTATTTAGGTTTTTTTTTGGTAAACAACATAAGTATTTATCAAAAACATCAACACCATCCGAATACCAGTAAAAATTAGTCATTCCCTTATACATTAAATTATTGTTTCAAGTTTCGCCTAGAATATTTAAACAAGTTGCTTTGTTAATCGGTTTTAAAATTTTATTTTGTGTTAAATTATTGGGGCGTTTATAAAATATTAAAATTGTATTTTATACGAAACAAAATGGAACAGCGTTAAATCCGCATTAAACAATGTTTTTTTTTTATATACCTCCTCAATTCAGGGTCAATATACGTTTCACTGAACAGTTCAAACAGAGAAAATGAAAATAACATGAGAAATAACATAAGTATAAATGTAGACGTCCGCACCAAAAGATATATAAGATATAACGCGTGGTTTTCGGGATACTCCTCCTGAAGATGATGGCTTATCCAATCATCGAAATGTGTCGAGGAACATATTTTTGGTTTTATCAAAAAACTATTTATTACAATTATAAATAATTGCAATAAATTGGGATTTAAGTGCAATACAGTTGAGTAAAACTTTTTAATTAAATGTTTGACATCCCATAATTTTTGAAAAACCCCTTTAAAAAAATATTTTCGAACTGTTCTTTGAAATCGACTCAGAAAGCGATTCTAAATTGATACAGCACTTAAAGAAAAATATGAAAACAGATTTAATGGGATCACACAAATCTGAATAATATTTTTATTAAATTGGTTGGTATTTACGTTTTGGTGCGGACGTTCGCAAACGTAATATTAGTTTTTATAGAAGTATTCGAACAGAAATTAACAATTTCTTAACATTTTTGTACCCTACCACTATAAGTGGGGTAGTTTTGTTGAGTTTGTTTAGAAAAATATATATTTCAAGAATACAGTGCAATCGCAATAGAGTGAACACTTGGTAATATGAACTACTTGATACTACGAACTCCCGATTTTTTCCATTAGTTACTTTATAGAGTGAACAGTACCCAACTCAATAGAGTGAACTTTTGTTTTTCTTATACATAATTGAACAAACTCAATTATAGAAAACATCTTCTCCAACGGGCCATTAAAAAGGACAATTTAAACGAGTTTTTTAAACAATTAACACTCAAAGACGTCATTTGTATTCTAATGCTAACTTGGCATGAGTTGGAACCGAACATTATAAAAAATGCTGGTCAAGTCTTTTGGGTGATTCTGTGCAGATAGAAGAAGAAGTGACGACGACGAGGAAAATATACCGTTAAACATATTGCACAGGTCACTTCGGCAACAACATCTGGAAGAACTAAACGTATATGTATTAAATTTATTATTCGCATGAAGTTTTTACCATTGATGACATTATAGAATGGAACAATGCTGAAAGTTAATTTCCAATTTCTGCTGAAGGCGTTTCCGATGCCATTTCTGAGACTAACACTGACATCGAGGAAGTAGCAGTAGCCAAACCAGACATTACAGCAGCGCAGGCCGTGCAGATTTTTTAAAAAAGCTATTGACTGGGCAGAAAATAACACAAACAATTACGAAAATATTTTAGTTTTGCATAAATTCCGCGATTTAGCGGTGCAAAAAGCAAAAAATGCTTGTACAAAGCAAAAAACTCTTGAAAATTACTTTACTCCTTTGTAATTATATAATAATATTTAATAAATATAGATGTTTTTTGTATAAAAAAGTGTTTTTTTATAGACTCTTTAGAGTGAACTTTTTCAATAGAGTGAACAGGCCTTGCACGAATTAGTTCACTCTATTGCGATTCCACTGTATTATTTAAACAAAGATTGATTTAGAATAAACTTTTTAATATTGCCTCAAAAATAAACTAATTCCTAATCAAATAATGTTATTTTGTTGCTTTTAGGCATTATTCCAAAGTGTATATTAAACGATTTATCGAATTTCGTGCCATAAATATATTTATAATTCGAAAATTTATACACATATTTTTAAATAAATTTTTCAAAAAAATATTGTTAAAAGGCTTATTTTTACCTATTAATACCTGTTTATTGAATTTCACAACAATAAGACCTTTATATACTACATCAAAGCTATTACCGGGAATCACTTATTTCCGCCACAATCAGATATTAATCCTACATATTTCTGGGAATCGTTTAAATGCTTCTATCACTCGAGTCAAGAGTAAGAAATTTGTTTGTAATCATTAATTGCATTCTTAAATTTCAAATATCACTCGCAGTTTCTGGTATTTAATGTTTTCTTAAATCTTGGAAAAAAATCTAAAAATCAAATAACGATTTTAAATAATTTTAAAAAGATAATACCAATAAAGATAAACTTTACAATAAACTTTTGTTAGCAACATCATTATGTAAATGCAATTTGTGAAAGGTACATACGATTCGTTAAAACTTAAAATAGAATTTTGATTTATTGTTTAAAAATTGTTGGAAAGAACCTTGATGTGTAATATCCAACAGAGGTGTTGTTCGCCACAATTATGATCTTGAACTGAACACAAGAGGTTAATTGTAAACTACAAATAATAAATACATACATGGGATTTTTTACCCTATAGTATACCTCAGGTGTGAAAGATATTATAAAAATAAAAACAAACCGTATGTAAGATATTCTCGAAATTTGTTATTCTTTTGAAAGGCCTATTCTTGCAGTGAATCCAAAATAGCCAGAACTCTGAATTTGATTAATGTCTTAAAGGTTCGGAAGTAGCTTTCAGATAAATATGTATAAACAACAAAATTTAATAAATGTTGAAAAGTTCCACTTGTAAAAAACTTTTACTTTTGTAATTCTCTGTTGGAGCAAAAGTCATAATAATGACAAAAATTGCCATTATTATTTTATATTTTGCATTATATTTTATTTAAAATAAAAAAAACACTGATTAAGACAATTTCATTAGTTATTAAAGATAACTGAGTAAATAAAAATAATTTAAAATTATTCACAATATTTGTTTAGAGATAAGGCAGTCAAAGCAATGAACGTTTTGTGGAAATAAATATTTCACTGCAATTTCTTTAAAGAAAGAATCTAAACGAAAAAGAGTTTGAAAAGATTTTACACATTTTAAAAAAACTTTTCCGTTTACAAACTTTTACTTTAAACAAAGCCATTTGTTTATTTCTTAGTGAAATTAGATAAAAGCGAGATTTTAGTCTCTTAAAAATATGATATTTCTTATTTTAAACAAGAAAAAATTTTGAATTATTTTACAAAAAGAAAAATATTTTTTGCTTTGTCTGTTTATTTATTCTAATTATTACTTTAAAAGTTTACATTAAAATTGTTTATAAAAGAGAACAAGAGTATCAAAATAACTTGATCATTTCAAATAAAATTACGAGTATTTCAAAATTAAGAGAAATATGATGACTAAGTCTAAGAATTTTTAAAAATGTTTATTTTGTAATGGTTGAGAAAATGAGCTAAAATTTTTTTTTATTTCAAATGTTGAAATTTTCTAAAGCAGAAATTATAGTAAAAATAAACCTACGAAAAAAAATTTTAATAAAAATGAAATTAAGTAATAAGTGAGTAAAGAGGTGTCATAAACAAATTTGTATGTAACTCGTATTTTTAGTCAGTCTTTATGATATCAAAAATAAAACAGAGTATCTATTTAATATTTTATTAGTTTCAGTCTTTACTGGTTTATTTTTAAACCAAAAAAAGATATAAGGTGTTTTTGTGAAATTAAATTTTTGATACAATTATTTTCTAAAAATTAATTGCTAAAAATTAAAATAACTATGTATTAATAAAATTTATGTTTTTGAAAAACTTTAAACTTTTGGTTTTCTTAATTTTTTAAAATGATAAAATTTTTGTTTGCAATGTAAAAGAAAAATATTAGTTCATTTACATTGCAAACAAAAATTTTTTGAATATTTTTATAGTATTATTTGGCCCAAAAAATTGTATTAATTAATTTTATTTCTACATCAGTGGTTCCCACGAGCTATTGCTTCCCCTTGAGATATTTCTAAACGGCCGCGGCCGACAATAGGTCCTACATACATATATACCCAGAAAATACCTTTTATGAGCAAATCTTCATTTGACTAGTATTTAATTATTTACATGCATACATATGTAATTACAATTTGAATTAGTTATTTCGACATACTTTCTACTTAACCAGTTCTTTAATATTTAGAACTATTCCTGACTTTGTAATATTTCATCCAAAATAACTCAGTTGAGATCCATTATTTCTTCTTGATATGATTCAGGTGTTTTGATTATATCCATGCTAAAAGCATTTCTAATTAAGTTATATTCTCAAGATTCCGTTTTAATTTCTGGAAAATATCTTTCAAATTCTCCGTTGGGTATTTCCAAACGATTTACAATTAAACTCTTTAAGTTATTAAGTAAAGGAAATGACGAAAAATTTGTCACCACTTGTACAAGGCAAATGTTACAGACGAAGATTTTCGTCACCTAAAAGGCGAAATAACCTATCTACAGTTTTCAAAAGTTTACAGAAGAGGGAAAAAACGTTATAAAATTGGAACTAACTGCAATATTGAAACGAAAATTATGTATTTATATTAAAATGAAACCAGAAATATATATCGATTGAGAAAATTTTGTTTTTCTAAACACAGCTTATGTTATGTCACTTAGGTTATTTTGAATTGTAAAAATCTAAACCAAATAACTAATTAGTATAAATAAATATAAATATTATATAAATATTATATAAATTAATTAATAACAGTTATAGTTTCTTTTACTGGTTTAAGCAAATGAAAGTATTTAATGATTGTTTAAATTACACTATGCAACAAAATATCGCGATTTTTTATGATTTAGTTTTATCTTTTTTAAGTGCGTAACGGTCCTCAGGTACAAAAACTGTAATAATTTTGTCGTTTGTGATATTAGATGTTCAAAATTTTGAACAGATATATCTTATGATATATGAAATAATAATTCATAATAATTCAACCTCTATTTTGATTTTTTTTGCAGATAGGTAATTAGGTCTTTAACATGATGATATATAATTTAATCTATTTTTTTATCTGAAATTGTGATATGTCTTTCAAATTCAATACAACATGAGAAAAAAAAAAACATAAATATTATTATATAGTGATTGAAAACCAAAACAGTAAACATTAGCAACAAGAGTTCTTCTCGGCCCCCCTAGAATGTCCGTACGGACCCCCAGGGGTGCGCGGACCACCACTTGGGAACCAGTGTGTTACATTATCAATATTATGGTTGGTTTTCGCACTTAAGCTATTTATTCTGTCATTTAAGCTTTTTTAATAAAAAAAAAGGTTTGTGTAGTTTATTATAAAAATTCTGAGCCATTTGCCAATTGTGTCCAATTACAAAGAATCCTATATCTGGTAAAAAAAAAAAACGCTATACTACTTAAACTTTTATAGTTTAACAGATATTGGGGATAGTGAGGTACAATAAGCAAAGATGAAGGTATTTTTTTACTTTATTTCTTCTAATTTTACTTAATTTCTTCTGACAGAAATTTATGTTGCTGAGAGTACTACCACCACGAACATCAAATGTGGAGTAAAAGTTGAATTATGAGATTAAACTATAAGAGTTACGGAATATTTGAATTTTTATATCGGATATCTTTAAATTAAAACTAAAAGAGAATCGGTCAATAGTTTAGATGGTAGTTAGACCGGTGTTGTATTAACATTTATTTTAATCAATTTATGCGTGAAGGTTCTAAAATTTAAAAATGTTTGTAATAATTTTTTGATACATATTATAAAAATTTCCATTATTCCATGATTAAATTAACAATACTAGAATTAATTAGGTATTAAATAAGTACTGAAATAACATAAGTTCTTTTACAAAAAGTCTATCGTTTTCCGATCACTTCTTAGGCCCACTTTTTTGGTTTTTGTACTTTGATGTCAACACTAAAATCCATATTTTGGAGAAGGATAAAAAAGGAGATATGATTTTTGAGATATCATTGAGTCAGGAACATAATTGATCTTCATTGTTCTTCGATACATAAATAAGTTTTTTGATTAAAAGAACATGAAAGTAAAGGTCATACGCTGAAATATGAGAATAGTTTTGTAAAAATCTGATAACCATATCAAAAGTTATCTTATATTCTTAAACGAGCAATAATTGTATATATATATATATATATATATAGAATGGCTATCTCGAAAACGGCTCTAACGATTTTGATAAAATTTGGACAGTGGATATCTTTTTGGATGTATAGGTCGAAGAAGAAGGGACTTTTGGAACTTTTACCTCTAAGAGGGTAAAAACGGGTAAAAAGGGGAAAAAATCGAAAACGCTATGTCTCCTAAAGTAATAGGTATAGAAACAAAATTAAAATTACGTTTTAAACAACTTTAAAAATAAGCGGACAGGTGTTTGGTACTTTTTTGAAACTATGTCCGATAGGGGGTAAAAAAGGGTGAAAATAGTTTTTTTGGCACCTTTTTAACCCACTCTTATATTTTAAACTAAAGAATGTAGAAAGAAATTTGGTACTGCAATCAATAGATGTAAAAAAACATGAAACACGTATTTGGTACTTTTTTGATTTTGGAGCCAAAATGGGTAAAAAAGGGATAAAATGATAACATCTCCAAAGTAATATGAATAGGAACATTATACATTAGGTTAAATGCGTTTTAAAAAAATGTACCGAATTCAATTGGCACCAAAAATGTACCAAATATACATATGGAACTTTTAGAAATTAGGGAATAAGAAGGGGGAAAAATTAGTATTATTTTAAACAAATGAATGTTTGTCTGTATGTATGTTCTTTATAGAATAGTAAACTGTGAATTTGATTGTGTTATGCTCTTTAGCGAAGATGTTGCGGATAAGCCGGCGAAGGTTTTAAAGTTGATAAGACTAATTTCCGACAGATGGCGCCACTGAAAATTACTAAAAATTAATTAAATCGTAAACTGTAGATTTGATCATGCTATGATCTTTAGCAAAGTTGTAGCGCATGAGCCGACGAAGGCTTTTTAGTTAGTATGAATAATTTCCGACAGGTGGCGCTACAGAAACTTACTCAAAGTCAATTTAATCGTAATCTGTACATTTAATCATGCTACAATCTTAAGCAAAGTTGTTGCACATGAGCCGACGAAGGTTTCTTAGTTGGTATGAAGAAATTTCGACAGGTGGCGCAACTGAAATTTACTCAAAGTCAATTTAAGCGTATGCTGTACATTTAATCATGCTATAATCTTCAGCAAAGTTGTTTCGGATAAGCCGAAGAAGTTTTATGAATTGGAATAAGCAAAGTGCGACAGGTGGCGCCACAGAAAACTACTCAAAATGAATTAAATCGTAAACTGTGCATTTGATCAGACTATAATCTTTAGCAAAGTTGTTGCGCATGAGTCGACAGAGGTTTCTGTTGATATGAATAATTTCCAAAATTATTCAAAATGAGTTAAACTGTAAAATATGCAAACTATGTGTTGGTCGGACAAAATAAATCAAATAATTCAAAATTAACTGAATATTTCTACAATGTCTTTCCTCTAAATTTATTTTAGCACTTTATAATATAAAATATATAAAAACATTAAAATTTTCCTCAAAATGCTTATCATAAAGCTCCGAGCAAGGCTCGGTCTACCAGGTACTAGGCATATTAAGTGGGTATGTTTTGAAAAAAACCTAAAAAAAACGAAGTTTGGACCGCCATAAAAAATTGGTGAACATTTAAAATGTTCTAAAAGGGTTAAATTTTGTAAATTTTCATTTCTTGCAATTGCTCATGTTTCGATGATCAAATATCGATCCGTTTGCATTTTAAGCTAGAAACAATTAAACAAAATTTTTATGTCTCAGATATCTAGGGCTTCTAGAAGTCGGTTTTAACGATTATGTTATTCTATACATTTTTGTCACTCACAGTAACATTGTATGATTCTTGACGAGTAAAAGCGTAGTTTAAAAGTTGTAATTAACTTCAGCTTTTTTCTACAATTTTTTATTTTTTTTTTTTGTGGCATAGAAAAACAACAGTTTTTTAACGTTCTACTACTCGATCTTTGGCAGAGGATTAGCGTGAAAATTGTGCTGGTATCTGAAGTAACAACAGCAACAGCAACGGCAACGACAACAGTAAAAAATGCAAATAAAGTAAAAAAAATAATTCATAAAAACTGACAACCTCAGCATAATAAAAATAAAAAAAAAAATTTAAATAATAACAAAAACAACAACAGCAACAATTACAAGATAAAAAGAAACAAAAAAAAAGAATTAAAAAGTACAACAACAACAAAGAAATAAAGTCAAGTAGAAAATGAAGTAAAATAAAAATTTTTCAACAACAAAAACTCATAAAATAAAGTTTGTTCGCGGATGAATAACTTGCCTGTCTGTCTGTCCGTCCGTCCATCAGTCAGTCTGGCTAGATGTATGTACGTATGTATGTTTGTATTTTGAAAAAGAATGTGCATAAAACAACCGTTAACTAAGTTAACAGCACCAACAACAACAGCAAACATTTTAGTGAAAAAAACAATAATAATAAAAAATTTATTAAGTAATTAGGCAATAAGTACTCAAATGCAACAAATAAGGAAATTTTTGCCATAAACATTAACTCATTCACTGAAATGAATCGTCATAATTAGTCGCACTTAAAGATACAGTTTGTACTTTTTTTAAAACATTAAACATACCCCAGAAACAATTTGAAAATTTCATATTGTTTGAGTTTTTAAAACACTTAACTTTTTACTTGATTTTAACTAATAACAATAATAATGTAATTTAAAACTTTTTACACAATTCAAATTATTATTATGGATACTTTTGCTCATAAACAACAAACAAACTTGTGTCATTGTTCAATATGTAATTATAATTGTTTAATTCTTTTCAAAATTAATGTATTCTCAATTTAGCACACACATACCAAAAAACTAAATCAAGTTAGAATTTTAATTTAAATATTTATGTAGTAGTACAAGTTTTAAATTTTTAATAATCACGTTTTTAAAACAAACACTTTTGGTTAATTTGTTATCTCATGGATTTTAAAATTGGTTTTACCACGTACCTAATACTAATACTTCGTCTTTTCTCTCGATTAATGTTGTATATGCATATAATTATTATTTATTTCTTTTTAATTAATAAAAAAACACTCTTTAGTTAATAATATTCACAATAACTTTATTTACAATATAATTCTACTACGATGATGTCACACGTTGATCTCACGACCGGCGTAAAGCAACTGAAACAAATTTAACCAAAATACGAATGTGAAATAACATATTTTCGTTCGCTTATTCATTTACTTATTTATTTTATTAACATTTTGTGCTTCGTTCTCTCTTTTCGGAATAAGCGATGCCAGATGATGTTTTCGTTTATTCCGAAATTTATATCAAATATATCCCAATATTCTCCGATTTTTCGAAATCTCCCATAACATTCGCTTCCAAGGTTAGGTTGTTGTAGTATGGTTCATGGTAATCAGACATACTGAGGCTTTGTTACAATGAAATCATTGACCCCTTCGTGAAACCATCAGGAAAGCTTTAAAAAGACAGACAATACCCACAGAGTAGATCTTAAGTGCAGACTTGACTTAAATGGCCTATATTTACAACCTCTTAAGCTCTAAGGCCGAGCACATTTTAGAACTCCATCCGCTTTGATCTTGTGCACATATATGTGGATTACAAGCTCGAAGTTCTGACACTTATTTTTATCGTTCTTATGAGAGAACTCGCGGCACATGTTAGCTTAAGTAGTTAATCTGGAATTTGTGAGGCAGTCGCAAGTCTTGCTTAATCGTGTCTATAGCTCTGTGATATGTAGCCCAACATAAGAGGAAACTGAATAGATGAGCCATATCGTTGAGTGGAGCAAGACAGAAGCCAGACCCCTATTTGCAGCTTCACTGTTTGGTTTATTTTCACTGTTGTAAGGACAATATATATATATATATATATATATATATATATATATATATATATATATATATATATATATATATATATATATGTATATATATATACATATATATGTATATATATACATATATATATATATATTGTCCTTACAACACTGGAAACAACACCTTTTCAGCTAAAATACACAATTTCTTGGGATATTTAGCCTTAAATTTTATAGTAAACGCCGAAGCCTACCAGATTATTCATTCGAGACTCATTTTTACACTGTCCACCAGGAGTTAGCCATCTTGTTAAGGATCCCACTTTGTCCATAACTATTGTAATTCACTCAAAAAAAAATTGAAAAAACATTTAAATTTTACATCATATTTTTTTTCCCGTATATAACATTTTCGGAAACATCTGTCATCCTATTTGTATCTTTATGCCTTTAGTACTCTGTAAGTTGAGAGAGTTAAGGCGAAACTAAATAAATGTTATTAGTATTACCAACATAACATGACAATAAACATAACAACTTCACTCTTTGTTAATATGTATAAATAAAACTTCACGGCAATACTTATCCAACAAGAATGTCGACTTGAAGTATAAGTATCTGTAGGATTTGGTAAGTTGCTGTTGTTTACTTGTTTAACAAGTGAGAAATGTAAACAAACCATTGATTATATATTTTTTTAAAGTGAGAGTCTTTGGGAGAATATTTTTTTCCAATCGGTGATGCCACAAGAAGCGATACCAGAATGATGATTTTTGAAATAGATATTTTTAATATTTTTTTCTATTTTTTT
The DNA here is from genome assembly GCA_933228675.1 of Stomorhina lunata. Lineage (NCBI taxonomy): Eukaryota > Metazoa > Arthropoda > Insecta > Diptera > Rhiniidae > Stomorhina > Stomorhina lunata. The sequence continues at coordinate 126,797,861 of OW121743.1, forward strand.
AAAGAAAACTCTTTGATTTTCTTGAAAATAATACTACGTATATATGTGACCTTTTTCAAGAAAAGGGACCTAGTATGTGAAAATGAAGTTTTGAGAAAAATAAACATAAAATTTTAATGTTCTTCTCATTTTTATCGATATTCCCAATTTCGTTTTATACGTTCTTATGCGGTAAATTAATTTTTATCAGATATCGAACTCATTTCATCTTAGGTACCAAAATCCACTCCTAAGTCCAAACCCGTTTTTTTTTACACTCTAGGTTTTTAGGAGAAGGCCACATTTTTTTTTTTTTTTTTCATTGAAAATTTCATTAAAAGATCGCGTGTATGCCAGCAAAGTCGCGGCGGCCATCTGCACGATATCTTGTTCCATACATTAACTCATTCTGTCTACTTTACGATATAATAAAGTTTTACGATTTTTTTTAATATCTGTGTTTTATTTAAAATTTAAGAATTGCGTTCAACCCAGTAAAAAATATATGGATTAATATATAATCGAGCAACAAAGGAGTAATGACTTATTCATCCATTTGGAGTAATAAGCGAGCTATCGAAACTTTTTTTGTTTTGTTGTTTGTGCCTCGCTTAATACTCCAAATGGATAAACGAGGGATTTTTTTCTTTGACATTTTTAGTTTTAAAAAGTGAAAGACGTGTTATTAATTACAAGTGAAAAGGTACGGTTATAGTAACAAATTGTTAAAAATGTGTCAAAATTTGGTTTCTAAGCGTCATTTAATACGATTTGTTAAAAAAGAAATTTAAATTGATTGAAAATTGAATTGATAAACACGATTTCTCTCATTATGCTCTTTTAGGAGACAAAAACGATTACTCCCTCTGTCGTTATTTTTAAGATCAAGGGGAGTACTCCTATGAAATCCGGAGTTTTATGTAGTAATCCATTACTCGCAAAGGAGCGCTCAAAGATTACTCTTTGGATGGTCGTATTTTTTACTGGGAAGTTGGGACACCCTTTATATGTATGTAAATTATAAGTATTAATCTTAACACTAATAAAAACTTTCAGAAAGAAGTACTTACATATGTATATGATCCCATAAACTCACTCTACACTAACAGTTCTTCCATATTTTTTCTGATAATTCGATGAGAAATATAATTAACGTTATCATAATTATCAGAAGATGCACTACAATCAGTTTATGTATGTCATTACAAATATTAAAAGTGTTAATGTTTACGTTTGATTTCTAATAGTTCAATCGTCTAGTCTATTAACATGTGTAAATATATTAAATAAGAACCCCCTGTTTGAATTTACATTCTTCAGATAATTATTTACACTTCCACAAATAAATATGTATAACCATATCTAAACAAATTACCTGTTTGTGTAAAATAAACAAAACAAATACATACTTACTTATATGTGTGACATACTCTATATTAGAGTATCTAATTAAGTTTCCTCAAAATTCCGCTTACAGCTCCAGTCCACATAATAAAAAAAAGCAGGGGATTGATTTCAATGCACTAGACAAGAAATTTAATAAACTTAAGTATATTCTAACACCCCCAACAACCTTTTTTAAAATTTAGCTACCGCTGAGAATCTATCATTTGCTTACATATTTTAAAATGAATAGTTTCTACACATGTAAATATTTATTGAATGTACTTACATACATATGTATATTTTGTATCTATGTTTATACAAATAAATTTTGAAATATCAATTAAACAATATATTACGAGCTAACATTGGAAATAGTTATAATTTGACATGACGCCCTCCTTCACTGCTACAATTCACAAATTGATGCTATCCGCGTTTCTTAAGTAAAATACTGTCTGGAAAATTATTAAGAATTACTTCATTGATATCAAAAAACTGATATCTAATGTTTAATTTTCATTTATGTTTTATTTTGGAAGATCTTATATTTATATTATATATATAGTCATGTAAAAAATAGAGATACTGATGTAAATATTTGTAAATATTGTATTTACTTATTAGATTACAAATCATTTGAACCTGTGGCGACGTCATTAGATGTCAGGGGTCCTACTTAACAATAAACAAAGACATGAAACCGAACAATAAGAAATAAACGTTAAGTAGCAAAACAAAGACTGTCAGGTTGATTGGTGGTAGCAAAGAAAATCTCACGCTCCAGGTGATAATCATTATTTTTATATAAACCTAGATATTTATAAAAATGTACAAATACAGAAAGATATCCCTTAAACTAGATTTACTTTCAAATAAATTAAAGATAACCAATGTAATTTTTCCATAAATATTTTAAACAAATTTTACAAAAGAAGACATTTGATCATTTATCATCATTAATGAAATATTTTTTGGATTCAAGTACAAATTATAAAAATATTAAACAGCATATGATAAGAAAAGTGAAAAATTAAAGAAAAGTCCTCTTTTATTTCAAATATTTCGGCTTAAAAATAATTATAAAACTTCTTTATAGACTCTTAGTTTTGGGATTTTTCAAACTGTACCGATTCATTTTTTGGCTATCTAAAAATTAAACAGAACTAATCAGTACTACTTGCTTTCATTTAGAAGGTTAAATGTCTCTGGAAGACTTGGAAATCCAAAACAGAAATAAATACACAAGATTATTTTTGTAAAAAAGCCCAATATAATCGGTTCATTAATACAAAGATATTTAAGCAAACTTGTTTCATTTGCCCGATTTTTTTTTTTTTTTTTTGAGAAAGTTGCCTCAGATAAATATAACATAGATATGTCTAATAATAAAGGGTGTGGAATATAAAATAGTCCAAATATCCGCCAGGTCATCACTGGGAGGCGCCCATTTGAAACGTCTAATTTTCTACGAATCTATTTTATAAACGACCACTACTTACAACTGCGACCTAGAAACCCACAATAAAAATATAACGGTGATAAATCCAATGATCAAATTTATCAGTTAACCTCACCTTCACCTTAGGTTTCCATATCATCAAATCGCTCCTGCCGAATATAAAGAGTGTTCTAAGAAAAATATGCATTTGCTATTTTAGACAAAATTTATCCATAGTGCAAGAAATAATTTATTTTTTGATCAAGTTAGTTTCTATAGATATGTCAGATACTATTATTTTAGAAATTATTAATTTTCAATAGTTATTTCAATCAAAATGGACTGCGAAAAAAATTCGTGAAAATATAATTAAAACTTTTAAAAAAAATCCGTCATGGACTTTTAAAAAAATAGCTAAAAATTTGAAAGTTGACCCTCGAATGGTTTCTAATGCCATTAGACGGTATAAGGAAAACCTGAGCATTGAAAGAAAACCTGGATCAGGGAGGAAAAAAGATCCTACAGATATTGGTAAGGCAAAAGAAGTCGAGCTACTCTTTCGAAGAGCGCCTAACACTTCTTTAAGAAAAGCAGCTCGTACGGTGAAATGTTCTACGAATTTTGTACATAGAGTCAAAGCTTATGCTGGACTGAAGACATACAAAGTCCAAAAGGTTCCAGATCGCAATGCTATATAGAACTTAGAAGCAAAAAAACGAGCGAAAAAATTGAAGTGTGATTTTATAAAAAAATACACCTGTTGTGTGATGGATGATGAAACATACGTACTGGCAGACTTTTCTCAACTTCCTGGTCAAGATTTTTATGTTGCTGATAAACGGGGCAATGTTCGGCAAGAGTTTCACACAAAAAAACAAACAAAATTCCCTAAGAAGTTTCTCGTGTGGCAAGCTATTTGCAGTTGTGGCAAAAGAAGTAAAGTATTTGTGGCATCTGGCACAATAAACACAGAAATTTATATAAAGGAGTGCCTACAAAACGGCTGTTACCCTTTTTAAGAGAGCACAGAGTGACTATATTTTTTTGGCCCGATTTGGCATCATGCCATTATGGAAAAAAGGCACTTGAGTGGTACTCAAAGAATAATGTCATTTTTGTACCACGAGAGGCAAATCCACCTAACTGTCCAGAACTCCGGCCTGTGGAAAGGTATTGGGCTCTGGTAAAAAAGGAATTGAAGACCACAGGAAAGATTTCCAAGAACATGTCCGATTTTAAGCGCAGGCGGAACACATGCTCCAAAAAGGTATCAGAAGCAACTGTAAAATTTTTAATGGGAGGGTTTCCGAAAAAAGTCGATAATTTTGCAAAACCCGAGTACTAAGTAAACATTTTAATGCTAAATGATTTTGTATAATATGTCATTATATTTGCGTATTTTGTAGAGTTTTTATATTAAAAGGTTTGATTTTTAATTAAGAAAATCCAACTACAAATTTTATTTAGAGCACTCTTTAATATATCATGCGCTGTATAAATGACAACTAATTGACGTTTGATGTAGCTTCATAAGAGCCGAAATTAACTGAAACTGAATTTGGTTATGTGAAAAATAAAACATTGAACTAAGTATTAATTCGAAACCAACTAAATATTTTCAAATTACGGAAAACTGAGGTTTTAGCAATTAATCAGGTTTAGTGGACTTGGTATGTACATTCGCTTAAAGTATAATTGAAACAAGGTATTTATATCATTATTTCTCTCTGCAGGATGTCTTTGATAATAAAATACTTAAACTATTTCGGTATTCCTTTGTATCACTAAAAGACCTTTAAAGATTCCTATTGAAAACTACTCAAATAAAAAGGTGTTGCTTTATTCTATTGTAAATAGTAAGTATTTAAAAAACAGTATTTAAAAAAAAAACGAAAAACTGTAGGTAGTAAATTCAACTGATCATTGTGATGATTCTTGCTTTTACTTTAAAAGTGGAATTATTCATAATTTTAATATATTTTTTTAATCCCACGCATCTTTGTTTTCTTTTCAAATCACGACAATTCACAAAGAATATATTTCTGACTAAATCGTAGTTGATCTTATTTTTACGAGTTTACTTCACTTCAGCATTTCGACGCAATTACTTTTTGTTTAGTCTCTCTTAGTCTTGAATCTCTGAAAATTCACACGCAATGTCAAAAATACTTCTCTTTTTTAGTGATTAGTGAAGTTCTTTGTTCTCGGGAGGACGGAGGTTTTTTCCCTTTCAAAATTAAAAAAAGGCGTATGACGCATTAAACTTAATAAATCAAGATAAAAATTTATTTTAAAATGAAGTCGTTTATACATATATATGTAAACATACACCTAAGTATATACATACATACATAAAAATAATATGTTTGTATTTAAAAAGTTCACAAAGTTTGATGTACATAAATAACTTTATCTTTAGCTTAAGACCATTAAACTGTTATATTTGGGTTGAGGCAAGAACAAATCCTAATGAATTTTGAAGGAAAGATGAAAGTGTATTTGAAAGAAAACTAAGTTTTTAATTGTTAACTTTATTGATTTTTAATGGCCTTTCTAAGATTTCGGCAACGAAAACCGAAAATTTTAAATAAAAATAAACTTTCTTTTTTGTCTACAGCTCTCATGTAACTACTCCAATTATATTTAGTTTAAACGATTTGGTAACAGATTCAACTTAAGTTTCAAGGGAAAATACATTCATACATATATTGTAAAATACGATCTTAATTAACAAATTACTTAATTTATATTTGAAAACAAAATAAATTAAGCATTTCGGCTGATATTGCGTGTTATATAAAAACAAAAATGAATGTGCATATTCGAAAAATTAGAAATGTAATCAACGTATGTATATAAATACAACATACATACATACATACACACATATGTACAATTTAGATACATAAATACAAACATCTTTCTGGAAATAATGCGTTTCTCTAAATCTATTTTTTTTTATTTTCAATTTTACACAGACATTTGTAAATATCTAGATATAAACTCGTTAATTTGTTATTTTCTTTTTCAACTTTTCAATTTTCGTGTCAGTTTTCATTAAAATTTAATATAGGTATGTATATTGAAATTACAAAAAAATGAAATTAATGATGCTGGAAAGTTCTGTAGGCAGACTTTAGCCTAAGGGTGCTACCAAAAATATTAAAATTAAATATTATTTTCTTATACTACCATTTTCTAATAACTAACATAATTTTTTACATTGATTAATAGCTTAATGTCTTGTAGACTTAAGAGAAAAATGAAAATTTATTTGAAATACTAAAGTTAATTTGATGAAATATATAAATAGAAATACATATAAGGGAATTCTGAAATTTATTCATATACAAAAGAAATCAAATTTTCTTTAAGTCTTAATTAGTTGAATATTTTATGGTAAATGTGTAATTGTTATAAGCATTTACGTAACTTTAATATCCATTTCATGGATTCATTCATAAATTCATTATCTAACAATACAAAATTACATTAATACTCAGAAACAGCAAGACCTGCATCTTTACATAAAAGACCTAAAATACAAACTTGGTTATGAATCAAAAGACTTAAGAAACGAACTAATATAACATCTTGTTCGTATAAACACAGACACGCACACACACACATACGTATTGTTGCTCATACTATGAATGAACCCAAGAGCTTATGCGTAAAATAAAATAATTGTTGTAAAAAAAACTACAATGATTTGCAGCAAAATGGGAGATTGATAACAATAACAACAAAATCATTCTCATGTTGAAGTGTCATATTTCCTGAAATTCTTAAAACATCAACAACATTGTTATTATAACATTGAGTTGCTTACAACCTTTGTAAAACAAACAATAATTTAGACATCATCTGTATTCGGATATAGTGAATATTAGATACCCCCTTCTCGAACATGGATAAATTATATTATTTCATTATATCGAAAAAAAAACTAAGCCAAAGATGAACAAAAAATTGTGTATAAAAATTATTGTAGACAAGTGAAATCGTCAAAAAATAACATTTGTTTTGATAATTTACTGGATTCAATACAGGCAGTAGTTCGCTCAAGGGCGAGTTTCTTTAAGATCATTCGAAATCGGCTGTTTTTCATGTTTCTTACTGTCAAATCAAAAAAAAAAACTATAAATATTACTATAGAAGCAATCTCTTAAAAAACAAAGAAAACTCAAAAATCACTCAAAACTTTAATTGAAAAAGTCATTTAGTCCTTTAGTCCTGGGGCCAAATTGTCGCATTCGATATCGATCAAAAACTCAGACTTTTAAGCAAATATTGTGAAGTATACTTTTGGGATATTCAAAGTTACATACTTCGATGCAAAAAGTTTATTGAAATTTGGCATCCAGTTTGATTTGTTTTTAAAAACAAATATTTCAATTAAAACGCTTTTACAATTGGTCATCTTTTGGCAAATAACTACAAAACAAATAGAGAACTGTGCATCTTTTAAATAATTTTGATTATCCTTAAAGTATGCTATACAAATGTTTTGAAAGTATCTAAGATTTCGATCGATATCGAATGCCGTAATTTGGCCCCTGGTCTGGCACCCAACTACTGATGCCAAATTACCACATTCGATATCTATCGAAAACTCAGACTTTTAAGCGAATATTGTGAAGTATACTTTAGGGATGTTAAAAGTTACTTCGATGCAAAAAGTTTATTGAAATTTGGTATCTATTTTGATTTGTTTTTAAAAACATTTAATTCAATTAAAACTCTTTTACTATTGTTCATCTTTTGGCAAATAACTTCAAAAAAAATATATTTAACTGTGAATCTATTAAATAATTTTGATTATCCTTAAAGTACGCTATACAAATGTTTTGAAAATATCTAAAATTTCGATCGATATCGAATGCCGTAATTTGGGCCCTGTATTTCAATACCGAACGTACAAAATAAATTACGAAGTCAAATTAATACCAGATTGATACTTTGACAAACCTTCCTTACTTATAATGAGGTGTAGGGTACAAATATGTATTTGTATATACATATATCAGTACATACTAATACATTTGTACTGGGGTAAAGAAATTCACTTGCAGTCATTAAGACCATTGATGTTAATAGACTGTGGTCGGTATTGTTTACACTCTTTTAAGTATTTGCGGCATTTTGCAAACAGTCAACTTGCAACATTTTTTCCAATTACAATTGCGCGTGCTAAGATGCCAACGAACAAACTAAATTAACTTGTAATGGACAGAAAAGTGACCAACATAAAGTCAATAAACTTTATTCAAAATGAAAAAATTTGTTAGGTTTTTAACACAAAAGTGTAAAATAAGGGATGTAGCAAATCAACTTGGAAATTTTTAATGTAGCAAATTCAAAGTTTAGCATGAAATTTGTTATGTTTTTTTCAATAATTATAATATAATTTCGATAGATGTGTAATGACTTGGTGCTAAACCTCTACATATGTATATAAATTTAATCAAATCAATATGAATTTAGTGCGTGCTGTTTTTGCCGTCTTAAATAAAGTTGTATTAAAAAGTCCAGTCTTGGAAAATCAATGAGAAATAGTAACCCTGTTCATAAAATTCAGATACAAATTGGTATTGAAAAAAATACTAAATTTTACATAAATTTTAGTTTCAATAAAAGTTCTATTTATATTTTAAAAATTACTTAATATTTTCTACAATTGTTCAAATCCCCTTGAAAAAATTATTTATTAAGGGCAGGTTTACTATAGATATAAAATAAATGGTAGGTGGTAAGCAATAAAAAAATAAATTGGATTGTAGCTATTAATTGACCATAAAATAATGAATTAACAAATAAAAATGAAAGTAAAACAAATTTGGAAATACAATTTTTTATATATTTTTTATATTAAAGTAATAATTCGACAGTAAATTTTTAAGTTTCAAACTTTGATATTAAGGGATTTGAGGTAAAATGTTTTTATAGCTGTTTAGAAAATAATTAAAAAAAAAAACCTGAAAAAAAGTTTCCCTTTTCTAAGAATATAGCTATTTTAGAAAAGAATTGGAAACACCCGCATGCTAACTAAACTTTTTAAGAACGTCCTTTTTATTAAGTTTATTTGCACAAACTCCAATTCTTCTATTTTAAAGGGTTTAAAATTAACCCGAATAAGTATTTGATTTGTATATGGCCCTATCAAATTCGGACCAAACTACTACTAAAGACTAAAATATCAGTTGCAAAGGGTTCTTCACATAAACATACTCCAAAATTCGTACTTTAGGAAACAAACAAAAAAGTTTGTTTCCTAAAGTACGGCCATTAGCAAAAGTTTATAATATACATACATATGTATATGTATGTAGATAAATTAAATTTAAATTTCGCATGAGCCGACGAACATTACTGTGTTGGTATAACTAAGTTCCGATAGGTGGCGCTACTGAAAAGTGCTTAAAGTTAATTAAATCGTATACTGTGCATTTGATCATTCTATGATCTTTAGCAAAGTTATTGTGCATATACCGACGAATTTTTCTAAGTTGGTGAGAAAAATTTCCGGTGGCGCCACTGAAAATTACTCAAAACGAATTAAATCGTAAACTGTACATTTTATCATACCATAATCTTTAGCAAAGTTCTTGCACATGGGCCGACAAATTCGTATGACCAATTTCCGAAAGGTGGCGCCACTGGAAATTAGTTAAAATGAATTAAATTGTAAACATTGCATTTGATCATTGTTTTATCTTTAGCAAATTTGTTGCGCATGAGTCGACGGAGGTTTCTAGTGCAATTAATTTCCAGTAGACGGCGACACTGAAAATTATTTCAAATGAATTGAATTTAATCTGTTCATTTGATCATGTGTTGATCAAACAAAATTAATAAAATTATTTAAAATTAATTGGATATTTGTGCAATGTATTTACTTCAAATTTATTTTAGTTGGTGGTGCAGCAACGCGTACAGGGTACAGCTGGTTCCTTATAAAAAATATTTTAAGAATGGTCTTTCTTTAAAATAATTGTTTTTTTAATTTACTCAAAATAATTTATAATGGTATTGTTACATTTTGGTGAGAACATCTAAATTTAATGCTTATAGGTTTATCAGAGCAAAAATTGATTACCATACAAAGCCTATATTTAGGATTTCTCTGACAAGTGGTTTTGACATTTCAAGCCACCGAAATTTCAAAACCGTTTCTGAGTCAAACGTTATACATAAAGATTCGTTTTAGAACAATTACAAAAACTCCCTTGCAGCGGTGTAAAGTACAAAAAATTTAAGAAATATTTAGACATATTTATGGAATATCGGTACATCAGAAATATTCTCTTATACATGAGGACATCACTCTGGAGTCTTTATTGACTGTATTGATTTTTCGTATGGTGTTGTGTTTGCCATATTTTCACCGGTTAAGGCCCTATAATCCGACACTTAACATAATGCAAATAATTTAGTTTGTACAATCTTAAGGTTAAATAAATTTCATTCAACCACTTTGTCTTTATACAAGATCTTAAAAGCTTCTCAATTTACTTAATTCGGTTCAGCATTTACTCAATTTAATTCAATTCAATTAATTCAATCTGTCAGTATTCAAGTCAAGAGTAACTTTATTTATTTAACTTTTAAATTTATTTGTAAATGAATATACGAGTATTCACAAGCAAATGACTAATTTATGTAAAGCAGACAAATGGTCTGGCCTCAAATATTAACAAGTACAATTTTATTGAATCAGATGAGACAGAAAATCTGAATGATCATTCAAATTTCAATATGAGAGAATAAGCCTACCCAGAGTAGATTAGTATCAAGGTTACAGAGATAAAATTGTATGTCTGCTTGTGTCAAAGGGATCTACACATATGTACACATATGTATGTATGTAAGTACAAATGTAAATTAAAAATGTTTAAATATTCTTAAAGCCTATTAAAACTCTTAAATTCTTCTTAATGACGTCACAAAATGAATCCAATATCACATGATGAATTTAAATTAAAAATTGTTATAGAATTAGTAATTGCCTTAATAGGATTCAATGCAATCAATTGTAATTGACTTTTTGGTTGAAATGAATGCCATCTTAGGAAATCAAGTAAATATTCCATCATTAATCATATTTTTCTAAAAATAATTATTTATGGAAATTGTTTACTCATATTTAAAATTTTTATGCCAACACAAGGGTCGCCTTTAATGTAAAGAAATTAGAGAAAATAAAATTTATCATCGAAAAGTCTTTAATACTTTTCAGAACATTCTTTCTGAAGATCAATAAACTTGAATAAACACGAACCAATACTCTAAGAAAATTTCCCATTCCGATTTGGGTACCTCCAAACATGCATTTTGGCGAAATTAAACTAGTTTTTTTATTTTTGGGACTAAAATTAAATCATTGGATGACAAACCAGGACTAACAGCAGATGATGGCTTTTTAGTTACACATTTTATGACAGGTCTAGTTTTTTTGACTCTTTTGAGTTTTGTAAGAGGACCGGTCGAATCCTATCTATTTTATATACATATTTCTACGATTTATCCGTAATTTTTAAAAATTTCTTGTCATCAATTGACACAAGCCTTGTTTAAGCTCAAACTAAGTTTTCATATTTTCATAAAAGGCAACCTTCATTATATTTTTAATAATATTAATGTAATTCTAAAAGCAATATAAATATTTATAAGGTAAAAATGTTAAACAATAACTCTTAAATATTCATCGGCTTTTCAATATAATTACTCATAATTTGGTAAAGATCTGCTAAGAATTTGACTTAAGAAAAATGCCTAAACAATCATAATTATGGTAATGAAAATGCAAAGTAATTTTAGTGCAAGTTATTACACATTTTGTAAAATATATAACATTTTCTCTATGATTAAGTAATTTTATTTACGTTTTTTTCTAATACAAAGTAACACCTCAAAAAAGTCTCGTTTGCCAAAAGAAAAATAAATAAAAAGAAACCAAATTAAAGTTTTATACAAATAAAGTATTTTTTGCTTAATCTGCAAATGCCATAAATCATTGTGTAAATTGCAATAAATTTCAAAATTGACATTTCGATTTATTTGCTGAAAATTGTATTTTGTCTTGAAAATGCTTAAGTACCAATTTTGTTAAAGTTTGTGTGAACAAAGAATTGATATTGTTTGCTTGCAACAGAGGCCAATACAAATAATGTTGCAACAAATTATATTTACACTTTGTTTTGGGTAAAATTAATTACAAAAGCTGTTTACAAGTTTATTGGAAATAATGAAATTAGTGTTTTTAACAAAAAAAAAAAATATAAAATCTAAAAATTGAATATTTCTAAAGCAATTAAAAAATATAAATAAATATTATCACTTTTGGTGTCGGTAATAACTTCCCTCGATTTATGTATATCGAGTTTTTTTTAAGATCGCTCTATTATCCCATCTACTCTTTTGCAGATGATAGAAACATTTGTCATTCGTAATCATTCATCAATAAGTGGTTTGGCACTTAGACATTTAGGGAAATAAGTAGAAAAGGAATACAACTGTCATTTACGCGCAGGTGCTTCAATGTCTATTTTAGAGATATTCTATCATGTACAGCAAATGGTGAAGGTGTTTATTGGTAATTATATTATACAATGTTATGTTATCTAATTAAATAAATGACCTTGTTCCCGAAATCCGAACTCTTATCATATGTCCGAGCATATATTAGAATTCCATGGACTTCGATCTTGTGCGAATATTCTCCTATTTTATAGGCCAAGCTTTGAAAAATGTTCCTCTACTTAGTCTTTTCATCGAAGTTTCGGAAGTCCTCTTTTAACATTAGGTGGTAGCACATTTTAATTATTGTTTTATCCTCTTCATAGTAATTGTTTTTTCAAGAGAGGGTTACTAGCCCGTCGTCCCAACCAATTTAAATCGGTACATGTTAGCTCTCTACATTAAGAGGTGTTAAACTAGTTCCCCGGGTGATACCACGAGGAGGTCAGTGTCCACAGTTGAGATGAAGGATGACCCAGAAAAGTTGGGATTACCAAGTTAAGACCAATCGGAACCGTGTTCCCTACGTAATCAAAGTTGACTCATGATGGTATTCTTTCTTTACCGTGAGTTAGTTTTCCAAAAATTTTTTTAGAAGGTAATATTTTCTCATAATTTAAAAATCATTTAAAAATACTCTCTAATAAAAAAAATTGTTGGTCTTGGTGGGATTTGAACCGGGGCCATTCAGTTTAAATTACCATCTTAATTACAAATAAGTACTTTTGTATTAACTTATTAGTAATTCGGAGGTAACCAGTTACCAGAGTACTTGCCATTACCAAAGTTTTGCTGGGTATTTTTACAATTTGTTTATATATCAACTTCAAGAACTTTAAATATCAGCTAAAAAAAAAGTCAATTTTATTTTTATTCTTTTTCATAGAATGTGAGTTATGGCGCTATTCATCTAAATGATAAAAATGTGGTGTGGTCTTTATTTCAAAAAAATGTTTTATTTAGGGTCTTATTTTGAAATTGTTAGTGTTAATAAAATAGTTTCGATTGAGAATTCCATTTATTTGAGAGGCAATAATAACATAAAAATGCTTTGTTGCTTTATTCCTAATATAGAAAATTACTTATTTCGGAAACAAGACAATTAATAAATTAAAAATAACTATAAAAAGTCAAGCAATTCGTGCGTTTTTTAATAATGAACTAAATAATGAGACAAAATCGACACAAAAGCAGTTACACATACATGCATACACACATACATATTCATTCATACGAGTATATTTCAAATATTTGTAAAACAATTTTTAAATTTCCGCTTTTGTGAGTTCTGTAAAAAGTTCATCGAAAAAAATGTTAATACTTTAGATCTGGTTGAAAACTTTATTGCATAAAAAAACACTTTAAAGTTTTAACATCTGCACAGGCGCATAAACACCACCCTCCCATCAATAGGAGTGTAGGGTATATTTATTTAAACATTGAGCAAATATCGTGTTGATTTCATTTTTGATTTTTTAAATACTGAAATATTGTACAATTGCAAAATTGAACAAAATTCAATTGGAAATAACTGCAATACAAGTTTAACTTGAATGAAAATTACCTTGACAAGGCCGATTGGTTCTTTTGAATATTTACTTGCAGCAAACAGCTGCAAGATTTTGTTTTATATTACAGACAATTAATTTACTTCATTGCCGCACCCATTATTTAAAATTTAGAATTTTGGACTTAATGATTATTTATGTATCTACTTATATGACTTTAGAATATTGGCTTTTGGTAACTGAAATCATTTTCTTAATTTTTTAATTTTAAAATAATAAAATTTTATTTATTATTTTGGTAAAATATGTTCTCCATATTTGATATTTCAACTTAGCTTGTTTATTAGACCTTTTACCGGGAAAACAATTTAATGCTTTTGAATCTCAAGAAAGTATGAACAACATTAAAATTAAGAACCAGCCTTGTTTTCCTGTTAACGGTTCACATATACTAAGTAGAGAAGGGTATTTATAATTCGACGTTATTCATAGTCCTACAGAGTTAATTTGGGCAGTATAAACGAATTTTTAGTATTTCTATTTTAAAGTGTAACAACACCCATTATATAATTAAATTGTTTATAGTATTTGGCTGTTACATAGTGCGTTTTTAAACTAACGGATTGAGTAACAACAATAATGCAACATAACAGCAGTTGCCACATAACACAACAACTATGTCTGTATCAGAGTGACTGACGTTTGAATAGAAGGCAACTTTGAAACAAAAAAGCGACATAAAATCATGTTTCCTGTTTTGCGTAAAAAAAAGTTACAAAAAAAATAAAAAACCAAATAAACAAATTGTACTAGTTATAAATTGATGAATTAACTGATCATGCAGAACATACTTAAAAAATAAATTCAAGAAGGTTTTAAAACAAAAAAAAAACATCTTTAATTTTGACCGTCTCTAATGCACGTTTCTATATTTTAATCGTTAAAGTTTATTTTGTACATTTCCTTTCATCAACGATTTTCTATTTAAACATGAAAAGGGAGTTTATACGTAAGTATGTAAGTGCATAATAACTTATTTAATGAAAACTTTTGGGATTCACCTTTTTAAAGGTAAATGAACTTTATACAGCAAATACAGAAAATTAATTACATATTTCATTATCATGCATTTTACCTGTATATGTATTTCAATGTTCATGAAACTTAAAAGTTTACCCGATTGGATGGTTTATTATTAACTATCAAACAGGTTGGTTTTTAGTTGCATATCAGGGGTCAGATTCCCGCAGCCGTTTCAAATCGATATAAACAATGTATTAATTTGGATGCTTTTAAGAGCTTTAGGATAATGTGTGTCTAAATAAAATAGAAGAAACATGTTCTGAACATATGTATCTTAATTTAACCCAAACCTTCATGGATAAAAAATTGTCTAGAAAATTGAAACAACTTGAAAATTTTTCAATCGATGGTTACATTTTAATATTTTCTGTGTAAAGCTTAGTTCACATTAAAATTTCCTAAACTATTTCTATAGAAAATTTTTAATGTAGGTAATTTTTTTATTGTTTATATGATGGCTTTCTATAGAATATTTTTTGTAAATTTTTTATATACATTTTTCTATAACCAAATTCTCAATACAATTTTTCTGTTATTAACATTTTTCTATAGAAACAAATTATAAATATAAATTTTTCTATAAACAAATTTTCGATATAAATTTATTTCTACAAACATTTTTTTATTGTAAATTTTTCTGTTCTAAAATTCGTTATATCGGGCTTGAGTTCATTATTTATTTTAATGTACATTTAATGTACATCGCTGGCTTAACATGCAAAGGCACTAAGTCCATATTTTAAATATTTTCAGGAAAGACAAAAAACAATCAAACTTTTTTGTGTAAACATTTTTTGATTGTTTTTTTTTTTTAACACTTTTTATCTGGACTTAAGTCTTTTTCTTGTGAAAAATTGGACTTAGTGCTTTTGCTAATCACTTCAAAACAACAACATCAGAAACGAGATACTCTAATTTTATCATTGTAATATATGTATTTTTGCTTATTGTACATTTCTGCATCAAAATCTATATTTCTGGAAAAAGTGGACTTATTGCCTTTGCATGTTAAGCCAGCGATATGTATTTTGAAATATGAAAATTGAGAATACTGAAAATATTCACCTATTTTTGACGCAGCTCAGTTGAAAGCAATTTCTGTCCAGTCACAGTACTTTTTTAAAAAATACTTTTTTGTGGACAAATTTTCAATACACATATTTTTTAAGAGACATTTTGGAGAACTTTTATAATACAAGAATCTTAAATGATAGTTTTTACGGAATTGGAAAAATTATTAATCTTCATGGGCTGACCTAAAAATTTGTAAACCTAATTTATGGCATTTACTATATTCGATTTAAATGTGAGGGTAACAAATATGGATAAATCCTACGTGACGGACGATACATTTGTACGGATTTCATTGTACCTACTTAAATGTATCCCATTGCCATTCTACACTAGATATCTTTGTACAGACTTCTGAAAATATTAGCTCATCGATTGTTCTATCGAATGGCATTTGTTAATTAACATGCTTCTTTTGGAGGAAAAAGATATTCGCTTTTAAAGTGCTGTGACGGACGCTACAAAAAATGGAAGTGACATTTTATCAGAGACCGGATTTTAATACTTTTAAAACAATATTTTCATATTTAAATCTATAAAAAAACAATCATTGAAGTTTAAAAAAATATTAAAAATCCCTCATAATTTTTATTTGTTCAAAAATTTTGTTTCTTTTTTCAATCCGATGAAAATAAAATATAAAAAAATCGTTTGCGATATTTATCAGTACAGTTCAAAAAAATTGTCATCTTTTTTCATCCGATAAAAATAAATTTTGATAGAAAAAATTCAAATTTTATTTCTGTATTTGTCCGGGTATAAAGCATCTTTAGGACGTTTAAATAGCAATAAATGTTGAAAATTTTGAAATTTCATAAAAATTTTATTTTTTCAAAGTCAAAACAGAAGTTCAAAAATAAAACAATCAATAAAATATTTTTCTGTTTGGATATTTATCGTTATAGATATTTAAAATTTTCATCATGAGGGATATTTATATTTCAAATATAAATCCCTCTTTTTTATTTTTCGATCGAAATGAAAATAAATTTTCATCGGCAAAGATATTTATACTTGATGGATTTAAAAAATAAAACGATCTCCGGTCTCTGCATTTTATTCAACACGTGTTTCTGTGATTTTTATCAAATCGGTCATAGTAATAAAGAATGAGGATTACAAAAGAGCTTTTATAAAATATTTTAAAGTTTCACAAAAAATCCATAAATGAACTGTTGCGGACGCTACGTGACGGACGATACAGTTTTTACTTGAATGTTCAATGTTCATATTTTAAATTCATATTTCATATTTTTTTAAGGAATTGTTAATCAGTGAAAATAATGGTTTTATTCGTTCCCGAATTTCATCTCCTTCCTTTTCATGTTCGCGGTTTAAGTGCGATTTTTGGACACAATTTAATATTTCACAAAATGGCTACATACATATATTTATTTAATGTTTTTCACTTCTTACATCTTATTTTTCGTCGAAAGAATGCTTAGGCTAGCTGTTAGAGTGTCCCAAAAATATTTAAAAAAAAATCAAATTTCGAAAGCATCAAAATTGCCCCACTGTATATTTTTTTAACACCTAATATCTTAAATTTAATCTGTGGATATAGACAGTGTTATTGTGAATAAGACAGACATGTGTTCGTAAATTTTCTATTTAAAAAATATCATTTTACAAAAAATAGATACTGTGGCGAACGCTGAACACCTTCCTATACATATTATTCTGTAAAATGCTATATTAACATCTATACATTTTTAGCCTAATGTAATGCATACTATAAGTTCTCTTTACAAACCAAGTTCAATTTTAGAAAAAAGTAAAATTTCACTAGTCAAATTAAGAAAATCTTTATTTCTGTGACGGACGTTACACACTGTGAGCCCATTTTTACTTGACGTTATTTATATCACTCCAATTACTTTTGATGGGGTCTTTTACATCTAATTGTATAAAATTAAGCAGACTTTGAGCCCATATTGAAACTTGATGCCTAAATGGATGTTTTTGTGATTTTTATGAACTTTTAAAAAACCTATTATTTTAAAAAATATATACAAATTCGAGATGGGTGCAAATAAAGACCTGCCATTCACGAAGAGAGCAATCAAAAATTGTATCCATTATATATTCTAAAGGATCAATATATGGTAATTTTTTCATAAACACAAATACGTGATTTTGACAGTTTTAAAATTTTGTCCTTGGTTTAATGTTTTTCGGATTTGCCCATATCAAACTCTTGCAAAAAAGAAGGGTCAACATATGAAATCTCAAATTCGGCAAACAAATTATTATAAGAACAGATAATTACAATATTAAAAATCGCTTATTTGCTTATGTGTAAGAATTAGACCTTTAGCACTTCAAAATCTTTTCCTTAATTAAACGACTTGTGTATTCATCATATAGTGTAAGTGTACATTTATATTTTTCCAAGACTGTATAATTAGAACCGTTATAATATTATACCTAATTCAGTGTATGTACAATATGGTAATCATTTGTGGATATGTTAACATTTTTGTTGCGGTTATAGGCTAAAATCATTTCCGTTATTTAATGCAACATCATAACATTAATAATGTTCACATCAAAAACTCAAATGTTCTGTAGCCGAATGTTTTCATAAAAAATGTTTACAATTTATCGCTTCAGTTCTTTTTTAACAGACATAAAATTACATATATAGAACATGGCTACAAATATAATTGTTAATTCAAATCAAATTAAAATTGGAATTAGAATTAGAATAATAACTCTGCAAAACTTTCTCCATATCATTTGCTGCAAGATCGTCATAATAAAATATAAAATTAAAAAAATTTGGCACAAACATTGCTTTTGGTACTAGGACCATGTCTATTAATTTAATTTGCCTTTTATTTATACCCCAATATTGAATCGGTTCATATCTGATCATACCTTCCATACAAATGATTCTATCAAAAGTCACTCAAATGCCCCAAAAATCATCAAAAACATGAACATTAAAATAATTTTTGTTTATAATAAGACTTTGCATAAATAAGTTTTCAATCAACTGAAAGAAAAAGTCTCAATGATCTCTAGAAAATATTCGTATAATCATTAAATGAAATTTATTTGAGCTGTAAAAGAACTGTTGAAAATTTGTCCATATTTTTTCTTATTGGAATGATACTAATCACAGAGTCTTGCTGGACAACTTCTTTAATATTTATAATTATTTATAAACAGATAAATATATAAATATGTAAATATAGTAGTTATGTACATAAAAACGTATATTTGTATACTTTATATTAGATTTGTTGTATCTGCATACGAGTATGTATCTATTGTTTATTACCTTTATAAAACCACAAAACTTTTCAATATTACTAAAAACATCGAACATTGAAATTTAATAACTTTACACAAATATCCGATACGCCGATACTCATTATTTTTAGATAAATGTTTAGATTTTTTAAAAAGAATTTAAACAAAAAGCAAATGCATTTTAATTAAATAAATGAAGGTTCTTTGCAAATTAATTATTAATTACTTTTGTGTTATTATAAAGTGTTTAATTTAACAATAAAACAAAAAAGTTACAAAAATTTATAAGTGAGAAATTTTTTAAATAAAATAATTTTGCACAAAAAAAAAAATAAATAAATTTAATGACTAAAATTGTTTTTATTTCAAATATAATTAGAAAATAATTATTGAAATAAAATATTTAATATTTCATCTTTGTGTATTTAGTAATTTTATATATGTGTATAAATTTCTATTTCAGACTTTTTTTATACAATAGAAGATCAAAAAGATAAGCGATAATATAAAAAAACATCATGCCAATTATAAGAAATGAAATTAAAAATAATTAAAGCGTGGGATGATTCAATTTAGGACAAACAATTTTTTTATTTGGAGCATACGCGTACATTATAACTTCTTAAAAAAAAAGAATATACGAGTACATTAAGAAAGTGTTATAGTCGGTCAAGCCCGACCATACGATACCCTTCACCACTAAGGTCGAAGGTGTTCTTTTTCCTGTATAAAGACAAATAGTTGCTAAATTTTTCCATCGTACAAACATTTTTTCAAAACTTCAGTGATTTTGGTTTACATAAGCAGTATTTGTATTAAACTTCATGAAAAAATAATGATATATGTGGCCAAAATGTTAATAGCCATGGTCCCGCTATCAAAAAAAATATCTGTACCAAGTTTCATCAAATTATCTTAAGAATTGCGACCTGTACTTTGATTGCATGGTTTACATGGGGGTCCAGCCAGTCAGCCAGCCGTCCAGCCAGACGAACGGACTGACAATCGACTTTCAAAGTGATTCTAATGTGCTGTTTATATAACACAATCAGCTGACGATTGAGAAAAATTTACATGTATTTTGTTTTTGTTACAATAACAAAACACATGCAAATTTCAATCATCAGCTGATTGTGTTCTATAAACAGCACATAAGTCTATTGGTATACCAAAACGTGGGTCTAAGACAAATATTTCTATGCATTACATACATCAGCGCAAACTTATAATACCTTTCCACCTATGGTGGTGAAGGGTATAACAATTTTAATTTAAAATAAACCAAGTAAGAAAATGCTATAGTCGGTCAAGCTCGATTTTTAATACACTTCATTATTAAGTTTTTTTTTATTTCTTAGAGACATATCTGTGATATTTTTTAAATTTTGATATTGAAGCATTTTTATATTATTTACAGCAAAGAAGCGATGTGATTTATATGTGGACCGAATGTTATCAAATTTCGGCTTTCTATTTGTATTTAATGCGATGTTTTGTCTTTGCTAGTACAAATAGAGGTGATTTATTATTATTTCTTTGCTTTGTTTACATATTTATTATTTACTAATTTTTACAATTCATTTTAGGTAATATTATATTATGGATATTGCAACAGATGGCGCAATATCACAACTCCCACGTCAAGATTTGAAATATATAAAAAATAATCATTAAATATCAAAAAAAATATATACATATATATATATATATATATATATATATATATATATATATATTTATATATATATATATATATATATATATATATATATATATATATATATATATATATATATGTATATATATATATATATATATATGCAAAATTTTAGCAAAACTTTTAGGTCTATTAGTGTTTTTGTAATTTTTTAAATTAAATGACTTATCTTATGTATGGGTCGTTTCAAAATTTGGTACAATGATTTCGGCTATCATAAGTTATATTTAATTATTAATTTTATTAAAATGCAAATAAATTTGTAGATGTAAAGAGCCAAGAACTCCATTCCGGAAAGGCTTTTCTTTGGGGGTACCCAATAACGATCCGATTTAGTTTGCGACCTGTACGTTAATAACGAGCTTACATGAACTGTCACCTAAGGATGGGCATCGTTAGATCGACTCAGATTTCGAGTATGTACTTAGATTTGTAAACTTAAGGGTGGGTTTAAGACTAACACTTCTATGCAATACAAACGTCATGACAAATCCTATAAACCCTATTCAGAAATGGTGGCGAAGGGTATACAAGTTTTCCCAAAAATTATATCGTCGGCCTATATCTGAAATGGCTTATCTGCAGATTTTAGAAATTGAGATTTGTACACCATACGATTCCCTATAACACGCTTTACTTATAGTGTGAATTTTTTATCAAAATGTTAATTTATTCGCAACTTATTCACTTTTTTGTTTGGCTTATCTACATAAACAATTTTTTTTCGAAGACAAAATGATTTATCTACGTTGTTTTTACTAAATAGTCATAAACTAAACTACTTTTCTGATGAGTGGTAATACGCTAAACTCAAATGTGCTTTAAAAATTCTTCTATATTCACACTGTTCAACAAAAGATGCTAAAAAATGCAGTGTTTTTAGTGATGTTTAAAAGGCTATTCACTGCTCATAAACTTCCAAAATTACATTCTATAACTCTTAACAATAAGAATATATCTTCCTTCAAGTAGGAAAGACGAAAAATTATAAAATCTTTTAATTTTTATAAAAGAAAGTGCATTTTGAAAAATTCACTTTTTCAAAAAATAAATTATTACCAATAAAATGTAATTAACATCGTATATATTTAGTACAATTTAAATACATAAAAGTATCCCAAATCATGTGTAATCGGAATTACATAAATTTCTTAAATTATGTTATGCAATCCATTTTCCTACAAATTCACTATGAACAAATTGGTTTATCTACACGTTTTAAAATTGTATATAAAAATTTTCGAAGACAAAACGGCTGATCTACCGTAAAATCACTAATATTGGTTTTTATTTAATAAATTTTATTTCAGGAAATGAGAAGGAGTCTACCAATCCCATTGTAAAAGATCACTTTGTTAAAAACTCACTTACAAGATAATTAAAGAGTATTTTGCTTCTCCTGAAAAATCAGTATTTTACAGATAAGCCATTTTAGATATAGGCCGACGATATTTAAATTTTCCTAAGACTTAAAAAAATTTTAAGACTTAAAAATTTTCTTAAATTCTTAAGTTTTAAACAATTTTTAAATATTCTTAAATTATAAAATTTTGTGGATGTTTTTGTTAATTTTAAAATTTTGTGATATTTAAATATTATATTTAATATATTTAAATATAACTAATATTTAAAAAAAAATAATAATTTATTAAATTAGAATATTTTTTAAACTTTAAAATATTTTTAAAATTACTTTTGTGAATTTGGAATGTCAAGTATAACTTATTCCAACAAAGGTACAGTGGTTTATTTGTGCTAAATTTTCTTATTTTATTTAGTTATTTTGTCCAATTTAACATGTCACAACATGATCACCTAATCCCATAAAATTAGTCCTCACTCTGAAAAAAATATTTTAGAAATTTCAGATAATGACTGAGTCTAGTTTTCAACTGGGTTGAAATATGACTAAATAATGTCAGTCTACAGTTTTACAGTAATTTAACATAGCTTTCTTGATTACCTCTTTTTTGATACAAGATAAAGAATATTAACATTAATATTTATTTTTGTATATTTTTATTATTCATTCACAGAATATTATCATCCATGTTTTAGACTTTATTGTACAATACGAGTTATATTGTTCAAAAATAAAACAAATTGAATATTTGACCTAAAAAGAAGGGATATTGTGTTTTTGTTGGTAGCATCAACAATTTATTTTATTGCGTTAAAGTCTTGTTTTGTTCTTAAAAATTATTTTTCTTCTTTAAAATGCGAATATACGAAAACTTTTATATTTTTTTGGATCTTTGTATTTTGTTTTTGGATTTCTCATGTTTTTATAATTTTAATGTTGTATCAATTTTGGATCTCCATGTTTGTATTGTATTGAGGCTTTTAATCTTTTGGTAAAATAGTGATAAATTAATAAAGAAACTCCAACAGATATAAAACTCAACTTGACACAATTTTCAAAACAAAAAGTAGGACTTTTATACTACATACACATATCGAAAATATCTTCTTTTTTTAGGAACTTTTGTATTTACATGTTCCGCACCCAAATGCTTCTTGGCTTATTCGCTTTTAAAACGCAAAAAAATATAAAAATTAAAATTTTAAAATGTCTTTATACATATTTCTACATACATATATACGTCTGTACGTATGTATATTGTAGTAATTAATAAGAAAAACTCTAAACATTTCATCGTCTAAGTGTGTAAAAAGAAATGCGTATGTACGTATGTATGTTTTATTTTTAATAAAATTTATCTCATTGCACGAAATTGCCAAAGCCACATCATAAATCATTTCCCAAAGTGCGTTTGAATTTTGCAACAATTTGAAAAAGTATTTAAACAGCCGTTGCAAGTTGCAAGTCTAGCAACGCATTGAGTTTAATATTTCCTCTCCCTAGCCTCCCTCCTCTAAGCGTGTGTCCGTGTTTTTCTTAACTTTTTATCTAAACAATACAATTGCATGAATGTGTGTCCAAGTGTTTTGTGTCTTTTTGGTCAACAGCTTTAGGCTTTTTGCATTGAAATGGAAAGTGCTATAACTTGTATTTGCCAACTGAACTGCGAGTAGACAAATTCAGACTTAAGCTGTTTCGTATCGTAGTTTCAATGTTTTTTTTTGTAAATTTCCTGCTGTGTTTTTACGAAAAATTTTCTATTTCCATTTGTTAAAGTTGATGTTGTTGTTTAGTTAAAATAAAAAATATTATATATTATATATAGCCAAATTAATTTACTTAGCCTGTTTGACCAGCTTTGGGCTTTTCTTACATGTAAAAAAAAAAAATTTAAATATAATTGGTTCACAATTTCCTTTTTCCTGATTGTAAGTAAATTGTTTCGCTTTCAATTTCAAATCAGATATTTATCTTGTTAAATAACTTAAATATTTTTCAAACAAATTACAACTCTACCCAGCATTAAGATATCGAAGTCAATTAATTTTTCATAATCCATCCCTAAAAATAATGGTTTTAAAACATCCATCTAGGGACACGCATCTTCCACTGTTCAGATTATATAATCTTAGACCAAATAGATTGAATCGGAAACACAAATATTCTAAGATACTAAAGCCTTAGTCTGACCAAAAGACTAATTTGTTGAACGTTTGGACTGTATTACGGCATCTAAGTTATTTGCAAATTTTGGATATAAAAATTTCATAAAAAAATGTCCGTGTAAAATTTTTAGTGATAATTAAATTTTTTTCATAGAACCTTTTCGGTAAATATACTTTACTAGCTGACCCGACAGACGTCGTTTTGCCTTTAATGTGGTTGAAGAGGACATGTTGTTTTGTCTTAATATTTTTTTTTTTTTTTGTAGCCTATAACACAAAATTTTGCACTATAAATGTAAGTTGGCCCTATAGTTCCTCACTGCACTAAAAGTCCTAGCTTATTATACCCTTCACCACCATAGGTGGAAAGGGTATTATAAGTTTGTGCTGATGTATGTAACGCATAGAAATATTTGTCTTAGACCCATCTTTTAGTATACCAATAGGCTTAGAGTCACTTTCTGAGTCGATTTAGCGATGTCCGTCCGTCCGTCTGGCTGGATCCCCCATGTAAACTTTGCAATCAAACTACAGGTCGCAATTTTAAAGATAATTTAATGAAATTTGGCACAGATCATTTTTTTGGTAATCGGTCCATTATTTATGGTACTTCCCATAGGTCCCACTTACCGCAATTGACATATTGGCCACAAAAATTTATATTTGTTCATGAAATTTAAAACCTAAATCACTGTACCAAATTTCATTGAAATCGGTCCGCATTTGACCATAGCTCCCATACAAACTCTTTTCTCAAAACGCACTAAATTAGATAAAATTCTTCGTAAATCCGAAGATAATGAGAATTTAAAGTTTATTTTTTGCATACATAATTTTTGTAACAACTGTAATCAATTTGCCAATTTCGAGATAATTGATCCACATTTGACCCTAGCTCTCATATAAGTCCAAATGACGAAAATAGCTAAAATATATAAGTTTTGAGAATATGTTTGTATGATGGCAAAATTAAGCAAAAATTTGTCTTTATACAAAATAACACCTTTGACCTTAGTGGTGAAGGGTATCGTATGGTCGGGCTTGACCTACTACAGCGCTTTCTTACTTGTTTTTATATGAAAAATGTTCTACGGTATGCAGATCTATCCGGATACATACATACTTATATAATTCCCACGACATTCCAATTGGAACAACGGGTACTTCTCTCAGACAATGAACTACATCCGATTCTATTTTTAGTTTTACATAGCCAAATACTCAATAACCGGTGGCTAACTGAAAATTTATTTTTTCAAGTGGGTCTGGCTGGGGATCAAACATGGGAACTCTGGTATGCTAAACGGATGACTAACCTGCTATTACCATTTATCCGGATATGTACACAAAATTTCATAAATCGGTGAAGCTATTTCGGAGGCAACAAATACTGCGACAAGAGAATTTTATATATTAGAAAGATGAAAAAGTTTTGGCATTCAATTTAATAGAATGATTGTCAATGTAAAATTATCAAACAATTTTCTTAATTAAATTAAAATTTTATAGAAAATATTGAGGTTCAAGTCATGAATTATTTATGATTATATTAGATTAATAGCTCGATTTTGATAACTTTTTTTTACTGAAAAAAGGGAGGTCTAGTGGGTATAGATAAATCGAGTACGCTGAATTCAATGGTGCTTTTTGAGTTTTTTTAGGTTAGCCCTAGTTTTTGAGATATAGCGTGTTAAAAAAATGGAGGAGGTTTCGCAATAAATATTCGCGTAACTCGAAAACTGTTTAGTTTCTTGAAGTAAGTAAAAAACCGAAATTCAGCAATAAAATTATTTTTCGGAAACACTCCATGTTGTCGGGTTTTTCAACCAGCACAGTGTAATTAGTAGGAATACTATGTGACACATAGATGTGTGGAATGCCGTATTTTCTGTCCCACTACGGACTTCGGTTACTGCTACTCAAAACTCATTCACTTATCCACCTTGTCCATATTAGTCTAACTGAACCAATCATTAGGTCATACCTAGATGAATAAGCGAACAAGTTAACTCTCGTTTGCAATTTCGCTTAAGTGTTCGGTTAAATAGATGATCTTAACTACTGACATTCAATAGTGAATGACTCTGCGTATAGAAAAAATTCGTAGCGAGATAGAAAATGCGACATTCCACAAATTCAACAAAAATTAATTACTTTCAACAAAATGTTTAGTTTAGAATGTTAATTTAACATTTTTCGGTATATAATTTTTTATACATGTACAACAATTTTCGGAGTACTTTCTTCATTCCGAATAAGGTTACTCCAAAGCATGCAATTTTAAAAGCATGAACCACTTCATCAAGTGCATTAACATTGATCTCGGCAAGAAATTTTATGTTCGGAAAAAAAATATATCTTTGGGAGCCATTTCTTTACTGTGCGGCGGAAATATATTTTTAGTACTCAAAAAGTTACTTGTCAGAGCCGATGATGGAAAAAATCAGTCTTTGCCGTCTGTTTTTTTTTATTTCTTCAAAGACTTCTGGATTATGCTTTTTAATAAGAAATCTGTATCTATGTATATTTGATTATTTATAAAAAAAAGCTTTATTATTTAAAATACGACATTGTGGTTTAGTCAATAAATAAGTTCTTACTTTCAATCATAATAAGGTTTCTCTAAAATATGTCAGTCAGTTCTATTTCAACCAATGAAACCTCAAACATAATAAATCTACTTATTACTACTTAGTTTATGTCATGAAAGAAGAAAAACTTGGATGAATTGGGATGCGCTATATACATACATACGTACAGTACTAGTTTATGGATTCTGTATTTAGTTAGGGATCCCGTCATCGTCATTGTCATATCACCAGATCTTATAGTGATTTTCAGTTGTGTAAGCAAACAAGTTCATAGCAACAAAGGGGCAAATGACCAGGTGACGAAGGGGCACTTTAATCTGATCTGATGATATAAAACCAGACACATCAAAGCATCATTTAATTATATAAATTTATAAACATATTAGACCTGCCCCTTAAATAGAAGACTTAGCATTTAATAAATATAAATAAATCTTAAACTCATGTACTTATGTATATACTTATACAATGTAATATTTTGAACCCTTACCGGAAACTAACACAATATACTAAGATCTAAGATATAAACAATTTGAACTATATTTTTTACCTTCCAAAATATTAAATGTAAATATCGAATACATAAATAAAAGTCACGTTATACAAATATTGTATTCAAAAAGTATATTTTGAGTAACAGGTTTCGAGTAAATAAATAAAATATTTACCGATTCAAAAAAGGTTTGAGGTTATTGATCTTTTCACCGACTAACGAAAATAAGTTAGTAAGTATTTAGTTACATTTATAACTTTAAAGTTTAAACATACATAAATAAGTATGTATGTATGTATGTAAATGATTGGAACGAACAAATCTTCCACTTTAAATACTCGTATATTCATTTAAGGTCATTTCTTATGTAAATTCTATGCATCATAAATTTTTGATTACAAAATTAATGTAATTAAGAAAAACTTTAAAAAAATAACTATAAACAAAACCAAAGTCATTTCATTTGTGAATTTTCTCACAAAATTTACAAACTTAACTAATGAATTTTAAAAAGGGTCATAAAAGTTCAACCTTAAATAAATTTAAAATTATTTTATAGACTTTACAAAAAATAAAAAAACAATTATAAAAAAACTAATAATTTCCTCACAGTATATCTTCATCGTGTAATAATAAATCTAAATGAGAGTTTAGGAAATAAAATAAATTAAAAATTCGTATTAGGAAAGTTTGCAATATTTTTCGAAATCTTTCACATGAAATATTTAAATATCGATCATGCTTACTTATTGTCCAACTGATTCATTTCTATTAAAAATAATTATTATATTATATATACAAAAAACGTACCGAAATTTTTGTACGTAGTTCCTATCTCCCTCATAGAAAAAATTAATATTAAGAAAACTTAAATTTTTTGAGACCGGGTCAATGTTTGCGGACTTGACCCACAATGATTTTTTTTTTTTTGTAGAATTGATAATTGCATTATATGGATTATATTTTAATGGACTTGAAAGCATTTTTATAAAATATTTTGAACATTTTTGCTATTATAAAACGACTTACCCCAACTTTATTATATAATGCTTTTACTTTGGAATATTGTTCGTTTTTTGTCTTTATAGATATTTATTGTATTTTCTTGAATCTTTCACGTGTTTTACTGCGACTTAAAAATTAGTTTTTTAAGGTTCAAACTTTCTAAGCTATAAAATGTAAAATGCATTTAAATCAGTCTATAAACCTTAAAAAAAGTTTATTTACCAACTTATTTGAATGAGTGTTGTAAGAAAGTTGTAAGAAAAACTTAAAATATTTATGTTTATGGAAAAAAAGCGACAACAACGGAAATCTAAAGGTTTATTTTACGATTTCTGTCAACATGAAATTGTCAAGAGTAAAATGTTACCAACTAAAATGAAGAATGGCCTAAGACTTTCTTCTCAAGCTCAGTTTACACGATGTGTAGAAAGAGTAAAGTAAAATTTTGTATGTAGAAGAACTCAATTTACATGTATGTTTTACTGCTTTTTACTGCTTTAGAGTCCGTAATGAAAAGTTTTCAATAAGATGTCGCACATGTGTCACCGAGGGTGGGGTCTTTTATTATTTTAATTTTTTTCAAATCTTCCTGAGTTATAAATAAATATATATTTTAATAAAAATCTAATATTTTTCAAATGAATTATTAAAAAATAAGTAACATAAATTTATAAAAATTTATTTGAGTTTCTCAAAATTCATCATCTAATATCAGTTGTTGATATAACTAATCCTTAAATAATTAAACTTACAAATCATCCATGTAAACAACATATCGTCTAAATGCTCTTCTGAAAGTGTAAAGTGTATATAAATATGTTAATGTGTATTAATATAAATTTTAGTTTATTCACTTGTATTAACTATATATGTATGTATGTGTGTACATTAGACTGTCCCACGCTTGTATGGGGATTTTTTTTTTTTCGAATTCAGACACGCATACCCGATTTGACGCCAAAGTTTGAGGTAAAGATCAGTATGAAAGCCATATACTTATACATAATAAATAATTTAAATTTTACTTTATACTTTAAATTTTAATTTTACTTTATAAATATTCAGTATTTTTTGAATCCTTTAATTTTGTTAATATTTTATTACATTGGAAACTAATTTTTTGCAAATTTTGTTTTCTATTTAATATTATAAATTAAAATATAACCTTTTTAATAATCAGAAGACGTATAGTAAATATAAAGAAGTGATAATATGTAACGCCAATATATATTTTAATTTTGTTGACTAGTGTAATTTGTTAAATGTGTTAAGAATAATGCTCGGTGTACAATTTTTTCTCTTTTAAAGAAATGCCAAAAATTCATAAATCTAACCTGAGTAGAATAACATAACTCTGTGGCTTGGTGCTAAAAGAGACAATGTCAAAAAAATCAGTTTTGAGAAAATTACAATTGAAATTTTTATAAGATTTTGTTTTACTTACAGCTCAGCTAAATTCCAAGTTTTACTCATAAAATTTGGTCTAATATGGATTAGTTAAAAAAAGGGTAATAAAGAAAAAAAGTATGCCATTGGTCCTTTTAGCACTAACTCATTATTACATTTGATATTTCATTCGGTGACATTGGCTGTTTCTTATGTTACTACACATATTGATAAATTCAGAGGATATACGTATATATCTAATAACTAATAATATGTATATATGTATATATATATATGTATATATGTATGTATATGTAATATACAGTATAAAATTGCTATAAAAAGTGTAAAAAAATTTATTGAGTTCGGTCCTTTTAGCACTAAGCCAAAAATCTAAAAATAAATTTGTTAATGATAAAAGGGCCAATGTCGACATTAGCATCGACTTCTTTTCAACAGCGATTTTGACATCATTCGAAAAAAAAATAATAGGGTATGCGTTTCAAAAAATTAACTTTTATTTTTTCGGGACACTCTAGTTTAAATATGTATGCATGTATTAGTATGTACTAACTAAATAAGTAGATAGTAAAATAGTAAAAACGTTTATGGTTTTTATTATGAAAGTTAGCATGTTTTCTTTATTATTTTTATGTTTAAATTGTTATTTTTTATTTGTTTTTGTTTTATTTACATTACAATAATACAACAACTGTTTTTGTTGCACCATTTACAACTAAATAAACTTTCATTTTAAAAAATACAATGTTATTTTTGTAACGATGCAGTAAAATAAAATTTTTAAATTTTACTCTTTGAAAACGGTTTTTAACCAAGCCCAAATCAAATTCTAAACTTAAAACATATGTCAGTTTGTTATTGTTCGTTAATTGATCTTTTTATATAAAAATATTTTTAAAATTATTCTAGAGAAAGGGACCTAAGGGCAAAAAATAAGGTAAAAAAAACAATATTTAAGTCTTTAAAATGGCTCTCCTGAACAAAGCCGGTTTTTACCCTTAGATCCCTTTCTATTTGGCGCGTCACATATATAATCGATTGCCGCATCAAGATTATTAGTGATGGTAAATGGTCCCCCTCCTATGCTAATAATTTGTTATTTAAATATGGGCAAATCCGAAAAACACTAAACCAAGGACAAAATTTGTATTTGTGTTTATGGAAAAATTTACCATATATTTATCCTTTAGATTATATAATGGATACAATTTTTGATTGCTCTCTTCGTGAATGGCAGGTCTTTATTTGTAAAATATGTAAAACCATGATAAAAGAAATTAGTAAGGTATAACCGTTCTCTCTTTTGTCAGCCATATTAACTTTCTGACGTTTGATCGAATTATTATTTTCTTTTCTCAAATTATGCTACCATACTACTTTTAAAAATCCCGGTTTCTGTTTGCTATTATACTATAAACACAATCACGACTGCAGGCTACGGGCTACAACCTGTTAAAATTAGAATACATTCATTCAAATAGAATTTTTTTTAAGCGTCGACATAGCCACACGACTACCGACTACCGTTGTAGATATAGACAAAAAAAAATATATACATTTTATATATAATATAAAAATGTATATTTAATAAATAAAATTTTACTTCTATTGAGTTAGAGTTATATAAATATTATTTATATAACTCTAACTCAATATAAGTAAAATTTTACGCTGTCATAACTAACACGCTACATATGCTAGAGCTTAGTAGTTTATGTTATATAAAAGTTTATGTTGTATAAAATTCATTATATAGAGACAATACTTATATCTATATTATTTTAAGCTATGCTCATTTTTATAAACAAAGTCGGTTGTAAAAATAAGTTTTGAGTATATGAGCTCTTAATCTTTATAAATCGGAAGAATGTATAATATATCATTTGAATGAAATTTAAAAAGCCAATAATTCTCATACTATAAAAGATCACACCAAAATTTTTCTATAAGAACATATTTGAAGATACGTTTTTTAAATAAAATTTTGGTAAAAATAAAATTTTCAATCCCAAAAAAAAAAAAAGCTGAAGAAACTGTAAAATAAATTATAAAAAAATACTTTAAATATTTATATTATGACAAAATTTAATTGTCTCAAGTCTTTTTTTTCCTTGTGCAAAACTTTATAAAATAAGTTTTAACGAAATGTTTACAACACATTACACATTATACGTTCAAAATTTCCTGATAATAATATTCCCATTTCTCACATGTGGCAACTACTTTTATAATTGTTTACAAAAAACAAATTTCAAATATTTCGCATTTACTTCAAAAAATTTTTTTATAAGAGAGAACGGTTATACCTTACAATTTTTTTGCCATGTGTAAAACTTCAAATAAATATATGTATGTAGCCATTTTGTGAAATATTAAATTGTGCCCAAAAATCGCGCATCGGAAGAAGATGAAATTCGGGAACAAATAAAACCATTACTTTCACTGATTAGCGAATCCTTAAAAAAAATATGAAATAAGAATTTTTTCCTAATAAAAAATATTCAAGTAAAGTCTATGTCGTCCGTCACGTAGCGTCCGCAATAGTTCATTTATGGATTTTTAGTGAGACTGGAAACTTTAAAATATTTTATAAAAGCTGTTTTGTAATCCTCTGATTTTCCTCTATCTTTAATGTATTTACAACTTTTTTTATTACTATGACCGATTTGATGAAAATTACAGAAACACGTGTTGAAAAAAAAATCACTTCCATTTTTTGTGGCGTCCGTCACAGCACTTTAAAAGCGAATATCTTTTCCCTCCAAAAGAAGTATGTAAACTAACAAATGCCATTCGATAGCACAATCGATGGGCTAATATTATCGGAAATCTGTGCAAAGATATCTAGTGTAGAGCGGCAATGGGATACATTTAAGTACAACAAAATCCGCACAAATGTATCGTCCGTCACGCAAGATTTGCCCATATTTTATATAAAGTGTTATAATAGATTTTCGGTATAAACATTTTCTATAGAAAATTTTTTGTAAAAAAATTTTCGTTATAAAATTTTTTGGTAAAAAAAAATCTTTTTTTCGGTATAAAAATTTTATAGACAATTTCTTGGAATATTTTTTTATTTATTAAACTAGCCATAGTGTAATAATGAAAGTGATATCAAGAGCCCAGCTGATGAATTCGCCTTGAAATTTTACATACAAAAATTTGACAAAATGTAAGAAAAACTACAAGAACAATATGAGGTTTCATTTTGTCATGTTGTATTTGTTGTATTCTTACCACCACCTGTAATGAATTCGCCTTGAAACTAGCCCACCATAGAAAATTTTCAAAAATATCAAATACATATTAAACTTTCTTAAAAAATCTAACTTAAAATCACTCTGTAGTAAAACTGGGATCATGTGTCTCCATGTCAACACTTTGTGTAACATCAATTCAAATGTCCCCAATTTTAGTTCAGTACTGAAATAGTGAATATATAGAGACAACTATTCTAGTATACCAAAAGAACTACAAAGTCAATACTAAGTCAATAGTGGTAATGTCTACTGGTAGATTTCGTAGGAACTCTAAATGTTAAATGTCAATAGTAGATAACATTGGATGGGGCAAAAAAGGCAAGTAGTACTGGAGACATTGTCAATAGCAAAACAGATTTTTAATTGTTTAAAAAATTTTGTATCGTTTTTCAATCCGATGAAAATAAAAAATAAAAAAATCGTTTGGGATATTTATCAGTTCAAAATTATTTTCATCTTTTTTCATCCGATGAAAAAAAAATTTGGTAGAAAATATTCAAATTTTATTTCTGTATTTGTCTTGGTTTCATTCATCAAATGTTCTTGCATAGATTAGGAAACTCCAAAATCCTTGCGCCAACTGCCGTAGCAGGGGGATTCCTCGCATGATTACCCCTTGGAGTAGTATATTCTGTAGTATTGTTTCTTTTTATGCTTAAAACATCGTGAGTGCTAGGTCGGTGGGTGATGGGTCCAAAAACACAAGGCACGTTTGTATAGCGAGCCGCCCGATCCGAGACTGAGGCCCGCTTGCAGCCGCAACTAACATGTTGAACAGACTTTACGAAGTACAATTATCTTAGACCCTTAGACCATATACGTTGGAATGGTTCTTAGATAACTCCCTTTTATATTAGCCCTGACCTAGAATCCCACACTGGTTGTTTACCGCATCTAAAACTAGGTTGCTAAGGTTTCCAGGATGTACCACGAGAAGGTTAGATTGGGAATTGGATACAGTTCTTAGCTGGTAGCTAGAGACGTCAGGCAATTCTGCATCCTTCCATTCCCTATGCTCCACTGGGAGCCAAGAATGACATTTGTCCTGGTATAAAAAGTCTTTAGGACGTTTAAATAACAACAAATTCAATTATTGTTGGAAATTATATGTTGAAATGGTTTTGCGAGTCAGATAAACCACCAATAGTTCCATTAGGACTATTAGGTTTAACTTCGATGTCCTAAAACATTGCAATTAATTGGAAACATATTCATACATTCATTGTTAAAAGTTTTATAATTTCAAAAATATTTTATTTTTCAAAGTCAAAACAGAAGTTCAAAAATAAAACAATCAATAAAATATTTTTCTGTTCGGATATTTATCGTTCAAGATATTTAAAATTTTCATCATGAGGGATATTTATATTTCAAATATGAATCCCTCATTTTTATTCATCGATGGAAATGAAAATAAATTTTCATCGGCAATGATATTTATACTTGATTGATTTAAAAAATAAAACAATATTCGGTCTCTGCTTAAAATAAGAATAAGGAAAATATTCCATCCATCTAATTCATAATATAAGTACATACTCGTACATATGTAAATTGAATTAATTTTTATAAGACATTTTGGCTTCAAAATAAGTTGTAGTGTAACTACATATGTACATATATTGTACGCTTTTGAACTTTAACAGCCAGATTATGTTTTCGACGAAATAGAAATGTACCTTAAACCACTAACAAACAACTTCTTCAGAATTACAGATAGATCCGAAAATAATAACATTTTTTCATTAACTTAAAGTTATTTAATAAAATATGTTCTTGGAACTTTAAAGAGATTTACCTAGAGATTTAAATTTAGTTGTTCAAAAAAATTAAAATGTGTGTACAAGTGATGAGAGCGTGAATGTTTTTCGAATCTCGTTTTTTAGAGTAATTTTGACAAAAGACATTTTTGCAATATTTCGAAATTTTTGAAAATATTTCTTTATCTAATAAATTTAAATGATTTATGAGTTAAAAAAATGTTCAATGATTCATATTTAAAGGATTCACCTTTAGGTGATTTAGATAAACATTTTCGAATATCTTTCTTCAGTTAAGATAACGATATCAATATTGTGATATGAAAAATAGATATTGTTTATCATTTTATTATCAAAATCGTATGTGCATATGTAAGAGTACCTACATATTAAAATAAAATTTAGTTAAATGTTTTGATAACATTTGTTTGCCCTAATAAATTTACAAAAGTTGTCATTATTTTAGTTCAGTCAAACAAGTGCCTTAAAAACGAAAAGTCGAGTCAAAACAAAGAATTGCACAAATAAGACTCTTTTCGATTAGATTAAAGTTAAAATATACAAAAAAAAGAAATATTGATAAATGTCGCAGTCAGCGAATGTTGTACCTATAGCGATATATGCCTCCTATGGAACCTCACAGTCTCAAAGAAATCCTTCTGCAGCTAGATGGCGCAATCAGCCACAATCGAATGCTGTGGGGGCCGGTAAATTAAATAGATTTTTGTCATTGCTTACGATACGCTGTAATCTGATAGAACTTCGAAAAGAACTACAAAATTTTAATTTTGTCGAAAACGAAAAAAAAATTCAATTAACTTTGCAAACTGTGGCATATTTTAATACTCACAATATTAATCGTTTTAACAATATACAATCAGTTTAGTAATTTAATTTGAGATATTATAATGTCGCGAAATTATTTAAGATGAAAGGACACCGACGGTAATCGAACGTGTTTTCTTCCTGTTCTGCTTTCTTTGCGGTTAAGTTGACAGTAGTTTGTTGACTTACAGATGGGACTATTTCATTGTTCACTAAAGTAAATAAATAATACCTAGTCAATATAGATTCGTAACTCCGGGGTAAAATCAAATTATTTTTAAACATTTAAATATGCAGATCCTATCCCTTAACTGATTTTGTGGGAACAATTATCATCGTGTAGCCAGGTCCTACCACCAATACGAGTTCAATATCCCAACTTTTAAATATTATAAATCCTTGGATTAAAAAACTAAAATAACTTTAAATTTATTTTTTAGCTGGTTTTATTTTCATATCAGCCGGCATGAATATGGCCCAAGGAGTTGGTTGGAATCAAGCTACTAGTTTTATTGGATCAATTGACCACTTCAGATTTTCATGGTTTATTGGAGTTATAATAGGTGCAGTTTTGATAGCACCACTTGTTAATTTATTTCCCAAAAAATGGATGATGGTATGTAAACAATTTTAAATCCTATTTTTTATAAAATTGTAATATGTAATGTTTCTTATTTAGACATTCTCATCGTTGCTCATATTAATAGGAGGTATACTTTTCGTTAGTGTTCCTTACGAATACGATGCTCTGTTAGCTGGTCGTTATTTAAATGGAATAGCAATTGGATTTGCAACGATACCGTTCTTTATACACGCCAGTGAAATCGCGGCTAATACATATCGTGGTTCATGTTTGGCCATGGAACAATATGGTGTCAGTTTCGGAATAGCTGTTCAAGTAATTTATTCATCTCAATGGGGTTCAACTGACTTCCCGGCAAATCGTTTGCATGGTATATTTGACATTATATATGCCCTGGCAGCGATGGCTTCGCTTCTATTTTTCATTGAATCCCCCATATACTATATACGCAAAGGTGATGATGCAGCAGCTTTGGATTGTGTAAGTCGCTTACAACGACCTGTGGGAGTGTCAACAGCTAAAAACGTTTTACTAGAAGAACTTAAGAGTTATGTACGTGAAAACGAGAATTACACTTTAGTTGAGAGTCTTAAGCGAGGTATTCTTCCATTAATAAAAATTATAATTTTTCGCAGCATGATGGTGGCCTTCTGTTTCACGCTGCCTTTGAACATGGCCTTTGAACTGAGCTTATTGTCAAATTTATTAACATGGCCTCCAATATTAACTGGTTTATTACGTATATTCGGTGGATTTATATCTGTGACTTTGGTCGATGGTTTGCTGCGCAAATTGCCCTCAATAATATGCATTTTAATCATAGGAGCTTTAATAATTGCCATCGGAGCCATCTTCGGAAATTTATCTGATGTTTCACATGATATGTCAGTGGTCACTTCCCTGTCATTGCTGACACAATTCTTTGCAGGTCTTTTTGTACCCTTTACATCTATTTACATGGGAGAAGCCTTCCCCTTGATTATAAAGTCATATTTTATTGGTATTAGTGTAATTGTTGAGCAGGTGATTCATATCATTGTCATATGCACTTTTATACCATACATCGATAGTATTTATAATGCCCTACTGGCCCAAGGTATTATAATGGTTATATTCGGTTTTATACTTGCTGTCACGATGCCAGAGACAAGGAAAACCTCTTTAAAAGAAGCTCAAGGTCGTTTTCGACATTTATTACACTTAAAATTGTATTAAGCAAATAAATGACTATATTCTAATTTACTCCGAATGTTATTTTTATTGACCAAAAGGAGTTTTCGAGTGAATTAAATGTTTACTAACTTTGACAACATATGTACATATAATCATAGGTATAAGTATGCACTATGTACGTTAGAGTGTCCCAAAGAATTGAAAGTCATTGTACAGGAAGATGTACCCCCAATTTTTTTACATTTGACCCCAATAATCCAAATAAAAAGTTTCATTCAGATCGGATATCAATAAAGCGCGCCGACTTGACCAGTTATAAAAAATGAGGGGGTTTTCAGATTTTTAATTTTATTTTCAAAAATTAATGAAACTTTATATTTGGATTATTGGGGTCAAATGTAAAAAATTAAGGTGTACGTCTTTCTGTATTACGAAGTTTAATTTTCTCCATATAAAAGTGTGACATTCTAGTATACGTATAACGATCTCAAAATCACGTCCTAAGTCGATTTAACGTTCTCCAAATATGTACATAAGACCTTTCCTAAAATATAAATGTTAGTCTTAAAAACTAAGAAACAAATCAGATCCAAGTTGTTCCTTACAAAATTGTTTTTATTTATCTGTTAAATAAAGTCTCTGCCCGTTAATAAATTACAATTTCGCAAATTGTATTAACAACAGAAGTTTTTTAGAGTTATTTGAAAAATATTGTCTAAACATGATAAAATAAAACATAACCTATTCAAAATAACTCTTTCTGATTTAAAAGACGGTCTAATAAACATGTAACATAATTTCGCCATTTTAAATTTCTGCAGAAGCTCATGTACATGCCTATGTACATATGTGTGCATATACTTTTATATGTACATATGTAAGTATGAAAGCGAAAGTTTGAAATTAGCTTTTAAGTAAAATATGTATTTTAATTGTATCAGTACAAATATGTTCCGTCATTTTACTTAAAATATTTACATTAAATTAGAGACAATGTTGAAATAAAGTGAAATACCTACCTCGTTTTACTTAAATCAGTTTTCCTTAATAAAAAAATCCAGTCCATGGAGTGCGCAAAGCCTCTTGATCATGTGTCATTTAGTAAATTTCAATTTCTTTATTAAGCAAAATGGTTATTACTGCAGTCTAGTTCGGGTATGTTGCAATGTGCAACATTATGCGTATTTGTTGTATACGCAACAAATGTTGCATTGAAACACATACATACTAATGTAATTATGTACATCTGTTGTACGTGTAGTAAAAGGTGGAACGAAAGTAATCACTTTTAGAAAAAATCACCACAACTGGGAAAATTTAACAATATTTAACATAAAAAAATTAAATACAAGAAACAAAATTCGTTTACTAAAGGTAATTTAAAAGAGAGTATATTACTTTTGAATCACATTGTAAAAAAAGTAGACTAGTTTCGTAAAAAATAAACCAAAAATTATTGCCAGCCAACATTTTGTATTTATTTTTAAAATGGAAAAACTTAGAAAAGCATGCGTGTGTGTGTATTCCCAGTAGTTACAATAACTCCCGAGTAATATAATCGGTATTGGAGACAATCCTTCAAGTCCGAAACTGCTGGGTCGTTATAAAAAATCATTAGACGCTTGTATTTACTATAAATATCTAAATACAAGTAATATTTGGTGTCGCTCCTATAAATTAAAACACTTTATATAAGTTGCAGTACATTGTACAACCATTGAATTACCTAAATCTGGTTGGAGTTTAAAAATGTCGTTCAACTTTCGCTAAAACCAACGTGTTTTAATTTTAGGAAAAACAAAAAAAAAATCATAAATGTTATTAATCAATATTATGAAATTAAATATAATATCTATGTATGTATATTAAATAAAAACTTAACGTTTTTCTGATAAAAGTTATGCAAAAAACATATTTTCGTATCGTATCGTTTACAATATATGTACAGCTGCGGTAAATATAATAGCACCAAGCTAATATTTTTAGTTTGACCACTTATATCTTTTAAATTAATGGAGCTATTTTTATAAAAATTTGCATTAAAGTTCTTTAACTTCAACTTCTTAACCGTTTAGGCAACATTTAATAAATTATTAAAAGATATCTATCACAAACGTGAAATATTTTGCATTCTTATATCGCGGACAATTGTTAAAAGCTTTTGTTTAAAAACTTTATGCGTATCACTGGGTTGCTATAACGGTACCAAATTGTCAATGGGAAAGCATTTCACTGCCATGATGGCAACTTGGCTAAATTTTTACACTTTTTAACAGCAAAGAAGTTCAATATTTTTTGTGCATTTTTCCAAAGACTATCAACATGTGTTGGTATTTTATAAGTTTACATCCATTTTATAAGTTTACATTCATATACCCGTTTTCAAATTATGGATAGGGTTAACTTATATTTGCTGAGAAGTACTATTTTTAGTAAATATAAGTCTTAGAAAAATTCAATTTTTTTCTTTTTTATAACTTTTTGCGATATGTCGATTGTGTGTTTCCTAAAGCAACCCCTGATCCTAGATACAGCAAGAAAATATCAAAAATGTGCTTCGGCGAAAAATTAGTATTTATCACCGAATAACGTGGGCAGTTCAAAAATTTTAACCCCATCCACAATTTGAAAACGGGCATATGGATGGAAACATATAAAATACTACCAACAAGTGTTAATAGTCTTTGGCAAAATGCACGAAAAATATTGAACTTCTTTGTTAAAGAATATCATATTTAATCCTCTAAGCATTAATTCTATTAGGTTCTTGTTATTTCTAGAGTTAACCATGTGGGAAATGTCCCTCTTTTGGATTTTGATTTCTGTAACCAATTTATTAATTCGAAATTCCTCGAAAATAACGTTCCCCACCCCAGGTAACATTTTGGAATAATGCATGTTTTCGAACCGATCGAACTTGTTCTGTCCCCATTAGGTTCTGCTTTCACTCACGTTAACGCCCTTAGCAACTAGGATTCGAGTCAAAATCAAAATCTGAAATTAATCCTGACTACAAACCAGGAAGCACCTTGGCCACTAATGTTGAAATTTAGGGATATTATATAAGTTGTAATTTTGCTACCCATATACCCATAAAAAGTATTCCCATATCTTCCATATGAAAACGCACTCTCAAAAAGTAAAAGGTTCATCCGAGATTTTTTCTTTCCATTTAATCCATTTACACTTCATTATCAATTCAATTAGCAAAATCAAATAGTAATGAACACTAATGAACGTGTTCATTCATTTATTACAAATTTTCATTTTAAGAACAAAATTGTATAAAAACCAAGGCGAGTTCATTAGCTGGGCTCTTGACTATCATAAAAACAGGAAATCTAAATGAAGTGTAGAAACGCTCAAAACAGTTTGATTCTGCTGTTTTCAATGTCAGAGTTGTTTTCGTCGAAGCGAATAATATAAATTCGCCTTAATCAGCTGAGTTTGTTTTTATAGTTTTCTCTTTCACATACATATTCGTAAGAGTTTAACTTTATTTTTTATAAAAACAAAAAAATGACGGAATTTGAGGAGGATAGGTTTGATGGATTTTTGCACGATATACAGAAGCAATTCTTATGCTGCTACCCATTGCACTGCATCCCTTGGCAGGTATTTACTTAATAATGTTCAATTAAACCGTTCATTGTTTATCTTTTGCTTTCAGGATTTTCCCAAAGAACTCACGTGGGAGCAACAAAAAGTATTAATGGATTATACCTATGGCACCAAACTCAACAAAGAATTCCCCATTAAGTTAAGTTACCAGCACAACTTCTTGAAAAAAATAATATCCATTTTAGAAAGGAATTCACCTGAAGTGCATGATATAGT
This sequence comes from Stomorhina lunata, assembly GCA_933228675.1. Taxonomy (NCBI): domain Eukaryota; kingdom Metazoa; phylum Arthropoda; class Insecta; order Diptera; family Rhiniidae; genus Stomorhina; species Stomorhina lunata. The sequence goes on from OW121743.1 coordinate 126,839,285, forward strand.
TTACGAAACTTATTGCCAAATACAGCAAAATTTGGCCAAGGATTGTACAGAAAAATATGCATTTAAACACTACCTTTTGAGTCCGGATATTTGTTTCACTTTGCGAGAATCAAAAAGTTTCGTTGCCGAAGGGACAACAGGTCTTTGCAGTTGGCAAGCTTCTTTAGCACTTGCCGACTATTTAATGAAAAATCCAAGTATAACAAGAGATAAATCGATTTTAGAACTGGGTGCTGGAACTGGTTTGTGTGGACTTATAGTATTGAAAATGTGTCAGCCTCGACATTTAATACTTAGTGATGGCAGTACTTCATGTGTTCAACTTATGTGTGAAAGTATAAAAAGGAATTTTGTGCATGCAAAGCAAGAAAATTTAAAATTCAAAGTTGATAAACAAATTCTGGAATGCTTAGTAGTACCTTGGAATTCTATAGAAGATGTCGATGAAGTCAGTTCTTTGAAACCGGATATTTTAATAGCAGCTGATGTCGTGTATGATGATTCGTGCTTTGCCGATTTATCTTCTGCAATTGATTTCGTATTTAAGATTAAAGAAAATAAAGTTGAAATGTTTTTGGCTGCCACGGTTCGGAATGAGCATACCTTGAATGGATTTCTAGATATAATGGGTAAATATAATTCATAATTTTTATAAAATTGTATATCAGAATTAATAGCAAATTGTTTTTCAATTTTGTAGTTTCTTTAAATTTCAACACAAGCGAATGCTCTGTCATTCCCGAAGAAAAAAGTATTTTATACTGGGATAGATTAACTCCTGTGAAAATATTTAAGATCACTAGATGATAATATGTAAAAATTAATAAAACCCAGACACCTTTCGAATTTTTATACTACTAAATAAAACGAATGTCTTTAAACCGCTTCAAAATGGTTAAAAAATGACGGTAAGAGATTTTTTTAAATTAACTTTATTTAGTACAACTATAAGTATAGATAGGTGTTTTTATTAAAACTAATTTGTAACAAAATTTGTTGTTTTATCGGATATAGTATTTTGAATAATAATCATGCACAAGAGTATTTTGGCAGCACATTTTTAATTTAACGTACATATCGTTTATTTGCTACAAATTTATCTAAATTAAACATTTTTAAATTTGTTGCTACAAAAAACTAATAAGCGATATTTTTGTAGTAGTCAGTTTAAAATTTTTTGTTATTGATTAGTTATTTAATTCAATCTAAATGTTGTATAAAAACAAACTATGCTGCATAAGTCAGGTTGCAATATTTTGAATTCTAATTTGAGTAAAAGTTATTAAATTTAAAGTTAAATGTCGTAAAATTTTTAAAACTATACAAAATATTACAAAATATTTGTTTTCTCGATACTTTCGACTAAAACTCATGCATAATAAAATTAGTAAAAAGGTTTTCATTTTTAGGACTGATTGAAATTCTATGTTTCTTAATAAAATTTAAAAATTGAATAGAATAATGAAAAAAAAAAAATCAAAACTATGATGGTTTACTTATAGTTGGAATAGTGCCATCATTTAAACACCTCACATTTAGTTGTTCTATTTGATGTTTCTGAAAAATTATACCCAACAAACCATACTGAATTTCAAATAACGACGTTCTATGGGTGCGAGGAACTTTCATGCCGACCACTAGAGCCAAGAGCGAACCAATTATTATATAAACAAATCCTTGTGACATTAAGGTACTAATGTCCGTGGAATAAAAATATGAATTTTTCGTGTTCGATACAAAGTAATAGTAAACAATTGAAGTCGATAACAATTTGCATGCATACGATGCATAAATTAAAAGTTCCACATACAGAAAATGTGATACTTCGACCAAGAGTATTTGTAAATTTGAAAATGACATTCCGAAAAAGAACAATATTATCCAAAATGGCACCGTTGTCTTCACGTTGTTGCAAATTATCATACTTAGGATGGTAAGTAAAATCAAACACAATTGATTTGCCACAAATGTCACTTTAACTGAACAAAACACTATACAGAGAGTACTAATTATTGTTCCAGCATACACAATCCAGAACATTGAATCTATTTCGGCTACATCGGTTAATCTGACCGCTGAATTAAGAGAAAACCAAAAGGCAAAATAAATAAAAAGCGAGTATTGTATGGCCTCGGTGAATATAAGAAGAAGAGTAACATTCCATTGTTGGTTTTTAGTCACGTAAAAAAACTCAATTCTCTTAATAATTTCATCCCTCTTATCAAACACTCCTCCATTGGAGTTTGCAATACGAAACTCGTTGTCCATACTGTTCTCACAGTCAACTGTTCCCAAATAACTTAGAACCTTTAATCCAATTAGAAGGGCCAGGTCCACAATTGCTATAGAGATGTAGACTGCCGCAAAATCAATATAAATACCATGAGTAAGTTCTTCATCGGATCCTGTGCGGTTATCTATTTTATTTTTGTTGTAAGAAGTCCCAATTAAACTAACTGCCGCTGCCATACCCAAAATGTAACAACTAAAGCATAAAGATAGAAGTATAGCTCTGTTGCCTTTTCCGCATATTGAGTGCAAGAAACTTAGACCAGCCAAAAATGTTAAACTATGAGCCACATACGAAATGAAAGCGCCAACATTATCTAAAATTAAAGATTAATATGTAGAAAAAAATGTTTAAGTAAATTGGTAACACTTTAAAAATACAGTTACAAAATTTGAAAAATGGTTGTGGAGTTATTAGAAAATATGTCCCTTTGGGGGTTTAAATTTAAAACTGATTCAAACTTGTAATTAAAGTACAGGTTTCGTTTGTTTATTCAAACAGAAATCAATGTACGAAATTTTGAAAAAAGTGCATATTTAAGCATAGCTACCATATACGACCTACTGTCAAAAGTCACCTAAATCTAAAGATTAAAAATCATTGTGGTAAATTTCGAGACAATCGGTTTATATTAGACACCCTTACCTCTAATTAAACCACATCAAGATCGGGAAAGTGCCTGTATTATAACATATTTACATTTTAATTTGCTAACTGTCGGTCTTTAGTTCTTCTTACTAATGTATGGTCGGTCATAGCTGTAACTGTTTTCAGACATTAACATTTTAAAAAATAATGTAATTTGCTTACCAAAATCATCTGCAAAATAGAAACAACTCGATATAAAATGAAAGACTGCCGCCACCAAGAGAATCTCCGTGTGCCAAAATACTATCCGAGAACGTAAGATTTTCACCATAAACATAGTCAAAGCACAAACAAATCCTACACATGCCCCCAAAATCATTGGGCCATAAACAATCACACCCGTATTAACATTTCGTTCCGCTACAAATGAGGAAATGGTGTAACCAAATACTAGGCCAGACGGTAAAAAGCTTAAGCACACTTTAATGATAAAAATAAAAATAAGTCATACCAATATTTTCATACACTCATAGTAAAAATTTATTTGATAACCAACCGACTAAACTTGGAGCATATTGAAATATTTTATAGACAATTTGTTCCCAAACTGATGCCATTTTGATTCAAATTAATTTATTTTAATATCATCACTATTTCAAATAAAAATTTTATGAACTTAGTTCGCACACGTTGTTTTGTATTTTGTTATTAAAACTTCCGCGCAAAAAATGTATGTTTAATTTTTGTAGATTTGTTTGTCAATTCGCTAAATGTTTAACTAACTGCTTTATGGCGTTAAATCTTGTTTTCGATCCTATACTACACATTTGTATTGTATATATTTCGTGCTTCTCCGTTCTTGATAAAGAATTTTTTTAAAAAGTAGTGATAAGATAAAAAAAAATACATTCACAGAACTTTTATATAAAAAGTTATCATTGCAAGCCATTACTCATTACAAAAATATATTCCGGAGAATTCCAACGGCTAAGGTTTATTTATAATATTCCTACTCTTATACATATTTATTGAACAAGAATTTTTAATTGATCATTATAATTATTTCTGAATTAAATACGCTTAAAAAATCTATATTATATTAAGGATATACATATGTATTGAACATCAATTACCAAAACGTAACAATTCCATTATTAATCATTTTGAGTAAATTGAGAAAACATTTTTTCACTATCAATTGTTAACAAAAAAAGGTCATATTCTATTTATTTACTTGAAGTCGTAAGACGATGGGCCTAAGTTATCTGTTTAATAAATTCGAGTTTCTAAAAGAAAAAAATCAAGTTTTTGTGCGATCAATTCAAAATGTTACGTTTATTAGTACAAAACCCTTATAAGAAATAACTTTTTTGGTATATAAAAATAAAACAAAACATTTAATAAGGTTTATAAATTGATAAAAAAATGTATATATACACAATTTTTTGGATACAAGAGCAAAACCTATATATTCTGAATCTTCGTCGAAAAATAAAATACCCATATCTCCTAGTTTTTTAAGATCAGAAAGCAAAATATAATATAATAATTTAATGATTTTAAATATTTAATTTTTTAATTAACATTTGGTTAATGATATAACTACATTTTTTTTTTAATTTAACATGAACACATGTAAAATTTACCAAGCATCAACTGAAATTATGACCAACAATTGTCATTTTCGCGAAATTCGACGATTTCAAATCACAGGTACGGTGAAATGGTTCAAGATATCGACCCAAACTTTTTTAAGTTTTATTCTTCCATTTGTTTGTTTTAAGACACTGATGAGCAAATTCTAAATATCTATAATATTTGTTGAAGAAAATTTTCAAAAAATATTTTCGAAACCGACCTGAGAAAAATGTATCATTTTCCAACAAGAAAAAACTAAGTAAATTCGATTAAATTTTAACAAAACTAAACTATTTAATACTTACAAGGGATTAAATTATAAATCATGTTTAACTTTGGAATTTTTACATTTACACAAAAATGTTGGTGCATATCCTTAGGCGCGTTTTCAGGGACATGAATTTTCGGGAGAAAAATGGAATAACTCCAAATGGATTTCTATTTTTGACTATTTGAAATAAAGCTGTTTTAGTTTTCTTTAATGTATTTTTATTATTTTTTCTTTTAAAATTGTTTACTTTTAGTTGAAATTTCTCAAAAACAAAAAAATAATCCATTTTCTCCCCATACAAATGGAGAACTAAACTTTTAGACCTAGTTTCATAATATTCCGTTGAAAAAGTCATAAAATTCGAGCAAAAAATTTCTTACATACAAAAAATTGTCACCCTAATGTTCATATGTACATTTCTAATAAATAAAATTCTTTTGTAGCAGTGTTTGTTGCCAAAACTCATGAAATTTTATGTGCATATCCGGTAGGTCTGAGAATCGGTCAACAAGGTATAATTTATGACTCACCTAAATAATGTACCGACTTTGATGAAATTTTAAACTAAGATAGATCTGTGGCAAAAAAATGTTTGCCGGTTCAGCTACTATATACGTATGTATATTTATGTGAACTGAACCTCCACAGAAGTAACAATTTATCTGTATGTTTTAATTATACAAAAGTGTATTTTTATCTGAAATTGAAATGATTCAATATCGTCTTGTAAGAAAGAACGACATGATTTCTTAAAATAAAAATAGAAAAATAAGAAAAAAGGTTGTTGAAATATGAGAATAAAATCAGTCCGCCAGTATCGTATCGAACCTAAAAGAATATACTAATAATATTTCAAAATAATTATGTACTTTTTTTGTGATTTTTTAAGTAAATAACCCTCAAACATTCGTTCTTATTTGATATTTCAATTTGTATTTTATTTTTGTTCACCAGTTTTTGGCTGTTTATTTGTAAGTGGCTTCCACTATGGCTACTATTGTAAATACACCTATATTTACCGGAATTTATCGATTAATTATTGGTTTCTCTTGGTTGGAGTTCTTTCGGGACTGCTATTAGCCCTAGGCTGGACTTTGCGCAAATATAAAAAGCGTAAATATCTATTCGAAAACTTTTATATCGTATTTTATGGTCTGATATGTAGTATCGTTAGTGCAGTTTTCCTAATTACTGAAAATACTGGTAAGTTGTACTGCATACAAGAGCTCGATGAATCAGAATTCATATACGATTTATAAAAAAAATATATGTATATACTTTTTTTTCATTTGTTTCAAATAGATGTATCGTTCTACTTCATCTTTATATCAATGGTTGTTATTTATTTGCCCTGCTATAATTACATTTCTTTACGGTGTGACTCTCAAGGTTCGAGGCCGGCGCGTATTGCTATTGGCAATACTGTATACTTTTCTGGTCTAACAGCAGGATTTTCCATCTTCAATGCCTTTGAGCCAAAACAATGTGCTTGGGTACTCTTTGGAATATCTTTATTTGCCATAGTATGCCTTATAGTGAATGAAGTACTTCATCAATATGGTATTCAAGATTACAAAAGCTCATGTGATTTGGTTTTCAATTTATTAAACGAGGAGAAATTGATCTATGCTCCCACAAAAAATATCAGGTCACTTTTTATTGGGCGAGATGACTACTGCTTCAAACAAAGCACTCAGTGGCTGGTGGTGGGATTAGCAGCACTTGTTATAATAGAACGATGTTGCATTTATTCATTTACATATATCACTCTCATGTATCGCTCCGCTGATGGTTACATTCAAAGTAGTAACTTATATTTGCCATGTCTTTTGTATACCATTGGATGTGCTCTTGGCTGCCTGTTAATGTTGCGCTATAAACCGAAATTGATATATCTAATGTTTGGTCTAATTAAAATAACAATCGCTGCAGCTGTAATGGGCGTTTATAATGATGATTTTCCAGAGCATTGCTTTATATTGTTGTGCTTCTATTATGTTTTCATGGGAGTATACTCCAGCATTGGCATACAAATGTTGGTGGAATCTTCACCGTTTCTTTATACAGAACTATGCTTGGCCATAGCCTATTCTCTGGAATTAATTTTAATGGATCTGTTTAAGTTAGAGATTATAAATGAGGATCAAAACGGAAATGATCGGATTATGCTTTATATTATGGGTGCAATAACAATTACCCTTACGATCTGCTGTATTTGTTTGATACAATATTTCTTGGTTGATTCAGTGGGACTAATTGAAATTCGAAATCGGCTTTTAGGAATCCATAGACTACCGGTAAAATCATATGAAAATAAGCTATATAAAAAGAATTTCATTCTTCAAATGGAGATTCCATCAAATGTTTCAAGCGTTGTTCTTGAAAACAATCGCGTATTTCATCAATATCCTGCAGAAAAGAAGTAAATTCTAAAACTTTAGGTATGCTGAAGTATTAATATCATAAAGCCTTTAATTTCCAATACATTGAACATTTTAAGATGTAACTGGAGAGTGAATAGACAAAAAATATTACAAAACACAAAATAAATATATTTCTAGTTATAATTTAATTTTATATTAAACTTCGATAAATAAATAAAGTTAAACTTTTAAGTGAGGCACCAAAACCTCAATCCTTAAAAAATCATAGAATTTTATAAGAAATTGCTCTCTATCAAATGCCGGTAAATTTAATATGAATATAATTTATGAATGAAATTCAACCCTTATTTGAAGTTAATTTCGAAACGACACACATTGAAACAGAGCGTGCGCATAATAAAGCTGAAAATTACCTTTATCTTATGTCCAAAAGTGTATTTTGTTGATTATTTGTAGTGTTTGACTGAGATATTTATGTATATTAGAGTGCCAATTAACTATATGGGGACATTTTTGAAGAAATACGTTTCACGCCAACCCCCAAATTTGTTCGAAATGCTAAAAAAAATAGTCCTTGAACATTTGAACTCAATTGAATAAAGGGAAAGCGTGCCCATGACCCGCTCAAAATACTACTTTAATTGTCAATAACTTCAAAATATATAACTGAGTTTTGCCAAAAGTTTATTAAATTTACTTAGTTTTTTTTTCATAAGAAAATAATACTTTTTTTTTTCTCTAGTCGGCTTCAAAAATATTTTTTTTGGTTTTTTGAAAGTTTGTTCAACAAATATTATAAATTCAGTTTCATAAAACAAACAAGTAAGAGAATAAAACTCAGGAAAATTGTGTCGATATCTTAAACCGTTTCGCCGTACCTACGATTTGAAATCTTAGAATTGCGCAAAAATTAAATTTTTCGGTCATAATTTTATTATATGCTTGTTTAATTGTACCTAACTTAAATTTTAATAAATAAATAAAATTACAGGCGACAGAATTGTATAAGAGGGAATCAGAGAGACTTTGCCCAACATTATTGTATATACATATCGTCACCTGAAATGCAAAAGGGTGTAACCAACACAAAAGTTTAAATTAGTTCTATCAACTAAATTTTAAATGCATACGATCAAAAACAGGGATTTTATTCACTAAAAACAAAAGCGCTTAACTATATTCTGACGACACCTGGATCTGTATTTCCACAAATATGAAATTTCATTTAAATCGTTTAGGAGTTACGGGGAAATTTCTGAAATAAGTATTTAAAAACCCACTGTTTTAAATTCTTTAGAACGTATTTTTTACATTTAATTATGCTTCGAAAATAAACTGGTACCATTTTTTAAACCCGCCTCTATATTTTTGACAAAAAACTTTATGCATTTTGAAAGGTTTAATTTTTTTCTCAAAATTTGTATGGCAGTTAGTTAAGCCCTTTGGTTTCAGAAAATATTCAACTTGTAGTTAAGCCCTTTTGTTTTTTCGCAATTGCTCAAAAACTAAACGATTTTTATAATTTTCTTCGCTGATGTCTTGTTGACCCAATTTCAAAATTTGGATTTAATGTTTCATGTAGTTTAAAAGTTAAAAAAAAAAAAACTAAAAGTGTAGTTAGTCTGTTCCAAATTAAGTTGTCAAAGCTTTATTTAATTTATAAGTGATTTTTAATTTTCGCAAAATTTCAAACTTTTATAAGAAATCAGGAATACTTTTGTCAAATTTTGTTCAAATGACGAAAACACAGAAACCCTAACTATTAGTTTTATAGAGTTTAATGTTGGACTTAGCATAACTGATTATTTTTGTGATGTTAATTGAAAAACTGTTTTATGGGTAAATCCTGCGTGACGGACGATACATTTATACGGATTTTGTTACACTTAAATGAATTCCATTGTCGTTCTACACGAATTACCTTTGCACAGATTTCGGAGAATATTAGGCTAAAGATTGTGCTCTCGAATGGCATTTGTTAATTTACATACTGCTTTGGAGGAAAAAGATATTCGCTTTTAAAGTGCTGTGAAGGACGCTACAAAAAATGGAAGTGACTTTTTTTCAACACGTGTTTCTGTAATTTTCATCAAATCGGTCATAGTAATAAAAAAATTGTAAATATATTGAAGATAGAGGAAAATCAGAGGATTACAAAACCGCTTTTATAAAATATTTTCCAAAATAGTTTCCAGTTTTACTAAAAATCCATAAATGAACTGTTGCGGACGTTACGTGACAGACGATACAGTTTTTACTTGCACGTCTTTCATTAGGAATAATGCATATTTCATATTATTTTAAGGGTTCGTAAATCAGTAAAAATAATGGTGTTATTTGTTTCCGAATTTCATCTCTTTCATCTTCGTGTTCACAAAACATATATTTATTTAAAGTTTTACACTTTTTACATCTTATTTTTCGTCCCCAGATATTAGAGTGTCCCAAAAGTTAAAAAAAAATTTAAAAACCATCAAATTTGCCCCACTGTATGTTTTTTAACACATAATTTAATCTGTGGATATAGATAATGTTATTACTTTATGAATAAGACAGACATGTGTTCGTAAATTTTGTATTTTAAAAATATAATTTTGTAAAAAATATATACTGTGACGGAGGCTATACACTTTTCTATATGGGTGCAAATAATGAACTGTCATTCACGAAGAAAGCAATCGAAAATTTTTCGTAAGCACAAATACGTGATTTTGACAGTTTTAAAACTTTGTCCTTGGTTTAATGTTTTTCGGATTTGCCCATAAGAAACATTTTGTCCGGACAAAAAATTTTTTCGCAACAAATGCGTAAATTCACCTTTAAGCCAAAAATTTTTGCGACAGGAATTTAAAAAGCACTAAAAACAGTGCAAAAGCACTGAAATGACAATGTTGGTTGTATGCACCAAAAGTTTGCATAAAACAAAGAGTTAAGTTGAGTTTTCTTGTTTTTGTTATTGTTCCAATTTATTTCAGGAAAAAGGGAGTGTAAAAGGACGAATGTAATTTTCATTTGACAAAAACAGTTTATAAGTAGAATACTCAAAAAACCTAAATTTTAAATCGTTTATAAAATGAAAAAAAAATTAAAGAAAGTTTGTATTCGCATTTCGGAATATACAAAATTAATCGCAAGTGAATAAATTGCATTTAAAATTAGGAAAATGTTTATAAATTGGTTCAATAACCTGAGTAATCGCAGTCTAGTGATTACCATATTGATTTGCATATCCTTAATATACGTATCGTACACATTTAATTCCTGTATAATATCAAGTCTTGGGCGCACCTTAAAGAATGTAATAAATCATTACATTTAGTTACATACATATGTATTTTCAAACCATCCAAATACTTATTTCAATTGTATATTTTCTTACATTTATTCGCGTATGCACTCACACATATTTAGAATCCTTTTAGAAGTCTTTTTACCTCATCGTTGTCTTTAGCACAAAATGCAAGTGCAACAAATGCTAGTCTTAAAGCCGAAACAAATTCATCAAAGACGGCGATTTTTGGCAAAACGGTCGATTCATTGGGAAATAAATCATCAGAACGAATTTTAGATGGTTCTCCGAAATATCGACTTTTGCGTCAACAAGGTTCAAGACCATCGCGCCATTTACCTGACACTTTAATTATAGGAGTAAAAAAATCTGGTACTCGAGCTCTGCTGGAGTTTATAAGACTACATCCCGATGTTCGTGCAGCCGGCTGTGAGGTGCATTTTTTCGATCGTCATTATCAGAAGGGTTTGCATTGGTATCGTCATCATATGCCGTATACGATCGAAGGACAAATAACAATGGAGAAAACACCAAGTTACTTTGTTACCAGAGAAGTACCCTTTAGAGTCCACCATATGAATCCGAACACAAAGTAAGTATTTAACATAATTAATATAAGGCTTATAAGCTTGGTACAAAAACAAGTTGGCTAACAAATAAAAGCAATATCGTTTTTATTAAATATTAATAATAATATTAAACAACTTGAGTCGCTCTAATATACATACATATATCGACACAAGAATTAAAGAACGCTTTAACCGACAAAATATAAAATATTAACCAGAGGCAAAAACCACGTATGAAAGTAAAAAAATATGCATTTTTTTTAATTTTCATTTGACAAAAACAGTTTATAAGTAGAATACTCAAAAAAAAATTCTTAAAAATATATTTTGATTTTTTCTCGCTTTATAGGTACAGTGACACAGAAAAATATACATACCCCGTGAAAAAAATATTTTCTGTAAAACCTTAATATAAAAAAGTTATATTGTATTGTTCCTTTTAGTAAATAAATAAATTTCCAAGCATAAATTTTTTGTAAAAAGTTTACATTTATTAAAAATTAAAGAAATTCAGTTTTTAATACACAGAAAAGTATACATACTCTGTAGGTTAATTAATTTCTTCATAAAGTACATTAAACTATTAATATTTTGTTGGGCCTCCTTCGCTTTCAATCACAGCTTTTAAACGATTATTCATTGAATTGACCAGTTTTCCAGTGGTTTCCGGAGAAATTTTGGACCATTCGTCCATGAGAGCACTTCTTAGGTCTTGCTTGTTCTTTATGGTCCTTTTTCTCACTCTGCGGTCCAATTCGTCCCATAAGTTTTCAATGGGGTTTAAGTCGGGCGACTGGGGTGGTGAATGGAGTTGTTTTGGTACATTATAGAGCAGCCATTCCTTTACAATGGCTGCTGTATGCTTTGGATCGTTATCCTGTTGAAAGTACCACGCTCCAGATACACCCATTTTGGATACCGATTCCTTTAGATTGTCTTTTAACACGTTCAAATAGATATACCGATCCATTGTTGTCTCAATAAAAATTAAATTACCAACCCCAGCCGCCGACATACAACCCCACACCATAACAGAGCCGCCTCCATTTTTACTGTGGCCATTAAGTTTTTAGGTTGCAGCTCCTCATTCTTTTTGCGCCATATTTTTTGCTTCCCATCGTACCCGAATAAATAAGTTAAATTTACTTTCGTCGCTAAAAACTACATTTTTCCAAAAGCTTTCATCTTTATCTTTATGGTTTTCAGCAAATTCAAGTCGTTTGGCTTTGTTAGCATCGCTAATAAATGGCTTTTTCCGGGGCACCCGACAATGATAACCTCCACTTCTTAATACGCTCCGTACCGTTTCTGGATGTACAGTCGCAATCGACATTCTTTCCATGTTTTTCGCAATGTCAACGGCCGTTGTCCTTGGATTTTTATCAATTTCATTCAATATATGTCGTTTTACACGTTGAGTTATTTTTGGAGGACGGCCACTTCTTGGCTTATTATTAATACCGTTATTCTTTTTATAATTTCTCAATACAGTTTGCACACTAGACTTTGAATGACCAACAATTCCAGAAATTTCCCGCAAAGATTTGCCATCTTTTCTATGCCGAACAATGAGATTTCTAATCTCTAAGCTTATTTCTTTTACTTTTGGATTCATTATATCCGAAAGCCTTACGCGTCTGATCGAAAATCTATTTAATTATTAACTAACACGCACGAAGTAATATAATGCAATTTCAAAACAAGTGTAAGATTTTCCATTTTAGTTGTACCGTTAGCCAACACTGGGAGTATGTATACTTTTCTGTGCATTGAAAATTAAATTTCTTTAATTTTTTAATAAATGTCTACTTTTTAAAAAAACTGAATATTTGGAAAATATTTTATTTATTATAGAGAATAATCCGATATAATTTTTTTATATGAAGATTTTAAGATTTACCAGAAAATTACTTTTTTTAGGGGGTATGTGTAGTTTTCTGTGTCACTGTATATTAGCTGTAAACATTTCGTCTTAAGTCCATTATTCCCATTGATTCTACGGCTCATAGCAAACAATTTTTATTCAACAGACCTGTTAAAACGCTGAAAGTGACACATTTGTTATTTTTTAAGAAAAATTTAAAAGCTTTAGAAGGTAAAAATATTTTTTGAACAAAACGCAAAGATTGGAGTACATTATATGTTTGTTCCCGTAATCTAACGAAACAACCCAAAACAGTCCGAAGTTGTCAGAAATTACTCAAAAAACAACAATTTGTATTGAAAATTTTGTACGGGAACAAGTTTGAGTAAGTTTGGGTAGTTTTGTTAGAGTACGGGAATAATTTCGAACTAAATACATTTATTTAATCATTATATTTAAAACAAGTGATATTTATTTGTAGTAACTGAAACTTAATAATGAATCAAATACGCAAAGAATGGCGTAAGTGCTAGTTTGAAAAATTTTGATGACGCAAAAGTTTTAGTTTTTCTAGTTTTTGTTAGGCTTACGATAAAGAAGGCACTAGTATTTTTCAAAACTCAGACGGCGTAAATGAATTTTTTTTCGTCGTAGAAATATGGCACCGGGACCCATCGACGTAGTAATTTTTGCGGATAAAAATTAAACAAAAACGTATTTTCGATTTTTTGTCAGTTACAACGTTCTTTATGAAGTTATTTGAAGTTATCCGCTTAATTTTTACTACTTCTAAACTAATTTTTATTTACAGACTTTTAGTTGTCGTTCGAGATCCCGTTACCCGAGCCATATCAGACTATACACAAGCAGCAAGTAAAAAAACTGACATGAAACGTTTTGAAGAACTGGCATTTGTAAATGGAAGTTATGCCGTTGTCGATACAAATTGGGGACCTGTTAAAATTGGGGTCTATGCTCGTTATCTAGAGAAATGGTTACAATTTTTTCAGCTTTCACAATTACTTTTCATCAGTGGAGAGCGTTTGATTATGGATCCAGCTTACGAAATTGGAAGAGTCCAAGACTTCTTGGGATTGAAAAGAGTAGTGACTGAAAAACATTTTTATTTTAATGCTACCAAAGGATTTCCTTGCCTCTTTAAATCAGAAGCTCGTTCGACACCTCACTGTCTAGGCAAAACAAAAGGACGCAATCATCCCCACATTGAAACAGCAGCTATTGAAAGATTGCGTTATTTTTATAAACCTTTTAATAATAAATTTTATGAAATGACTGGTATTAATTTCGCCTGGCCCTAAAAATGCTTAACTGAAGTTAAGCTTATGGTTGTAAAATCTTGTTCCTTAACGGAGTACAGGAGTATGAAATATTAAAAAACTAATTTACATATGCAACTATTTTTGCTTCTACTTTATTTTGTACAATGAAGCAAAAATTGTAATGAGATTGTGAGTCTCTTTGTAGTGGAATTTGATATTTTCTAATAATTACGTGTAGATCTAAGTAAATAAACAATTTTTTTATTGTAGGACATTTAAACATTCATACTTACCAAATGCATATACATATTTACATATATTATTCCCATATTCTGACGAAGCTCAGTTCCAAATCGCAAAACACCAATCTCTGCCCAGTTTTCTCTAAAAACTGCAAAATGTTGAACTACATAAAGTGTCAACCACTTTATTGACACAGCTTTGTAAATGTAATCATAAAGCGTTTTGCTTCTCTTAAGGAAATTAAATAATTCTAAGGAATATTGACTTTGATAGCTCGATAAACGCACAGTACAGAAATTAAAAATCATTTTCGGATATAGCAGACAAAATTTATCTAACTATTATCCCAAAAGTTCTTGCCGCAGCAAAAATCTAAATGGGATTAAACTGCGGGCTTAATCGGAAAATACAATTTTGAACGGAAATTCAAAATCAATATCAATTTGTGCTTTTAGCTTTGGATTTTTGTGATTTAGTGACTTTTGAAAGAAGGCGTTGTATCAGAGTTGTGGCCAAAGCAATTATACGAGCAATATTATTGCTGAATTAAAATACATAAAATTCAATTTGTGGCTCGAAATTTGCAATATTTTAGACCATAATAAATAAAATAAAATGAGCTATATAAATTAAGATATAAAATTAAAATAATGTACATACATTCATAGTAAATAGACACATTTTTAATAGTAATTTTTATAATTATTAAAATAGAAGCTTTATCTTAAAATTTATAAAAAAAAGTTCCTTAAAAACTAAAATTTTAAAAATCAATAAGTATGTACCCAACAAACCAAACGATATCATAATGATATCATAACGATATCATTTTCTCGACAAGCAGTTCCGAGAATGATATCATTATAGACTCTAAAGTAATAGTAGTCTCCTAGAAAAAGGTACACTCGATTATGATATCATAATTTTCGAAAATAATGATATCATTGGCAATATCGAAAACACAAAGCAGCGCGATATATTCTCGATAGATTTTACTTTTTGCTCGATAATTTCAGAGTTTATAATATTACAATGATATCGTCAATAGTACTAATAACAACAAATTTCGCAATAGTTTTTTTTTTCAAATGCTTTTTAATTGAAACCCATTTTTTAGACGATCATTAAAATGATTTATTTTACAAATTCAATAAAACATAAGCAATGAAAGTGACTTAAGGAGTTCATTATATTTATTAGCAATATAAGCAGCATCCATTTTTTGAGAAAAGTAAAATCTGAAAAACATGAAAATAATATCAAAAAATTAGTAAATCATAACTTCTTCTATATTCAATACTTTTATAATGGTGTATAGTAAAATTGTAGAAGTTAATAATATAAAATGCAATAATTTTCATTATTGCAAGAGTAAACTTGATGCAAGTCAGCCAGGATAATGAATATTATAGTATTTATAACAATTAGTGTTCCATTACCTTTTAAGTTGTATGATTTCCTAAAAGAATTTTAAAAACTGGATGAAGCTCAAATGCATTGCATTTTTTTTAAAAACCAAGACTGTTCAGGGAAATCTAGAAAACTGAAGAATCATTATTCTTGAAATTTTCAGTAGAAATGAATTATACTTACTTGACCTCATAATCAGGCCCTATGCTCCACTGGGATTCAAGGATGAAGACCCCATAACAGAAAACACAGAAAAGAAGAAATATGTCTAAATTAGCTATAATTTCATTAAATTTTATGTAATATAAAATAGTTTCTGTTGCAAATTAAAAACTCACCAATTTTTAATATTTTTTATTCCTTTTTGCCCTCGAAATAAAAAAGATTTATTGGTTTTTAAATCGCTTTCGGTAAATGTTTGTAATATTTTTATATTTCTCAAATTTTTGATTTTTATTTCTATGTTAAAATTTTTCTTAATAATTATTTTATTATAATTTTAAAAAAATATAATACAATAACGATATCATATTCTTTTATCATTCATGATTTAAAAAATAATAAAAATATTATATCATAAATGATACGGTATCGTTTCTTGGTTTGTTGGGTATAAGGAATATGAAAACTTTGGTGTCAAATATGATTTTTGCAATTTCACATTTTGGTTAATTAACAATAATGCAACATTTGCCAAACATATGTATGTATATAGAGATTCAGATACATAATTGATTGGCTTAATTGTTTCTTCCAGGTGCACTAAGAAAATAAGTTATTCCACATCACTCTAAGCCCATATTCTGACTGTAAAAAGTTTAAGACGATGTAACTACTTTTTTGTAAGTTACGGCGACTAGATGTGTTTTAAAATAAAAGTCGTATTTATTATCGTCTTGTATAGCTACCTATAACCCCACTATTCAGATCATGTATGCTTAAAATGGCCCTATGACATATTTTTTGCTTTATATATTTAAATCAATATTTATCAATTTGAAACGAAAATTTTTAAGACAAATAAAATTTGATTTTTTTGTCTTTATTTCCATTATAGTATTAGTATTTCTTTAATTTTTTTTACACAAACTTACTCAGAAGCGCTCCATTATAAAATTTTCAATACAAATTGTTGTTTTTTGAATAATTTCTGACAACTTCGGATTGTTTTTCGGACGATTTTGGACGTTGTTTAAAAAAGACACACAGAAAATGTGTTATTCGAGATTTTGTCTTATGATCATAAAAGTATTACAGCACCCACAAATGTATGTATGTATTGAAATTAGTAAATCTTAGAGTTTTCAAGATATCCGACGTGCATTAGTAGTATTCATAAAATTAATATCAAATTAACGAATTTCGTAGCTAATTCGTAAATTTAGTTTTTAATTTCAGGCATACAGTAAATTTAATGTAGGATATATTTAAAACTGTAAGACGGTTTTTACATACGACATCCGTAGCGATGTGCTCATATCTTGTACGTACTACATACTCTTAATTTAAGTTACTTTTTTGCTCATAATAAGAATAAATAGTAATTAGAATGAATTTTTATTAGATAATAAAACACGTTTTGCATATTGCAATATTAATAAAGTTATGAAAAATCTTATAAATTTTTTTTACCAAAGAGTGTTTGTGTTTTATTTCATTTTTTATTACTCAGAAATAGATAAAAGTTTTTATAAAATGACCCCTTAAATGAAACAACATTGAAGAATTTTAATAAATTTTTGGGTGAGTTTATTTCGTTTTTTTTTTTTTTTTTTTGTTTTTATATATTTTTTCATTTAATAAATTATTGATTTCATATTTAAGTAGGGTTTTTATACAAATAAAAGAAGTATTGATATTTATATATTATAATTAAAATTAAACAATTAGCCACTTTTTCACGATTTTTCATTAATAATTGTTGTTATATAAATTATTTCGTATAGAAATTTACATTATTTTAGAGTTTGTTTTCGTATATTAATCTTTAATTACTAACTTAAATTTAAGTTTAACAACTAAAATTATGTTTTTTTAATAATACGAAAATACTATCAATTAATAGGTAACATAACTAAAATTCTATTTCATGTCATAAATTTAATAGGAAACAAGAATAAAATATGTATTGTAAGTAGGTAAATAGTAAAGAAATGATTTTATAAATACACAATTACATACATGTATGTATGTATGTATGTATGTATGTAAATATGTTTATACTGGATTAGGTGATCAATTATTCGAACTTTTAGAAACAAAATAAAAAGAAGAAAGATTTAGCCCCATGTGCTTTACTATAGTAAAAAGGAACAAGTGTAAAAAAATTCATCAAATTTCTAAAACTGATTATTTTAAAAAATTGAAGACAAGTATTGTATGAAAAATGTATATATATGTATGTATATGCACATTATGCAATTAAAAATATATTTACGTTACTTTCCACAGTTTTTCACCTAAAAATAGTTGAAAAGTTTTAATGATATTGTTAAATGTTATTGCGCAGTTTGAAAAAAAAAATATTAAACCAAACCCGAAGAAAAACATAGGAGTGGAGTGTTAATCATTTCGAATTTACAAGAATTATTTTTACAGTAACGTTAATGTTAATTGCTTATTAGTATCTTAATAAATATTAAGCTGCAAAAACAATCATAGAAATCAAAATTTTTAATACCTAGAAAAAGACAATTTTATACAAAAGTACTAACATTTTTTATTTAAATGTTAAATTTTTGCTTTTTTAGGATGGATCTGCTGTTTTGATGGAAAAAATATTATTTAAACGCAGGAAACTTTATGTCAATATCCACAAAATCAATTCCCTATATTTACCTTCCCAAGATCTTTTTTCGATTTTGAACATAATGATCCAATAATAAATAAGCATAAACGAATTTGCTTTAATATTTTTACAAATAGGCGGATTTATTTTCCATTTTATTCTTAACTGTATATTATTTTTGGTACATTCTTCAAAATTATATTTTATACACACATATGTAAATGTATCTGTGGATGCTACGACCAAGAATAACTACAACAATGAATACTGAAATGCGTAGTCTGTCTTAGAATCAAGTTTATAATGATCAGATTTAAAAAAAGAAAGTTTTTCAATTTAACCCAGCAAATCCCATGTCTTTGTTAAGAGATACAGTTTTGTATACAAATTAAATTTATTTTTCATATACATAAACTGCGATGAAATCTTTATTAAATTGATTGATTTCAAAATCATCAGAAAAAATTCTGCCAGTAGTACAGTTTGAATCGATATTTTTAAAAACTGGCAAATCTCTGTCAACTGGGAATTGCCGCGATAATGGTAAAACTGTTGATCTTAATTAATAGGTACATATACATATATGTATGTATGTACGTTGCACAAAAGTGAAACGGTAAAAACAAATTAATTGAATTAATAAAATAAAATTGCATGTGTACATACGAGTACATTGTATTCAAATGATGTACTTGCGATTGTGTTTATGTGTGTTAATTTTGGTGAACGATGTGTAATATTTTATAATATAGAATTACGATTGCTTTTGATGTTTCCAACTTCTTGACCTGAAGAAGAACATGATATTGAACTAGTTTTACTAGCATCACTGGATCCAATTTTACTGCCTATAGTGCAGGTTTTAGATGTTGCTGGTAAAGTTCCAGATGTAACTGTAATGAGTGAAGGAGTTTGCATCAACACTACTTCAGATTTAGAAGATTTTAAACGTTTTTCGCAATACAAAGTTCCTATGGGCTGCGCCAAAGACGCTGCTAAACTTTTCGTAATTAAATACATGGGATTACTAGATTCGCTTGAAGATGAAGATGAAGTAGTATTAGTTAATGTTGTTAAACCTGCAGTGTAAGACATACGTGAAGCAGGAAGTTTATAATTTGATGCGGACTCTGGATCTAACGAGTGCTTTCTTAGTAATGAGACATTTGTTGCAACTGTCTCACTGGGTGATGTTATCGATACGGGAGACGTTGGTGTTTTTTCAACTGTCGCCTTAGGGGTAGCTGTAGCATTTATATTTGCCTTTGTTCTGTTAGTAATTGGAAATTTATTTTTAGTACAACTTAAATCCAATTCAAGTGTATAAAATCGACCTCTTCGGAATTTGGTATTTTCATTTTCTATGGGTTTTGAAAGAGGGGGTGATGTGAGAGGCGTGGAAATTTGTCGATTACTGCTGTTTAAGTTTAAAGGATGATGACTTATAGTACATATACTGCTACGGTTACTCGCAGTCGTTTGATCACTGCAATTGCTACTACTGATGGGAGTACTAATACTACCTCCGCTCTGTAAATAGTTGTTCTGAGACGAAAAGGCAGTGGATGAATGTATGGGATGGGTTATATTGGAAGTTAAGGAGGCAGGATTAAGACTATTTACTGATGATGCAGAACGTACAGCAGGACCGTCAACTTCGTCGCAAGATAGTTGCTTCTGTCTTTGAAGGGAACGGAAATGACTGATATTGCCTGAAAGTTCATCTTCGTCATTTTCATCTTCATCGTCCGATGTTATTCTCAGTTCTGTGTTGTATTCCTGTAGAGGCGGTGGTGCTGCTGGCGGTGGCGCAATTGTAAAATTCTTGCAATTTTGTTTAGAATTAACTGTTTTTCCGGAAATTGATGAATTTTTAAGACAAGGTGATGGATCTAATAGTAAGTTTTCGCAGCTTGCTTCGTAGACACTAGCCAAAGGTTGAGACTTTATGTGGGCCTTTAATGATTGTGACCCAGGCCCTATCACATTGTTGCTTCCGGTTGAGACTGATTGAATTGATTCTACTCTAAAATCCAAAGCTGAATTGTTATCATGTCGGTTACTAGACGTATTTAAATCTCTCTTCATTCTTTCCTTAAGCAAAGACAGCTTGTCTTGCCCAACAATTCTATCTTTATGTTCGGAACTTTTAAATGAATCCTTCTCTTTCTTACTTATTATATCCAAGGGTTCATTATAGAACGAATCAAAGTTTAAATCTAAAAACAGTTCTTGCAAGAAGCGCCTTGCATTCATTCTGTAACTGCTACGACCTAGTGTCCTACATACTTCCGAATACAGGCAAACATCTTGAAATGAAGTAGGATGTTTTTGCTTAAGCTCTAACAATGCCATTTTAGATTGCTTAGCACTTACGGGGTTCGCTAAGCGTTGAACATTATATAGGATATTCGCAGTTAATTTGTCGGGCAAGCTGTCTTCACTCAAAATACTTTCCGGTGATTGAAATTGCAATTGGAACTCCGAAAGTTGTGTTGAGGAAGTATTACTAAGCTGTTGCTGCTGTTGTTGATGATGTAACGGCAGTTTATTTGAAGAAGTTGCAGTTCCTCCAACAGCACTATTACTCCTTCCACCATTTCTAGCTAACGCTACAGTGGCCTGTATTCCTGCAGCCACTAGTGCAGCAGAAGCATTCGTATACATTTCGCACAATGTCGTTGTGGATGATAAATCACCTGCACCTCCCTCCACCAAACGAGATTGGTTTTGCGATCGCAATAACTTGCGGAGCCGACAACAGTGCAAACAATTACTGCGCCCATGTTTGGCTCCTACCCATTTCGTTCTTTTGCTTACGGACGAAACATCAGAAAGGGACGATATCACAGATGATTCGTCCCCACCGTCGTTATTAAGAGAGTCGTTTAGATACTGTTGTCTCGATGTAAGCAAATTAATATCCATTAGATCTTGATCTTGAATATCCTGCGAAACATATGTTCGCGATAGGTTGCGAGTAGGAAACATGTCCAAGAGATTTTTAGGCAAGCAAATACCTATAAAAAAAATGTTCATTAACAATTAATCGAATTTAAAAATCTATAGAAGTAAAATATAGACTACGGAGTTCTTCATCAAAAATTATTTCGAAAAATCTTAAAATCTATTTATACACATTTTGTACTTTCTAAACCAAATACTTACTATGTCGCAGACATTATAAATTGGACAAAATGTTTATAAAACAACATATTAGTATTATTAGTAATCAATCAGGATTAGATTTCTAAAATCGTTTATGAATTAGTTTCAAACCAATTTATAAACTAGTAAAGGATAATTGGACAAAATATTTGTAAAAAAAAATCTAAAAACCATCTCTTATTAGTAAGTGGGGTTGATAACTTACCGACATAACAAGGACCTTTTGAATCATTTTGTGATAAGAATTTTGGCGCATTTAATGATGGCAGTGGAACTTGTAACTCTTCGGTATCTAAATGCCTTTATAATTAGAAATTTTATAAAGTTTAAAAAATTATTTTTTCATCATTTGAATATAAACTTACGCATACATTCTTAATGAAGTTTGGCGGTCTAAACTCCTAACCTTCATTTTTCGCTGTGAATCTCCAAAAGAAGATTTCCGAGGTCGAAATGAAGCAAAAGAGAGTAGTTCCATTCGATCAACTATATCATAGAGTTCTGCCGCAGATTCTGATAAAACAGGTCGACAATGTCGTCGCAATGAACGTAACTGAGCATATCCTTTAATGTCGACTGGGCTGATAGTGTTATGTAAATACGAAGTTCCTACCAGCGATGAACGTCGGATTAATGATGATTGGCCTATAGGGATTTCCAAAAGATTCGACATACTCGGTATAGGACTAAGAGGAAACTGTTGAAATTCACTAATATGTTAAAGAAAAATCAATCAATTAACTAATGATAATGTTTAAGAACTCAAAGGTTCCTTACCCTGTTGCTGCTGCTCGTCCAGTGACGGATTCACAACTACTTACGCCAGATGTATTAGAATCCGTACATGAGTTGTATCGAGTTCGATGCGTATGATAAAAGACGGCACTCGACGTTGGTACGATTCCACCCGTACCAGAACTTAAAAGACTTATGACGTCAGTAGTTTTCGACTCTGACAGAGAACGCTGATGTTTGCCGTGACGCAAATAGGAACCCTCCGGTAACGTTTTTGATTTAGTTGAAGCTGGCAAAACATTTCCGCTACCACTTGCGCTAGCACTACCACTCACACTTGTACCACCAACACCAATACTTGCTGAGCCTACCTGCTTGGAAGATGATGTCTTCTCAAGTTTAGTTCGAGGAGAACTATATTTATTTGGCTGCGAGTTATTATCTCCACTAACCTCTTCTCCCGATGTCTTTATGCTGTCGGTGGTAGTATTAGCATCCTGAGCTTCTGAACTGGCACTGGCAGCACCAACAGCATCACGGTTAGTACTAGTGCTACTTAACAAAAGATTCCAGTAGCTTCCAGTATAATAGGAACCATCCATTTGATCATCCAATCCTGTATAATTATATGGCGGCATATCTTCGTAGTGATGTCGAACAGGCGTGTAGTTTCCCAGCATCCAGTCTTCCGGTTGATGTACTGGCCATATAGTATTTCGGTCATGGCGAACACTTAGCCAATCTGCACAACAGACACAAACAATTCATTTTTAAAACATTAAAATATTCATGAACTGTTTTCACATACTTAATTTAAATAAAATATTTGCCCCAGAATTAGTGCCACCAATGAGACCTAGTGCATTAAAGCATGTGGCACGAACTGAATACACCTCACATTTGGTGGCCAAAAATACAAACTTTTCATATATTCTAAAAAAATCATATATCATTAATAAAACAAATAAGTTCAGTTATTTTGTAAATACCTCGATCCAGATTCTAAGAAAAACTCGATTCCATTCGAATGCGTAGAAGCATGTGCAATAGCCCAAAGAGCAGCCTTAAGTTCCAGACATTCTGATTCATCAGTACATTTGCTACGACACACAACATCGATTAACAGTTGTAAATCACCAAATTTTCTTAATGCTGTTGTGCCCTGCGTTGTTTGCACCATCTGGCCATATAAATGAGCTGGTAAATTAGGAGGTACTATTACTGGACGAGAATTGCAATTACGCCGACTGTAGTACCCATCTTCATTGCGAATATGTAATGTTAAACTAGAATGAGTATCAGCTTCCACCAGCAACACATATCTGTATTTAAAAACAAGAAGAAAGAAAACCGATATTAGATAAAAATTGTGTAAAAAAAATTCAGCTATACAAAGGGCTGAATGTACTAAAGTCACACTTGTACTTCTAGCCATTTTGTACAGCCTTTTACAAGGGATTTCACGCTCGCCTCTTATTGTAACCATTTTTCCAGTACTCGATTTCTTCTTTTATTCTTGCTTTCGGTTGATTTAGGCCACGTGATAAGGAATAATACCGTGCCATTAATATACGTCCAATGTCACCAAGTGATTTTAAATTTGGCCACAGACTAACAATTTCCTCGAGATAATACTACAAAATAACACAACGTTAATAAAAAAAGTAAATAAACTTTAATAATAGTGTATGCAAATATATGTATGCGAACCTTCTCATGGCAAGCTTCTTCTAGAACATCCATAGCGGCCAGGACAACACTGCGATCGGGATCCTTTGTTTGTTGTATTATCAAAGGAATTCCCCATACTTCAAAGTTTGGTATACGCGAGCGTAATAAAACTACTAAAAATTGAGTAGCATAGAGACGACCGCTGCGGGTTTTCGCCGACGTCAAAGCGTTCTCTAACACCTTCCGTGTAATTGAGTCTAACGTATAATCTAAGCCCGAAACTATCAACTTCACATAACACACATGTATAGTGTTGCGTACCAAATTAATAAGACTAAAATTATGAAATTTATATTAAAGGAGTTAAAAGCAATAAATATTTATGTAAGTATAACTTACTGTTCAAATACGGCTGTATTGGTTAAAATACTGATACCCTTTTGCGATCGACACATACGTCCAATAAACAAGAAATACTGCTGACACATTGTATTGTTCATATGTTGAGGACTGAAAAGGCAGTCGTGTGCACGATTAGATGTTGTTACAGCCAACAGTTGGGTGGCCACATCGGTAAAGAAATCGGTCAACAGACGAATACTTTCAAATGGGCTAATGGCCAGTAACCAATCAATGAAATCTAAACCCACTTTAACATAAACTGGCAATGATTTACCATGTACTAGTTCTTGATGTGAAAAGTGATTGTTGCTGGGTTTGAAATAACCGATAAGGTTTTTCACAAATTGTAAACTCGGCTCTTCCAATTTTCGAATTAAATTACACTAAATAATGTATAAATTGTTTTATAATAGAACAAATTGGCAGATGAATGATATTCTTTTTACCCTTATAATAGTAGATATTACTTCCCAATCCCAGCCTGATCCATCTTTAGAATTTAAAACGTTTGAGTCTTTAATTAAACGATTGACCTTGATATTTTCCAAAAATGGGAGAAATTTGCATTTTAGTCGAAAACTTGATCTTCTAGTCGAGGAAGACTGTGAATTTGACTCGTCGCTTGAAGATACAGAATCTAGACGCGGCCTCTCCAATGTACCTACCATTTGATGTAACTGCGTTACGCCTGCATTAGGCTGTGCAGTAGAGCTTGGCGATTGCAAGCTGCCCAAAAATGGTAGTGCATTAATTTCACGCCTAAAAAGTCGAGTATGAATGAGAGCTGAAATGTATAAAATTGAAATAAATAATATGTATGTTTAAAAAATCAGTAAATGAGATTATCATTTGCATGTACTTACAGCCTTCCTGAATAATACTATCTAGAAATAAGCTACTAGAAGCAGGCCTATTTCTAAGCATCTTTTGGTAGCATTGTAGTGCTGATATAGCAGCACTGGCTCGTTGATTTCCTTGAGTTGCGTGTGATATAAGGGTTGGTAAAGCAGGACTTGTACTACAAATATCAGCTGGAAGATGGGTATGCATTAAGTGCAGTATTTTTCCTATAAGAACAGTACCAGCAACAGATACTGCCGTTTCACTTGAAACAATAACCTCTACTAGGGCATTGACAAGACCAGTCTCTAGAAAACAATACAATTGCAAAGCCAAATGTTGTTCGCATATATTTGGTGTACGAGCGGCCAAACTAGGTAAAATGCTGCGTCCTTCGGCAGCTACGAAGCCATTGCTTAAAAGCCAATTATCTTGGAAATCCGACGGATCTACCGCCTGAAGAGCCACAACATAATCCTTAGTCCATGTAGGTTGTGGAAGACTTAAAAGCTCAAAAAGTAATTCCAGAATTGCTTTCTGAAATAATATAGACGAAATTCAGCATGTCTTGGAAAAATATCAATATAACAATTAAAATATACTTACTCTAACTTCTATCTGATTTAAATATAAAGCGTCAACTATAGCTTTTAAACCAGATGGTTTACTTGGATCACAGAATTCAATGGTCCCAGTCCAGCTACGTAAGACTGACAACAATGCTAGCCGACAACTTGTGTAACGTAACTCACGAGCATCTCTGCAAATAAATTTATATTTA
Organism: Stomorhina lunata; assembly: GCA_933228675.1. Taxonomy (NCBI): domain Eukaryota; kingdom Metazoa; phylum Arthropoda; class Insecta; order Diptera; family Rhiniidae; genus Stomorhina; species Stomorhina lunata. The sequence continues at coordinate 126,865,496 of OW121743.1, forward strand.
GCATTCAAATTATGTATTTTTAAACATTTAAACTTACTTATTTTTATCCATAATTCCTAGACGATATGTAAAGTCGCAATAGGGTGCCGCCAAACAATCCAATCGCACACCAGATATATTACGAGTTTGAGGCCATTCTAGCAAATACAACAAAACACCGCTTAAGCTTTCCGCTATACGCGGATTATGACACTCTAATACGTTTCTAGTTATAGAGGTAACTCCACCACAGCATATAAGAAGTGTTGGATTTAAAACAGCAAACTCACAAAGTGTCGCCAAACAGGCTCTCAGCATATTGTCGCTTTCTTCGATGCCCGTATCCGCCAGGGACACTAGACAACGTACCAAAACAGGACTAATGTTTTCTGCTGATATTGCAAGCATTTTTCTTACCTAAAATATATATTTTTTTAATTTAAACCCTTTTATATCTTAAAAATGCTTACCAATTTCAAAGCTTGCACACGCTCGTCATCATTCTTGAGCATTAAATCGATTGAACGACATAATAGGTGAGGCAACTGCATGGAATTAAATACTTTAACGTCCTTAATTGTGGTCAGGACGTAACGAATGGTACGTAAAGATGCAGCTCGAACTTGTGTAAATGTATGGATAAGAGATGCACTTAGGCTAAAATTTAAAAACAAATACATATACGACATTCGAAGAACAATATCAATCAATATCAATTAAATCCCTACCAATAGAGTAATTCTTCAGTAGAGAAGCCTAAAGCATTTCTTGATACTGTTAAGGTAGTACCAGTTGATGAAGGAATCGTAGCACTACCTCCAGAATGTATGGTTCTTGCCGAAGAAATTTTTTTCTTGTTTTGCTGTTCTTGTTGTTGTTGCTGGCATAATGTAGCCAAAGCATTAAGAAGAAAAAGTCTTTTTGTATCCCTTGTCTCACGACAGCACAATCCTGAATAAATATCATAGCAGTTCTCTGTTGATGATTTTTTTGGATCCAATCGATAATAATCTTCGGAGTCCTGAGAAACTAAAAAATATAAAATATCAAAATTAATAAATTAAAAAGCCAAGAGAGTTAACAGCTTTCCTTTATTTGACAATGTAATATCCACCTTTACTAGATATTACCGCAATATAGAGCTTTCGAGTAGTAAACTTTTTGGAATAATTTTAGGAAGTTTAGAAAGCGAACCAAAGATTAATTCTTAAGCTATCGTAAACTAATGACCTGAAGTGTATTATTCAGTTATTTAATTTGAACATCAAAAATAAGTTTAATATAATATATTACATATTATGTAGCTATTTTACGTATTTTTATTAGCTAAAATCCCAAACTATTCAATAGAAACAAATTGTTGTTATTTTTGAACAAGATGTATCATCAAACGTCGCTAAAAATACATAGGTATAAGTTTTTGTTATTTTTTAACTAATAGCTACAAAACTTATGAAAATCTATTTTTTATTTAAAACCCAAAACAAAACAAATACTTTGCGTCACGTGCTGTTGGTGGGAGTATAAATTCTTTACGGCAAATCATCAACAATAAAAATAACTACACATGTATAATAACTGCACATGTATGTACATTAGGGTGACAGCGAAAATTGTATTATTTAATTTGAAAGGATTTTTAACGGAATATTATGACACTAGGTCTATGGTTTGTTAAACAAAATTTTTAAAAAAATTAAAAAATGATTTTTGAAACCGGCCTGAGAAAAATGTACCATTTTCCAATATGGAAAAAACTAAGTAAATTCGATTATATTTTAGTAAGACTGAACTATTAAGTACTTACAAACCACTAAATGAGAAATCACGTCCAACTTTGGAATTTTTTTTATTTATAAAAAATGTTTGGTGCATTCCCTTAGGCGCGTTTTCAGGGACGTGAATTTTCGATGGATAACTGCAATAACCAAAACTACTTCGCTAATTTTGTCTTTGACTATTTAAAATAAAGCTGTTTTAGTTTTCTTTTACATTCCATTATTTTTTCTTATACATATTATTAGTTTAGGTTGAAATTTCGCAAAAATAAAAAAAACATTTTCCCCATACTCCTAAACTTAGGACCCGATGCGCGCCCATGGAACGTTGTCCGATTTCGCTCAAATTAACAGAACTGATTTTTAGACCTATTGTTACAATATTTTGTTGAACAAGCTATAAAATTTTAGCAAAGATTTTCTTGCATACAAGCCATTGCCACACTAATGTACATAAATAAATACTTACATGCCCAGTAAGAAAGGTTTATTCTCAAAATTGTATTTTGTATTTGTTGTATTTCTGATATTTTTGAGTTTGTCTATTTTGTTTTTGAATTCAGTTCATTATAATGCTTAAAATATATATGGGCAAATCCTGCGTGACGAACGCTACGATCGTACGCATTTTTGGATTAAAATATAAAAATTTTTGGTCTTTCCAGAGAGATACCTTTAACTTATACATGGTGTTTAGTAGGACTTGAGTGTACTTTAGAATACCATATATATATTTTTTTAACTTGTATAAGTCGCCAAAGAATTGATCACAAATTATTGTGACGCACGCTACAAAAATGGAAGTAGCTTCGAACGTTGTGGTATGTTTTCGTAATTTTTAGCAAATTTTGCATATAAAGCACACAAAATTAAATGCCTAAAAGAAAGATGGATATAAGCGAATTCTAAAATAAGTTATTTTCAGGCAAAAAAATGTTTAGTTTTTTCTCAAAAGCCGTGAACCCTATTTGACGCACGCTACGTGACGCACGATACATTTTTTCTAGCAATAAATTGTAAATAAAATCCATTGTATTTGTTTAAACGAAACTATTTATATTCTTTGTTAATAACATTATTTAATTCATAACATATTTAATTCATGTTTATAAATTAATTTATTAATATATGTATGTTTATAAATAACAATATGGCTTTCGAGTTGACCACCTATGTTAACATTAAAGTAATGATATGAACATGTAAAAAATGTTAAATTTTTGTATAACCCTAAGAGACCTAAGGTAGGGTGAGATTTGGTAAAAATTTTTGTATAAATGATCATCGAAATATATTTTTTTACATATTTACAAAACAAGATATACCGAGTCTAATGTTCGATTAAAAAAAATTAATTTCGATTAATTTAAAAAATTTTTGGCTAGTAGACTGTTTTGGGGACTTGCCCATATATATATTTTTTTTTTTCAATGTTAGGCAATAAACTTTTAAGAAACAAAGAAAATTTACTAATGCATATAAATGTGATTGAATTGTTTTACCCTACTCCTTAATCCTTTTGGGAGTAACGGTATCCGCCTTAAATAATCAAAGGGATCAGCAAAATTTGTTACAAATACATAACATTAGACATATCGGCCTTTCGCCTTAAACTGCAGTTTTTCTAACATAGTTCTACAGTTACTTAAAGCAAAATCTTAAAATTTCCTACTATATAGCATTTACAGAATATACCTACAAGAAAAGGTAAGCAAAAATTAAAAAAATCTAAGTTCGTATTTGAAAATCTGAATAGAACTGTATTAAAGGCAGTGGCCCCTTACAAACCAAATTAGTATGTACTCGAATGAAGTTTGGCAAAAAATTGTCTATACCTAACAGCCGAGATCAGTATAACAACGATATAGAAATCGATATCAAAATGATCGAACTTTGCCAGTTTATTGGGTGATATCAATATTTACAGTAGGATCTTGATCCGTGTGACACACTTACCACTCCAAAACTTTTATTCAAGGCAATAAAAATGAGATCTTTAAAATTTTGTATAATAAGAGACCAATGTCTAAGTATTAAAAACAAATAAAAATAAAAAATGTGTTACCTTAAACAAAATTAAACTAAATGTTTGAAATTATAATTAAATGTTTATGGCGGTGCATTATCTTTGCAACGCTAAAAGAATAAATAATATCAGATTGAACATGACTTACCTTTGGCGCGATATTTACTTCGTTTGCCGTAACGCCAACTTGAGGCCATAGTTGCATTTAAATATTTGTTGTTTGATGATATTTTACAAAGTTATATTTTTTATTATTATTATAAATTTTACGTTTCTATCTGTGATCTGATGTACGAGTATTAAAAAAGGAACGTTTCGTTTTGAAGGAACATAACACCAAAAAATATTTTCATTAAAATACAGAATCTTTAAGTAAAATTTCGTTTATTGTAAAATTCAGTAAATATGTTTAAAATGACATTAATGTTTTTTAAATACACTTTTGATATCATGAAACGTTATTAAATAATATAGAAATATATTTTTTTTTAATTTAATTTTTTTTAAATAAACGTTTTAAATGTTATTTCTTTTTAAATTACTATTAAAACATTATGATGTTCAAGGAAATAGTAGCTGTGTTCCAGAACTACCAATACTGTACAATATTGTACAAGTTTTAATCAGAAACTACAGGAAAGTGTTCCTGTACTGAAAAAAAATGACTTAATTGTAATTTCTGGTTAAAAATTGTACAATATTGTACAGTATTGGTAGTTCTGGAACACAGCTAATAATTGATTTTAGGGAAATTTTACATGATTAGCTAAAAGCAATCAATAACAAATGCATTTTATGGATTGACCTCTTGAATGCATCTTATTTTTAAAGAACGAATACCTATGCCTAACATACTTATTTAAATATTTAAGTTTTTGAGATATAGTGAATTTTGTTTAGGATACTCTTGTTTCTGTATTTTGATGACCTTGGATATATTTAATTTGTTATGATTATGGAGACTACAAAGTCGATTTTTCATTTGTGTAATAGGATACTGTACATGTAACCGAATTTTATTTACAAATCGTTATTATAAATAAGGTTTCATTGTTATATCTGTTTTAAGTGTTATAATTTTAAACTATGATTTTAGCCAATCTGTAGTTGTAATGAACTTTAATTGATGCCACTTTTGCATAGGGGAAAAATTGTTTAATCTTTTGAAATAAAAAACATATGCGAAAGTAAATTCATAGAAATTAAAACTGCAGCTCTGAACATACATGCATACACATGTACTTGTGTATGTATGTATGTACGAATGTAATTAAATTGAAGCAATGATTGTCATTTGTTTGTACTATCCTCTGTAGAATGATTTTTGCTGCTAATTATTACTTTAGTTGTCCTTTTTAAATCTACATATATACAATAAAAAAGAGCTAATTTTTTATTGAGTCTTTTAAATTTTACTTATTGATTCACAATTTATTTCTCATTATACTTTTTAGCTTTGTAGACATTTTTGTTTATTTTCCTTCTCACGCGATCTGGCATCTTTTTTTTGCCGCTTTCGTTTTGTTTGATTTTTATTTTATTTCTCTTTATTCGTAGTACTATTTTCATTTTTTCTTTTATTTTTCATTGTTTCCTACCCTCTCGCACTCTTCTTATAATTTTAATGTGTTTTTTTATCGTTGTCATCATAATCATCATCACCATGATGTTTTTATTATTGCTTTTTCACTTTTTTCACAATCTTCAACTTTTTTCTATTTGGCTGCATATTTGTAGTTTTTTCTTATTATTTTACAGAAATTTTTATTTAATTTTATATATATTTACAACTTTCTAATTTTACATAAGACGATGAAAAATCGAAATATGCATATGCAAGCAATACTATTTTTAACAGATGCACTCATTTTTTCAATATTTAATTTCATAAATATTCGTTTTGCATTTTTATTAAATGTGTACAAGTTACAATTACATATTTTTATTCACTTTATAATTTTCCGACATCAACGCACGAACGAATGCAGAGCTGAAAAGCAGACAATTTTTTTTTTAGAAGAATGACTGCTACATTCTAGGTCGTTTATGATAAATATACGCACAAATAAAATATATTTCTATTTATTTATTTACTGCTCCGATGATATTTTTCAGTTTAGCATTGAAAATTTTTATTCTATATTAAATTTTTGATTTGGTTAGCTTTTTTTCTTCACTAATTTTTTCCAAGAAATATTTTTCGTGTCGACTTCAATAAAAATTTTGCGCGTGTAGACTTTTTGTCTTCACTTATATTGACATTTATCAAGCATTATTTTAACACACACATAGTTGTATTTCATTATAAAACGAGTGTTTTTATTTACACAGTGTCTACAATTGCGGAACTTGTAGCATAAGTCTACAAACGGAGAATATCAATATATGCATTGATATATTTAACCCTTAAATGCATAAATTTTTTGTTCGCTTTAAAAAAATATATAACATAGATATTTAGATACTAATACTAAAAAACGTTTTTTACGACAATTTTTTTCCATTTTGTTTTAGTCAATGTTATTAAAATATGTTATGTTGCATTTCTGCAACACAGTTAAAACAGTTTTTTTCCTTGGTTAAGAAAAGGAACACTTCGCACTTCTCATTTTACATCGACTGCATACGCAATTTCCAGGCCAGTGATCCTTTATTATGTACTTGGCTGGAACATGTTAAACTGGACCTGGACTTTTCTTGGCCGGTGGTTCATCTTTGGTGATGACTTCGGTCGTTCGCTTTTGTATAGGTTCTGCTATATCCCAACATAATGCTGCAGATTTACAAAATTCTAAAATCGGCAAAATTTCTAAATACTTTACTTTAAAATAAAACTGCTGTATTTCAGAATACATATTGGGACACTTAAAAAATATTTTTTTTTAAATCTTACCTTTAGAATACTTGAAATTTTTCTTGCAAATAAAACACAAATTTTACACAGATCAAGTTTCAAGGCAAGTTCAAGTCTTGAGCTTTTAGGAGAGGTAAGGGAATAGAACGGGGTACATACCTGAACGTCAGTTTTGCTTTTAAACTTTTTCGCTATATTGGTTTTAAGTTTTAGCTATAATGTTAATATCTGTGACAATAAATGACAATAGCTTATGTTGACATAAGTGAATTTTAATATTTTTAACACATTCTTATTATCTTCTTCAAGATAGCCAAATTTCAAGTATAAAATATCATTATTACCAAAACTACTCAGTAAGAACAGTGTCAAATGTTTGAAATATGATGACTTTTACATTTGATATCAAACGGTTTTTTCAAACTTTTTTTTGACCTGAACAGAAGTTTGAGATTCACATTTATTTTCAAATGAAGGTTCATTTGAAAATAAGCGTTTGAAAAATGATTGTTCTCAAATTGATAATAAAGGTTATTCTCAAATCATTATCAAACCCTAAGATGATTTGAGAATAATTTGAAAAATTGTGTTTTAATTATTTGATATCAAAACTTATTTCAAATTTTATTCAAACTTTAAAAAAGTTGATCTATGTTAAAAAAAATTGTGTTTAAGATTTCATTGCATTTTAAAGAAATTCGTTATTTTTTCCGGATTTTTTTAAATTGATCAAGGTTCTATCCTTAATTAAAAAGTTACACGATATTATGGTCCAATGAGGGAATTTGAATTGTGATAGTCCCTCTACCAAAGCAAATGTCTTAATTTCGTCAAATTATTTTGATTAAAGCTTACATGGAAAACCATCCACATACCCACCTATTGGCATAAACCCCAACTAGACATTTATTTTCAAATCATCCTTAATTTGAGAATAAACCTTTTTTCTTACTGTTACATTACATTTATGTTTATTTTAACTCATTCATACAAAACACTTCACCATTTTAGACAAAAAACTTAATATATCAAAATACGAAATTTCAATTTAAGTCGTTATTATCTCTGCGGTTTTTTTTAAAACCTTTTTAATTTTTTTTTTATTTCCACAAATTTGTTAGAAATTGAGAATTAGTAATATCTAATCATTTGAAAGCATTATAAATCGGGATATTGCAATGATAGGATACTTTCAAAATTTCCCAAAATAATGGGAAATTTTTCAAAATTTTCCCAAAATAATGGGAAATTGTCAAAATTACCCAAAGTATTTTCAAAATTTCCCAAAATGATAGGAAATTTTCAAAATTTCCCAAACTAACAGGATATTTTCAAAATTTCCCAAAATAGTGGAAAATTTTCAAAATTTCCCAAAATAAAGGGACATTTTCAAAAATTTCCAAAATAAAGAGACATTTTCAAAATTTCCCAAAATAAAGGGACATTTTCAAAATTTTCCAAAAGAAATGGGAAAGTTTTCTATAAAGAATACTTTTGTATAACAGTTTTCCTATAGAGAATACTTTTGTATAATAGTTTTACTGTAGAAAATACTTTAGTATAACAGTTTTCCTGTAGAGAATACTTTTGTATGGCAGTTTTTCTATAGAGAATACTTTTGTATAACATTTTTGTATAGGGAATACAGTTTGAAAGCAGTTTTTCTATAGAGAATATAATTTTTTGAGCTTTTTCTATTGATAATGAGTTTGTGTTTGTCACTTTTACAAAAAAAAATTAAAAAAAATTGCTGCTCGAAAAAGTATATTACAAAAGATATCGCTCAGAGATTGTTAAAAAAAAAATTAAATTTTAAAATAAAAGGCAAAAATTGCCTGATATAATATTAAAATGAAAATAACCGACAAAAAATGTGCAAAAAAATATGAAATAAACATACTCGTTATAAATTAAGCGATATAATAAACGGCAACTAAACCAGGCAGAATTTGTGCGATATAAAAAACGACAGAAATAACCGGCAGACTTTGTGCGATATAATAAACGACAGAAATAACCGGCAGAATTTGTGCGAAATAATAAACGACAGAAATAACCGGCAGACTTTGTGCGATATAATAAAAGGCAAAATTAACTTTTATTTTTGATTAAAAAAATAAAAATCAAGAAATAACTTTTATTTTTGATTAAAAAAATAAAAATAAAAGAAAAACAGTTATTTTCTGAGTTTTATTATAAAAGTCATAACCGTAACAGTCCCTGTTTAAAAAGTTTAACTGTAGTGTATTGCACTAAGATCCCAAATCATTACAATTATTTATTATTGTAATAAATTTTTTGTTGTTTCTTAAATCTTATAGGTTTCATTTTTTTTTTCTAATAACAAAAAATCGAGTTAGGCCTTTTTTTTACAAAGGTATCGATATACGAAAAAATCATTTATATCAACAACTACAGCTTACAACTAAGTGAAAGTGGAAAATATCTATATGATGACAAATTTAAAGTTTTTACACAAATCAGGCTTACTTGATCAGTTTTTCTTTAAATTTCTTTTCAAGTTCACACACGAACATATTCTTTATCAGTTTTCATTTTATTTTCCTTAAATTTCACACAGATTTTCAAAATTTTCGTAAACTTGATAGTACGGTCAGGTTTGCTCAATTTTAATTCTGTCAGTTTTTTCTCATAAGCCAAACTTGACTTATAGCCCATTCACATTATGAATTCTTATGAGTTTTCGATAATGAAAACACCATCGAAAACTCTACCGTTCACATTTTAAGAATTTGACTTTTAATAAGTTTTCGAAAGCAAATAATTTTTTCACAAGCGATTTACCTTCAAAACCGAACACCAAACACTTCATTATTTAATTTTTTATTGAAATAATATAATTTTTATCACAATTAAAGCCTTATTTTTAAAAAATCTTTTAAAGAAAAAGTTTGTTTTTTATTTTTTTCATTTTTAACTGACATTTATTTTTGTTATTTTCCTAATTTTCTCCATCAGAGTTGTAATAAAAGGTATTAACTCAGTGTTGCATCGGTATTTTAAACGTTTTCAAATAGGTTTTCGTTGAAAACTTACACTCAAGGAGTTTTCATTTTGTATGTGAAAACTTAAGTTTTCAATATTGTTTTAAGCCGAAAACTACTTGAATGAGTTTTCGAGCTTAATGTGAATGAGCTATTATGTAAAAGTAGACTAAATAACATTTTTATGATTAATGCAATCTCTTTTTATTAATTTATTTCATTTATTGTAATGTATAAATTCAGATATGGCCAATTATATTAATATTATGCAGTACTAATATTAATATTACTAAATATTACTGTTGTTTACATATTCAGTGTCATAAAAATATCTTGCATAAATAATTTATAAATATAATTAAATATCAAAAAATTTATATAAACAAAAAAAGTAGTAAACATCATTGCAAAGTCTATTTTCACAACAGTTGTATGAGAAGAAGCTGACAGATTTAAAATTGATACAAACCTAACCGTACTATCAAATTTACAAACATTTTTAAAAATTTGTATGAAATTTAAGGAAATAATATGAAAACTGAGTGAAGAAAATATTCATGTGTGAACGTGAATTTAGGTTCAAAAGAAATTTGGAGAAAAACTGACCAAATAAACCTGAGGTGTGTAAAACACCACAAGTGAAACATTCAACTTTACTACTCCTCAAATTAATAACACAAATATTTTTTTTAGTGTAAATGTTTTCTTTTCAGTTTAAAAAGAATTTGGCAACACTATTGCCTTAATACATGCGTACATACATACAATTGAATTGGAATTGGAATAACAAAACAAAGCTAAAAAAAAACAAAGATTATCCAAGAATTACACATTTTATTGAATTTTTTCATTTCTTGCGAGAGAAACTGCAATAAATTAATAAGAACAAATATTGAATATACACAATATATGTATACTAAATAACTTTTATTTAGGACAATTTAATTTTTATCGATATAACAAGTGCCAAATCGTAAAAATAATTTTGCAGTTGAAATTTTAATTAAGACATAAAAATTGTTGAAAATAAAATATAGAATGATAAAAAGTGGTGCAACAAATTTCGAGAGCAATTACAAGACAAAGAACGGTTACTATTTATCTGATAGACATTTCCTTCGATTGTTCTTTAACTAAAAGAACACTTTGCAAAATGGAGAACATAGATATAACCTATGGACAACATTTGAATACGAGGCATCAAGTGCTTAACAAATATAGTACTGCACTCAAACAACTTCGGTCTTTCGCTGAGATATCGTATGAACTACGCCCATTTGCTTTTGACAACTTTGTCTTATTTCAGTATTTTCAACATCACAGCAATAATTTGACGGATGCTTCCCTATCAAGGACATCGGAAGCAAGCGGTTACTTTAATTTCTCACCAATGACGTTCTTAAAAATCGAATTACTTAATCATATATTGGATAGAAGACGACAAATTTTATATTGGTTGTTTTATCTGATGCTTGTCATGCTCTGCATTTTTGTATATCGTCATGAAACTTCTTCATCTGTGGCAGAAAGAAGCGTTCGATCTATGGTTTATCCTGGAATGCGTATGTGGCGTCGAATGACTTTACCGTTGATTGAACGATTTCCCCGTCTCACAGAACTTTACGATGAATCTTGCCTAATGGGAAATCCGTTCTTTCAAGTCGACGACATTAATTGTTCACCCTGTTCTCGAGTCAAGTCTGTGATCGATTTAACATCTTCATTTGAAAGTGATGACTTTATTAATAAAAATATCCAGGAAAATGATAGAGTAAAAAATATTTTTCATAAACTAATACCTTCAGAGTACGTGCCTTTTGTATTCAAGGTAAATAAATAATAGTAATAATACATTTTAGAAATTTTAATTTTATTTATACATAAGTTTGTGGACACATGCATCTGCATATCGGTCATTGGATACGAAATTAATATAAATTACTATGATTTCACTGAATTTAAGAGAAACGGTTATGATCGATATCTCCAATGTAGTCTATTTGTACTATAAACGCTGTTGTCATATCTTATCAATCTGTTACGATAACAATGTATTTATAAATGTTTAAAAAAATAAATAAATAATAGTATTAATACATTTTAGAAATTTTAATTTTATTTATACATAAGTTTGTGGACACATGCATCTGCATATCGGTCATTGGATACGAAATTAATATAAATTACTATGATTTCACTGAATTTAAGAGAAACGGTTATGATCGATATCTCCAATGTAGTCTATTTGTACTATAAACGCTGTTGTCATATCTTATCAATCTGTTACGATAACAATGTATTTATAAATGTTTAAAAAATTAAAATTAAAGTGGCTTCTTCTATTTCAGATAAATCAAGACCCCATAGGACTCCAAGATGTGTACAATATGTATTTAAGTAATCAAGACATATTTGAACGTGATGCATATCGAGTACAATCTACTAATCGTGATGTAAACAATCTTAAAGATCTCTTCAATCAATTTAACCTAACTGTAATGACAGAAACGCATAATTTGTGGCGCTGTAATCGTATGATACCAGCACGTCTCCTTCGGAAACTTATTGCTCGACCCTCAACTTTGCCAAGCAGCTTGGCACTAGAGCGTTATATGGCAATAGATACACCCCATGCACAATCTTATACACTACCAGACACTGAATGCCCACATGTTTATATTCAGCAAGCTTTGGGTACTCGATTTATTATTTTGAGACCTACTAGTGAGTGTCGACATCGCTGTCGCACTTTATCTTTACGCCTGCCGCATTCATTTGTTTGTAAGTTTTGCAAATTATTTTAGACTTCGTATTAATAATTAGAATTTTTATTTTAAATATTACAGTAAGTTACAATTCGTGGTACTGGAAGCCGATTTCTGCGCCCGATCCAGTATCTGACTCGGTATCAATTAGTCTTATTGGATCCTATTGTTAGACTATCACAATAAGGAAAACTAAAAAATCTTAAATTTTTTAACGAAGATTTTACAAATATTTTTTTTTTGCGTTTACTAGTTTAAAATTCTTATTTCCTCCGAAGAATGGGGATAACGTATATAAATATATAGTTTGTGATTTTTGTCGTATGTTTAACAAATCTCGGTTGAAAATGAAACATTTAACATTAAGCGGAGATAATCCGCCCAGTTATTATGAAAATGTTTGAAAACAAACTTCTGAAAAGTTGAATTTTTCTACATACGACATACCTATTATTTGTAAGCGATATGTTTTTATACAAGAACAATACTTGTTCTTTATAGAATATATAAAATGAATTTATTTTTATACAAAACTCATTTCGAAATGAAATAAAATTTTCGTAAAATTCTTCCTATGTTATAAAACGAAACATTAAACCTAATTTTAAAGGCATTTAAGTCTCATATTTAGCTATATATTGATTTGTATGTGTATAAATAATTATTAAGGACGTATATATAAATATCCATTATAATACCGATAATTTTTAAGTTAAAAATTTTAACTAACTCCGAAAGATTTTTAACATTTAATATAAAAAAATTAGAGAATACAAAGTGAGAACGGAAGCTGTAACATAGCAACGGCATACATATATTTTTGTCAATATTTACACATTAATATTAAAATTCTTTATTTCTTATGTATTAGATGTAATTGCAAATAAAATGTAATTTAATTTTATTTAAAATATTAATTCCATGAGTTTATCTTTTTTAAATATTTTTTTTACATTTCTAAAATCAAACATTTGTTGAATAACACATGGTTACAAAATTTTGCGACGCAATATTTTTAACTAATCGTAGATATTTATTATTTATTTATTTATTAATCTTATGAATAAATTCTAGGACTTAAGATTACAATATGAGCGCTAGCTTGGTAGCTTTTATTTTTAGGTTTTATTGTAGTAAATATTTTTCTAGTATGGCAAAGACGTTCCTTATACTCTAACGCCCGAGCATCACTTGTATAAATCTCCTCAAATCTTTTTAATCAGACATTACCTAAACATTTAAAAAACAATAGTTAATTCGTGTTCAAGCCTATTTTAGACGATATGTATACCGATTTCACCTTATTTATAATATGTATACCAAACAACTAAACGAAATAAAATATTATGTGTTATCACTTTTAGTTTAGGAAATAAATCGTTAAATTAATCAAACAAAATCAAATTTGGTCGGAGTCCCCTTTCCATTACGTGGAACCGACTGCCGTGGGAACGTTATGTGGCATACTTCAATACGGTTACTGTGGAACCGTATTCCACATTACCCGCTTACTAGTTGAATTTTTTTCTTTATAATAAAATCTTGAATCATGTAAAAAAAAAGAATCAACTAGAAAGTAGGATCCGGAAAATATGAAACAAGCCATCAAAAGATTAAAAAAACACAGTCAAAAGATTAAAAACCCCCACCGAGGGGATTCCACATTAGCCTCCATAAATAAAGTTAAAATTTTTGTGGTGTCTTAATCGCAAGTGATTTGGAAATCGCCTGATTTATTTAAGCGTGTTCTGGAGTTGACGCGTTTTGTTTATCTGGTAGCACTACCTTTTTCGAACACTTGCCAAATTAAAAGGAAACAAAAAATATCAAAGTTAGAAAACAGCTTGAAGAGTTTTTAGTTTTAAATTTTATAACAAAAAATAATTTTAAGTCCTGTTTTATATGAAACATATTAACAAGAACTAATAAAATTTCATTTATACTTATACAAGTATTTTTTGCGTATTGAGTGTTTAATTTAATTCAATAAATGAAGTTCTCTTACAAATCACTTTGGTAATGGTCGGTAATTTGAAACAATCTTGCGACTTCAAATCGTAAACGCAAACTGCATGCGATAGGTGTTTCTCGGCACATAGATGTACAACTTTTTTAAGTGGTTCGATAACATTTATTTTATAAAACACAAAGTTGATCATTTGTGTTAGAAAGACAATTCCATTATTACGATGAAAATTTTGCTAGTACTTTTTTTCAGAGTTCAAAAACAAAAATAGGGGTTCCACAAAACCTGATGTTCCTTTATAATCGTAAGTGACTTGAGACCTTAAAGTCAAACCCAATTAGATATTTCACGAATACTTAAAAATACAACTCTGAATTGATTAACTACTTTAGGTTGTCGACTACTCACAAATTTGTAACCAGATACTCAATAGTTTTACAGCGCTAGAAGAATATAGGAAAAATTTAATATTTAAAAATATTACGTATGGCCTTTTAGCGAAATTTATGCTGAAAAGTCCGGCAAAAAAATAGTTTGAACAAAAAATCACATGTTCATTTAGTTTGCTTTTTAGATATGAGAGTATACAATTCCAATATTAAACGTATTTTGGATTTTATACCGGGTAAAAAGCGCTTTGGGTTGTATCGATTCCTGCCAGTGTTCTTTTGCTTAGGAGCCGCTTTGGAATACTCTATGATAAACTGGACAGTTGGAGAAACCAATTTTTGTAAGCATAAAATAATTATGTGCAAAAATAATGTTCCTTTAGAGTATATTTTTTCTATTTCTAGATCGTACTTTTAAGAAACGACAAGCTAAAAACTACGTTGAAGAAAAGTTACATTCGGAGATCTCCCCCTCTGTGTAAACGTGTATACATATAATACACATTTAATCTCTTAACATGCCTGCAGGAGTATCGTGGGGTGAATACCTTAAGTTTATGTCGTGTGCTTTACTCTCCATGATGGCAGGGTCACAGCTTGTCCATATGTACTATAAACCACTTAGAGATTTAGATTCGTACATTCAGCAAGAAATGAAACAAGCTAATTTAAAGAATTCGGCAGGTGATCCAGTTAAAACATAGAGCAAACAAATATAGTTTCATCTGTATATAAACTTAGATTTTACTTATGACAAAACTGCAAATAGCAAAACAAACCGTAGTTGTAGATTTGGTTAAGACTTTCATTGCTTAAAAGATACCATCAAGTAATGAGAAAAAAAAAATAAATGTTTCCGTTATTGATGCTTATTATTACTACATATTATTTACTTAAAATATAACATAGTTTTCTACCTCTTATAATTAATTTAACTTAGATCCAAATTATCATCTACTTTATTTAAAGGACTTTCGCTTTTGTTTTGTACAAAGCTATTAATGAAAATCCCATTTGCAGATGGAGCCGTAGATGTAGCATCATTTATTGTGAATTTTACGATGGTTTTTTAAACACGTTGGTTGCCGATAGGCTTGGCCACATATGTCGCATACATAAGGTTTTTCACCAGTGTGTATATAAATATGATGGCGTAATGTTTTTCTTGAAGCAAAACTTTCGCTGCAGTGTGGACACTGAAAGGGCTTTAACTTTTGATGTACCGCTCTTATGTGAGCTTCCACCTGATATTTGCGAACAAACTCCCTACCGCAGAATTTACATGCAACTTTTTGATCAGAATGTACAAGCATGTGCGAGTCCAACATAAATTGCTTGGCTACTCGACGGCCACAAATTTTACATTCGAATTTTTTTTCATCGGCATGAACTCTCAGTTTATGATACTTAAGGGTATATTGTGAATGAAATGATTTTTTGCAGTCTTCGCATTCCAAGCGATCCTTTGGGAGCAGCTCTTTACGCTTTAAATCTTCTTCAGTTGGATGACGTGTTTTCATGTGGTATCGTAAATTTGAACTTTGTTTAAATGTAGCTCCACATTGCTCACACACATATTGATGTGTATTTTCCATATTAAGGTGCTTGAAGCGAACATGACGTTGTAGTGTTATAAGATTGCTATACTTTTTATCACATCCTGGGACGTTGCAATCGTACGAGTCCTGCTTACGTTCGTGTACGTCCCTAATGTGTGTTGACAATCCCCCTATAAATGAATATGCTTTATCACAAAGTTGACATTTAAAAGCCTTTTTTTGGCCTTCGTGAACTTTACGGACATGAGCCTCCAAAGTAAGTTTATGGCCAAACTTGTGTTGACACTGGTCACACTTATACTTGTTCGCTAAACCTTTCTTGCGCCCACTGTTTAATATATAATGTCGTTTCTTCTTTTCCCTCTTTATTTGTTTTGGTGGATTTCTGTCGTTTGCATTAAAGTCAGATTCTGAAGATGATGTTACATCCGAATCACCATTTAAACCTTGTAAGAGTGCTTCATTTCCCTTTGAGGTCAAATTTGTATCTTCTTTTTCGAATACTTCTGTTTGGAGCAGTTCGTTACTTATCTCAGATATGGATAATTTATTATCTAAGGAATTGGTATTCATTTTCTTTGACTTATTTTTTTCTTTTGACGTTGCTTCAGCATGAATGATTTTACTTAGTACTTCATTGTCAGAAGAAGAGTCATCATCATTTGGATCCTGAAAAGTACTATCATGGCAAACAAAATCATCATTGCTGTCATTCTCTTTTTCAATTGGAACATTTTTTATATCTAATGGCGATTCTGTTTTAACAACAGCACTACATTTTTTTGTCTTACGTGTAGGAATAATTTTATTCTTAGGTAAGGTATCGTTTTTTCCTTTAACTCTTCGTGTTCTTGATTTTTTTTCGCTCTCTCCTTTTTGGGTATTTTGAAAAGGGTCGGGGTCCGTACTACTAAATTCATTGTTATTTCCGGAACTATCTAAAATTATTGCTTCGGTCTCCATCAAAGAATCCTTTAACTAAAAAAATAATAAATAAACAAAACAATTCAAGGTTTAAAAATGATTTAACTTACTAGTAAGTTAAAAATATCATCTTTAACACAATCTTTAAATTGATCCTCCGCAGTGCCTTTAAACTCTAAGCCATCGTCATTTAGTTCTACTTTAGGAACATTGCAATTACCGCTAAAAACTGTGTAAAGTTTTTTGGCACTGTCCAAGGCTTTATTTCGAAAGGTCTCAAACATTTGCAACTGCTTCAGACACTCCATGCATATATATTGCGGGTATGATTGGTCATTACACACATTCTCTTCACATTCTATGGTCAGAAATTGTTCGACCATTTCTTTCAGCTCCGTATATAAACTGATATCGACAAATTTATTTGGGTCCGACGATGCCCCCACAAGCTCAGTGTCGGAGTGGTCCTCATCTTTCAATAGTTTACATAAACAAGTTCGACATCTTTCCTTGGCGTTATTTTTTGTTAACATTATAATTGCAACCGATTTTACATAAAAACAAATTAAAGTAAAAAATTAATATTCACGAAACAACCAGTATTGTTTGTTTACATACGCTGAAGCGAATCTACGGAGAAATGTCAAAACAAATCAACTTTGCAAAAACAATATAAACGCGGAGTTGCCAGATGATATTAAAATCAACCGGAGACATTTTCTCGTTACAAGAATGGGGCTTATAATGCACATAACATTAAAAATATTTATATATTTCAAGAAATTCACAATATATGTTTCTTATGATTTAGACTTAATTTTGCAGAAGAATATAGATAGATGCAAAACAATTTTTAGGTAATGTTTGAAAAATAAACTTAAATTTTTTTACTTTACTCTTTTATTTTTACTTTATGTATTTACTAAGCTCAAGTTTAATTCTGGCAAATTATGTATTATTTCTTGACTTTCTGCTTCTTTCCCGGAATGAGTTTTTCGATGTGTTTTCATTGCAGTGCGTTGGCGAAATCCTTGACCACAAACATTGCACTTGTAAGGTTTTTCACCAGTGTGTATAAATCGATGATGGCGTAATGTTTGCATGGCTCCAAAAGCCTCTCCACAAAAATCACAAATATGTTGTTTAACTTTTAAATGCACCAACCGCATGTGATGAGCTTTATCGCCCTGTTTAACAAAACGAACCTCACACCCCTCAAAGTCGCATTTTATACGTTCTGTGTACTTAAGGTGGGTGCGCTTATGTTGATTTAATAATGTTTTACGTGTGAATCCCATTTCACATTCAGAGCATTTAAATGGCTTCAAATTCGAAGGATTGTGATTACCCATCACATGATATTTAAGAGAATATTGGGTTTTAAAAACCTTTGGGCAATGTTCACATTTTATTTGATCTGTTTCAGTGTGTTTGTTGATTATATGACGGGATAAAGAATATTGGTGAGCTGCAATAAAACCACACTGGTCACAAATAGAACGCTTTGCCTCTTTTTGTTTGGAATGCTTATTGGTTATATGTTGTTTCAGAATTACAGCTGTTTTGAATATTTTATCACAATCGTCACATTTATATGTTTTTTGCGCTTTTTCACTATGGCATTCTCGTTTATGTTGTAAAAGAGTCTTGTACAGACTATAAGCTTTATTGCATAGATCACATAGAAATGCACGCCTAATGCCCTCGTGCACTTGCTTCATATGTCCATCATATTTATTCTTTTCCCAAAAATATTTATCGCATAGCTCACATTGATACTGAACTTTTTTTGTGTTATTGTCGTCCTGGTGCGTATTATATTCATTTTCTTCTTCTTGTGGTAGTGTATGGTTTTCGTCATATTTTTTTAATAATTTTCTGGCTTTACAGCTTTTTTTCACTGAGTACAATGACTTTCTAGTTTTTTTGTTTTTACGAGGTTTTATGGCTTTTGAGTTCGATTTTATTTTATTTTCTAAATCATTTCCATTTTCAACATCTGAGCAGGAATTGGCAAATTCATTATAATAATCGTGGCATTTAAATGTGTCTATTTCTCTAGATTCTAATGGCATATTTTGTTGTGTGGGATCATCATTCGCACTTTCTTTTTCATCGGTGTCACTTAAATGACCGTTTATAAAAAAGGGCGAATATGTTTCATATTTCTCTACTTCCTGTAAATCGCCTAAAGTATCGGTGTCAATATAATGCTCATTTAACTAGAATTATAAAAAAAATGTTATGGCAATTAAACATAAAAACATAGATGGCATTCTAAATCTAATTATATACAATAAAATGGCGCTGTAAGCTGTATCTCCTGGTTTAGGCAAATTAAGTGCTTTATTATTCAAAAATCTATTCTCAAAAACATTGATATAACAAGATTGTTTATAGTTAAAATGGTATTCAAACATAAATGCGTTAAACAATGGTGTAACTCATTTTTAAACTATTCCTTTTATTTGCATATGATGGAACAGGTTTATTTATAGTATGCATTTGGTTCTAGTGAGTGGTAGTCACGATTTATTCAAAGATAAAACCCACAACAGCTGGTAGTTAAATAATTTATTACTTACATTTTTATTGTCATTATTAGTAAATCCATCTTTAAAAACTTCCTTATTCAATATCTCTCTAATCCGTTCGTCTGTTTTAGCAGCCAATTGCTGAAATTTGAGGAAATCCAACCACTTATCGAAACAGGATCGACATAAAAAGGGGGCATAAAGACATAATCTGTCATCTTCTGCAGTGCCTTTCCTCGCAAGACAAACCCGTAATAGCTGATACACTTCCGGATGTTTTTTAGTGGCAACAGCTTTTGTGGAACCGTTATCTAATGCCACATCTAGCTGAACCAGGCATGTTCGACAATATTGTCGTAAATCTTCCAGAGATAATTTCATTTAAAATGTAAACAATAATAACCAACTAATGAACAAAACAATTTTATTGTCAAGTTATCCACTTTTGACAGTTCTCCATCAATCTCTTATGCATTGTTGCCATGTTCCATAATTTTGTTTAACTTTGCGATTTTCTTTATTTATTCGGGATATATTTTTATTTTGTTAGGTTTTTTTGTATATTTTTTAATGCCATTGTTTTTATTTTTCACATTGATTAAAAAAAAATGTTTAAGAGTTTCATTTAAATATTTA